>JAJTUV010000425.1:490000-1090000 GCA_021653895.1 Mastomys natalensis | reverse complement strand
TGAAGATAAAGAAATATGGAAGTTGGTTCAAAGAAAGGAGTTTTAACATTGTGTTGTGTCACTTTCAAAAGAAGTTATGATTTTTTGTTTGTTTATTTTTGTTGTTGTTGTTGTTGTCATTGATACTTTTCTGCTTAGTGCCCTCATTAATTCCATACCTTCTTCTTCACACTTATGGAAATAACCTCATACCTATTGTTATCTATCCATAGAAGCACACACACAGACAACACTGTTTAATGTGTTTGTCATTATCATTGTTTAAGTGGTTTCTTTGTGAAGAACACTCTTTTGTCCATACACCACTGTGACCACCATCTTATTTCTGTCCACGACACATTTCCCTGGGTTGTGTAAATTTTACTACTTGCCAAGGTTTCAAGTTGAGGTTCAGGTATGCTTTAAAGTGAAGTTTTCATTCACTGTTAACTTTAGACAAAATACATGAAAAAAAACAACTGTCTAAGCCATTGAATAAACACCCAGAGCAGGCTGATACAGGAGGAAGATTTACAATGTTAGGGAGATTCCATGATTTTCTTATTGAATAGCTGCCTGTACCATGCCATGCCAAAACTCTAATAGAAATGAGACTATCATTTCCTGGTGTCTGCACAGGATTAGTTCTAGGAGCCTCTGTAGGTACCAAAATCCACAGACACTCAAGGCCCTTACTTGAAAACGCCATAGTACTTCCATGTTATCTACGTGTGTCCTCCCATGTAATTTGAATTTCTAGCATTATTCATAGTATCTAATGCAATGTAAATGTTAGCAAATGAGAAGGGATATGCATACATGATCAATAAAGACACATGCTTTTGAAAAAAGAAAACAGAAAAAGCACATTATGGTGTGAAGAGCCACAAAACAGAATACAAGGGCATCACAGTTACTATACCAAGTGAGCATCCAGAACAATGACATTCTACAGCAGAGAAATCTAAATTCATTCACTGGGCAGAACTGAACAGCCCAGGTAAGCTAAAGGAAGTTGAGATCTGAACTGCTTTCCAAGTATCTGAACTGTTAAAACAAAAGCAGCCGAGTTCATTGCTTATTTGTTGCTTGCAAAACCAGACAAAATCATACGAGAAATATAGAAAATATCAGAAATATATGCAATCAGTCATTTATAAAATGTAGTTTCACTGTGCCCCGGATATCATCCCAAATGGTTGGCATGTGAAGCCTTAGGAAACAAATCTTGTCCTCAAAAGAAGAGATGTTTCATAGCGTCTAACCTGGAAGCTACACACACAATGATGTTCAGAGAGTCTACTGATGCACCTACAGAAGCCCCTGCAATAAACTAAAGTATTTTTTAAGCTTCGTAGAATAATTTTTTAGAATAATGGGGACTGAGTATATAGTTTAGTAGAAGTATATGGTTTCTTTACATGTAGTAGATTTTGATTTGATCCATAATACCAGGGGAAAAAAATGACCAAGAAAGAAAATGAAAGTTTCTAACTATACAATATTGAAAATCAATTTACTCTTCTAGAAAACTTTCAGTGATCTCCACCTTTTAATTCAAATTCAACTTCTTGTTACTAGGTGCTTTTATTCCTAGTACGACATTCTTTATTTTGTCTTCTCTGAGGTCTTGTATCCACCTCTACTCCTCCCCCAGATTATAAACTCCCGTACTGTTCATGAAGACAGATTTTTGCCAGTAGAAACCTTATATAAATTCTGAGTTGAAAACATTGTGAGACTTCTATCTTTGAATTATGCTACACCTCTGAAAATCTACCTTAATGCATGTAAAATTCAGTTTCCATTTGTAAAATGATCATAGTAATCTGGACTTGTGGAGATGACACTTGCAAAATAAAGATTAATTTAGATTGCATGCATGCTTTGATACCTCACACTGTATCTGCCATATTACTTGGAACTTGGAAGATCTTAGTTTACAAATGTTAGAAAGAGGGAGACAGGAAATGAATAAGGAAATAAAATTATTCTCCATTTTGCAAGTGCTCTAAAGCAAGTAAATAATAATTAGGTATGGGGAGGTACACAAGGAACAGAATGGTGATAATTTTCACTATTCCTATGCCATTTTAGAAGTTTCTCTCAGCACTGCAATCACATTTTATGAACAATTAATTATCCTACATAATCAACAGATATCGTGAATGAAAGAATGGGATAAGAACTCAATATTATATCCATAACTAGTTATGACATACACCATATGTTATTCCTTTATTAAACTTACCTTTCTTCTCTCTCATTTTTTTCTTTATGTGTGTGTATGTTTATATGTGTGTGTATTGGGTATATGTGTGTATGTGTCTGTATGTGTATATATATTCATGTATTTAGTATGAATATGTGTGCACATGTGTGAATGTTTGTTATGTGTCTGGATTATGTATGTATTTGTATATATGTTGTTAACATGTTGTAGGTATGACATATGTATGTATGTGCATTATGTATGGATGTATATGTGTGTTGTTTATTGTGTATATGTGTGTATATGTATGGAATCATGTTCTATGCCTGATGTATGTGGGCATGTATGCATATCTGTAACTATATCATCTCTCTCTTTATCTCTATATCTATGTGTTTGTGATATATGTGTGTTATATGTATCACTATGTACATGATATATATGTTATACATTTTGTGTGTGTATGTGTTGTGTGTATTTGCACAAGATGCATGTGTACATGTATATATATATATATTTGTATTGTTCATATGTGTTTGCATATCGTATATGCAGTGCATACCTTGATATAAATGCCCATACCCATGTACAAATATTCAGAATCCAAAAGAAAGCATGTGATAATGTTCTCTATCACTCTGTGCCTTATTGCTTGCAGAAAGAATATCTTATTGAATGTGAAGTTTATCTCTTCGAGTATGGTGGCTGGCAAGCTCCCTCCCAGGATCTGTCTCTATGCTTCAATGCAAGAGTATGGTTGAGTACAACTATGCCAAATTTTCTACATGGGTGCTGGGATTCAAATTCAGGTCCTCATGCACTAACGAGTCCTTTTACCCAATAAGCCGTCTTTCCAGATCCTAATCTTTCCTTTTAATGATATTAACCACTATGGAAGCAAAAATAAATCATACTTGTTAAAATACAAATGCAATAAGGTCACAAATTAAACCTAAGGTGGGAATGCAACACCTAAAGGAATGAGAGATTGAATGTGACTATCCATGTGTTTTTCCTAGGAGAAGCCTTTGGCAACTAACTCTTCGAGAGAGGGGAATTGTTGTTAAAATCAAACACTAGAGTATAACAACTAAACAAGGGATTTGCTTGTGGGGCACTAATTGTGATAATTGTGGGTTAAGGAGAGGTAGCTCTCACACTGTTAAACACTGATTACAAGATGCAAATTACTGCACAGGAATTGAGATTTTGTGCTTTAGCCAAAGAGGTTTTATTTTTATTTAAAACTGTTTGGGTATGGGGTGGAGAAGCACTCTTAGAAAAACAATTCCCTTAGTTTGTAGCACTAGACCCCCGAGGACAAGTTTTAAAGGTATACTGCAAAAAAAAAAAAAAAAAAAATCCCTTGCACAAAATTTCAAACATTTATCCAACAGTGGTCTCTGATACTCCCACCCCTATAAGATGTACATACAATCCGATACAAATAGAAAGACAGAAGGTTTTCCGGGTTTTGTTTTAAAAAAATCTATGATACACACAAAACCGCTTCTTTGTTGGAAATAAAAGAAGTGAACAACACTCATGAATAACGGTGACAAATGACACTGTTTTAAAAAAAAATCTGAATTCTTTCTGCCTTGCTTCTGGGAGGGCAGGAGGACCCCTCAGGTCTGAAGAGCTCTTTGTTGATTGTTTGTTTGTCTCCTCAGAGGTCAGAAAATCCAGGAAATGTCCAGTGTATGTCTATGTCTAAAGGCTGCAACTTCATAATGGGCATCAAGTTTCCCTGAGTTTGTAAGTGGCTCTTTCTGATCCCTGTCCACAGACACATCTATTGTTCTAAGGGTTAAAAAACCGCAGGGTCACAATGAGAAGCCTTATTACCCAGTCAAAGTAAATGGATCACCACATAACCTTACAGAAATGTTCTTCCTTAAGCTATTAAAACATCCCCTGCCCTTAGATGACAACAATTTCTCTGCCTTTTGAAATTTCTTTTCTACCCTGCAGAGTTCATAGAGATATGCTTGGTTAAAATCAACTTATATAAAACTATGCACTGTAAATTCTGACACTTCTGTTTGAATCTCTTTTCAAACACTTGTCTTTGCTCACCATAATAGATGTCAGTTCTTCTGATGTAGTTCAAGCATGAGCTTCGTATGAAGACTCAGCGATGTCTATTGCATTTCTGAAGCTACTACTCACTGAAGTTTTGTGCTGTTTGACATCAAAGATAGGCAAGAATCACCTGCTGAGTTCACATGCATGAAGCAAAACAGCTTCAAATCACTTTTGCTAGACAAAAAGTTTTTTTTTTTTTTTTTTTTTTTAATACTAAGCTTTTACTATTGTGGACTTAAAGACAAATGCAGTCTCCTTGTTAATGTCTCATAATCCCGTGTTACTAAAATATGCATCGGAAGCTCTGAATTTAGTTAACTTTTAAACTGACGGTAATTTGTATAGTTGCTCCAGATTTGAACTTAGCTGCAAAGAATTGGGAATCATTCAGACGTTCAAAATGTGATTTTTATTCACTGCGCCCGTTATTTTGCTCAAAGGTAAAAAGCACTTTGAACATCGTCAAATCAAAAGAAAATCTTCTTCTAGCATTTTTGACTTTAATAGATGTCCTTGACATCAATTTGAGCTATCATTCATTCGAAATAAATGCATCCGGATTATTTGAAAATTATTGATTTTTGTTTTATGAAGATCTTCAGGGTTATTATAAATATGTGTAGGTTTTCATGGAAAACAATATAAATATTTTGGAAATTTTATTGCATGGTATAATGTACTATTAAAAATACTACCGTGAAGATTGTTTTTCATGCTTGACATGTTTCAGATGACACTTTTAACATTTGAACTTCCAATAACCCAATAATTTGAATCCAATAAAAAGATAAATGAGTATCAGTAAAAGAAGGCATATTTTAGTATTACTTATTCACAGGCCCTTTTGGCTATTTTTCATTTTGAGCTATCATAGGACACAGATATTTCAAAACTTTTGGAGGATATCAAATATGTATATATTTCCATATAGGCATATTTAGGATATATTTTTCATTTTCACATGCCTTTTAACTATTTTTAAATGTATATTTAATTGAAATAGAATTATATCACATACACCCTCCTTTTTACCCTCAAGCCCACCCCAACGATCATCCCTCCAACTCTTGCTATCCCTTCCCAAATTATAAGCTATTTATTCCTACATTGTGTTTGTGAGCATATAAGTGTACTAATATATAAATAAAATCTGGTGAGTCTGGTTTGTGCTCATGTATGGTATCATTTCATCATGAACCACTCTGTATTGTACAATAAAAAGGCATCTTCATACCAAGGAGAGGCTAATTCCCCAGGTTTCAGCAGTCATTGGTTCCTTATAGTTCTTTGTCTAGGAGTGGGACTCTAAAAAATTCCTCTCCCTTCCATGTTAATATTTTCTTATATTTCCAGTGTTCTGTCTTCTTTAGCCATCAATTTAGAATGGTGACATGCTTTCTAGTGACCGTTATATAAAACATATGTGCATTAAAAGACAAACAGTCTAGTTTTAAAAAGTTGCTAGATTTCTGAATCATTCATTTCACATTTTAATGAAAAATACAATTTTTATTATATATTTATTTTAAAACAAGAATTAGTATACTGACCTATACTAATTTGAGGTCACAAATGTCATTCAATCTAAATTGTCTCATTCACAACAATTTTGAATGCAGGGCAAAGACAGGGTGGAAATAAGCAGGGAATTTTTTTAAAATCTATAGAAAAGTGCAACAGAGAAAGATGAAATAAAATGTCATGTCAGTATAATCCCTAAGCTACCTAGTCAACCAGAGAACAGCCACTCGAGTCTGGAGCACCTACGCTTTTCTTTATTATAGGCACATTTTGCAGTATCTTTCTATGCTATGAGACACTGATTAGAGAAATACCCTTCATTTTAGTCTTGGCAATGGTCTTGTTAGGAATAGAATTAACGAAGACACTCATTAATACTGCAGGGTAAAAAGCACCTGGAGAATTGTGCAGTGATACACAAATCCTATTTGAATTTTTCAAGCAGTCACCAAAAGTAAACATGCTACATTCATACAAATGTTTGTGTATTTGTTACACAGACTATATGACACAAAAGTTCAAGTTCATTTCATTCTAGACACACCACTGGATTAGAGTCTTCCTTGAAGGTAAATAAGGTGATATTATTTGTAGCAAATGAAGAATGACTGAAGAACCATTCTACTCACAGATCCATATCTAGCCCATAAAACACCCCCATTGGCTTTGTTCCTGTAATACTTTGTACTCTGATTTTGAAAGGTATGTGTTGAAAACCTTAGCCTCTGGCGTTCTGGATAATGGTGTGAAACGAACCATTCTTTCTCTTGACTTACCAACTAGAATACGCACGCAAGCTTGCAAGTGACATATCATATTTGAATATCTTAATGGATTCTATGTAACAGGATTTTGTTGTTTTGTTGTTTAAATTGCAAATATATCGCGGGTTCCAAAGAAATATCAAAGTCCCAAATGCTACATCACAAGTCCTGTGAAAATAGCTCCACACATTTACAATCAAGTTTAACTATGCTATACCTCTCTGATAAAGAAGTTACTTTATGGAAGTTCTACTTTTGTAAACTATTTTCTTTAAGGTTAATGTACAATGCTTTGATTGTGGTATTTTATTGTGGTTTATTTCTTGCCCTTTCCTCTGCTTTCTTCTAACTTTTTGCTGACCCTCTCTGAGTAGTTACTTTCTTCCCCTACAGCAGATCTATTTTGCCTTCATCTCACATGAATTCCATTATACTTTCATTATTCTCCCCTTAAGTAGCCTTCCTCAACTCATTATTTTTCTCCTAGTTTCACCTTCACACACACACACACACACACACACAACACACACTCTGAGCTAGAACTTAAAGTCCTTTGGATATACATCCAGGAGTGATAAATAGTTGTGTCAGAAAATAATTATGTTTTTCAATTTCTAAGGACACCCCAAACCAATCCCCATAATGGTTCACCCACTTACATTCTCTCTGGTATGTAAACTCGTCTTCTGATGCACAGTATTACCAATATTTATTGTCATTGATTCTTGATAGCATGCATTCTGACTTTAGTGAGGTGGCATCTCAAAAATTTTAGTTTGCATTTTCTTGATAGCAAAGGATGTCAAATATTTTTCCAACTATTCTTTGGTAGATTATTGTAGTTAATTAATTCCTGTGTGTTTTTTGTTTGTTTTTGTTTTGTTGTTCCATTTTTACAGTTATTTATATATTAGAATTATTAATAGTTATTGACTCCATTTGTTGCCTTGCTGGTAAAGTCATTTTCCTACTTCTATGAGCTGTCTTCTTTACTCTATTGTTTGTTTCTTTTCCTGTGAATAAGCTTCTACAATTTATGTAATCTCATTTGTCAATTCTTGGAATTATTCTCTGCGTGGGTAGAATCTTTTTCAGAAAGTCCTTGCATATGTCTATGTATTGGAATATGTTCATAAAATTTTCCAATAAAGGTTTCAAAGTCCTCTAACCTCAACAGGCATGCATGTGCCCATCCCCACACAAATAAAATATATTTAAAAATTTTATACAGCCTTTGGGTAGTAAGAATATATATATTATAAATACATGTATTTATTGAGATATTACAGAGGTGTATACACATGAATATTTTTATGTGTATACAAAATGTTTTTATTCATGAAAAAAACATTTCTTAAAATTTATAAGAAATATAGTGTCAACGAAAAACCTTAATCAGACAAAAGTAGCAAGACTTTAAATAATATCAACATGACAAAAATTCTATCCTCATCCTGAGTGTTGTGGCACAGGCCTTTAATCCCCGCACTTGGGAGGTAGAAGCAGGCCAATCTCTGTGAGTTCAATGCCAAGCTGGTCTATAAAGTGAGTTCCAGGACGGCTAAGGTTGGTACACAGAGAAGCCCTGTCTTGAAAAACCAAACTAACCAACCAACCAACCAATCAACCATACAAACAAACAAAGAAAAACAAAATCAAAACCAAAAAAACTCCCACAAAATTTAATCCTAAAAATTATTTTGAAAATACAAATTAAAATCCAAATGGAACATCAGCCCATAATGCCCCATAGAACCTGCCCTTTAAAATGACAATGTTAGTGTTGATAGAATGTAAAGCAACAGAGAAAGAGGTGGATAACCCTCCCTTATTTGAGTTTTCATTCTTTGGCAATACTAACTGAAAAGAAGCAGGTATATCCTATATTGAGAAATTTCTTTTATTGCTATATGCCTACTGAAATTCATGCATATTTTTATCAAAGACATGAGAAATGATTATAGGCTGGACACAGCAGGAACATCTTCTAATCCCAGCACTTCAGAGGTTAAGATTGGAGAATAACCATAAATTTGAGACCAGCCTTGGCTACAAAGTCAGAATTAGGACAACTAGAGGTACATATCATGACATTGTCTTAAAAAATATCTGTAGAAATATTGTCTATAAATGCAGAAATCTGTAAAAGCAAGCAAAAAAAAATAAAAACCCTATCAATCAGCAATAAAATGAAAGGAAATCAATTGTAGTATATCTATGCAATATAATATTACATAGCATTCAGAATAGCGACGAATACCTGTTTTGGTTTGAATCTAAAATGTTCCCACAATCATTGTCCAGACAGTGAGAGAGTCTTGAGGGACTGTGTAGCCATCAGGAAATGGGAAGTAGATTGTGAATATAGGGTGCTAGAGGGGAGAGAGGGCTTTTGAAGGTTGCACCCTAGCCATTGGTTAGGTTCTAGTTTTGGATTTTCTGCTTTCTATTCAGCTGTAAAATAAGGACCCTACCTGACCTGCTGCTCCCTCTGTAAACCCTTCCATGGTTTCCATACCATGATGCATCGAAACCTCTCTGAAGTTGTAAGTTAAAATGAACCTTTACTCCCTTATGTTGTAACGTTCAGATATTTTGATGATTCCAATGAGAAAGTAGCACACACTAAATGTGGTGTCAAAACAACAAGCATACATGTAATACTCACAAAGTTGATAAGCTGAGACCAAATATTACAAGATTACACATAATGTGGCATTCAGTATATGAAGTCCAGAGCAAGGTGAACAAAAATGCATTTAAATTTTTGCTTTGACAGGTAGCTTGTATCTCCACAAATCTCACAACAAAATAAATCTATCTTAATAAAAATATAAATCTGCTTACTTTTGGAAGGATAGTTACTACAGTTAAAGAATGAACTACTTCTCAAGTATGGGCAGTTTAGTCTCTCCTAGAGAGACATTCTCTTGTAGGCTACTTTAGGATTTGAACATTTTTAACTATGTAATAAAGCATTTTTTAAAATTTAAATTTCACTTGCAGAGACATAGGTGTTAGATACAAAGAAAAGGCAGATATGTTTGGGTCAGGAAAGTATTATCGCCATCTAAAAGACTCATTTGGCTCTTCTAGGCACTGGGTGCCTGATGAAATTGTGTCTAGTATATTTGAGAGGCAAGTCCATCAAAGATAACCACATGTGAAAGTCCTTAGACAGTGATCTGCTTCAAGAAACTTGAGATATCTGATTTCTGCTTAACCTGAAAGACATTTTTCCCAATCAGGAAACTATGGTGAATTATAGGATAAGAGGAAGTTGTAAAATAGCAGATAATAAGAGGATAGTGAACAACTTAGAGACATAGATAGTAATACTAATTACAAGTCTTTGTGGTATCCTAGCTTGGTATTTTCTCATATTAGGACTGAAAGATACTAAGATAATATTTATCAGTAGTGAGAAATAGTTCCATTAATAATAATAATGGCTAAGAGGTAGAAGACCAGAGTGTGCATAATTTTTCCCTGAGACATTAGTTATCCAATGGCAGTACTTAGTGAGAAGTATAGAAAGATAAAAACAACTAATCTTTGGGTAAAATGAAGGACACAATAGGTTTTAAATTTACTATCCATTAAAGATATGCATTATGATGGGCATTTTACTGTGTTCAGTTCACATTGACTGCATATATCATTCATTCACCATTCATTCATTCACCATGCATTCATTCATTCATTCTTCTGTCCATTCAGTGACAAATGTACTTCAAAAACTATGTTGGGAATATAGGAAGGAAGAATATAGATAATACTACCTGTTCCCAGGGCTTAACTTTTACTTGCAAAAGGAGATGGTAACAACGCAGAGATATCACTAAATAGTAAAATGGCACTAATAAGGAGATGAAACATAGGGAAAGCATGACTAGAAGAGAGGAAAGGAGTACTAGATTGCAGACACAGTATCAGTGTTTTTAATAGTGAAGTAAACATTGCACTGAAGGATAAAGAACTGAAATTCAAGAGTGCAGTTCACATAGTTACTCTGCTTAGCAGCAAGTTCCTCTCATACACTAATCTGTGAAGTTACAGTATATAAGGTACAAGATCTTTGGGTTAAGAAAGTTCCATTTTTGTAGTCTGTTATTTCACTATTGCCCCTTTAAAGATAATCCATAATTTTCATGTATGCAATAACAACAGTGAAAGGAGAAGCCATGGATCTGAAGAAGAATGGGGAGGGCTATATGGGAGGGTTTTGACAGATGGAAGGGAAAATAGAATTGTTATAATTATATTATAGTTTAAAATATATGCATAGTGTCAAGGAAGAGCACCTGAATTGGTTATCCAATACCAAGTGGTCAGTTCTGAGATTATATCTAGATAAGAAGCATCATGTATTTCATACACACACACACACACACACACACACACACACACACACACAAACACACATAGCAATGATTAAAGAAAAAGAAATCATAAATTTGAGAAAGGAAGGGAGTTTCACAGGAAGCATGGGAGTCATAATATGATAAAAAAAAATCATTAAAAAATTTCTCCCTTGGAAATTTTCTGTTGCTAAGTTTTAAAGTATTATATGCTTTCTGCTAGGCCCTTGGTTGATAAAACAACAAAAACAAAACAACAACAAAAGCCCACAATAATAACAAAAGTAACTCTTCTCTATTAGTATCTTAATTTCTCTGAAAACAGAGTTTTATCACTGGAAAAGGAGCAGGGTTAAAAATGAAATGAAATATTGTTTCTTACTGAGATCACAGGAACCAAGTAAGAAGGGATCTCCAAAACTCTGTCCAATATTGCCTACAAATAAGATTATTTTTTAAAATATATTTTTATTCATTCATAAGAGTGCTTGCCTAAACATATGCTTTTGCCCCACCCATATATTCATGCTTAGTACCTATGGAGGCAAGAACAGGATATCAAATTCTCTAGACAAAGAATTACAGATGCTTGTGAGCTACGATGTGGGACTGAGAACCATACCAACCTGGATCCTCTCTAAGAGCAGCAAGTGCCCTTAACCTGCTGAACCATCTCTTTCAAAATGCCTGCCCATTTTAAAAAATGTTTTGTCATTGTTATTATTCACAAAAATGAGTAAAAAGGGACTACTGTATGAAATAACCAATCAGTATAATGATAAAATCAACATGAAATTACTATTTATTTGTTTCCATAGGCTGTCAGTTTACACAATGTCCTCACAACATTTTGAAGGGCTGGATTTCACTGTCTGTCTGTTATCCACAATCCATAATTTATCTACAAAACACAATCTGTTTTTCTATCACAAGTATCAAGTAGATATGAAACTCTACTTCCTGAAAACCGTTTTGCAAGTCATTTAGTGTACAACATCGTTGGGGATTTGATTTATACTATCATTTTATTTTTAGTGGTTTGTCTCTATTATTGCACTACTGTCCAGATTTATCATTCAAACATGTTACCCATTTCTTCCTGTCTCAGATATTCTCCAACATTCCTTCCATATTCTATGTAGTCTTTTTTTTTTTTTTTATCACATATACTTGTGCATTAGTTAATCTTCTTGTTGCTGTGATAAAATACCTGACGAACATAATTTATAGAAGGAAGAGTTTATTTAAACTCACAGTTTGAGGGAACTCTATCATGGCAGAGATGTCCTGGTCTCAGGAGCTTGAAGAGGAAGCTGGCTACATTGCATCATTGCCAGAAAGCAGAGAGAAATGAGTACTTGTGATTGGTTAGTTCCCCTCTTTCATGTAGGTGTAAGATTCCAGCTTGTGGACCGGTTTACCGACTTTGGGGATGGTTCTACACCCTTTAATTAATCTAATTTACATAATCACTTACAAACATACCACAAATATTTTTCTAGATTTTATGAAGTTAACAGTCAAATGAACCATTCTAGTTCTATCTCTTTTCAATTTCACACTGAAATGTATAACTTACTTGTGGCACTTACTTGTAAGCACTTACTTGTGGGAACAGGACTGAGGTTTGGGGGTGAGAGGTGACAGAGTCAGGTAAAGAATCCCAGCAATCAAACTCCAGAGACCAGTCTCAGGGTGCAGATCTGAGTTTATTGCTCAGTTGCGTAAGCATATATACAGTGTTTGAGCCAATCCCAACTGCCTAAATCCTCTGCCAATCATATCTCACCACACAGCCACCTTGACCAATGAAAGCCTTGATAAGGCAACTAAGGAGCAGCAGGGGCAAGGTATCTTCACTTGTTAGGACCTCTGTAAAGATCAGGAACCAGCCACCACCATGACCTCCATTCCTTTTTGCTGTCTTACTGAGTTCCGGGAGCCATCTAATGCAGTGAATGGCAGATTAAAACTCTTGGAGGAGGTGTCCTAGGAGCCTGAGGTATTTCTTTCCATCCCACTTTTTCCTTCACACCAGGTCAACCTCCACATCTCCCACATTAACTCCCCACCTCGTATCCCCATTATGTCATAATCTGTGACCATCTCACAGTGAAAAAGTGGAATCAGACAGCTTCAAAATATTCTATAGTCTCAATAATCCCAACACTTTATACAACTCGGAAGTCTAAATGTCATCTGAGACTCAGTCACTTAGCTGTGAGAACCCCTCACATCAGAAAACAAAGAACATAGTTCTAAACTAGAGTGGCACAGAGTAAACATTCCTGTCCCAAAAGGAAGGGATAGATACATAGAAAAGAACAATCAGACCAAAAGAAGACCAAAACATAGCAGAGCAAACCCTAAATCCTGCAGCACCATCAAGGGCTCATCTGAATTTCAAAGGACCTGGGTAGTTCCTTACTTTGAACTGCTGCCTACAACATGCATAGCTAATCTTAGGTGAGCCTCACTGATTTCCTCAGAAAGCATCTTATGTTCCTGGCATCTCTGATACCCTATACCCTATGTCTCTATAGAAACTGCAGTCTTTACATTTTCCAGCAGTGTCCTCTAAGTGACCCTGTGCAGGAACTTTGATAATGTTTTACACTGCCTGGTCTTAGGATACTCTGGAACCATGACACTGAGTCTCCCACTGCTGTTTCTTTCATGTTTATAAAATCAGGGAGTTTAGGTTGGCCTGGTCAGGGCTCAGTGAGAGAAGATGTATTTAATCATAGAGATACTTAAGGCTCCAAGGAAAAAGAGGTCCAGTGGGGAGGGAACACCTCTCGGAGCCAAAGAGGAGGAGGAATGGAATGAGGAACTGTGGGAGGGAGGACAAAGAGCACGCATGTAATGAATGGACTGTAAATAAATGAAATACTACTAATAAAATAAAACAGGGAATTCTATAGGCATCTTAAGATGGAACCTGTGTTTCTTAGAAACCTGTGTCCCACATGCTCCAGAAGCATTTTTAGTTTAGGTCTTCTCTTTTCAAGCTGTAACTTCATTTTATTTATGTATTTTTCTGAATGAAAATGCTTTTGGGGCAGGGGTGGCAGGGAATTGGTTCCTCTTCAGCTGGAGTTAGAGGTAGATGTGAGTACCCACTTGCTGGGAACTGAGTTCTGGTCCTATGGAAGAACAGCAATAACTTTTGACTGTTGAGTCTGCTCACCAGCTCCATGGTTCTCTCCTCTCATATGAGTTTGTATTCCCACCAGTGGAGCCTCTTCTGATGTCTCAATGTGGAGATCAAGTTTTGAAGGGTGCCAATCCCTTCAGCAATTACAGATTTTTCTTTTTTGCCAGAAAATGTAAACTTGCTCACAGACTTTTATTTCCCCCCCCAAAAAAAACATTTCCTTTTTTCCCTTTTCATTTTTTCATTTCTCTTCAGAGCTGTAACCATGAAACAGCTAAAATTTAATCCTGTCTTGAAATTTCCTCCAACAAATGAATTCATATATTACTATGAAATTTAGCTTTAGTTAGGTTCATAGGCCATGAGAACAAAGTCATATTTTCTTCCCTAATATCAGGGACTGGCCCCTCCCCCATTTCTTCATAGGGTACTATTTCTTGCTTTCTGAAACCTCATGAATCTAACCACTACTATCTGTGTTTCTCTCAGCAGTTAACTCTTCCAGGCTCCCAACAAATGGCTTCTTACAGTCTACCAAGAGCATTTAATGGTTTCTCTAGGTTAAAGTTCCAGTCTTCCATTCCTTCCCCATAACTGTCCGAAAGGTATGAGAATCTCATGGTCATAGTTATTACAGCAAAATTCCCACTTCTTGGTACTAATTTTCTATGCTAATTAGTTGTCTTATTGCTATGACAAAATTGCCTGCCTGGCAAATGCAGCATTAGGAAGGATAGACCTATTTTAACCCATAGTTTAATGTTCTGTTTCATTGACTTAGGAATTTTAGGAAGTGGGAAAGTTAGGAAGCAATTGGTCATGTTGTATCCACTGTCAGAAAGCAAAGAAATATGAATGCTGGTCTCAACTAGATCCTTCCTGTGTACTCCAGAACCCTAATTCATGGCATGTTACCACACATTCAGAGTGTGTCTTTCTGCCTCAGTTAACATAATCCACAATCCTTCACAGACATGCCTGGAGTGTTGTTTCTGTGGTAATTCCATATCTGTTCTCTTCTGAGAAGTCTTACAGGTATACTGTGACTGCAACTCCTTTTAATCCTATGATATCTTATGCTCTCTTTAATATTACAGCCTTCATGTAGCATAAACCCTTAAAAATGTTTCTTTAAAAATATTTTATGTGGATGCAAGTTTTGTCTGCACCATGTGTGCACTTGGTGTACAGAAAGGTCAGAAGAAAACGTTGAACCCCCTGAAACTGGAGTTACTGACACCCGTTAGTTGCCATATAGGTACTGGAAATTGAACCCATGTCCTCTGGAAGAACAGTCAGTGCTCTTAATCACTGAGCTCCCTCCAGCCCCAAAACTCTAATTTCTATTCTTTGGACTCTTCCAAAGGGCAGGCACTGCATATTCATGTCCTTATGTAATGGAAAATAAAAATTCTAGACAGTTAAAAAATAAATAAAAAGGAGATAGAAAGAATTAAGAAGTTTATGTGCATTTTCTGAGGTGCAAGACAGCTTATGGTTTGAGCTAAAAAATCTAAACACACGTTGAAGCATGTCTCAGAAGAAACCTACTAAATATAAAAGTTTTCTTCCATGATTCACTACAGAAATGTTGGCATAGAAAAAATGTTCTATAGTTAAACATTTAACTATGAGGAGTATTTGGAAAAGTCTTAAAAGTCATGAAAGTGAATGCATTCATCTCTATTGCTTTCATCTTAATTTTTCTTTAGTGGATTTTCACATGACTCCAAAATATGGAATATTTGTAACATATCTTAATGTGAATTATTCTGTACTATGTAGATTTCAGTGAGTATTTGGCACTGAAAAATCTCCCAGCTTTAAATAACTTAAACTTTGAGAATGATGAAATATCAAAAGAATATGTATTTCAACCAGTCATAATTATGAGGAAGTGATGAAACCTGAAGCTGCTGAGTGATAATTTTCTTTGAGGCAGAATATTAAGTACTGTTATCTACATGTAATTCTCACATAATTACACGGTATTCTAATGTAATTCATATTAGCTCACAGATGCATCAACAGACAGAAAAGTGTTCCTATGGAAAATACAACGATTCAGATGCTATGTGATTTTTATTGTTATGTTAGCATTTCATACAGAGTTAGTCAATTACAAAGAATTCCAAGTGGAGTTGAAGGGATAGGTTAAAATCAGAGCTGTACCCAAGACCAGTCTTTCTGTGTTTTTTTCCTCCATTCAACTTGTATACATGCTCTGTCAAGAAAGAAGTTGAATATGAACTTTTCCTCAGTCTTGAGCTTTCTACATTTGTCTTCAAATTTAAGCTCTCTGTTTCATTAAACTTTCTTCTACTAAGTTTTCTTCATATATTTTTAAATATAAAGACTTTCAGTGTGATGATATTTCTTTATTCCAGTGAGGTGAAATATATATGTACTTTTGTGTGTGTGTTTTAGACTCAGTCTGGCAGGGCACAGGACCACGTGAGCAGGTACTATGTGGCTGACTGTATGGTCAGCTAAAAAGTAGCAACTTTCACAAATACTCCTGAGGGGTAAAGAAGGTATTTGGTTGCCTTCCAGTGGCTTCTGAGAGATACTTCAGTGAGAGTTGAGGCTTATTGTTGGCTAATGACAAGTGGGTTGAAGTAATACCCAAACTAAGCTCTCTTGCTTCTCTCTCTCTCTCTCTCTCTCTCTCTCTCTCTCTCTCTCTCTCTCTCTCTTTCTGTATGTGTGTGCACATGTGCACATAGAATCCTTGAAAATTACTAAAATATATACCATCTGCATTAAAATCAATCTGATACTGTGGGTTATGAATTGATAATAAACAGCTTCTTCATACCTGGATAAAAAAGAAAAAAAATTTAGTTTGGTTTTAACAGTTCCAGGTACAATCAACCACAGTAGGAAAGTCATGGCCATGACAACCTGAGGCAGATGGTTCCATTGTATCCAGAGCTAGGAAGCAGAAAAGAATCGATCACCATGCTCAGCTGACTGTCCTTATTATGTTCAGTCCTAACCTCCATCCCAGGGTATGGTGCTCTCCACAAGGAAACTGAGTCTTCCCATCTCATTTAACCTAATCTAAACACCCCATAGGCATGCACAGAGGCTAACTCAATCAAGGTAATATCTCACAGGCATGAGACTTGCCTTCCAGGTTATTCTACAAGATATCTACAGTCATATATAGGAAGCAGGTAATAAGCAGCAGCGTTGATGGAATTTTCAGTGGATCAGTCCAATTTCTCTCTTTCTTATAACTTTGCTAAATGTAGGCCTTGTCAGAATGCCTGGATCATGTTTACTCACACTATACAACTGCCTGTGCTCTATCACCTATGTACTGCGAATGTGGCCATGTGTAGGTTTCCTATGCTCAAGTGGATGTCCCAAAGCTCTGCACATATGGGCTGCTGAACTAAACTTAGTGACTTAAAAGAAACCAACATACATACATACAAACAAACAGACAGACAGACATGACTCAGACAGATACAGACATCCAGAGCCAAACAGTGGATGGAGCTTGAGGACTCTTATAGAAGAATAGGGAGAAGGATTGTGGGCCCTAAGGAGATAGGAACTGCACAGGAAGATCAACAGAGTAAACCAACCTGAACCCTTGGAGCTTTCAGAGACTGAATCACCAACCGTGGAGCATACCTAGTCTACACAGATCTACCTCCATGGGCTGGACCTAGGCCTCCCTGCACATACGTTGTAAATGTGCAGCTTGGTTTTCATGCAGGTCTCAAACATCTGGAGTGGGGGCTATCCCAAAACATGCAGCCTGTATATGGAGTATGGTCTTCTAGCTGGGTGCCTCATCTGGCCTCAATGGGAGAGAAGCACCTAGCCTCTCAGAGACTAAAGTGGCAGGGTGGGGGATACAGGAGGAGGGGTATTCAGAAAACAAGAGATGGGGAAGGTTTGTGGGAGGGGTGACTGGACGGGTTATAAGTGAATAAGCAAAAAAATAAAATTAAAAAAAAATATTAAAAAAAGAAAAGGAAGAGGTGTGTTGTGGAATATACAGAGGAAGCTTAGGAGAAACATAAATAGGCATGTTCATATTTAATTGTTCATGTACATGATAATTTCAAAACTGAAAAGTTAAAGTGGATAGTAATTTTACGCTAAAATTGACTTTGTTGTTTTAAAACTTGCTGGTTATTCATCTCTGAAACCATCACTGTAGGATGCATAATAGGATATGCAGACTATTGTAAGCAATAGTGGCCTCTGCAATAGAAGATGCGGCTCCTAAAAGATATGAACTGTAGAGCCCAGTATAACTGTCTCCTGAGAGGCTCGGCCAGAGCTGGATCAATGCAGATGTGGATGTATACAACCAAACAATGGACTAAGCATGGGGACCCCAATGGAGAAGTTAGAGCAAGGACTGTAGGAGCTGAGGGGTTTGCAGCCTCATAGGAAGAACAACAGTATCAACCAACCAGATACCCAAAGCTCCCAGGGAGTAAATTACCAATCACAGAGTACACAGATGGTACCAATGGCTCCAGCTGTATATGTAGCAGAGGATAGCCTTATCAGGTATCACTGGGAGGGGAATCCCTTGGTCCTGTGGAGGCTTGATGACCCCGGATAGGGGATCTCTAGGCTGCTGAGGCAGGAGTTGGGGAGCGGGTGCGGGAGCAGCTTCATAGAGGCAGGGGGAATGAGAAAGGGATGGGGGCTTGTGGAGGGAAACTGGAAAGGGGGATAGCATTTGAAATGTAAATAAATAAAATAACTAATAAAACAATAAAAATATATGAAAAGACAATTCTCACAATTAAGGAAACACTAATTAAAACTATAATAAATTATAATTTTTTCTATAAGATTGGCAAACTTAAAAAGTTTTAAAATCCATGCTAGTGGTGAGGATCATAAATACTTCAGTGGTTGATAAAACAGGAACAGTTATAATTCCATGAACTTATCATAGTTTAAATAATTATACATGCCTTTTGACCAGAAATGTGGCCTCTAAGAAATCAATCCTTAGTATAGACCTCTGTGAAGTTAAAAGTAATCTAAATATTCCTAAGAACCTGTTTTGCTAAATAAACTATGATTTACTATTCAGACGTAAAGTTGTATGCATCACTATTAAATTTTACATAAAAAGATCAACATAAAAAGAATGAAAAGGATTTCTACTTATTGGCTCAAGGTGATTTCTTGTATTATTGCTAGAGAAGAAAAAAAATCAAACTATGGAGCAATTAATATTTTATTATTTGTCAGTGTGAATAAAAAATTGAAATTGTGCAAAATATATCTTTGCTTCTATATGTATGGGGAAAAATTAAAAATGCAAGCTCATTTTTACAAGAAGAACCTATCTGAGCAGGATCCTGACAGCACAGGAGCTAAGTCCAACACTTAATAAATGATACCTCAAGAAGCTAACAAGGAACATATGCTCCACTATGTTCATAGCAGCCTCATTTATAATAGCCAGAAGCTGGAAAGAACCCAGATGTCCTTCAAAAGAGGAATGGATACAGAAAATGTGGTACATTTACACAAGGGAGTACTACTCAGCTATTAAAAACAATGAATTCATGAAATTCTTAGGCAAATGAATGGAACTAGAAAATATCATCCTGAGTGAGGTAACCCAATCACAAAAGAACACACATGGTATGCACTCACTGATAAGTGGATATTAGCCCAAAAGCTCGAAATACCCAAGATACAACTCACAGACCACATGAAGCTCATAAAGCAGGAAAACTAAAATGTGGGTGCTTCAGTTATTCTTAGAAGGAGTAACAAAATACTTATGGGAGCAAATGTGGTGACAAAGTGTGGGACAGAAACTGAAGGAGGGGCCTTCCAGAGACTGCTCCATCTGGGTATCCATCCCATGTGCAGTCACCAAAGGCAGACACTGATGTGGATGCCATTAAGTGCAGGTGACAGGAGCCTGATATAGCTGTCTCCTTAGAGGTCTGCCAGAGTTTGACATATTCAGAGGAGGATGCTCACAGCTAACCATTAAACTGATCATGGGGTTCCCAATAGAGAAGTTAAAGAGAAGACTGAAGGAGCTGAAGAGGTTTGCGGACCCATGAAGAGAGCAATAATACCAACCAACTAGAGCTCGCAGGGTCTAAACCACCAGCCTGGGAGCACATAGGGAGGGACCTATGGCCCCAGCTGTATAGGTAGGGGTGGATAGCCTTGTCGGGCATAGGTAGAAGAGGAAGTCCTTGGTTCCATAAAGGCTGGCTTCCCCAGTGTGGGGGAATTCAAGGGCAGGGAGGTGGAAGTGGGTGGGTGGGGGCACATCCTCAGAAGCAGGAGGAGAGGGGATTTCTGGTTGGAGGGGAAATGGGGAAAGAAGATAACATCTGAAATGTAAATAAAATATCCAATAATAATAATAATAATAATAATAATAATAATAGAAGCTAACAAGGAGCAAAGTGGCGTCCTACCTCATGGAAAAACATCTTTACCAATTATGCATATGATAGACTAGTAGTGTCTAAGATAAAGAAAACAATATATTTAAAATGGGGTATAAAGCTAAACAATGAGTTATGAAAACATGGAACAAAAATGGTAGAGAAACACACATACACACACAAAAGTGGTTAACATCATTAGATGTATGGGAGATGCAAAGTAAAACTATTTGGGATTTTGTTTTATCCCAGTTAGGATGACCAAAATGAATAAAACAAATGACAGTATATGCAGTAGTGATTCAGGGACAGAGGAAACACTTGTGGCTGTGGAATGAGTAAAAACCAGTCCAATCACTCTGGAAATCAATGTGGGGGTTCATCTAAAAGGCAAAATTAGATTTACATCAAGACCCAGCTCTAACACTCCTGGCCATACACCCAAAGGACTCTACCTATTACTACAGATATACTTGCTCACCAGTGCTCATGGTTGCTCTATTCACAGTAGCCAGAAACTGAAAGCAGTCTAAATGGCCGTAAGCTGATGAATAGATAATGAGAATGTGGTGCATTTACATTATAAACCATTATTTAGCTTTTAAGAAATAGAAAATTATAAAAATTATTAGGTACCAGGAAACAAGCTAAGGACAAGCTTCCTGACTGAGTTATCCCATACCCAGAACGATGTCATATGTTTTCTCTTACATATAGATCTTAGCCTTTAAACTTTCAATATGTGTATTTCAGCCAAAATAAACTCAGAGGTTAAGTAGTTAGTAAAGGGCCAGGGAGGTAAATATGGCAAAATGTGTACAATTATTTAATGTGGAGTGAGAGTATGTGAAACAAGATATGACCTTTAACTAAGGGATGTTTTGATACTTATTGTGCTACCAATTTATTCCAAAGGAGATCTTATTAAATAAAACATTCTTATAGTACATACCTGGAAATCTAGAAGATTACATGTATAGAGGACTGTTTCTAATTTAAATATACAAAATTATTCAAATGGATTCAAGGGAGCTAAAAATACTTAATATGTAAACATAAAAACTCTTTATTGATGATTATAACAAATATAAAGGTATTTCCAATAACAAGCAACAAAGTGTTGTTATCCAGGATGTAAGGAATTACTGATAATTAATAAAATATTTTCAATAGAAGATAAATGCACAAAAGAAGGGGAAAAATAAAAAAAAAAATAAAGCCAGAAGATTCTATGGCTATTCCAAATTATTGTGTGTCTTCTAACCCCATAGTTTGTGTCCTGGCTGTGTCTACTTTTCTGCTACTATGCAAATGTCAGTCTCTAGGAGACAAGAAGGAATGTCTTATGGAATTCAGTTTTGGAAATGAATTCTTCTTTCTTTCCAGAAGCATCTCAAATGTCCCTAGTTCATGGCAGGTTTCTGTATGAATGACAGACCTTACCTGTATTGTCGCAGTGATTGGCATTCACAGTGTCTGTTGTAAAATCCCTGTCATGGGAAACAATTTTCTTCCTTCTTCACGATGCCTCTTATGAAGGATGCAACTGCTCTGAATGTGCTGCCTTACACATAGCTTTTATAGGAAATTTTTCAATTAATAAAGTCAAAGTCATTTTTTTCAATCTAGCATAGAGGATGCATTTGATATTAAAATGCAGAGATGGCATTTTCTTGATCCTGCAGTCTCTTGAAAAGTGTTCTGCAACTTCAATTTTCACCTGTACCCTTGGATGCATCCTTGCTCCTGACACTAATTCTCTCCTGAACTTGTTTCCCTCCTCAGAAATCTCTCATTTGAGTTATTGAATTCCATATAACTCCTTCAGAATGATATGTCATCACCTTCAGTGGAGCAAACCTGAACTTATTGTCTATCTCTAAGGCCTTTCAGATCAGTCATCACCCGACCACCACACTTATCCAACAACACGATCAATTATATTCTGATCATCACAGTCCTAAACAGTGTTTGTTACTGTTGGTTCTTCCAGCCACGAGTCTTCCTCAACTAGCTGTTCCTCATTCTTCCTTGGAGCATAATTATAGGTTAAGCCATCTGAATAGAATATTTGTCTTATATCTTAGGCTTCCTTTTTTAATTAATCATTTTATTCATTTACATTTCAAATGATATCCCCCTTCCCAATTACCCCTCTACAAAACACCCATCCCATTCCCCTTCTCCTCCCTCCCCTTTGCCTCTATGAGGGTGTTCTTCTACCCACTCACCCATTCCCACCTCACCACTCTAGCATCCCCCTACACTGGGGCATCAAGCCTTCACAGGACAAAGGGCCTCCCATCTAATTGATGTCAGATAAGGCCATCCTCTGCCACAATATATTTGAAGCCATGGATCCCTCTTTTGTTGGTAGTTTAGTCTCTGGAAGCTCTGGATAATCCAGTTAGTTGATATCGTTCTTCCTATGGGGTTGCAATCCTGTTCAGCTTCTTCAATCCTTCCTCTAGTTTTTCCATTGGGATCACCAGGGAAGCAAAAGGCTCCCAGGACCCAAAGGGGATGTCTTTAGCTGAAATACCCAACAACGGGGAAATAGAACCCGTGAGACCACCTCCAGTAGATAGGCATGGCCTCCAGTTGAGAGATGGGACCACTCACCCATCTCAAAATTTTTAACCCAGAAATGTTCCTGTCCAAAGGGAAGATGGACAAAAAAATGGAACAAGGGCTGAAGAAAAGGCTATCCAGAGACTGCCCCATCTAGGGATCCACCCCATCTGCAGACACCACACCCCAACATTATTGCTGATGGCAAGAAGCACTTGCTGACAGGAGCCTGGTATCTTTTCCCTGAAAGGTTCTAGGAGCACCTGGCCAATACAGATGCACATGCAGACAACCACTGGACTCAACCTGGGGACCCTAATGGAAAAGATAGGAGAAGGACTGAAGGAGTTGAAAGGGATTCCTTAGGCTTTCTGCCTGATTACAAGGCTGCTCTTTCTGAGATCTCCACCAATGTAATCAAACATGGTAGAGACTAGTGATGCTCACACAGAGCGTCAAATGACCACAGTAGGGCACACGAGGCAGACGAGCACAATCATATCAAAATGCTAGTCCATTTTTCACTTCCTTCTATTAATGCTGTCTGGTAGACATAATATTTATAGCAACTGATAAATTAAAAATAAAGAATACATTCAGATTTTTCAAGGAGTCCTTTTGCTGTTGAAGAAGAGGACAAAAATGCAACAGTTGAATCATATTAATTTAAAAACTCCATTTTCTCACATTGTTAGTGTACCAAGAATGGCTATGGGATCAACAATCATGTTTAAGCCCTTTTCTGTAATTTTCACAAATTGATCTTCCACTATAATAAGTTGGTTTCTTAATTTCCCACCTGATATTTTAGTTTCTATTTCTAAATCTGTTCATATCTCTTTTTAAAATTTTATTCACATTTTAAATTTATGGTTTTAATTTTTTATTGGATGTTTTATTTATTTACATTTCAAATGTTATTCCCCTCTGTAGGACATTGTTGTGTTTTTCTATATATACCTATATTGTACTTACTAATTTTGATCAAATTTTTATCTTTCCTAATGAAATTTCTTTAACTAGTGTGTGCAATATAAATTTTTTCATTGATGTATAACAGCATTTTAATATGCATCATGCATTGAATATTGTTGTGATCCAAATGCCCCTTATTCATTTTATAAATATTCTGGGTATAATTACTGTTCTCAAGGAACTAACCCTGTCTTTCATGAGTGTCTGAGTATCTTTTTTTTCTTTATCTGCACTAGAATATTGAGACAATCAGTAAATTATGACTTAATGAAGAAAGGCTTTATTTTAGTTCACAATTCAAGGTGCAAGCCATCATGAAGTAGAATTCAAAATGCAAAGACCTTGCCTCTGAGGTCAGGAAGGAACAGTGAATGCAAACTCCACTCTTACTTCCCCTTTCTCCAACTATACAGTCCAGAATTTTAGCCAGTGAATGGCAATAACTACAGTGGGCCATTCAATCTTTTTTTTTTTTTTTTTTTTTTCTTAATTTTTATTTTCAGCAAATCAAAAAAATTTAAAAAGCATTCAAACAGAATAAAATGAAAAGAAACAAACAAGCAAAATACCAAGGGTCAGATATACTTATACAAGAATTCTATAGAGCCTTCAAACAAGCAATACTTTTTGAGTTATGTTTAAAAAAATTCAGAACCACAATAAGCTCCTTCACAAAGCAAATAATATTGAAATAGTGACATCAAGTGTAAACCCAACAAAAATATATAAATTATAGTCCAATATCCCTCATGAATATACATACAAAAATTCTCAATGAAGTAGTTGCAAACTGAATACAAGAGATATAAAAAAATAATATTCCATGAATAATTGAACAACTGTTTTTTTTTTTTTTTTTTTAGAAGACCGTACTCCATATACAGGCTGCATGTTTTGGGATAGCCCCCACTCCAGATGTTTGAGACCTACATTCCGGTCCGGGCCCAGGCAGCAGATCCCTGGAGGCAGCTCTGCACTGAACCTCACAAAACCAGGCAGAAGTGGGGCACCCAGCAGCTCTGACCCAGGCAGTATCTCTGGTAAGGAGACAGCAACACCCACCCCAAACAGGGAGTGACTGGGACCCACTGGGACCCACTGAGACCCAGGGATTTACTCCTGGCCCGGAGCGCCGGCTCCTTCCGGTCTGGGTCGGAGCTCCCAGCAGATCCCAGGCGGCAGCTCTACACCAAATCCCACAGAACCCAGGGGAAGCAGGGCTCCTAGGAGCTCTAACCCAAGCAGCTTCCTACGCAAGGAGGCAGCAACACTTGCCCCAAACCGGGAGTAACTGGGACCCACCGGGACCCAGGTACTCACTTCTGGCCCCAGCACTGGTTTCTTCCGGTTTGGGCCTGGGCGCTCAGCAGATCTCGGGCGGGCGGCAACTCTGCAACCAATCTCACAGAACCCAGAGGAAGCGTGGCTCCCAGGAGCTCTAACTCCAGCAGCTTCTTAAGCAAGGAGGCAGCAACACCTGCCCCAAACAGGGAGTAACCAGGTCCCACAGGGATCCAGGAACTCACTCCTGGCCCAGAGCACTGATTCCTTCCGGTCCGGACCAAAGCACTGAGCAGATCCTGGGCCCTAGCTCGAACCTCAGCAGCGACACCCAACTAAACAGTTCTGACATAACCAAGAGAACAGGAAAGACAGGTTCCAGCCAGAGACAGCACAGGTAGCACCAAGGAGAACCAGATGGCAAAAGGCAAGCGCAAGGATACAAGGGCCAGCAACCCAGAACACATGTCATCATCAGAACCTAGTTCTCCCACATTAAGTCCTGAACTCCCCATATCACCAGGAAAGCAAGAGTCAGACCTAAAATCACTTTTAATGATGATGATGGAGGACTTTAAGAAGGACATAAATAACATTCTCAAAGAATCCGAGGAGAACACAGGTAAACAGGTAAAAGCCCTTAAAGAATCACAAGAGAACACAACCAAACAGGTGAAGGATTTATACAAAACCATCCAGGACATAAAAATGGAAATAGAAACAATAAAGAAATCACAAAGGGAGACTACTCTGGAGATAGAAAACCTAAGAAAGAAATCAGGAGTCACAGACGCAAGCATTACCAACAGAATACAAGAGATAGAAGAGAGAATCTCAGATGCAGAAGATACCATAGAAAATATTGACACAACTGTCAAGGAAAACGAAAAATGCAAAAAACTCTTAACACAAAACATCCAGGAAATCCAGGACACAATGAGAAGACCAAACCTAAGGATAATAGGTATAGAAGAGAGTGAAGATTCACAACTTAAAGGGCCAGTTAATATCTTCAACAAAATCATAGAAGAAAACTTCCCTAACCTAAGGAACGAGATGCCCATAATCATTCAAGGGGCCATTCAATCTTAATGAAGTAAATTCAGATAAACCTACACGTACATACCCAAAACCCCATCTCCCACATGATTGCTGATTTGATTAAGTTGACAATTAAAACTATCTTTGGAGTCAGGATTAATAATTTTTATTAGATATTTTCTTTATTTATATTTCAAATGTTATCCCCACTCCCGGTTTTCCCACAAGA
Organism: Mastomys natalensis; assembly: GCA_021653895.1. Taxonomy (NCBI): domain Eukaryota; kingdom Metazoa; phylum Chordata; class Mammalia; order Rodentia; family Muridae; genus Mastomys; species Mastomys natalensis. The sequence continues at coordinate 1,063,414 of JAJTUV010000425.1, read as the reverse complement.
AATCCCCAATCCCATACCCCTCCCCCTGCATCTATGAAAATGTTCCTCCATCCACCCACCCACTCCCACTTCCCCTCCCTGGATTCCCCGACACTGAGGCATAGAGCCTTCACTGGACCAAGGGCCTTTCCTCACATTGATGCCTGACAAAGTCATCATCTGCTACATATGCAGCTTGAGCCATGGATCCCTCCATGTGTATTCTTTGGTTGGTGGTTTAGTCCCTGGGAGCTCTGGGGTATCTGGTTGGTTGATATTGTTGTTCTTCCTATGAGTTGCAGACCCTTTCAGCTCCTTCAGTCCTTTCTCTAACTCCTTCATTGGGGACCTTCTGCTCAGTTCAATGGTTGGCTGCCTGCATCTAACTCTGTATTTGTCAGGTTCTGGCAGAGCCTCTCAGGAGACAGCTATATCAGGCTCCTGTCAGCATGCACTTCTTGGCATCTACAATATTGTCGGGGTTTGGTGACTGTAGATGGGAAAGATCCCCAGGTGGGGCAGTCTTTGGTTGGCCTTTCCTTCAGTCTCTGCTCCACACTTTGTCTCCGTATTTCTTCCCATGAGTATTTTGTTCCCCCTTCTAAGAAGGACTGAAGCAGCCACACTAATAATACCAACAATTTTACCTCAAGTTATTAACCATTTGTAGAAATATTTACCTTCAAACTGGATAATAAAGAGTGACTATTATTTTGGACCAGAAAAGGAAACAGTATTACAGGATTAAGGTAATTACTATTTTGATACACATTACCTATCATTTACCTTTCCTTGCACATATATGCGTGTCCAATTGGTGTGAATGTTTTTACATATGTTCACATGGATGTGTATGTGGAGGTCTGAGCTTGATGTTGAATTTTTTTTTGATCACCTTCATGTGTTAAGACTTGGTCTCTTTAGCCGGGCAGTGGTGGCACACTACTTTAATCCCAGCACTTGGGAGGCAGAGGCAGGTAGATTTCTGAGTTCGAGGTTCGAGGCCATCCTGGTCTACAGAGTTCCAGGACAGCCAGAGCTACACCCTGACTCAAAAAAAAAAAAAAAAAAAAAAAAAAAAAAAAAAAAAAAAAGGACTAGTTTTCTCATTGAACTCTGAGTTTACTTTTTGGCTAGCCTGGCCAAACTGCTTCCAGCATGCTTAGTCTCTCCTTCCCAACTGCTCGGGTTGCAGGCTGATTTGCATCCTAACTGGCATTATATGGGTTCTGGTGTCTGGCCTCAGGTTCTTTCTTCTGTGTGTAAAGTGCTTGAGCTTCTGATTCATCTTATATTTCTCTATCATTTCACCGTTAGTTTTTAATTTTCTACTTGCTGATTATGTATTAGAAACAAGCAAACAAATGTATTCCTGAATAATTGTTACATACAATAGCATCCAAAAAATATAATTTAGAACGTTTATGTCTCACCTGGGGAATCAATAATTTGATTAGAGAAATTAGTCAGATTGCATGTATTCAATTCATGTATTCAAAGTTTCCACTAGTCATCCACAAGTTGTTAGAAGGGATGGGAAGATGATAGTAATAATGGAGTAATAGTGTAGTGTTGCTTTGGGAGTTTTGTGCCATGGGTTTAAAACCAGCATTATTTTGAATATGTCTTGCTCATTATTCCAGAATAATTATAAAGTCTACAAACAATGTATAACAGTGAACTGAACAGCAAATCCACTGTGTATACAAACAACTGAAGCTATAAGTTGGATTCTGGAGTATGCTTAGGGATTCCGTGGAACCTGGAGAAGTTGCTTTCTTAGAGAGAAGTTCTAAGCAAGTTCACTAGACTGCTTCTTCAAAGACTGGCTTGTCAGGCAGCTCATTTGGCAGGTGAGCTGTGTTTGAATAGAGAATCTTGAGGATAATAAGTATATCATTTCATGCCTTTTGGTATGAAATGCTCATAGAAAATAGCAAAAGGCTGAGGTGACATTCTGTTTGCTCCAAGATGTTAACTAGACATCATCTTCCAATGGTAGAGCATGAAAGCAGGAAGAGTGAGCAACATAAATAAAACCATCCAGTAGAACAAGGACAGGATTTTCAACAAATGGTGCTGGTTCAACTGGAGGACAACATGCAGAAAAATGCAAATCAATTCATTTTATCTCCTTGTACAAAGCTCAAGTCCAAGTGGATAAAGGACCTTCACATAAAACCAGACACACTGAAACTAATAGAAGAGAAGGTGGGGAAGACCCTCGAATACCTAGGCACAGAAGAAAAGTTACTGAACAGAACACCAATGGCTTATATTCTAAGATCAAGAATTGACAAATGGGACTTCTTAAAATTGCAAAGTTTCTGTAAGACAAAGGACACTGTCAATAGGTCAAAACAGCAACCAACAGATTGGGAAAAGATCTTTACCAATCTCACATCCGACAGAGGACTAATATCCAATATATACAAAGAACTCAAGAAATTAGACTCTGGACAACCAAATAACCCTATTAAAAAATGGGGTACCGAGCTAAACAAAGAATTCTCAACTGAGGAAATGCGAATGGCTGAGAAGCACCTAAAAAAATGTTCATCATCCTTAGTCATCAGGAAACTGCAAATCAAAACAACCCTGAGATTCCACCTCACATCAGTCAGAATGGCTAAGATCAAAAACACAGGTGATAGTAGATGCTGGCGAGGATGTGGAGAAAGAGGAACACTCCTCCATTGTTGGCGGGATTGCATGATGGTGCAACCACTCTGGAAAACAGTCTGGCGGTTCCTCAGAAAATTGGAAATATCACTACCTGAGGACCCAGCTATACCATTCCTGGGCATATACCCAGAAGATGCTCTAACATATAATAAGGACATATGCTCCACTATGTTTACAGCAGCTTTATTTATAATAGCCAGAAACTGGAAAGAATCCAGATGTCCTTCAACAGAGGAATAGATACAAAAAATGTGGTACATTTACACAACGGAATCTTACTCAGCTATTAAAAACAATGAATTTGATAAATTCTTATGTAAATGGATGGAACTAGAAAATATCATCCTGAGTGAAGTAACCCAGTCACAAAAGAACATACATGCTATTCACTCATGATTATTGGATTTTAGCCCAGAAGCTTGAAATACCCAAGATTCAACTCACAGACCACATAAAGCTTATGAAGAATGACGACCAAGTTGGCCCAGGGGCGGGGGGGGCGCTTCAGTCCTTCCTAGAAGGAGTAACAAAATACTCAAGGGTGCAAAAATGGAGACAAAGTACAGGACAGAAACTGAAGAAGGGGCCGTCTGCAGACCATTCCACCTGGGTCTCCATCCCATGTGCAGTCACCAAAGGTATACGTTGATGTGGATGTCAGGATGTACATGCTGACAGGAGTCTGATATAGCTGTCTCCTTAGAGGTCTGCAAGAGTCTGACATATTCAGAGGCAGATGCTCACAGCTAACCATTAAGCTGATCATGGGGTTCCCAATGGAGAAGATAGAGTGAAGACTGAAGGAGTTGAGAGGATTCACGACAACATGAGGAAAGCAACAATATTAACCAACCAGAGCCCCCAGGGTCTAAACCACCAGCCTGGGAGCACTTAGGGAGAGACCCATGGCTCCAGCTATATATGCAAGGGAGCTATATATAAGTGGAGGAAGAGATCTTTGGTCCCATGAAGGCTGGACGTCATGGGGGGTGGTATTTGAGGGTGGGGAGATGAGGTACGGGGGAGGATGGGTGGGGGTACACCATCATAGACGCAAGAGGAAGGGGAAGGGATAGGGAGTTCCTGGGAGGGAGGGGGAAAAGGGGGTAAGGGGAAAACATCTGAAATGTAAATAAAATTTCCAACAAAAAAAATGTGTAGGGTTGAACATGGTCCAACATAACAAAGGGATGGAAGTTAGAACAAGAGTTGCAGATGTCAAAAGGGGAAGGCCATGGGCAACTGAACTAGATTTTTTCAGGATAATTTATTCAACAACCAAAATTGGAAATGTTCTTGCTTAATGTTCTGATATATATACCTGCTTGACTAAATAAGCTTTTGAATCCATCATATTCCAGTTAGTGCTTTGGTAACTGAGAAGGCCATATCTTTTAGGGATTAGTTTTCAAAGTCCCCAGAACTCTTGAGAATATTTCAAGAAATTTGTGTAATGCTTATATAGGAAAATAGATTTCAAGAAACACTACAGGGTCTAGAGAGATGGCACATCGGTTGAGAGGTCCAGTTATTGTAACTCCAGTTCCAAGAAATATGATGCATACTTCTGGCCTCCAGAGGCATCTGAACACAGGTGCCTGGGTATGTGTATATGTGTGCGAGCAAGCATACACACATAGAGGGAAATATACACATACATGTAAAGAAAAACAAACATTTAAAAAATGCTTCAACAGTATTTGTGTGTTTGGAAACAATATTAAAAGTTTTCAAATGAAGGTCAAGTGACTATTTGAAGAGGCTTCTGATTCCACGGTATTATCAGGGCTGGGGAAACAAGCAATAGAGGATATCATGTCACATCTGAACAGTCTGTGAATAGTGGGCTCAGATGTGATATAAACATCATTTGATTTTGGGGCTCATTATTTCACATATTTCAAAGATTATGAAAATATTGTATAATAAGTAAAAGACAGAGAGAAAAACTAGAAAAGAAAAAGAGGAATGATTGAATGAATAAAAGAATCAAGAAGGAAAACACCTAATTTAGGTTAAATTATAGCAAATAACACAATGTGTCTTTGAAAAGGAATGTTTCTTGTGCGATAATACCACTTTAAAATATATGTATCCATTAGGGCAGGAATCTACAAGTATGCATTTTAATTGCTTATGATTTTTTGTAATGGTTTCTGTCTGTTGCAAAGTGAACTACCATCAATTAATAGTGCCTGAAACACAAGAAAATATTCTCATCCAGGGAAGAGAAAACCAATGTTTTATCCAATATCAAAAGATCAGCCCTGAAATCAAATTACAAATAACAAAGTGGGCAGATAATATTTGTATATTTATGTCATATATATATATTATAATATATATATATATATATGATGTAAAACAAATATATATATATCATAAATATATAGTAAAACAAATAATAAAGATAGAAGACATGAATTTGAAAGATAATAAAAAGGTTATATGGGAGGGTTTGGAGGGAAGAGAGGCACAGTGAAATGATGCAATTATATTGCAATCTAAAAACATAGAAATGATAGAAAACAATTACTTCAGAAATGAAAAGACTGACAGCATGCTACTGTAATTTTTCATTGAGAACATGAGATGGTAGATAAAAGAAATAGAGACGATAGATACATAGATAGATAGATAGATAGATAGATAGATAGATAGATAGATAGATAGATAGATAGATGATAGATAGACAATAATAGACAGACAGGTAGACAAATAGACAATAGATAGACAGATATATAGAAAGATAGACAGACAGACAGGCTGATGACAGTAATCGTGCATAACATGGAACCCAAATTAAGTCCTCTCCTCAAGCCACACATACTGTTTGGGACAAAGACACTCTATATCTGTTTATAGGTACACATTGTCTGGAGAGTTCATTCTGAATGAAGCCCAAAATAAATTACTGTGTTGTGTGTTTGATTTTCCAATAACATCATCTAAACTTACAGGCAGTAAGCATTTACACTAAAATGTCAACTTCATTTATATAAATACTGATGCTCTTGCTACCTTGATCTCTCTCACCTGCAGGTTCTCTCTGCCCCCTCCGCCTTTCCCTTCCCCCTCTTTCCACGTGGTCATGGCCAGCCTCCACTTCTCTCTTCACTCTCTTCTCTCTTCTCTCCTCCATTCCTCCCGTTTCTCTCCCCACCCTCCACCCTGAATAAACCCCCTCCCTTCGTGGAAAAAAATATATTGATAATTTATTCAAATAATTGTAAATTGTGCAATCCTTATCATGCTATCAAAAATATTATTACAATTTATAGTAAAGACAATAGATTACTGGTTAAAAATAATCAATTTCTTATACCATTATTCATTGTATATATGAGCACTGTGAATTGTCTAAAGACAGTTTTAATTAATTAAAATTAAAATCACTTTAATAATCACACAGTAATCCACTATGAATTAAATTAGGCAACAGAAGTGAAATTTATGGTTTGGCATCATCAACTAGAAAACTGGAAATAAAATATAAACAATTGTTTTCCAAACATCAGATAGCAGCTGTTGGTATGATCCTCCGATAGAAGAACCATAGTTAAATAACTCCTGGTTTCACTAAACACTTGCAGGGTGAGCCAGGAGAAGTTATTTCTGCAGCACAATGTGGTGATTTGACTGAAAATAACTTCTGGGCTCATATATTTGAACATTTGGTACCCAGTGAGTGGCACTGTTGGGAAGGATTAGTAGGTGTGGTCTTAAAGCAGGAGGTGGTTCAGTTCACTGGAGGCAGGCATTCAAAAGACTCATAGTTTTCTATGCAGTGTCTGAAAATCACATTGCATGGAGAAATCAAAAGATTAATATTGGAAAAACAATATATCTTCAATTTTTCACATCAAGTACTGATGAGCTAAGAGACACATGGAGATATCTGAATTCTTTATAGGAATGCTCCTTAATTCTTGCTCAAATGCTCAAATGCAGATTTGAATGGGAATCTATCTATGGCTAAGGGAAAAAACAAGAAAGAAGCACACGTCCTGGAGCTTAACACAATGATAATGACAGTTCATACCTCCATCAGCATATGTGAGAAGACCTCATAAAATATAAAGTGTCAGAAAAATATCTTCAGAAGGAAATATGTCAAAAAAATGGGAGTGAGCTAGTACAAAACCAAAGAAAAATGAGTTCTTTTGAGATAAAAAGTACGATGACTTAAAGGAAAACATAACAATGACATTAGCAACCAAAGCTGTTACAGTATAGCAGGGAAAAAAAATCATTGAATTCTAAGAAAAACAATGTAAATAATGTAAAATGAGTGAGTGGAAAAAAATCTGTGGAAAATACCCAAATATTGATATTCCTTCAGACAATAAGTATTGTGCTTATATTTCAGATAAAGGAAAGAAATTTGAAGAAATAATAGCTAAAAGTTTTCCAACTACAACATGACTGTGCCATTTATGAATTTAAAAAAACTCACCAGCCACAAGCCAACAAACATGAATAAAATGACCCCTAATATCTTTTAACCAAGTTTCTGGAAATTGCATGATTTTACAAGCAACCAGAGAGAAAGGCACCTAATTTGCTTCAAGAAATTCAAAACACACCACCAAGGTTTTAGCAGAAGCTACGCATAGAGAATATGTATCTTTCAAGATTCAATGATCATTTAAAACAACAAGAAAAACTTAGTCAAGAGTTCTTAATCCAGTAAAAGGCCATTGACAAATGAACTTTTCAGTCAGTACAGCAAAACAATTAATTACATCTAGAGCTGCATTAAAAGAAAGTTATATCCATTTTTGAAAACAGAGAAATGTGGAACCCATTGGAAATTTCATCCTCCAGAATGAATGAAGGATGTAAGATATGGTAAACATGTAGGTGAGACTTTAAAAAAACAAAAACAAAACTCTAGTATAGTATTGTGAGAGAAAGGTGTTGGTGATGTAATATAGACTTTATAACATTTGTAACCCACACAGGTAAGCCTAAAAAGAATCATATAACATGTAGAAATCTGAAAGATGAGATTAACATATTGTAAGTCTGTCTGCATCATATAATGCAATAAGCAAAACAGAAGTGAAGACAAAAACATATTTCTGGTGACCAGGATGAGCACTGAGATGTAAGAGAAAGATGGATGTATTCCGTGTCATGAGCCTGACTGTTGTAATTTGCTTCCTTCCAGGACTCACTGTTCTAGTTGTAACTATTAGAATCTGTGAATATAAACACAAATAGTCAAAGAACAAGCAAGGCAATAAACAAATTCTGTAAATGCTCCTGTGATCACTGTGTCTAAGGGCTTATCAGGATGACCAAAATATCTGAGCCAATTTCCCTGTCCTAGCTCAAAGTCATTTTCATGTCTGAAGCCTACTTCCTTGTTCTGGCCTAATATTTAGATTCCTGCCTGAAATTACTTCTTTGTTCTAGTCTAATGTCAGATTCCTGTCTGAAGCCCACTTCCTTGTCCTTGGCCAATGTCATATTCCTGCCAAGCAGCCCATTTCCTAGACTTTTTGTATCTACTGTATTGCTGGTCCCTCAACCTAGAACTGACCTTAATACTTGCATGTAATTAAAATGGTACAAAAGCAAAAAGGAGGAGGGGGAATGGGATGGAGGTTCTGGGGAGGGGAAATGGGGAAATTTGACATCTAATTTACATTTAATTTACATCTTAAATGTAAATAAATAAAATATCCAATTAAAAAAAGGAAAAAAATCTGTGAATATTGTATGCAAAATATACAATTGTAAAAAAATATTTTAAAAGAATGAATAAATAAAACAGTTGAGATGAGAAAGCCAAAGTCATACCACAGCTTTACTTTTAAAAAGTACTTCGGAGTTTTTATTTTGACTGGCACGTTTTTGACTGATGTCTGGCTTTTAGAATGATTTGACTGCAGATCAGTCAAGTGATTCAAACAGATTTGTAAATTTGGATGTGACCTTCAAAGAGACTGATTTTCCTAATGTATGCTGAGGTTGCTAAGCTGTGAATGATCTATATAATAACGAAGAATAATTTTTTTGAATCTGATCGAAGGCACTAAAAGTAAAAGAGAAAGCTAATTCCATGCCTAATTTACCTGATTCATCTGGTTATTACAGACAGTCAAAATACTGATCGTCAATGTAAAAGTTTAGTTGTAAACAGAGTTGTAACCATATGGACCCAGTTTTGAAAGCATTTTCTTATTTAAATATCAAAATTAATGTTAGTTGCAAACTGAATACAAGAGATATAAAAAAATAATATTCCATGAATAACTGAATAACTGTTTTTTTTTTTTTTTTTTTTTTTTTTTTTTTTTTAGAAGACCATACTCCATATACAGGCTGCATGTTTTGGGATAGCCCCCACTCCAGATGTTTGAGACCTACATGAAAACCAAGCTGCACATTTACAACATATGTGCAGGGAGGCCTAGGTTCAGCCCATGGAGGTAGATCTGTGTAGACTAGGTATGCTCCACGGTTGGTGATTAAGTCTCTGAGAGCTCCAAGGGTTCAGGTTCGTTTAACTACTTCATTGAGAATTTTTGTATGTATACTCATGAGGGATACTGGACTATAATCTATATATTTTTGTTGGGTTTACACTTGATTTCACTATTTCAATATTATTTGCTTTGTGAAGGAGCTTATTGTGGTTCTGAATTTTTTTAAACATAACTCAAAAGTATTGCTTGTTTGAAGGCTCTATAGAATTCTTGTATAAGTATATTTGACCCTTGGTATTTTGCTTGTTTGTTTCTTTTCATTTTATTCTGTTTGAATGCTTTTTAAATTTTTTTGATTTGTTGAAAAAAAATTAAAAATTAAAATTAAAAAAAAATTAATGTTAGTATATGAAAAGTGCCATATATATCCTTAGAAAGATAGCTAGTCTTTGCAGTTATTAACCTTGCTTTCTATGGTTCCGTTTTTTTTTTTCTCTCACATGTGTGTAAATGTTTTGTATCTTTTCAGTATGGAGAATAATGCATTCCTGCACTGCCACTGATCTGTAGTCCCAGCCCAAAATCAGTTTGTAATCTGCTATAAGAATTTATTCCTTTAAAATACTTAGTTTCTTAACATTTACAGCAGTTTACTTTACCTAGATTAGATGTAGGAAAACTCGTATTCATATGTGACTGGAGTTCATGTACATTTGTGTAAACTATTTTGTCAAGTGGTTCAGTATGTCTGCACAACAAGGATCACACACTTTGATCTAGGAATCTCAAGTATCAGTTGACTTTAATTGTAAGTACGAACCAACCCTAACTCATACTTTTGGTCATATGGGTGGATATCCATGTAGGCTGCAGCTCCATTCCCATGGCAGGACTGCTTCTCCGGATCATACCTAGTCTAGGATGCAGGATGAGAGAAGACTTGTTTCCTGGGGCTTCCTATTCTCCCAGCAGAAATGAGACCAAGGTGAAGTTCATACTGATTTAAACTTCTTCACAATCCATAAGCCTGTCCAGCCAGCTCGTATTTCATTGCTCCAACTGCGTCATCCAAGATCTCCCAATAAAGCCCATTTATAAAATACCTCTTCAAGTGACACGTGGAAAGGTCACAGGACTGTAATCCTAAGGCAGAGACGTAGTAGACAGATGAGGGCCATCGTGTATTTTTGCCACACTTACCTTTATACTTTTTCTAAGAATTTAGGCAATTCTAAATAATTCAAAACTGAAAAATGTTATCTACAGATTGTCCCATATGACATTAATTATATTAATAAAATTTAGCACTTTAAAAATATGGTAAAGCCTGTGCAACGTTTAGTTTTTTAATGAAGTATAGTATTATACAACTATTAAAATTACATCGCTGGAAGTAAAATTCATTTAATTGTATTTGAAAGTAACTTATATTCTGCTCATAGCCAGAAAATGAGTAGAAAATCTTAAGAATGAAAGCAAGGGTTAGCTGGGTATGGTGGTACATGCCTATATTCTTGTCACTTCAGAGATGGAGGATCAGTAGTTCAAAGCTAGCCTCAATTGTCTAAGTCTTGAAAACTATTTAAACAACACAAAACATGAACACAAAGCATTAGCAAAGGTACATTGAGTGGACTGATTTTATATTAAAATATTTCCCTTATTATTGATGAAATGATAATTTTACAATAATAATAAATACAATATTTTTATATTGTAAAAGATTTTGCAATTTACATATCTGTGTATATGTATCTTTGTGAATGTATGCACTCATATGTGTGCGGGTGCCTATAGGTGCCAGAAAGGTCAGAAAGAATCTCTCGGAACAAGAGTTATAGCCCTTTATGAATCTCCAGTATAGATCCCAGGTATAAATGTTTCATGACAGAGCAACTAGTACTATTAATTACTGAACCATTTTACCTTTTATGGGCACCATTTCCATCAACAGGAAACGAGGTGCTTTTAAGGTGATCTTTAACAATGTTAGCATTCTAAGTAGAAGCTGATAGAGAAGGAAAAATCATTCTTTACGAGTCTAGCCATTGGCTGGTTACCTCTGCTTCGGTGTATAACCCACATCAATGCACATATGGGCAGTATTTATTTGCTTTAGTGAATTATTATCAAGAAGAAGAAGAGGGAGAAGAAGGGGTATGGGCAGGAGAAGAGCAGGAGAAAGAGAAGGAAAAGGAAGAGGAGGAAGAGGAGGAGGAGGAGGAGGAGGAGGAGAGGAGGAGGAAGACACAGAGACAGAGGAGACAGAGAAATAAACAGGAAAAGACATCAAGTTAAGAAGGGGATTATGTTCCAGGAACCCTGAAGAAGCTAAAGAATGGAAATGGAAGATTGATATGATCATATTTCATTGTATACACATATCAAATTCTCAGAGTAAAATAAATAATAATATAAAAATGAATATTTATTCAAGAAAATGTGTTGGCTTGCAAGATAGCTCAGCAGGTAAAGGATCTTGCCACCAAAGCTGACAACTTTAGTTTGATTCACAGGTTCCACATTACAAAATAGAACTGACTCCTATAAGTTGTCCTCTGACCTTCACAAAGTGCCATGGCATATGCATGTCCACCCATTCACCCACAAATACATGCATGTGCACACATGCACACAAACAAACAAATATACACTCATAGGAAAAAAGACAAAATTAATTAAAATGTTTAGGGAAAATAATTCTAAGTGTTCCAGTTTTACATGAAATTAGAGTCTATGAAATAGAAAATTTGAAAGTTAATTTGTTCTTAGAAAAATAGATGGAAGTTACATAAATGTGCACACTATTTTCATACAAAATTTAGTCAACTTCTATTCTCATCAGTTCATCTAGTGATGCCTGTAATCGAGAAGCACCAAGAAGACAGCTCCTGATGTTCAGATGCAACACATTTTGTGGCAGATGAAGTAAAATCTCTATATAAGTATTGTCATAGTTCTGTGTGAACTAAAATTGGTGAATGCCATGCTAGCAGAGTGTTCACACATTTCTTTTGGGGGGAAAAATCTATCTAGCATCTTTATTCAGGTGTCAATGAAATCTAGTATGTAATGTGACAATAAAGTCCTTGTAAAACATAGCCAACTTCACTTTTCCAAAGCACTTGGTATGGTTTCATAGTAGCTTGTTCATATCAAAACCTGCTGAAATTTAGTTGCCAATGTATCCATGTGAAAGATTGTGATGCCCTCACTAGGTGCTAAACTACAAAGTTAAAGCCATCATGAAGATGGTAAGGTACTTCTCTGGGGAATTGCTCAAGTTATCCTGTCAGTTTCTAACTCCTTAATTGCCCATTCATTTTTCTACCACAACTTGAATGAACTCAAGGCAATCACCAGAAGCCAACCAGATGCAGCCATATAGTGTGTTCCAGTACAAATGTTCTTTCTCTATACTAATCCTTCATATGAGATAACAGAAACATAGAACATATGAAGTCACTATCCAATCTTGTATGATTAGGACCACAGAGATAGCCTAGAGGGTAAATATGTCTGTCACCAAGCTGACAGAGTTCAATTCCAGGGTCCACATGGTGGAAAGAAATAATCATTTCCTTAAGGATGTCCTCTGATTTCCACACATGCACTCCTCCACACAAACACACGGAAAATAAATAAATACAATAATTTTTTAAAGATTCTTGAAAGTATGATTATATTCTCCTGATAGAGTGTATAAATTTCTACAAACTTTCATTTTATTAGTGTTTACTTTAATAAGGACAATTAATTATTCTTTTTCATCCATATATAGTAGCATGACTTTTTAACAAATGTAAAGCCTGCCAAGAATTTGCCAGTAAATCTTAAAAACAGAAGTACACAAAGTATTATAAATTAATTTATTTTAATATCATAATGAATTCTTCTTGTCAAGGCTTCAGCAAAGCTCAACATTCCAAATATGATATCACACATTTGTTCTCAACTTACCAATAAAAGTAGATTATACACTGTTAATTTTTTATGGGGTCTTTTAATTCTTTCATGTTGCCAGGGGATCTGTTAGTAAATTACCTCATCCAGTGTTCTAAATGGTCCCTTAGTGGCCTAAGCTAATGCAACTGCAAAGAAAGATATTCCCTTACCACCAAAAGAATGAGACACACAACATTCATGTTTGTTTCTTTGTTTAATGATAAAAAAAAATGGTAGTGTTATTTTTTCATGTTCAAACAATGGATTTGAAAGTCATCGCTCAGTATATCTACAATTTCTTGGGAGCAGGATTTTCTATTTCATCATATCTTAAGAAATTTTTACTCTGAGATTTATTAATACTATTCCAGGGTTGTCATAGGGACTAATAGTAGTGGATTTAATTTTCAACCACTTGAGAATATATATCTTGTTCCAAAAAAATCTGATTCATTTTTTTATTCAATTTAAGAATTCCAGAGAATCACTTGATTGTGAAGAAAAAAAAATACAGATATTTCAGATAGCACTCAGTTTTCTAAGTATAATATGAACAGAGAATTCAGTGAAAATTTAAATAAAGGATGTAAAGTCAGGAAGAAAAGGCATAATTTTTATCTTTTAAAATGTATCTAGCTGCATTTTTTAAAAAAAAAAATCTCAAATGCTTCCATCTGTTTTTCAGTGTTATGAAATTCCCATCAGTAATGAAGTTTCTTCAAAATAACTTATAAATTCAAATATTGACTTAAAAGTCTACAATAAAACAATCTCATCAACAAATTATCATGAGAACCTAAAGCTTAAAAAAGCCCTTGAAATAAAAAAAATTAAATTATAAAGTACTTACTTTGAAATAAACAATAATCATAAAGTTTGCATACAACCACAAAAAAACCACTTTGAATAGCCAAAGAACTCTTGAGAAAAACAAGCAAATTTGGAGGCATCATGCCATCTGGTTTTAAAGCCTATTGCATAAATTGGATAATCAAAATAAGCACGATTTTGGCATAAAAGTGACCCATTGGTCAATTGATGAAGATAGAGAATCCAGAGAAAACTCCACACAGCTATCGTTATTTGATATTCTGCAATGGAGCTAAGAATACACAACAGAAAAATGACAGCTGCTTAATATCCAGTTCTGGGAAATTGGATATCTATAAATAGAAGAACAAAATTGGACCTTCATCCCACACCATATAAAATACTGGCTTGAAATAAATTCGAGACTAAAACAGAAGATGTGAAACTACAAAACTATTAGAACAAACATAGGGTATATACACAGCACTGATTTGGCAAAGAGTTAAATGACCCAAACAGTAGAGCAACAAATGCACAACGAAGAACTACAACAGCACAAAACAAATGGTTTTACTTGAAACCCAAACTAAGAAGCTTCTTCACGGCAAAAGCAACAGTGGAGTGAAGAGATAGTATGGATTGAAAGAAAACATTTGCAAACCACTCATGTGAGCAGGGACTATGTGTAAAAAGAAGAAACTTGATTGATCCAACCCAAAAAATATATAAATAAAATCAATAAATGGGACCAAACAAGAGAATTCTTAAGAGAAGTGGCTGGCTGTTATAAGTAAATTGTTCCTTGTTACTGATTGTCAGGAAAACGTAAGTTAAGATGAAAATCAGAAGTGACTTCATACTTGTTAAAATGACTCCTAATAATAAAAATACTGATAACAGGAGTCAAAGAGGAACGGCTATAGGAGAGAATCGAATATTACGGAAAAAGGGTAGAAATTCCACAGAAAACAAAATGTAACATACATGTATTAGGATCTTTCTGTTACTAGAGCAAATATTTAAGAGAATTAACTTATAAGGGGAAAATCCTTATTTTACCTCTTAGTTGGAAGCTACAGTTCATAACCCACTGATCATGGTGATCACTTCTACTTGCAGAAGCAAATAATGAAGAATCACACAACAGAGAAAAGATACTCAACTCATACACAAAGAGGACATCAGGGTGGGATCTGCCAAGGCCTTTCAAGGACATAAACCCATAACCAAAAAACATCATACTAGACCACATTTGTTACTATATACACCACCTAGACACTAGGGACTAAGTCTTTAATCTGTCGACAATGGGGATTCTCTAAAATACAAACTAAAAATGTTTGGTGCCATCTGTTGCATGTAGTTTTAAGCTAACTACTACCTTTGCTCCAGGAACAGTCAGCTACCAGTCCCTACCAAGATTCTTTTTTTTTTTTCCTACCCGCCTTTAGCTCCGGGAGGTAACCATGTAACTAGGTTCCTCCCAGCTTCCCTGAATCCATGGGTAAAACACACACACAGTTTGTTCCTTTACAACTTGTCTTCTTGACACAATTGCTGGATTCTGATAACTCCCACCTGGAAAAGTATCTCCTTACCAATTTGTTATCCCCATCTCTCCACTTGCCCTAATCATCAGTGGCTAGTCCCTCCTAGCCCTGTCAAATATTCTTTACCACCTGTCTGTATTAGTGGTCACAGGCCCCATTTCCTCCTAAGACCTCACATGGTTGCTGTGTTCTTCTCCTTCCAAAGCATGGCAGAAACTCCTGTCTCCTCTTTGTGTCTGCCTTTTTCTCCTAGGACCCGGAAGTGTTGTCTGTACCTTGAACCCAACAATTGGCCCATGACTTTCTTTACTGACAAATCAAGAACTAACTGGAGAACAGGAACTTGGCATCAGAACCGCCCTCTTCAGACATATTCCCCAATATAATTTAAATCATTATTCTTTAGAGATGTCTGATCTCCTATATCCATTGTTACTTTCTTCATAATAGCCAAGAAAGAAACACAAACTAGATGTTCATTATCAATAGAATGGATGAAGCATATTGAGTATACACAATCATAGTGATGAATCTGAAACCCCTAAGTGAAATAAACGAGGCACAGTAAGACAAATACTAGGTGGTTTTGCTGGTATTTGGAAAGTAAAATTAGTGAAATCATATAGTATGGAATGGAAGCTAAGAAACCAGAATATGAGGCCCTATGCAAGCAAGGGAGAAACTGACTACATTTTGGCACAGTCTGTTACAAAGAATAAGCCTCACAGATCACAGAATAGGGAGTGCAATAATCATACATGGTGCATTTTAAAATTAGACACAAAATTAATATGTGAGATTAATTGGTTTGATTTAATTGTTCACATTATATACATAGTTCAAACATTAGACACACACACACACACACACTATATAAAATATATATATATATATATATATATATATATATATATATGAGTCAGATGAGTCCGTTGTTGGTGGGTGGAGCCTCTCAGAGGACAACTATGCTAGATGCCTGTCTGCAAGCATAACAGAGTATCATTCTTAATGTCAAGGATTGGTGTTTGCCCATGGGATGGGTTTCAGGTTGGGCCAGTTATTGGTTGGCCATTCCCTCTGTCTCTGCTCCATCCCCAATCCCTGTATTTCTTATAGACAGAGTAAGTTTTGGGTAGAAATTTTTGTGGGTGGGTTGATGTCCCTATCTTTTCACTGAGGTTCCTGACTGGCCACAGGTGGCAGCCTCCGTAAGAGGGATAATTTCTTTTAGCTGGGTTATCTTGTCTGGCCCCAGTGGGAGAGGAAGCACCTAGCCTTGCAAAGATTTGAAGTTCGAGGGTGGGGAGATACCCATGGGGCCTCCACCTGCTCAGAGATAAATGGGAGGAGGTATGGGGGAAAGATTGTGGGAGCAGGTGACTAGGAGGGGGTCAGTGAGAAGGATATAAAGTGAATAAGTAAAAAGAAAAAAAAGGAATAGAAATTACACAGTAACGCCTGCCCAGAAGAACAGGCCAGCATGTCTGTCCATCATAATTTGCAAAGGTTAGGATCACCAAGAAAAGCATGAATTATACAGGCTTTGGGCATAATGGTATCACCCACAGAAAGAAGAGGCAGAAAAAGACGAGGTTTAGTATTAATTGACATTGCATCTCATAGTCTATGGGGTGGGGCCAGCAGCTATAATAGGGAGATAGTCTGCCCTCATCATTCTCTTGCTAGAAGGAAAGGACCCAATTGCTCCCTTTGGAACAGATACAATAGTGGCTTGAGGAGGAATCACATGACATACAGCTTAATCCTACCCAAAGATGCACATGTCTGGAACACTGATAATACTCCCTAAAAGATATGGCCAGCATTAAAAGGCATTTTTATCTCTTTCTAAGGAATTAGTCTATCTTATGCAATTGTGTAGGCATGAAAATGTTCACACATATGACGCTATTTCCTAACAGTGAGTTTATCAACATGGTAAAATGGGGGTCGGCAGACTTCTAACTTTAAGCCCTACCTCATAACTGGCTTTTAAACTAAATATTTATTGGAATGCCTGAATGGCCATTTGTTTCGTATTCTCCTTGGATGAGTTTATGCAACAGTGGTAGCTTTATTCAAGTGAGAGGATCCTCCGCATAGCAGGGCAACAGGACTTCCTAGCCTTTTCCAGAAATGTTTTGACACTTCCTGCAGTATAATACTGCCAACTGCATCCAAATGGGATCAGTGAACATAATTTGGGGACTACAGATCAAGGTATTTGAATCTGTAGTTTCCATATTGCCAACAAATTAAAATGCAATAAATATGTTAAAAAAAAGCAAACCAGCAGGTGAGAACCCATTTAACAAATCTGAGTCATGAAGAAATAATTCAATCATTAGAGAATATACTTCATAGGGAGCCTTTAAAAAGCCAGCAGAGAAACCTTGTCTTCTCCTCAAGGCTGGAGAATGGGCTGGGTAGCCCTTTCCCTGTCCTTTCAATCTCAAGTCTGTGAGACTTAACACTGAAAAAGAGTTTTGCGTTTAGTCCAGTCAAAAAGGGTTTCAGCTAACCCCAGAAAAGGCTTCTAAACGTACAATGGCTGACATTCTTAAGCATAAACATGGTGTCTTTTCTACTAGAAGATGCTAGTGTTCAAATAATGACACTTCCTCTGACATTGACAGTGCCAAGTAGAGTAGAATGTCAGACTAATATGAGAGAGTGAATTCTAGGGAAAGATTAGACCAGGACTCACTCCCTGACACCACATCATCATTTGACAGGCCAGACTCCCCTGCCATCCACTGTGCGCTAAAGGACAGCAGTAGAATCAATTAAACTATAACCAAACAGGGTTTTGGTTGTTCCCCTTTTGTTTCTAGCACCTATAATCAAAATTCTGGTTCTTAACTAGTGGTATTATACAAGTGAAATGCATGGACGGGATACACTAAGGCCCAATTAGAGAAATCCATGCATTTAATACTCCAACCAGAAACACCTTTTTTTTTTTTCTTTCTTTCTTCAAATACTTTCAGGATCATAGTCTACTTTTTCTCCTCGTTTTTTATTCCTTTGGTGACATTCAAGTCTGAGAAAATGTTTTTTTGAAAGCAATTATATCTCTAAAGCAAGTTTTCCCAAACTCCCACAGCTTAACTTTTTGGCTTAAAATATCATGTTTTAAAAGGTGTTGGCATTCAATTTTACCTAACAAATAGCTGGGTCTTGAGAAAGGAAAAAAAAAAAGACAGTTTAACAAGAAAAGTAAGAAGTGTGTGTGTGTGTGGTGTGGTGTGTGTGTGGTGTGTGCATGTATGTGTGCACACACACATATATTTGTGTATGACAGAGAGAGACAAAGAGACAGAGATGGAGATAGAGACCAAAGGAGACAGAGGACAGAGAGGAAGGTTGTCTGATTATTTTAAAGCACTGATTTATTTAAGCAGTTTTGATACACCTATAAATTATAGACATAGGTTTAAGCTCCTTTTGTGTTTCATATAATTAAGTTATATTACGTACAATTCATCAGTCTGAAACTGTTTATGCATACAATATCTATACATATGTGTACATGTTATTTATAAACCCAATGCAGTCATACCTAGGTTGTGTTTTTTATCTATTTAGATAGATATGGTCTATCTATTATAGTATCAAATTCTCATGTTACAGTTACCTAACTATAAACAAATATAAATGAATAAAAATAAGAAATTCCTTAAAAATCAAATGACAATTTTAAAGTTAAATAACAAAATATTTCTCTGTGTTAAAATTTCTTCAAGTACCAGCTTTAATGACTTATCTGTTATCCGGTTTCTCCAAAAATAACTAATTGGGAAATATAAAATAAACAAAATTTACTAGTATCAGGAATTATCAATAGGCTCTATAGTGCTGCTAAGGATGAAACAAATGAACAAAAATATAAATGAAACAATCCCTATAACATTCCTGATATTAATGATGTTCCACACTAGGATTCAGAGAGAAAAAACCCAAACAGTTCCAGCATCCAGCTGAGCTGAGAAGACACAGATTTAGATTTAAAGTATATGAGGAATTTGGCATTTGTGGATCAGAATTAACAGAAATCAGAAAGCTAC
Organism: Mastomys natalensis; assembly: GCA_021653895.1. Classification (NCBI taxonomy): domain Eukaryota; kingdom Metazoa; phylum Chordata; class Mammalia; order Rodentia; family Muridae; genus Mastomys; species Mastomys natalensis. The sequence continues at coordinate 1,043,941 of JAJTUV010000425.1, read as the reverse complement.
AGGGAGAGTCCCAAATTTGCGGAGGGATGCCTTTTGAGTCTTATTCTTAATAGTAAGGTATTCATATCACCTGAGAATCACACAAAGCCAGACAAAGAATCAGCCTTTTTCCAGAATTCAAAGCTCAGAGCTTTTCAAGTTATCAGCCAAGTTCTGGGAAATATCCTAAACACTGTGGCATTTACAGTATTCTCTCTAAAGAATATCAATGTAGAAACAACCCCCAAAATAAAGGACCATAAAACAAATCTTTAAAAAGAAAGGCTCAAGTTAATCTACAACTGACTTTAACACCTGGCAAAATAATATCCAAATCTTTAGGGAAAGGTTAAGGAAATACAGTTTAAACCGCATTTACAAAACATTGCATCTAATGCCAAACAATAAACAAGAATAAGGAATCAAAATGCATTCAGAGGCAGATGGGAAGTTCAGAGAAATAGACTTAAGAATGCCAAAGATAATAGAATTACAAAGACAAAGGTTTGATGTATCTACCATAAAACAGGTCAGAGATTTATAGGTATACACAATTAAATTGAAGAGACTTCAATGAATGATGAAAAATACACAGAATTAGATATTTCACTAATGTCTTAGAAAATTGGGAACAGAAGAAAATATAAAGTTTAAATCAAAACAGTAGAACCCATTAAACAGAAGTTATGTGGAAAAGTCAGAAATGAATATTTCAGAGCCTCTATTTTTGTTCTAAATAACATGCTCATTATAATAAGCATTCCGTAGACACATGGCTTTTCCAAAGGATAGAGACCAGAAGAAATGGTAAACATAAAATGAGCTGAAAGTCTTGTGGCACCAGAAAATAAGGGACATGTAAAAAGTACAAGGTACAAGGATGATTTTTTTTGAGTCTATCTTCTTGAGTTCTTTATATATTTTGGATATTAGCTCTCTATCACATGTAGGGTTAATGAAGATCTTTTCCCAATCTGTAGGTTGCCATTTTGTCCTATTAGCAATGTCCTTTGCTTTACAGGAGGTTTTCAGTTTCCTGAGGTTCCATTTGCCAATAATTGTTCTTAGACCCTGAGCCATTGGTGTACTTTTCAGCAAAAATTTTCCCTGTGCCAATGCATTCGAGGCTATTTCCCACTTTCTTTTCTATTAGATTCAATGTATCTGGTTTTATGTCAAGGTTCTTGATCTACTTGGACTTCAGCTTTGAGCAAGGTGATAAATGTGTATCAATTTACATTCTTCTACATGCAGACTGCCAGCTAGACCATCACCATTTGTTGAAGATGCTTTCTTTTTTTCCATTGTTCAGTTCTGGCTTCTTTGTCAAAGATCAAGTGTCCATAGTTTTGTGGGTTTATTTCTGGGTCTTTGATTCTATTCTATTAACCTGTCTCTCTCTGTACCAATTCTATACAGCTTTGTGTGTGTGTGTGTGTGTGTGTGTGCACGCGCGCTTGCGCTCGTGTGTGCATGCACACGTGTGCATGTGTGCATTTGCCTGTGCATGTGTATGTTTATCACTATTGCTCTGTAGTACAGCTTGAGGTCAGGGATGGTGATTTCCCCAGAAATTCTATTATTTCTGAGAACTGTTTTCTCTTATCCCGAGTTTTTTGTTTTCCCATATGAAGTTGAGAATTGCTCTTTTCATGTCTGTGAAGAATTGTGGTGAAATTTTGCTGGATATTCCATTGAATCTGTAGATTCCTTTTGGTAAGATGGCCATTTTAACTATGTAATCCCATCTATCCATGAGCATGGAAGATATATCCATCTTCTGAGGTCTTCTTTGATTTCTTTCTTCAGGAACTTGATGTTCTTGTCATACAGATCTTTCATTTGCTTGGTTACACCAGAACTCAAGAAAGTTAGGCTCCCAAAAACCAAATGACCCTATTAAAAAAATGTACAGAGCTAAACAGAGAATTCTTAACATAGGAATATCAAATGACCCAGTAGCACTTAAAGAAATGTTAAACATCCTTAGTTGTCAGAAAAATGCAAATCAAAATGACCGTGAGATTCTACTTCACACCAATCAGAATGCTTTGGATCAAAAACTCAAGTGATAGCACATGATAGCAAGAATGTGGAGAAAGGTGAACATTCCTCCACTGCTGGTGGGATTGCCAACAGATATAACCCCTCTGGAAATCAATCAGATGGTTCCTCAGAAAATTGGAAATAGTTCTACCTGAAGACCTAGCTATAGCACTCCTGGGCATATACCCAAAAGATTCTCCATCATACCACAAGGACACTGGCTCCACTAGAACAGCCTTATTCATAGTAGCTAGAAACTAGAAGGAGCCCAGATGTCTCTCAACTGAAGAATGGACACAGAAAATATGGTTCAATTACACAATGCAATACTCTTCAGCCATTAAAATGAAGAAAACATGAATTTTGCAAGCAAATGAATTGAACTAGAAAACATCATCCCAGACCCAAAAGTATCCACATGGTATGTACTCACTGATAAGTGGATATTAGCCAAAAAGTACAGAATACTCATGATACAACACACAGAGCCTAAGAAGTTTAATAGAAGGAAAGTCCAAGTGAGGATGCTTAAATCCCACTTAGAGGGGGGGAAATATTAATGGGAGACAGAAGGAGGGAGTGACCTGAGTGGTAGAGTGGACAGGGAGGGGAAAGGGGGGAGCAGGCTCAGGTATGGGGAAAGACAACAGGGAAGCCCAGAAGGTCAGGAGAATGAATGGAAATATGAGGCTGATGGGGTTGTAGATGAGGGGAACCTCTAGAAAGTCCCAGAGACCTGAGATGGGAAAGGCTTCCAGGACTCAATGCGGGTGACATTAGCCAAATTGCCCAACAGTGTGGAGATGGAGTCCCCCTCCAGAAGATAGACAGAACCCCATTGGAGAGATGGAGCCAGTGACCCACCTTCAAAATTTTTGACCCAGAATTGTTCCTGTCTAACAGAAATGTGGAACAAAAATGGCAACGGAAACTGAAGAAAAGGCCATCCAGTGATGGGGCCCAACTTGGGATCTATCCCATGGGCAGCCATCAAAACCTGACACTATTACTGCTCTTATGTTGTATTTGCAGATAGAAACCTAACATGGCTGTCCTTTAAGAGTCTCTACCAGTACCTGACTAACAGATCAGATACTCACAGCAAAGCACTGACTGAAGTCAGGGACCCCTATGGAATAGTTAGGAATAGGATTGAAGGAGCTGAAGGGGATGGCAACTCCATAGGAACACCAACAGTGTTAGCTAACCTGGAGCCCTGGAAGATCCCAGAGACTAAACCGCTAACCAAAAAGCATACACAGTCTGGTCGGAACCCGCCATATGTAGCAGAGGCCTGCCTTGTCTGGCCTCAGTGGTCGAAGATGCACCTTATCTTGTATAGACTTGATGCCCCAGGGAAGCATGATGACTGGAGTGGCACCCTCTCATAGGCAAAGGGGAAGTGGGACTCAGGGGAGAATTCTGCAAGGGTACAGGGAGGGGGCAACATTTGGGGTGTATATAAATAAGATAATTAATGGTAAAAAAATAAATTTTAAGAAAGATAATTTAGATCTAACATTTTATTAAAATAATGGTATGTATTGGATCTTTTTGCTACCTTTTGGATAAAATATCAGGAAAAAGAAATGGTTCCTTAATAAGAATTTTTTGACATGGAGCATGAATGTCCTACATTTCCAAACATATTGGTGGCATCATAATGTGCTATATTTAGCTTTGGAAGAGTGGATGGGGGTAGCAATGAAAATTTGAAAAGATATTCTAAAGTTTAAACTGGCTTTGCATAATATTTGTGCAGGTTATTGGAGAGTGATGTCTATTCCTACTATTGCAAATAATATTTTATTTATATTATATATGTTAAATGAGAATCAAAACGTTTTACAAAGCCACAGTAAACAGTACCTGAAGCCTCAGAAATATCACCACCATGAATACCTTAATTTATACTACAAATATGAACCAATTATTTTTTTAAAAAAAAAATCTTTGTGTGTGATGTATGTATATGTGTGTGTCTCTGTGTGTATATGTGTGTTGTGGGAATCAAAACTCAGATCTTCATGCTTTTGTCGGAAGTACTTTATCCCCTGACCCATTGCCCTAGACCAAAAAGGTTTTTTTTGGACTGTAACTGTCTCAAGCATGAAGAGACTAAGCCACCAACCAAAGAATATATGGGTTGGTCTGAAGTACCCCCCTACACACACCTATGTAGCAGAGGACTGAGCTCAATGGGAGAATATGCAACTAATCTTGTAGAGACTTAATATCCCAGGGAAAGTAGGGAGGAAGGGGGAGGACTGATGCAGAGGGAGAACCCTACAGAGATAAAGGGGAGTTAGGTGGAGGGTGAAGAACTCTGGGAGGGGAAACTGGGAGAGGAGCGACATTTGGAATGTGAATAAATAAAATAATTAATTTTTTTTCATTTCTTTCTTTTATATTTATTTATTTATTTATTCTTTTTTTTTTATTGGAATTTTTTTTTTTTACATTTCAGATGTTCTCTCCTTACCCCATTTCCCCCCCCCCCTCCCAGGAACTCACTATCCCTTCCCCCCTCCTCCTGCCTCCATGTTGGTTTACCCCCTTCCACCCTCCCCTGTACCTCACCTCCCCACCATCGAGTATCCCCCCCCACGACGTCCAGCCTTCATGGGACCAAGGATCTCTTCTCCCACTTATATATAGCTCCCTTAAATTAATAATAAAAAAAAAAAGTCCAAGTCTGAGGCACCGAAAAGCTGACAGGACCAAGCAAAGAACTCCTCAAGAACCAAACTGGAACAATTCTGATAACACCAACTGAAGATATTTCACTCATACCCTAAACAACAAAGTTCATACCTGAAATCCTGCTGCTCTAAACGACTGATCTAAGTGTAATAAGGCTATGAAAAAGTCCTCTGTGTATGGCCATTCAAGAAATGTATACGAATACTCCCTATTCACAGACCTTGCTTAGAAATCAGTACAGAAATGCAGAACCATTCCTAGAAAGTATGCTTATCTGAAACCACGCTAAAGACATGGCGGAATAATTATCCCTTTAATGGGACAGTGTACCTTTCCTTCTCAAGTTTCTGCCCAGTACAGTTCCTACAAGCTTCTAGGAGGTTCAGCTGGGTGTGCCCACTTTCCTGACAAAGAAATTTGCAATTTTCTTTTGCATTCACCTTTCTCTTTCTTTTAGGTGATGCCTGCAACCTAGGATGCTTTTTCTTCTCTGGGTAGTTGCTGGGACTTACAGCTTGGCAGCCTTCAGGTTTTCTCCTTTACATTTTTGTATAATTCTCTTTTCTGAATTTAAAAATAATATCTAGAAAAATCATTTAAGAAGATAGCTAGAGTATCTTCTAGTATATGCCCAAGAGTGGTATAGCTGAGTCCTCAGGTAATGCTATGTCCAGTTTTCTGAGGAACCAGCAGACTGATTCCAGAATGGTTGTACTAGCTTGCAATCCCACCAACAATGGAGGAGTGTTTCTCTTTCTCCACATCCTCTCCAGCATCTATCACCTGAGTTTTTGATCTTGGCCATTCTGACTGGTGTGAGGTGGAATCTCAGGGTTGTTTTGATTTGCATTTTCCTGATGACTAAGGATATTGAACATTTATTTAGGTACTTTTTCTCAAGTTTCCTCACTTGAGAATTCTTGGTTTAGCTCCATATCCCATTTTTAATAGGGTTATTTAGTTGTCTGGAGTCTAATTTCTTGAGTTCTTTGTATATATTGGATATTAGCCCTCTATCGGATGTAGGGTCGGTAAAGATCTTTTCCCAATCTGTTGGTTGCTGTTTTGTCCTATTGACAGTGTCCTTTGCCTTACAGAAGCTTTGCAATTTTATGAGGTCCCATTTGTCAATTCTTGATCTTAGAGCATAAGCCACTGGTGTTCTATTCAGGAACTTTTCCCTGACCACATGAAGCTCATGAACAAGGAAGACCAAAGTGTGGGTGCTTTGGCCCTTCTTAGAACAAAATACACATGGGAGCAAATAAGGAGACAAAGCGTAGGACAGAAACTGAAGGAGGGGCCATCCAGAGACTGCTCCACCTGGATATCTATCCCTTGTGCATTCACCAAAGGTAGATACTGATGTGGATACCAGGAAGTGCATGCTGACAGGAACCTGATATAACTGTCTCCTTTGAGGTCTGCCAGAGCCTTAAATATACAGAGGCTGATGCTCACAGCTAACCACTGAGCTGATTATGGGGTTTTCAATGGAGGTATGAGAGAGAAGACTGAAGGAGATGAAAGGGTTTGTGGCCCCATGAGGAGAGCAACAATACCAACCAACCAGATCTCCCAGGGTCTAAACCACCAGCCTTCAGAGCACATAAGCAGGAGCCCATGGCCCCAGCTGTATATGTAGGGGAGGATGACAGTGTCAGGCATAGGTGAGTGAGGAAGTCCTTTGTCCAGTGAAGGTTGGATGCCCTAGTGTGGGGGAAATCGTGGGTGGGGAGGTAGGAGTGGGAGGGTGGATGGAGGCATATCCTCATAGAAGCAGGAGGAGGGGGGATGGGATGGGTGTTCCTGGGTGGGGGGGGGAGGGAATTACATCTGAAATGGAAATAAAATATCTAATAAAAAAATTTTAAAAAGAAGATAGCTAGAAAAATCCTTTATATGCCTGAAAATATAGAGAGTACTTCTAAATAGTGCATGAATCAAAGCAGTTTCAAAGATAACCAGAAAACATCTTGCATTTATTGACAAAAAATAAATTATACATAAATATTTGTGGAATTTATATAATGCAATGAATAGAAATAACTTCATATAATTAAATACTTGTATTTCAAATGAAGCATGACCTCAAATGAGACTCTAAGCTTCCACTGTGCCAAAGTAGTAGTAAAGGAGACAACTGAGGAAAAGAAGTTTAAAAAGACAAGAACAAAATGCCTTAAAATATAAGGTTATAAAAAAAGAAACCCAAAGTTTAAGCCTTGGGATAAAAATAAATGTAAGTGATAAACTTCTAGCTGATATGATTATTGTAAGAACAAAAGATTAGACATAAAATTTGTAACACTTAGATGACTGCTCATTTATGGGACATTAAAGTAATGAGTTCTTTGAAAGATACAAAATACCAAAAATGAATTGAAACTGTACTATCTTGAAAAAAGAAACAAACTGTGATACAAGACCAATTTACATAAGTAATCCAATAATGATAGTGATAATTATTGTTGTTATTTCAAGAAAAGGGTAGCCTAAGCTGTCCCATGGAACAGCACACCTTGCCCATTAAATTTTTTCTTAGTGCACACTATCCATGAGCAATTAGAATTAAAGTAAAATCAATATATGATGCATCTGACAAAACTACACATTGTATGTTTATAACAATCAGACAATTGGGGAAAGGCATAATTGCAGAAATAAGGCTAAATCTTCATGAAACTATGGACCTTGATAATGACATGTAAGTCGAGGTTCAATTGCAGTACTGTGATAATAGAGAGCTAATCTTCTGGAAGGTAATGCACACCATGGGCCAGGGACATAAGGCAAGCCCTGCTACCTGTTCAATTTGGTGCTTTTCTGTGTATCAATTAAAAAATAGGGTATATAGTAAAAAATAAAAGTTAAGAAACTACTTTTAATGCAGAAATACACATTTAATAATACATAAATCTGAATAGTTCTCCATAAAAGCATCTGTAGGTTCCATTTAGTTTCTATAATATCTTAGGATTTCATGGACTCGACAATCCAATTTTAAGTTTGTGTTGGAGATAAAATGTCCAGAAAATCTGAAATAATTTTGAAAATAATAAATGTCTACATTCATTAAAATAACTAAAATGCCTGGTGATGTCAATTAATTAAAGATTGATTAACAAATTTAAGATATAAGACATTGCAAACTGTTCTAATTCATTGGTTAAAACTATAAAATGACACTTCAGAGAATTGTTTAATGGTTTAATGAAAAGAGTAACAGATTTCCTCATATCACGTGTCAATTTGACAAACATTCATAGAAGAGAATTGAAACTAATTCTATGAAAAATGTCTGTAAACTCATGTTTAGAGATCTTTATTCAAGGAACCAAGAAGACTTTTGATGTTTGCAAAGACTGAATTGCATACATAGCAATATGAATTCATAAGGCATGTAAAAATTATAGTATTGAAATCCAGTTGCAAAAGAGCTTATGCCATCAAAACTGTGCTTATGAAGTGTTCTTTAAAACAAACAAACACAAACAATCAAATACATAACTCTAATTATCTATACTCCAATGCCAAGATGCTGCCCATACTCAGGAGGTACAAGATATGAGAGCTAACTTTCAAGTCTTAAGTTAATTTTTGTTTAAAGATGTATTTGTTCTGAATCAAAAGCTCTATATTTGTAGAATATTACCTGGTTAATTTATAGTAGGAAAAATTGAATAGAAAAAGTAACATGTTGTTTTAGATTAGAGGCATCCTTACCAGAACATTTCATTTATCTTGGCCCTGGATTTTGCTCACCTGTGCCCAGAGGACCCAGGTATTAATCTTGGTTCCATGGTTAATTAGCTTTGTGACCTAGGATATGTTACTCATTTCTCTTAACCTGTTAAATGATATAATGGACTATACCAATCTAAATGTCCAGCTATCTCTAAAATCTTGAGTGCAAAATAAATATTTGAAACCTCAACAGAGTAATAATTACTGATGTGCTCATGTGGCAAAAATTTAAGGTTGGAAGATTTTCTTTAAACTCTGGATAGTATTACCTGCAAGGACAGAGGGGAGCCTAGAGAGAATGTGGCCTTCAGCTGCATGACCCCAGCAAAGAGGGTACATAGTTCATTCTTTCTTTTTTTTTTTTTTTTGTTTTTGTTTTTGTTTTGTTTTTCAAGACAGGGTTTCTCTGTGTAACCCTGGCTGTCCTGGAACTCACTCTGTAGACCAGGCTGGCCTCAAACTCAGAAATCCACCTGCTTCTGCCTCCCAAATGCTGGGATTAAAGGTGTGTGCCACCACCGCCCGGCTCACTCTTTCTTCTTTGTGATTCGGTCTTGGAGATAAATAAAAAAGTTTTTATTTTATTATTTTTTTATTTTTTTAGTACCCAACACTAATTACTACCAAATAAGAAAATGTGACCATTATATTATTCAGTTCACCTAAATCTAAATAAGTTTCTATGGAAATTTAAAAAGCATCCCCTAGCTTGATTATTCCATTCTAAAAGTGATCTATAAGTGTTATTGATAGCAAAGTGACTGCTGATTTTCCAGTAATCAAAAGTTAGTCTTAAAGTCACTGAAAAAGTGCCTCTGCTGCAGTCGTCACTGGTCTCTGTTGTGTACATAGGTATTCTTAGCATCTAGAAATTACTAATTTGCTGAAAATATGCTAATCTACAAAAATTATTGTCTGGCGAATAAGGATGCTTGACATTAAACCTGATAACTTGACTCTGATCCTCAGATCCCATGTAATGGAAGAAGAGAACCAAGTTTTGCAATTGTCATCTATAACTTCCACATGCAAATCACAGCATTCACAAATACATAATAAATATATCTTTAAAAAGTTATTTAAAATATTATTTGACACCAATGCATCAAATAACAAACTGAAATGTTCCAATCTTTGAAATAATTTAAGATACCCCTAAACACAAGTAAGAGTTTTGAGCAATTTTTTTCTTACTGGTGTAAGGGAAAGCTGGAGACAGATCCTTGAGACTAACAGAGCTTTCTCACCTCAGTTATGCATCATTTAAAGACCACGTCTATTGTAATTGTCTTTATTGTTGTTTGATATAGTAGAGACAAGCCCACAGTTGGTGTCATCCCTAGAGAGACAGTTCTGGCTTGCATAAGAAAGCTGACTGAGAAATAGAGGAAATAGGTCATGAAGCATTACTCCTCCATTGCTTCTGCAACAGTTTCTGCCTTGAGTTCTTCCTCTGAATCCCTCAGTAATAACAGATCATACCTGGATGTGCAAACCAAAATAAATCTCTTTTTTACCCTAAGTTGTTTCTGGTTATGCTTTTTATCAGAGCAACCTGGAGTTATTTTTTGTTTGTTTATTTGTCTGGTGCTTAGTAATGTGTAGTGTGGGAATTCAGAGGTATCTAACACTTGCATTCAGCTGTGGGGTTTCATTAACAAAGAAAAACTGTTTGGAAAGCATAGGTGTGTGTGTGTGTGTGTGTGGGGTGTGTGAAGAGAGAGAGAGAGAGAAGAGAGAGAGAGAGAGAGAGAGAGAAGAGAGAGAGAGAGAGAGAGAGAGAGAGAGAGAGAAGAGAGAAGAGAGAGAGGATTAAAATGTCCAAGGGAGGAAGTTAAGTTCTACCTTCAGAAATCTGCAACCATATTGCTTGTACTAGACTCCATTAGCTAAAATGCTCATGCTGAATCATGGTCACTGCAATCAAATTTCTTCTGTATTTCAACACTGATGCTTTAGTTGTGTGATTTTCCACTGCAATATAATACAAGTTCCTTTGAAAATTAATTGCATAGAACTCAGATATGAATATTATGTTATCTAAATCCAAAGTTAATCAATACTTAAAAATTTGAACTTTTCAATTCTTAGATCTTACCTATCTCAATTTGTATCAGTTTCTACCTATGAAAGTATTAATACGTTTGATATATTCAGTGTAGATCAAGTAGGAGATGTCACCTAAGAAATAATATCTGATGCTCAAAGTTACTGAGATTCTGGCATTATGTCCCAATCTTGGTAAATAATATCTAAATAGAGGTAGCTTGAATGACCAAGGTTGTTTTCTTATTGTGTATAAAAAATTTTAACTTTATCATGCTTGGCTCTGGTAGTTTTGCACCTGAGCTTTAAAACTGGATGCATCACTTCTACTTTCTATATCCAAGCATTTTATAAAAAGTGATCTACCTCTGACACAATGGTTTATTTATTACCCACCAACATGCAGTCGAAGAACTCATTCTATAGATATACTCCCTCCACACCTAAGCACAGCTGAGGCGGCATGTTCACTCACACAATATGACAGTGTGGTGTCTGAGTGTATCCACAGCTGTATTCTGTAGGATACAGATGTATAAGAATCACAAGAATAGTTTGTACACCTTTATAAATTATAAGCTGTTTTAGCCTCGGGATAAACTTTCTTGTCAAGAAGATTGGTTAGCGAGTCTGCCATTTCTCTATAGACACTTGTACATCTACAGGATAGTAGAGAGCAACTCAAATTCTCCCATGACTCTCAGGTGCTTCTGGCCATAGAATAGGAAAAGATAAGACAGAATGTCATTATCTACCCACATAGAAAATTTGCCCACTGCCTGACAGGTAAACTATTTGCCACACTTTATTTCTTGATTATTCCGCATGCTGGCGGGGGATGGGAGGAGGTAAAGGACAAAATTGACTGACTCTAGCTATTCTGAAATCTCCTTGATTTCTATCATGTTTGTCTTCTCTGTGAATTTGATTGTATCCTTGCAAATAAAACTTGCAAGACTTGGAAGATATTTTATCTTTAAAATTCTCCCCTTTCAAATATCCAACCTTGGAGGGCAGAGGTGGGGGACCTTCTAGAAAGTAACAGAGACCTGGGAGGTGGAAGAGAGTCAGGACTTGATTGAAGTGACCTTAGCCAAAATGCCCAAAAGTGGGGAAAGAGAACTTGAAAAGTTCACCTCCAGTAGATAGACAGGACCTCAAGTGGAAAGACAGGGTTAATAACCCACAGTCACAATTTCTGACCCAGAATTGTTCCTGTCTAAAAGAACTACAGGGAAAAAATGGTGAAGAGAATGAAGAAAAGGTGGTCTAATGACTGTCCCAACTTAGGATCCATCTAATGGGAGAGCTGATGCTATGGTGTGCTTACAGAAGAGAGCTTGACATGGCTCTTCTCTGAGAGGCCCTACCAGAAGCTGAGTGAGACTGAAGCAGATACCTATACCCAACCATTGGACTGAGGTTGGGGATCTTTATGGATGAATTAGAGGAAGGATTGAAGAAGCTGAAGGGAGGGTGACCCATAGGAAAACCAGCAGACTCAACTAATCCAGACCCCATGGAGCTCTCAGAGACTGAACCACCAACCAGGAAGCATACAAATACACGGGCTTGTCTGAGTCCCCCTCCCCCCCGCACTACTCCCCACTCCCTCCCCACCTTGCCACTCAATATATATATATATATCTCAGAGGACTGCCTGGTCTGGTCTCAGTAGGAGATGTGCCTATTCCTGGAGATAATTGACATTCCATGGATGGGGGAGGCCAGTTGGGGGGTGAAACACCCTCTTGGTGGCAAGGAGGAGGAGGAGAGGGATGAGAAACTGTGGCAAGGAGGACTGGGGGGGGGCGCAATGGACAGAATGTAAATAAATAAGATGATTTAAAATATATATATGAAAATTCTCCCTTTCTCTCCAACTATAATTTTATGAATATAAATATGTAGACAACTAAGAAGTTGTATGAAATGTCTTAGAACTATGCAATATTGTATAATTTCCCAATAATCTGGGCTTCAAATTTCCAATGTAGCAGTGACCACTTAATATTCTGGGGTACAATGGCAGGACTGAGAGATAACAAAGCTTCATTAATGTCACCATTCCAAGCTCAGCAGAAACTCTCTGACATAGACCTCAGATGTTTAGCAACCAATTTACACTCTGTTGAATGAGCTTGAGAATGGTACTTTACATACGAAATACAATCAACTATTCACCATTACAAAGTTGTATTAATTTCTGGAGTCTGGAGCTACCACAAAAATTATAAAAATTGAATGATCTATCACATAAGCAAATTAAAATTAGAAACTCATGTGACCATATCAATTGACACACTAAAATTAATAAACAAAATATACTATTCCAGTCAAAGTTTTGAACTAATCAGAAATCCATATGAGTAATTTCTGCAATCTGGGAAACCACACTTTCCAAAGCACTAGACAAAGGGAAAAAATACCATATTTAACTAAAAGAAACGAGACCCATTCTTCCTGTGAATGATAACAAGATAAATACTTATTTGCTCAACAAACCTACCAATATCCACCAATACCTATGGTGGATATTCAAGCTAAGTCAGTAAGTAAGACAAGGAAAAAAGTAATGTTATTTAAAATGGGACAGAAGAAATAAGACCATATCTATGTACAGATGAAAAGATTGTCTACAGCAACCCCTCCAAACATAGTCATCATCATCTTTGTCATCCTCAGCAAGAACAACAACCAAAAATTCCACCTGCAATTAGTAAATGAGCCTAGGATACTGAATATGAAGGTCATATTTGCCAGGGGAAAATGGAATTTTAAATTCTTTAAATTAAAAAAACATTGTACTATGATACTTTAAATAAAAAATTAACAGAAACATACCAATTAAATTATATAATATATTCCAAACACATACCCCAAAACCACCTCAATATATTGAAAGAAATTTATTGTATATGGAATGAAAGAGTAAAATTTGGTACAGTACAATTTACTAAAACTTTGACATTCCATCCTCAATCAAAACATCAGCATAATGTTTTTGTAGATATCTACAACTTTGTTTTAGTAACTATATAGGTTGAAAAATAAACTTGAAGAACTAATACAATACATGAAACTAATAATGAGCTGTAGAATTACTGGCTAGTAAATACACATTCTCCTGAATTTCTGGACTTAACATGAAGCCATAATAGCCAAGACACGACAATATTGGCAAAAGAACAGATACAAATTCCACTGTATAGAAAAGAGAGCCCCAAAATAGACCCATACAAATATAGTCAACTGATTGATCTTTGACAAAGAGCAAAAAGCAATCCAAGGGAGAATGACAGTCTATTCTTCAAATTGTGATGGAACAATCAGATGTCCATATACAAAAATAGAAACATGGACAGACTTCACATCTCTCACAAAAATTGACTGAAAATGGATCATGGATGAAAGATTTCAAAAGTGTGACACCTTTGCAAGAAAATAAACAATGTAAGTCACCTTATGTTTGGTGATATGTGGAAATGTAGCCCCAAATCATAATGTCAGAAAAAAAATGTTTGTATTTTATTAAAATTAAAGGTATTTTGTGAACAATGACACTAAGAATATTTTTTAAAAAAAATTAATGGGGAAAATTATTTGCACAATACAAAAAACTGATTTATATCTAATATATGTAAAACAAGCTTTGACAAAGAAGCTAAAACCATCCAGTGGAACAAGGACAGCATTTTCAACAAATGGTGCTGGTTCAACTGGAGGACAACATGCAGAAGAATGCAAATTGATCCATTCTTATCTCCTTGTACAAAGCTCAAGTCCAAGTGGATAAAGGACCTTCACATAAAACCAGACACACTGAAACTAATAGAAGAGAAGATGGGGAAGACCCTCGAATACCTAGGCACAGAGGAAAAGTTCCTGAACAGAACACCAATGGCTTATGCTCTAAGATCAAGAATTGACAAATGGGACTTCTTAAAATTGCAAAGTTTCTGTAAGGCAAAGGACACTGTCAATAGGACAAAACGGCACATCCGATAGAGGACTAATATCCAATATATACAAAGAACTCAAGAAATTAGACTCTAGACAACCAAATAACCCTATTAAAAAATGGGGTACCGAGCTAAACAAAGAATTCTCAACTGAGGAAATGTGAATGGCCTAGAAGCACCTAAAAAAATGTTCAGCATCCTTAGTCATCAGAGAAATGCAAATCAAAACAACCCTGAGATTCCACCTCACACCAGTCAGAATGGCTAAGATCAAAAACTCAGGTGATAGTGGATGCTGGAGAGGATGTGGAGAAAGAGGAACACTCCTCCATTGTTGGTGGGATTGCAAGATGGTGCAACCACTACTGAGAACAGTCTGGCGGTTCCTCAGAAAATTGGACATATCACTACCTGAGGACCCAGCTATACCACTCCTCAGCATATACCCAGAAGATGCTCTAACATATAACAAGGACATATGCTCCACTGTGTTCATAGCAGCTTTATTTATAATAGCCGGAAACTGGAAAGAACCCAGATGCCCTTCAACAGAGGAATGGATACAAAAAATGTGGTACATTTACACAATGGAATATTACTCAGCTTTTAAAAACAATGAATTCGATAAATTCAGTCCTTCTTAGAATGAGTAACAAAATACTCAAGGGAGCAAATATGGAGACAAAGTACAGGACAGAAACTGAAGGAGGGGCCATCTGCAGACCATTCCACGTGGGTATCCATCCCATGTGCAGTCACCAAAGGTAGATGTTGATGTGGATATCAGGAAGTACATGCTGACAGGAGCCTGATATAGCTGTCTCCTTAGAGGTCTGCAAGAGTCTGACATATTCCGAGGCAGAAGCTCACAGCTAACCATTAAACTGATCATGGAGTTCCCAATAGAGAAGACAGAGTGAAGACTGAATGAGTTGAGAGGGTTCGAGACACCATGAAGAAAGCAACAATACCAACCAACCAGAGCCCCAGGGTCTAAACCACCAGCCTGAGAGCCCTTAGGGAGGGACCCGTGCCTCTAGTTATATATGCAAGGGAAGCTATATATAAGTGGGAGAAGAGATCTTTGGTCCCATGAAGGCTGGATGTCGTGGGAGGAGTATTTGAGGGTAGGAGGTGAGGTATGGGGGAGGGTGTGTGGGGTACACCATCATAGAGGCAAGAGGAGGGGGGAGGGATAAGCAGTTCCTCGGAGGAAGGGGGAAAATGGGGTAAGGGGGAAACATGTGAAATGTAAATAAAATTTCCAATAAAAAAAAAGAAAAAAATCAGGAATAGTAATCATTACTTCAACAAGGAGCTAATTTTTGAATGAAGAACTTGACTTCACTAAAAAGGAACATGACCCACAATGCTACCTACCACAGGAAGATGGACCAGTTGAGATAGCTGTCCATACCACTCAGAGGATAAAATAAAAACATATGCTTTTCTTGACCACCTCAGTCATTCCTGGCCTCCCAACTAGCTGTTTATACTGTTTCCTACCTGAACTGACTGCATGTGGGTCAGCTAATGATACAACTTTACCAAATAAAATTTTGGAACTCTTTCTGAATGGTCATTGTTGCACAAAACCTAAGTGTACTCTAGCATCCCT
Source organism: Mastomys natalensis (assembly GCA_021653895.1). Taxonomy (NCBI): domain Eukaryota; kingdom Metazoa; phylum Chordata; class Mammalia; order Rodentia; family Muridae; genus Mastomys; species Mastomys natalensis. Next base: position 1,027,840 of record JAJTUV010000425.1, on the reverse strand, counting down.
TCTCCAGTGAAATTTAAATTTCATGTAACTTACAATAATCATGTTATAACACCTCTCTGACTTTCCCTTTGCATAAAAATTCTTATAATTAATGATCAGCATGCAACACTTACAAATGAACCATGCTCCTAGATCAACGAAAATTGAGGATGGTTAGCATTTATCTATCAAATAGTCACTGTGATCTAGGACCTTGTTATATTTGAGGCAGCAAGGTTTCTTTCACTCAGAAAAAAATCCAAACTCATACTCAGGAATTGTGGGTTCATTCCTATCAGGCACCAAGGCTGACAATGTGGAATACTGGTTGATAAGCTCTTATTTTAAGCATCCAATAGATTATCTTGTTTAATGTGTATGAAACTGCTGTGAACAAACCTTCATTTTCATTCTAATTCTGTCGAGGAAAGAAAAAAGGTATGATAATTGGGAGAGCTAAACAAAACCAATAGCAGAATTCAGGATCTAACCTGGACAGTCTGATTCCATTGTTTTCCATGTACAAGAGGAGAAGCGAGTTTCAGATATTTTATAGTTTTGCAGCATAGGCAACAACAACCTGGGACAGATGTTAGAAACTGAGCTTTAATCACCACCACCGTGTGAGGCAATAAACAATGACTATAGTTAGAGGAGAAATAGTAATCCTAGGAACGTACTGGCACAGTAAGAGAAATAGACTTGTGTGGTATGAGGACAGCAGTCGGTGGCTACCAACCTAGACAGAAACTTGTCAGTGTTTTATTATAGCCAGTGACACAGAGTAAACATCAATCAGCCTTGTTATGTATGTGCCTCAAATTAATTTAACAACTCTTATTCTAATAAGAATCTAGCAACAAAGGGAAGCATCAGCTACACCTAGGCAATGCCTTTTAGTTTCACGCTCTGTATCTTTTCTGCCTTAAGTTCATCCCTACTGGTCTATGTTCATTTGCAGTGTCAAAGTTATCACTGTCATTCCATGTTGAAAGCTGACTGATTGAACATGAAGAAGATGGTATGTCAGGTTCTGCGTTAGTTCCCAGATCATCTGTTAAAAATGCAAAGAAGGCTATATCAGGCAAACCTTGCTCAGAAAATTCCAAAATCTTTTAAAAAGATTTCAACTCTGATAAAAATCACAATGGAATAAGAGACACATTGGAGTATGAGTCACAGCGGCACAAAAGATATTTAGCTTTGTAGGAAAGTGTGGCCTTTGAAGAATGCCTATTCTTTGCCACAGATCAATGTAGGAAAAAGTATATTCCTTTGCTGAGAGGAGAAGATGCTCCCAAGTAGCAAACCAGGTTTTATGTAAGTTACTTTTCAAGTTAGCTAAGATTTTGTAAATCATCTGAAGGATTTTAGCTCAGGGATAAATTTGAAGCTGTTATTTTTTCTGGCAAAGCCAGCAATAGGGAAATGTATGCTGAGGAAAGAACAGGGGAACTGGAAAATTGAGCTAACTTAATAGAAATCTAACAGTTTCTGTTGCATTGAATAATTACTTTTCTCAGATCCCTTTGAAGATGAAAGGGTTTTCTATTAACAATTTTTTTTATTATGTGACTGTCATGAAAGAGAGCACCCATCCTCTATCTCAGCATTTCCTGTTTTAAAGTATACAAGTGATCTATTACCTATTTTATTACCAGGATTTCTGTTCCAATGAGCTTTCGTATGGAAAGTGTATACAAACAATGAAGAGAATGTAAAGATGAGCGACAGAAATATCTTGCTATTGATGCTGATTAGCATTAAGGAAGGTTATCCCACATGACAAAGGCTGTGTTGTGTTGTGTGTGTTTAGCTATAGCAACTGTGCAGATGGGTCACCGAAAGCATTTCTTAGGCTATTATGTGACTCACTCAATTACTTTCCCTAATATACCTTCATGTTGTTAAAATGTTTAAAAACTGCTCTGGAGGTTCTCATAAGTTCAAATGAGCATTAAAAAGCAGAAGGCTGGGAGGGATATTCATCTCTTGAGGAAGGTGTGTCCTTCCTATAAAGTAGGCATTTTATGGCATGTGCTCCAGCTGGGCTGGAATCTGGCCTAGCATACGTGGACCAGATCTACTTTGTATTCAGGGAAGTCAAACGAATTCTCTAAGTGCCAAGAAGCTAAGTACACCCACATAGTTTCTGAGTCTATCAGTTCTTCAGTGCACATTAAGCCAGATTTATCCCAGAAGCTGGCTGTTTGCCAGAGTGCAGATTCTGTTCTGCAGTGCAGTGGGCTGAGTATCCCCAGGTGATTGCAGAGTTTTATGCCTAGTCCTTATTTACAGTTTTTCTTAGGATTGCTTTGACGTGTGAACAATCAACTTGCAGCAAGCCGCAAAGTTCTTCCCACGTGAGCTCTTTATTTCATTTTCTATTACAACCTCAGCTTTCTCAAAACAGAAGTATTTATCAACAATGATTAATATGAGTTCTGCATAATGAGCTCTTTAAAATATCTTATACACAATTTTATTCTCTTTGAGTGAGCTAAAACATTAATAGACAATATGCCTCTTACTCTTCTTCTCCTCAGAAAATATTATTTATAAAAATTTCCAAATTATTAATTATTAAAAATTGACAGAGCATCCTGTAATTCCATGATATGCAAGTCTTATGTATATAGTCTGTGTCATTTGCTATTTAAAGTTCTTCAAAAGGTTTTAATACTAATGAGGACAGTAATTTCACCATTTTGGGAAAGAGAATGTCTGCCATAGCATGCCCACAAACCTTGCATAAATATTTGTCTTCCTAGTAGCTGCCATTTTTAAAAAACTACAAACCTCAAGGAATAGGGATAGTCTGATTTTCTGTGGTTTATATTCTCTTATGGTCAACATCTTCTGCCACAACTCTGTGGAAGCAGGTCAAAACCCATCACTGCCTCCTTCCCACTTTCCACAGACTCTTTAGAGAGATGGCTTTCTGAAGCCACAGAGATTCAGCCCTTCAGGAAGTTGACTTTAGATAGGACAGAAAGCTTCTGGTAAGGAAGGGAAACATGCATATCACACAGAACCCAGGTAAGGAAAGTTTTTGTAAAGTTGTAATGTGTGTGTGGCTCTGTCATTTCAAGAATCTTTAGCACTGTACACACTTCCTCCTTTTGTGTCTTTTGCCAAAATAATATCCAAGGCTGTGATAATCATGATCAAATTTAGAAATGGACCAGTGTTTAAAAAGTTATGCATGATGTTTTGAACTACATCATCTTACCAAATGGCTATCAGGACTTGCAGTTCTAATGGGTTTGGACTTACGCACCAAGTAGTCTTTGTGTGAATTTTTTCTGTTTGTCACAGTTCATAGTTCACAGTTTATTCTGATAAGTGATCACTAAGAAGCACTAATTGTGACTGTGATCCCACTAACACTTGGGATTGGTGACACATTAAGCAATAAAGTTGTAGCTTTCAGTGGCCAGTACCTTATGCTCTGTCATCCGACCAGAGATAAGTTCAATTTAGAAAAAAAAATAGTAGTGGCCCTATTACAGGGTCTACATATACTTTGCGTCAGACTATTGCACAAATCACAGAAAAATCCTTCCTTTCACACCACATCTGAGCATGAGGAAATACTGTCAATGTCAAACCATCAATGACTTAAAATTGCTCTTGTCAAATCAATTTTTTACAGAAGACTGACCATGTATTGACCAATTTTAATAGTAGGGGAAGCGTTGGGGAGCAGAATTTCGAGTACACATGTGATTTCTAAATTACTTCAATGTAGGAATTCAGACTGGCAACATTTTCCTCCCACCTCACATCCATATACATGCACACACGCACTATCAACTTCCACTGACATTTCTACATTACCATGAAAAGGCTCAGACAGTCTGGCCATTCAGCAGAGCATCATTCCTCTTTATACTCAGGCTTTACTGATACCTCTGTGAATGGTTTTCAGAATTTTATGCCCCAACTGAAGGTAGGCTTCCGAGGCTGAGTTGTGAATATAGTGGCTTCTAAGTTTGTCACTTTGTCTGTCCTTTCCAATATCTTTCACCTAGTGTGCCCCAATCACAGGGGCTAAATTGGTAAGAGACACTTCAGGGTGAGCGGTCATAAACCCTTCATGGATTTATTTAATTTGAGGAAATGTGGACTCAGTTACGTGAAAGGAGAGAGAATTGCCAAGAGTACGTACTTTCAGACACTCTGTCTATATCTCTCTTGTCTCTCTGTCTGTCTCGTTTCTCTGTCTCTCTCTCTCTCTCTCTCTCTCTCTCTCTCTCTCTGTCTCTCTCTCTCTCTCTCCTCCTCTCCTCTTCCCTCTCCCTCTCTCTCAAAGTATATCCTCTGCAGATTTTCTTGAATGTTGCAATTACACAGTTCCCTTCAAATGATCAAAGAATTCAGTATGAAATTTGCTTTTATAAACTTTTGTGAAAGGTGCCGTCATTCTTCTCTAATGCTTCAGGAGTACAGGAAGAGAATGCATTCGGCTGTTTCCCTTGATGCCTTAATGATCCGACACTGAGGACAGCATCATCTGAGTTCCATTCTTATTATTCGATTCTTTCCTATGTAGTGTCTGAACAAGGATGGTATTGACAGTGTCTTCTTGAGTAAAAATAAAAGCCATGCCATGACCCCCAGCCACAGTGTTTCCCATAAAAAAAACACATGATAGAAAAGAAAGGGTCTTAAAACATAGCAACATTATCTTCAGAAGTTCAAATGGAAAATAAAGAAGAAGCATCAGATTCAGTGTCTGAATACACTTGGGCGTCAGGGTAATGTGTTACTGATAACATGGGTATATTTACTTTTCCCGATATAGCAGAGTACATAGAATGCTATGACATCAGAAGATAATCATACTGTGGCAATGCCAGTATTTATATAAAAAGCCATTTTCTGCCTTCTTGGTTGCATTAATATCTACTAAAAAGATTGACCTGTAAATACACTTATTACAAACAAACTTTCCAGAAAAATCACTCAGCTACATTTAAATAACAGCATTTTACCCTACATAAGCAAATTCATTTTGGGCTTTTTTAATGATATTTTCATTTCAGCCTTTATATGACTTAAACAAATTTTCATTTGCAATCATTAGCCCATTATGCTGAGTGCAGCCTTCAGGCATTTTCAAGAAGAGAAATAAAATGATAGCACTGTTCTGTTTGGTAAAGCAGATTTTTTGTGCATTTGGTATTTTTCCCTTCAGTAAATATTTTGCAATCCTTTTAAAAGCACAAACTTATCCTTTAGCACATAGAGAAAATAACTAAGTGTAACCATACTAGAGTGTTCTAGAACTCAAACACTATTTCTCAGAATCAAATTCTACTTTCATGAACCCATCAAAGTTCTGTTACCTCTGCAAACAAACATATAAACCTACTTAACCCATCCTAGGTCCTAACCTGTGCCCCTTCGCTCACATTCATCTCCAGTTTACATGTCACACCTGCTCACTCTCTCGTTCCACTTTCAATCTATTTCAATTGTTCTAGATAATACTAGGCTGTCTGATTTTTCTGTGCCCATTCCCTCCATACTGAGACTGTTTCTTTTTAAGAACTTGCACTCGCATGTATAAATGGCACATTTAATTTCTTGCCTATGAATGTAAGCAACCCCTTCAATTTCTCTGATGAAAATTAACTTCGACTCAGCATAACACCTTCATATTCTTTATAAGACACCAAGTTTGTTTTGGGATCATTAGTTAGTTACATAGTCATCTCAAGAATAAAATTCACCAATAGCAGAGGCGATATAATATTCACTATATCCCTCAGTCTATTTCATAAAATAAGGTATGTGTGGCTTATAAAACAGCAAACTTTAAGCAGCCCATGGAAACCAGACTGTTGAAATATAAACAAATTCACTTGGGTTTTTTGAGGCTTTCTAATTACATGTAGTGTATTCCTTGATATTTTAGACCACTCATAAACTCAGAAGCAACTTGTATTTCGTGTGTCACATTTTAAACACATAAAAAGATGGAGCTGAGAGCAACACCACATCATTTCTGGTTATAGGAAAGGGCACAATTCTCCTAGCACTAGTCTGCAGAGACCATTTAAAAACCTAGCTTGTGTAACTGTGAAACATCTATGCAAAGGCCAGTTAGCTCTCAATAGTCGTTCTGTAGAAGGTTTGTGTGGAAATACGTGGCATAAGAAATGTTCCGTGTAAGAATCTAGAAATGCCTTCTGTGTGCTATAAGCCAAATTGGCCAAAGTTCAACATAGGTTTGGAAGGCCAATTCCAGCCTGAATTTTTCATGAGACTAATACTGTAATCCCCAGAAAGGATGGAGTGAGTGCTTGTGCTCTATTATAATCTAAAATGTCTCCACAAGTCTGTTCCCACCTCAAAATGTTACCTCATTGTGCACATCTTAAGAATTACAGATTTTTCTATCCCCTTTTTGTCAAAACCATGAATAAGAGCTGAAGAGATGTATTGGTGGTTAAGAACACTGACTGCTCTTGAAGAAAACCTAAATCCAGTTCTCAGTAACTACATCATGGCTCACAACCATCCCTACTTCTAATTCCCAGGAATCTGATGACTTCTTCTGACCTCCTTGGCACTATGCATGCACATAGTATACATACACACATATATACATATATACACATACATACATACATACATACAGGCAAAACATTGACATGCATAAAATAAATATAAATAAGTTTTTAAAGGTAAAAGATAAAAATCATAAAGCACATGCCAATCTGAGAAAGTGGTCATTATTTTATGATTGTGTGTGTACATGTTATGTATGTATGTATGTATATTTTTACATACATGTATATAGGTGTCCTAAAAGGCCAGAATAAAAGGCATTAAATCTCAGCAGCTAGGGCAGGCCATTTATGAGCTACCTGATATGGGTAGTGGCTGGGATGAAACTGACACACATAATAGAACATCTTTTTAAACCATGGAACCTTCTCTCCATACCTGTTGTTGTTTTTCTGTTTTGGTCTGTTGTTTGTTTGTTTTTGATTGGGTTTTTTTGTTGTTGTTGTTTTGTATTGTATAGTTTTTGTTTTGTTGTTGTTGCTGTGTTTGTTTGTTTGTTTTTTTTAAGGCAGAGTTTTATGAAGCTCAGGCTAGTCTCAAATTTGTTATGTACCTGAGAATGATGTTGGTCTTCTTCTGTTGACATTCTAAATGCTGGAATACAGGTATTTCCCACAGTTTAAAGTGCACAAATGAGATGATTACAGTTCTCGCCCAAGTAAGAATCTAGTACTAAACTGAGTAATAATATTCTTCTATATACAAGATTAGTTAATGATAGCTTCATTTTGTTGAGACATCAACAAAAGCCTGATATTTTATATGTGACTGTTATTCATTTTATAACCCAGAAAAATAAATATAATTATCATCATTTGCATTGTGAGGAAACTGAGGCAAACAGAGCAAAAAGAATGAGATAGAGGATAAACTTGGGCTCATGAATTTCTGACTCAAGAGCCTATGCTTTGCAATTATATTTTTTTCTGTCTCCTTGTGATAATTAAAATGCACTGTGGTTCTAAAGACTCATTTTTAAGCTACGATATAAACCTGCTACTGTCACTTAATGCTCTTTAATTCACATGGATTTAAAATAGAAATATGTTCATGAATGACTAAGAAAAAAGAACTCATTCTGCCTCATCTGAATAGGAAAATTATTTTACTCTTCTATCATAGTCTTTCAAAGATCCAAGTCCCCTCCTCTCCTACTTCCAACCACTGGCACAGTGAAGTTTCCCACTCTTCTCTGTTCAGAGCCTCCATGTCTTTACAAGCCACATTTCAGGGCTTGGGGAGAAGGTCCATTACTTGAAGTGCTTTACATTTCAGAACCCAGATAAATGCCACATATGTGGTGGCTGCTTATATTTCCAGCTAAAAAGGATGAAGGCATAGGATTCCCCAGAGCAAGCTGACTGGTGGGATTAACTGTAACACTGAGCTCTGGGTTTGTCTGATATTCTGTCCCAGAGGGTGAAGAAGAAGGACAAATGATTGAGGAAGATTTATACATCAACATTGTGATTCCAAGTTCAATTGAACAGAGGTATGATTATTCCAAAATACATACATACACACACACATGCACTCATGTATACACACATACATATACACACAGACTTCTTTCACACACATGAAAATAAGGAAAAGAATTAAAATGTATCTCACTTATTAGGAGTTCTGTTGAAGAATTTTCTGGGGATAGTGTTCTATTTTTAAATCCCATCCATAACCTTTATTTCCAAATGTGCAAAACTGTTCTCTGAAGAGTGTTTAAATATGTCTTTTGTGTGTAATGATATCACTGATAGCTGCTTCATTCTGAGCATCACATTCCTCTGTGACTCCAATGTAGTATTGACAATGCCTATGTTGCTTGCCATGCTTTCTGTTTTATGTAGTTCTTCATTTCAGACTTGCTGGGGGTCCTTTATGATCCACTGATTCATGATCCATGGTATCACAAGAGATTAAAAATGGACAATCATTCTATTTTCTTATGAACAGCTTAATGACTGCCTACATCTTAGACATTGTAATATTTAAATCAGTTCATATTCAATATGAAGGTGTCTCATAATACACTGTAGTTATTATAAGAGCAGGAAATCTTTATACAACTTCTACACTATGGATTTCTAACACCTACTTTAATGTCAGACTTCAAGTTTTATGATCAAGAATGATGTGAATTCTCTCTCTCTTTCTCTCTCTTCTCTCTCTCTCTCTCTTCTCTTGAATCTGATTTAAACTACTTTCCAGTTTTTCTAATTCTACCAATGTGATTATCATTATTTTATAATATTGTACCAGTATTTTTAGACTTAAGAAATGTACGACCAATGTATTAATTACTATTTTTTAGTTTTTACATCTTATGTGTCTAACTACACTGTAGAACTTTGACTCAAAAATCTTCTTCCAAGGGTGATAAGTTACAGAAGCCCATTATTAATCAACCAAACAAAACCATGAAAACAAAGGTGGATTAGGACTGATTTGACATCTTACATTTTTTAATTTTTTTTACTTTGGCTAATAAAATGATTTAATAAATTATTTCATAATAGTTATCTAATATTTTATTGCTTATGGATTATAATGCACATTATTACTTTACTGTTGCTGTGATAAAACAACATGACCAAGGCACTTATAGAAAAGAGTTTATTTTTATTTGGCCTTAAGGTTGCAGAGAGGTAAGAGTGAAAAAGTGTACCAATGAGAGGCATGCTAGAGCAGGATTTTAAGAGCTTCCATCTTTTACCATAAGCACAAAACAGAGAGAACACATTGGAATCAGCTCAAGGCTTTCAATCTCAAAACTCACCTCCAGTGACTTACTTCCTCCAGGGACTTATTTCCTCAGAGGCTGAACCACCTAAACCTCTCTAAACAGTTCCACCAACTGGCACCAACCAAGTATTCAAATACCTGAGCCTATGGAGACAGTTGTCACTCAAATACCATATAATGATTAATCCTTTACTACTATGAGAATCAAAACCTTGACTAGAGAACAAGAATACATCTTTAAATGGGAAAATATAGAATAGTAATTAAACAATGAAGAAATGAATGTAGTTGTGAATAATTTTTAAAATTATATTCTAATCCAAATTGATCCACACTTGGGAGTCTTTAAGCCTTATAAAGTATATTTCAAAATACTTGAGCAAATAGAAAATACCAAATGTTGTTTTTAGTCTTATTCTTCTTTTTATGCTCTGATGTATGTATGAGTACATATGTATACATGTGTTTCTATGTATGCACATATGTGTATTAATGTATGTAACTGTGTGAAGTTCCTTAACATCGCAGTATGTGGATAGCTTTTTTGTTTTGTTTAGTTTGACCTAGAAATCTAATTTCCATATCAGTATAATTTCCCCTACTGACAAAACTCTCCTTCAGAGAATAAAGTATATTTCATGCTGTATATGGAGAAGAGATCAACAATGTCAAAACAAAACCACAATCTCCCAAAATTATGTGAAATTTAAGGAAATGTTGTAAATAGAAAGATATGACTTCATTAGTGAGGCTAGAATTATTCATTTTTCAGAAATTTAGCTCTCTATAATTCTTTTATTTCTTTCACAAATTGGATAATTAATGTGAGTTAGTCAAAATCCTCTATGGTTACAATCTCTGTGATTCTTTAATAATATAACTCTATGGGCTCATTTCTCATTTTCCTCCATACCTCATTTAAGGCTTGAAGTCGGTGGGAATTACCCCAGGCAAGATGAATTAGAGACTATCTGCCTAATCACTTAAGGCAGACTGTCAATTTTTAGAAATTATTAAGTACATCTACACAGTCACAGGAAAATGTGGGTTTTCATAAGAATCCACATTTTTATATTTTTAATATAGATGGGAAATTTTTAAAACCTAAAGGCTCAGAGGATTATAGAATTTCAAAATCCTAAGTCTTATATATTATTTATTTATTACTCATTTGTTGGAGAATTTTCCTGGGGACTTTATATGCCTAAAGGTAGCCTCTTTGTCAAGTGGCTCGAACTTTCTGGGCCTTCGCTTGGGATCTGTTTCATGAGAAGTCTGAAAAAGATGAAGTTGTGTAATTCTTGACTGCTGTTATTCTCGGTTCTGAGCTGATAACTGCTCAAAAACTACCTAGTTGATTGGTGTCAGGAGTAAGGCTACGCCCCAGGAGCGTTCCTAGCTACTCTCTCCATGTCCTCTGCACTCCAAGTTCCTAAATTCAATAATAAATAATTCCTGAATCCCCAACATAGTCTTCATGTCTATAAATTATCATTGCAACTGGCACAATTATGTAGGAGCTCTATTAATTAGTAGCAAGATATTACATATTATCTCTAGCAATTGAATATTGAAATATGATAGTGATTTATGTTCAATTCCATACTTATTTAATTTTTGACAAACAGCATATGCCGTTTGGATATCCCTGGCCTACAGCTAGCCTTTTCAGTAGCGTTTGAGGTTCACAGTTGAGTCAAGGTGATTCAGGACCTAGATTAGCTGACAGTCTGTCTGTAAGTCGCCAAATTGACACACTATTTTATACTTGTATTATGCTGATAGCTTTTTATTGACCCCCCAAAAAGAACTTTAGTAGTGAAATTATCTTCATTGCACCTTAAGCCATGTGTCATACAACCTGCCTTATGGTTGTGACTGCTTCTTTTCGAGTGTGTAAGAATAGACAATCAGGTCTTTTGTAGCACATGCCTGCCGGGTCCTGAGCCATCCCTCCTTGTCCCATGTTGCCTACAGGAGTCACTTTATGGATGTCAGTAAGAGAAGCAAATATGTAGTGGAGACTAAGTCAACAGGACCATGTACCATATTCTAAGAATGATTTCTCTTGCTACTTCATCCTACCTCAGCTAAAACCCCTGCCCTGGAGCCTACTTTGACAGGCAGCACTGTAACAGAGTGAGAAGAGACTGTCATCAAAAGGTAGAGCTTCTGCTTAAATCCTAAATCTATTACTCACTTGTAAAGTGTCCTTGGAAGAAAATCCCATGACTTTCTAAGGGACATTCACTTCTGCATATGTAAAATCATGGTGTTAGACTGCTCCTCATAGGGCTGTTGTAAAGATTAAAGGATTTAGTTTTTCTAGCTGTTTAAAACAGGCTTTGTTAGCTTTTATTATTAATGTTTTCTGTATTGAATATTTTTCTATTGTTCCGGTTACCAAGCCCAGAAATCATGCTGTCATCCTCACACTCTGTCACAGCTCAAATTTAACATGTCTCTGCAGTTCCACCTCAACAATATCTTGTTAATGCAGCCCATTCTTTATCCTCTCACCTTCATACATAGCTCTTACTGCCTGGTCACCCTGGCGGAGTATACTATATACTTTACTTTTCTGTGTTGCTAGTTCTTTAATTATCTTTTTTCTTTTTTCTTTGTTGGCTACCCACTGTGGTTTTTTTCCTCATATTTCTTTGCATTCTTTTCTGCACTCAGTATTGATAGTCAATGATATACAATCAGATACAATCATCATTGATTGACCAGTGTTCTATTTCTTTTACTTATTTATTCAACACAGCCTGATCATTAACTAATTATTATCATTATCTACTAACATCAATAATTATAGATAATGTCTAATGACTATCAGTGGATATTATAATTAATAATCATTATGAATAGCTATTAATACACAAGGTTCAACAGAACTCATAATTGTGATACAGTATAGTAAAAACTATAACGATTAAAATTAGTATATCTATCACTCAGTAAAGTATTAAAGAAAACTGGATTTCTAGATTTCTGGAGAGTCATAAGATAAACATAGAAAAAAGAATATGCATATTGTCTCCGAGTTGTAGAATAGTATGAGAAGATTTAGAGCTATCATAACCAGGGGATTGGTTAAGGATAGTGAACAGACTAGAAGGCAAGCTTCAGGCACATATGTGAAGTATTATGCAGGTTTGGTTAACTGGGGTATGAAAACTAACCTTAACAATGAGAAGGACCATTGTCTGGACTGAGGCCTTGGACTGAGGAAAAAGGAGAAAGCAAACTGAACCCTGGCATTCATTGCTGCCTCATTCCTGTCTGTAAAAGCAATGGGGCTGACCACCTGTCTCACGATTCTGCCAGCACAACTTCTGCTGCATGATCGTTTGTATCCTCACACTGTGAACTAAAAGCAATCCTTCTTTAAGTTCCTTATGAGATATTTTGCCTCAGAAACAAGAAAGGTAACTCAAATACCAGTAAGTGAAGAAAATAATGTAGAATATGTGGTCATAATAATAGTGAATTTCCTAAATTCATTTATTCCTGAGCACTTGGTATGCATAATTTTGTGTTCTCATCATGGCCCTAACTACTCTATGGGGTTAATACAGGATTCAGTAGGACACAGTAAGTTTTCAGGGCCATCAGACTAATAGGGACCAAAGGTAGAATTTGAATTATAACCCTCTGGTTTTCATGTCTGCACTTCTGGTCTTACACATACACTACTCTGGCATGAGCACCTGTAAGCAGGGGTATAACATTGAAACAACTGACACTATTGAGAAATGTTAATGTGAAGAGTGGTCTGACCACATTGACCAAACACATCATCTCTGTACTTGTCCTGGTAGATTGAGCATCTCTTTGTGTTTGGTGCACTGCTTGTGCTGGCCTTTGATGTCAAATAATTTCCATTCCTTATAATTGATTGTCCAAGATGCAATGGAGACCAATATTTTAATTTTAGTATTTACCTACTCTGTATGAGCCTAGGATGGAATGAAATAAAAATACTGTGCTTTTTTTCTTAAATTCATTCAGAATTATAGTCCATATTATAGTTATATTATTTTATCCTTATAAAAAAGTTTAACTGTTTTTTTTTTACAAAGATATGATCAATATGCCGTGTGATTCCATAAGATATCAGCTAGACATTCCCTTCCCAAATTCCTATCATTCTACCTATCATTAAAATTCCTATCAGTAAAATTTCAGAATGTTCTAGACTCATAAAGATATACAATAAAATCATACCAAAAAGAGTAGTTGGAATGAGATGGGAAGCAAGCCTGAGACCACTCCTCCCCAGAGCCACACAGCATGGGCAGGGGATAGCACTCCTGGTAGGACCCCAGACACTCAGAGACCCCAGGTACCACTAAGATAACCAAGTAAGTGGTGAGAAACAAAAAAGAAAGAGAAGGATGTGTGCATAATGAAGAGCAATAGAACTGGATACTCAAGGAAAATGAGGAACAGCCCGATGTGAGTAGCTGGTGATGTCACCTAAGATCATAATGAGGAATTGGCCTGTCTTACCAGTGGGGGCCTTGTTTGGGTCAAAGGCACTACAGTAGTAGGGTCTGTTACCACCAAAGGTTAGGCAGATGTCCTTGGTCTGGGCTTTTGCCTAGAGCCATGTTATTGTCTGAAGGCTGTGTAGAACTGTCCCTGCCCATTGTCTGGACATCATGGGAGAGCTGGTGTCAAAGGTGTGATTGCAAAAGAGCTGGCCCCATCCCTATCCAAGTAAAGTATTCAGGAGAGTATCTTGGCACCTCACCCAGGCAGTACAATAGAGTTAGCCTTGGTTATGATAGTTGCTAGTTGACCCAGCCCAAAGAGTGTAAGCATGAGAGAGTTGGCCCTGACACTCATCTGCCATGCAGTGGTATGGGAAAGGCAAAGATGTTTCCCCTCCCCCTACTACCTATGGCAGGTGGGAGAGCTGGCCCCAAGATCATGAGAGTGAAGACTCTGTCTCTCAATTCCTACAGCACTCAGGAGAATGGGCCCTGCACCTCTCCTGGGCAGCTCAGTAATGATGACTCTGGTGATGAGGACCTGGGTGAACCACACGGAGTGTGTGAGAATGAGAGAAATGGCCTGACAACTTGTCAGCCTTGCATGGTGAGGGAGACGGGACTTTGTCCCCACCACTAGCCCCTTGCCACCTATGGTAGACAGGAGAGCTTGCCCTAAGTTCATGAGAGTGGGAGAGCTGACTCTGTCATTCACCAGCTGCAACACTTGGGAGAGTGGGCCCAACATCTTGCCAGGCACCACAGTAGAACTGGTCCTGGTTGCTGTGGGGATGACTGGTGGATCAGCCCAGAGGGCAGGAGAGCTGTCCTAATACTTCACCTACTGCAGCACTTGGGAGAACTGTCAACAGAGAGTTAAAATAATTTTCTATATCAATCAAATCACATTCTATTAGAGTTTGTGAATGTTCCGATAGAATTCTGAGGTAGTTAACCATTCTCCATTAGCCACCATGAGTTTTCAGCAACAGTTATCTATAATGGCAAGTAAATACTTGGTTAGTTCCCTTTCTCAATTGATGTAATCATACTTACTTAAAAGTTCAGGAAAGACCCTGTTTAACACTCCAGTTATGACTCTGCAGAAAACAGATGTGCCTGGCATCTGTAATTGTTGTTTTCATTGCTTCAGAAGCAAAATTGTTTTTCTTAGGATTCCCAATAGTAAAAGTGTGACATATTAGGCCAGGCCAAGAGTAGATGAAGTAGCAACCTCTTGTGAAGGTAAAAGCCAGTTTTCAAGGAGTAGTCTACTGCTGAAATGTTTCGCTCATATTTCTTGCTATAAATGAATGGTTTTAGACCATGGCATGCTAGGGGTTTCCTACGTTTTAATTATTTGTTGTCTTAGTGTTTCATTGCTGTGAAGAGACACCATAACCAATGCAACTCTTACAAAGGACAACATTTAATTGGGGCTGGCTTACTGGCTCAGAGGTTCAATCCATTATCATTATGATGGGAAGCATGGCAGTGTCCAGGCAGGCATGGCACTGGAAGAATTGAGAGTTCTACTTCTTGTTCTAAAGTCACCTAAAAGAAGACTGACTTTAGAAGCTAGGTAAAGGATCTGAAAGCCCATACACACAGTGACACATTTCCTCCAACAAGGCCACACCTACTCCAACAAGTCACACCTCCTAATAGTGGTCATACATATTCAAACCACAGTTGTGTTTTGTTTTGATTTGTTCTCGCTCACCAGGTAAGCTAGCTCTGAAGCAGAAGACACTTCACTTCAGTTTCTGCCAAAGAACATGAGAGTCTCAGATTGGCTTGTTTCATACTTCTGAGAAGTGACAACCATGGGGTTTATATGAGCGAAATCTAGAATTCACATAGATGTAGGTACCTTCAGCAGATTTTTGTTCTACCTACCTTTTATGTATTATAACACAAAGGTCTGGGAGAATATTTTGCAAATCAATAATTTTTACTCTTGAATCCTCTCATTGATCCCAAATTTAACCATTTGAGAGTTTTTGGAAGAAACTTCACAGAAGAAAGACATTTGTAGAAATACAATTTAGCAGAAAATCCATCTTTACAGATTCTCTGCTGGCACATACTGAAGGATGGACCAAAGTACAAAGCTACAAGAATGAATCAGATAGGGTTAGCAGAGCGTTTATATCTACATATAAAAAAGCTGAATCCTGCAGTTCTAAATTTAACTCCTACTAGAAAATCCTGTGATTAATAGCAGGTTCTCAGTGATTGTTCAAGTAACATATGGACATGCCACAGTGAAATATCTCCTCTTTTTATTTACAAACAAAGGATAATTTTTATGTGGGCAGAAATTAACACATTACTGAAGTATTGGTTTGCTCAGCTTAAAGGCCTTCACATTAATATGGATTCATTATTATATATTGTTGTCCTCGATATTTTTATGGAATTGGAAGATATAATCCACAGTATATTGCAATTTCATTTCACATGTGTTGGTTTCTCTAGAAAGAATTATGTACCTACCACATAATGAAGCAATTAACTAGGGAACAAAAGCTTTTTCTTCTGATCCAGACAAAACTGGCCTCTGAAATACAAGCAATATAAGTATTCTACTTAGGACCATCTACCTCGTCTTGAATGGTGATTTTTTTTCTTAAACATTCCACATCATTCGTTAAGACACCAAATATAGCTGAAAATATTTAAAAGACAATTGAGATAAAAATGTGCTGTCTGTTCCTTCAATATATATTCCATTTGACCAATATGCTAGTAAGTAATAATATTCTACAAATAAATATTATGGATGCCTATTTTGAGTAAAAACTCTATCAAATAAGAACCAGAAATCATATTGTAGCTAAATGACTTAAAATTATATTCAAACATCTCAACATGTATCTAATTAAAATACATTTCAAAAGTCTTGAGCCTAGGAAGTAAGTATAATATTCCAGAGAATGGCCTGCACAATCTGTGTCTCATGGGGGTACATGTAATTCAGCTCGACTGTCTGCCTCCATCAGTTCATCACCTCTTTCACAAGTGTGAAACTCTTTATTATTTCACACATGCCCAAAGTGAAACATGTTAAAGAACTCAAAGCATAGTTCCAAATACTATAGCTCGACTATACAAAATCAGTTGTCCAGTTGACATGTCTAACTAAATACTTTGTGTATACTAACACTGTGATTTTGTTATTAGTTGCCATGTAAGAATTAGTATAGTTCATTTCCTGGCCCAATGTGTCCATCTTCTTCTAGTCACTAGAACCTGCAAGCACCACCTTATACTGGAGAAGGAACTACACAGATGTGATTACATCGAAGGATCTTGAAGATAAAGGGATGATCCTGGATTGTCAGATGTCGTTGCAAAGCTCCTTATGAGAAAAATACTAGACATATCGTAAAGAGATAGCATAGTCACAAAGAAACAGGAAATCTGAGGATAGAATCCTGCTTAGTGGACCATGACCCAAAAGATGTAGAGGGCCTTTGCAGTGTTGAGATGAGCAAGAAGACTCTCAGTCTGCCAGAAGGAGACAACCTTACTAACCTATTATAGTTTCTGACCCTTCAGAGCTGTAGAAAGCCAAGCCTGTTTTAAGTCACTAAGCGGTAGTATATATCACAAGAGTAACAGGAATGCAATCCAGTTGCCTAAGCCTATTATTTTAAAAGTTCACATGAAATTCTCAGGTTTATTTAATTTTTAGATTTTAGGTTCCCTTAAATTTGCAAAACCTGATGATGTTGAACTCTTTACCCCTTTGCTCTGGCAACAACTGACTATAGCACCTCCCTTTAGAAGACACTTACTCTCCAGTCTCCCAAGAGCTCTACTAATAATGTTCTCCCAAGTCTCTACTAGAGGTTTCATCTTGTTTGCCCTTCTGTACATGACCTTACATTTTCCATTCTCCTCAGTATTCATGGTGCAATTGGTTACTCTCTATCTCCTCACACCTACTCTTCAAATATGCTTTGTATTGAACTCTTGTTCCTGAGAACTTTTCCTTTTACCTGTCCCCATTCTCCAGTTTGTCTTTCCTTTAAACTTTAAACTTCCAGGTTTAGGTTATCCACTCCAGAAGACAGAATCTCATCCCATGTCAAAGAAAATATGCTGAATAAACCTGTGTTAGGAACATCCACATGGAATCCTAACATTGCAGCTGACTCATCTGTTCTCAGCCAAACTGGACACTTAGTATTAACCTCAGGTACCAATGAGTCTATTGGACTCTAAGATGAAGCTTTCCCATTTCCCATAAGAGAAGATTAACTTTGGGCTGAAGTGAGAAGAAACATTGAATAGCAGGAATGGCCTCTTCCTGGGTGATCCTTGTGCATAACTCATTCTTGCCTCCATCTATCTTCCTCAGGTACCAATGAGTCTATTGGACTCTAAGATGAAGCTTTCCCATTTCCCATAAGAGAAGATTAACTTTGGGCTGAAGTGAGAAGAAACATTGAATAGCAGGAATGGCCTCTTCCTGGGTGATCCTTGTGCATAACTCATTCTTGCCTCCATCTATCTTTGAGTGCTACCTTCTTTTCATCTCTCTGACTTACCACCCCTTCTTAACTCTTCAGAGCCAGAAGCTTCAACTTAGTTCAAACTCAAAATTACCTTCTTCAGTAACTGTTACCTCCTGTTGCCTTCTGGCTGTTCTTAACGCTGACCCTACCTGTATAATTCAGGACATGAATCTCAAGGCATTGATCTTATTTGAAAACTTCTTTTTTATATAAAAGATTATATTCATGGATATCAAGTATTGGGGAGTAGACATCTGTAAACTTCATTATTTAGAAAATCACATTTAAACTATAGAATTGAAGTCCTAGAACAGATTTTACACTAGCAAACCTCGCAGGTAAAAAATGTATGGTCCTCATCACACTGACACTCTCCATTGTTCACAAGGAGGGTCCATTTGCATCTTTTTTGAAAGCTTCCTCCTATTGGATTTCAGATACCTCTTTCCTGTGACCATACCTTGTCTTGCCAGAGTCTATTCTGTTCTATCTTATTCTTTTGAACTCTTATTCTTTTGTTAATACCCAAACATATTTTTCCTGCCTTCTCAGTTCCCATGCTCATTAATAAAATGGCATCCTAACTCCTTTTACAAACATCTTCAGCTATACTTTCCTTAAGTTCACTCTTTCTCAAATCAACTCATGCTATCCTGAAAGCTGGTTGTCTTCCATATTTCTTACCCTTTTCCTCATGATTTTTCTCATTGCTGGGATTTAGAGTTTAGCTTTATATTTTTTGTACAAAGATTTTTCAATAGCCCTTGTCAGTAGCTTGGCTATCAGATGTTCCTCAGCTGAATCCATCTATATCATTGCTGGATTCACCTTGCAAAAGCTAAAAGTTGATCATGTCATGTCCATATGTAAAAATCATCTCTCTACCCAACCATAGTTATATATATATATATCAATATATATATATATAAATATATATATATATATATATATATATATATATATATATATATCAATAAACACTTTTGCCTTTATCAATTGTACATTGTAAAGCAAGTTTCTTCAGAGCATTCATGACATGTTATTCACCTCAACAACCTAAGTATCCCCCTAAGAAATATCTCCTCGAATCACTAAGACTGACCCCATTTGACATATACTTTGTCACTGTTGCTTTAACATTTCTGTACCTTAGTTTCTTCTTTTGGAAATAGGATATATGGAATAGACCATGGCTAAATGAATCTTTATGAAATATTTGGAGTCCTGACTTCCATGTGGTAATAGTTTAACTGTGTTGGATAGAAGTAAACAAATGCTTGCTAAATTACATTGTACTGTCTATGTACAAACAAAGTTTGTTTTCAAAAGTTTTAAGAAATATTTTATGCTTGTACAAAATGTTTTTGTTCAAAATGAGGCGTACTAGAAATATGAAGATATAAGGATATATCTCATCTTGTTCCCCAGTGCTAAGTCACAGTTACCGTCAAAAAGAATATATATATATATATATATATATATATATATATATATATATATATATATTCTTTAGTTGAATAAAGTCCTTGGGACCACAAAGCAAAATGAGAAATTATCCTTTTAATTAGCTTCAGTAAGTTTCAATTAAATTATTTTCTGAGAATTAATAATAGAGGAGGACTTTTCTAGGTCTTTCTTTTAAAAGAAACATGTACGTCTCTTTAAAAATCAAAATCATTACCATGAAAATTTCTTGACCAGAATGAGCAATTCTCTAGATATCTGCAATTTAAGAAAAATAGTATTAAGCAGTCTAACATTGCACACTTATCCTAAATTACTAACACCATCACAGCACTTGCCCAGCAGTCGTTCTTTGAACAAACTCATTTTAGAGCCAGAATTTAAGCAGGAAATTGAATCTGCAAAAGGAAGAATCAATGAAGCATTGTGTCTTGTAATGCTTTCACATGAATGAGTAAGTGTTCAAGGATAAGGAGTCATCAAACTTGTAGAAATAATGGTGTGAGAGAAGGATCTACAAAGAAACTCACAAATGTCCTCGTAGTGTTATTTTATCTCTAATGTATGTCTCAAAACATGTAACCAAACTCCTTGGATATTCTCACCCATGTCTGCAGAATACATAATTTGTAAGTTCCACTCCAATACAAAACACTAACTTCCATGTTAGGGGTGCATTATAAATATAATAGAGATGTTAGTTTGGACTTGTTACTGAGAATCTTTTCCAAAAATGTTCTTATCCTTTTGAATTTAAAGCATCCATTTCCTCGATAAGATGCTAGAACTTGTGAGAAAGTGGCTAATCTTTCCCTTTTGACATTTGGAAAGAGATTTGTTGGTTTTAGACAGACAATATACCCATAAGGCAGGACCACATAGGTACCTATAGCTTACTATAGGTAAGCTAGTACATAGGGAAGTCTTTTCAATTCTATTAGCTACCACTTATCATAGAAATATTTTACCAATAGCTTTTAGGAAATAGACTTCTCAAGTAATATAGAAAATATACTGCTCCACACAAGAACATCTGGATCATGAGCTCCCTGCACTTTGATGTAAAGGGGGTTTGATGTCCAGGTTTGAGAGAATTTCAGGTCTTTAGACATCATGGATCAAAGATTCATGACATCAGAATCTGGCTTTATAAGGTACTAGAAGCCTTCATTGAGGTCAAATGACACATCTATCACTGACCATAAATTCTCAAAATGCTTTGCTCCAGCAGCCTGGTCACAGGCAATCCTCTTCCAAAAGAGCTAGTATACCCCCATTTAAGTCCAAGACAATCTCCACTTCCTATTTACTCCCATGAATGCATATCCATTCTCTTGGCTTCTCAGAAGAGTTTCTCAATCATTTCCCTATCACAAAATAATCACATCAGTATTTTCCCAAGTGTTTTTCATCTTACTATCCATGGTTACATTATCACATGCTATTACTTGACGTATATGCCTACAACCTATATCCTTGCCTATTTCCCAAAAGAAAGTCAAGCAACAGTTACTTTCCGCTCCTCACCACAATCTACCTAGCCTGTTTCTCCATTTTTAAAGAGTCCATACTGGAAAAGGGAATCCAGAAGATAAGCACCTCACCATTTGCTTCTCTTTTTTCTGTTCCTCAATCCTTAAAGTATACCTTCTCTCCCATCGACACTGAGCCATATATATGGTTTTTTTTTCTTGCCTTTAGTTAGAACTCAATCATTGCAATAGGTTTGCAACCCTTTTTCTTCTTAACTATAGTTTCATTGACTAGCTTTAACAGCAAATGAGGTAGAGAAGAAAAACGTAGATTTCTAAAAATTAAGTCTGATTTGTACATCACCCAAACTATGACTTCAACTCTCCATAAAATGTAGGTTACGTTATATGATAGATGTTTTATAGATAGTTAAATCTATATCAAGAACATGCAGTTGGCAGTGTTTATGTTTGTGTCAAATTTCACATTAACTACTTATATAGTTGTATATTTTAAAACTCAAAACATATGAACTGCACATTTACTGAATGCTGGCACATTCAGTTAAACTTGGTTATTTGTACTATTGCATCCAACATTAGAAGTTAGTTACTTTGTAAATGTGAAGGTAACTTATTCATAATAGACCATATGCTGCCTTTCTTGTAATTAATTAACCATCTGTGTTTTAACTCAGATAGATTACCATTATTGGTAATATCTAATATTTATTTAGTCTTTATTATACACTAGATGTGAAATAGCAAATAGGCAGAAACTACAAATGTTTCCATTTGTGATGCATCCACAAGATACCACATTCATATCATAAAAACAATAGCGATAAATTTCAAAAAAGAATCAATGTCTTTTGTTCTAATACTGTCTACAAATGTTAAGAAAGGTAAGACCTTTATAAATAATATAATGAATTAAAGAAAGAATGCTCATCTGTGTATTCGCATGTGTGCAGGTCCAGATGTGTGCATATGGAGGCCAGAAATCTTGTTTGTAAGGCGTTGCCATATAACGCTTGAGACTGGCCTGGACTTTATGGAGTAACCTAGGCTCTTTGCTTAAGAGCCTACAAAATCCACCTGCCTCTGCCTTCCAAGTACTGGTACTGCAAGCATATGTTGACACATGCAACTTTTTACATAGCATCTGGAGACCAAGCCCAGACCTTGTGCAGTAAGCACTTTACAAACTCAAGCTATCTGGCTAGCCCTGAAATACTTTATAAAGGCAGAGAGGAAGCTAGTCTTCCAACTACTTCACAACTTCTCCTATCTACCTACTATTCTCTAAAATGAAGCAGAGCCTATATGATTGGCTATAAGCTTGTAAGCGTTGTGCAGATATTCTAGAGCACAGGGACCCATGAACATTCTGTTTTACTGGCTTGTGCTTATTTCCATTTATCTCTTTCCATGCAAACCTGATCATTATATTCTTTACATGCATTTACATTAGTAGAGGGAAAATGATTTTGACTTCCTACAAAACATGAAGAAGCATCTGACAGAGCCCTCTCTTTTTGAGGGATTTAAGGGTGCAAAACAGGAAGATCACAGCTATAATAATTCTTGGAAAAGCACACTAATCCTCGAAGACATGTTTTTTTATCAGCTCAACTGAAGTACTTACATAAAATTTGTACAACTGGCATAGACTTGATGTTGGAAATCCAAAGTTTTCTTTCATCCATCTCTACAATAATCCTTTGTACAGAAATTACTAGCTCACAACATTTGACTATACTCTTACAAGAGTGAGATTATATTGTGTTGTCATAATCTAAGGTAGAGTCTTTTAATTTGTGAGTATTAAACCACATGGAGGTCATGTAACTGACTTTGCGTTCTGCAATAGATGATGTATATATATATATATATATATATATAATATATATATATATATGTAACATCAATAGTAAAAAGGTTTTGAAAACACAACAATGAAAAATCAATCTAACATCAAATGTCAAATGAATGCAAGCTGTTTTAGGCTGTTCTGACTCATGTTGTCCCATAAAATTTCACTGCATTACTGAATCTAAAAACACAGAATGTTAAAAGATTTATTAAATTCACTTAAAAAGTGTAGTCAGAGTAGTTTAACAATCACTGTCTCATGACAGAGAGACTTAGAACATAGTAGTGCTCAATCCAATGGTTGGCTGTGAGCATCCTGTTCTGTATTTGTGAGGCTCTGGCAGAGCCTCTCAAAAGACAGCCAGCAAGCACTTTCCAGCATCCTGGTTTGGTGATTGTATACATACAGAATGGATTCCCAGGTGAGGCAGTCTCTGGATGGCCTTTCCTTCAGTCTCTCCACATCTATCCATATTTCCTCTTGTGAGTATTTTGTTCCCACCTCTAAGAAGCACTAAAGAATCCACACTTTAGTCTTCCTTCTTGGGCTTTATATGGTCTGTGAATTGAATCTTGGGTGTTCCAAACTTTTGGGCTAATATCCACTTACTAGTGAGTGAATACCATCTGTGTTCTTCTGTGACTAAGTTACCTCACTCACAATGATATTTTCAAGTTCCATTCATTTGTCTGTGAATTTCATTTAGTCATTGTTTTTAATAGCTGAGAACTATTCCATTGTGTAAATGTACCACATTTTCTGTACCCATTCCTCTGTTGAGGGACATCTGGGTTGTTTCTAGCTTCTGACTATTATAAATATGGCTGGTATGAACATAGTGGAACATGTGTCCTTGTTATATGTTGGAGCTTCTTCTGGGTATATGCCCAACAGTGGTATAGCTGGGTCCTCAGGTAGTACTATGTTCAATTTTCTGAGGAACCATCAGAATGATTTCCAGAGTGATTGTACCAGCTTGCAATCACACTAGCAATGAAGGAGTGTTCCTCTTTCTCCACATCCTAGCCAGTATCTGCTATCACCTGAGTTTTTGATCTTAGCCATTCTGACTGGTGTATGGTGGCATCTCAGGGTTGTTTTGATCTGCATTTCTCTGATGATTATGGATGTTGAACATTTCTTTAGGTGATTCTCAGCCATTTGAGTTTCCTCAGTTTGAGAATTCTGTTTAGCTCTGTACCCCATTCTTAATAGGGTTATTTGATTGTCTGGAGTCTAATTTCTTGAGTTCTTTGTATACATTAGATATTAACCCTCTATCAGATGTAAGATTGGTAAAGATCTTTTCTCAATCTGTTGGTTGCTGTTTTGCCCTATTGACAGTGTCCTTTGCTTTACAGAAGCTTTGCAATTTTATGAGGTCCCATTTGTCAATTCTTGATCTTAGAGCATAAGCCATTGGTGTTCTGTTCAGGAACTTTTCCCCTGTGCCCACATGTTCAATGCTATTCCCCACTTTCTCTTCTTTTAGATTCAGTGTATCTGGTTTTATGTGAAGTCCTTGATCTACTTGGACTTAAGCTTTCTAGAGGGAGATAAGAATGGATCAATTTGCATTCTTCTACATGTTGACTGCCAGTTGAACCAGCACCATTTGTTGAAAATGCTATCTTTTTTTCCACTGGATGATTTTAGCTCCTTTTGTCAAAGATCAAGTGACCATAGGTATGTGGGTTCATTTCTGGGACTTCAATTTATTCCATTGATCTACATGCCTGTCACTATACCAATACCATGCAGTTTTTAATCACTATTGCTCTGTAGTACAGCTCGAGGTCAAGGATGGTGATTCCTCAAGAATTTCTTTTATTTTTGATAATAGTATTTGCTATCCTGGGATTTTTTTGTTATTCCAAATGAATTTGAGAATTCGATAACTACTTTTCTAATTCAGAAGTTTAGGATGCTTCTCATCTTTTACACTTTTTAAAATCAAACAACTATAAATATGACACTTGTCAAAGTTAATGTAATATTACATTTTCTCGATTGTTATGTAAACTCCAGACAGTCCATAAAAAATTTACCAATTCCTGTTCAGTAGTATTTAACAAATTCCAAGGTGTAAATACTGACACCTGGTCAATTTTAGGCTACAATATAGTCAATGATACTAGACCATTTAAGGGATGAATAAACAAATATGCAGTTGTATATTATGACAGAATGTTTCTACTATGCAAATAACTTCAAGAGCATAATATACAGTAAAATAATCAAGGTGTGATAACTTTTAAGTCCTGATTATTCTTGGTTTTGTTTATTTATATTGTGGGGTTATATATTTTTATTTTAGCAACAGATATAGTTAAGTAAGACTGCACAAGTTCCTGAAAATTTACAAATCAAATCATGTATACAAAATAAGTTCACACCAAAATAACGCCTCATTCTGGAAGTGAGATTTACTTACATGCATACCAAAGCATAAGTTTTGAAAGGCAAAGTAGTAGGAACACCAAAGAGATGCATGAAATAGGTCCTATCTCTGAGAGAATGGAAGTGAGTCAGACTGTACTTTCGCTTTGTATTTGAAAGTCTCTGTGAAGGTTCAGTAAATAGCTTGGAAGATAGTGCATTGATGCCAACTCTAAAGACAGGTCAGTTCCTTGGATCCATCTGGGTGAAATTAGAAAGTCAAACTCCTCAGGTTTCGCTCAGATTGCCATTCCTAAATCATGGCATTTGCATAACCAGATACACACCCCCACTCATATACCAACCCTCATACTCAAGATAAATACATGAATGAAGATAAACAACTTAAAGTTTTAAAAGCCTTCATTAGATTTCTCCCGTGAGCTTGCTAATTTATCGCCTTTGTTCTTTTTAAGTCACACAAAATGCTGTAAAATTATGAGAGCAAGTTTTGGGGAAAACATATCAAGTAAGTAATTTTAGACTTAAAATATTATTTTTAAAAAGAAGAATCATTTCCCAATAGCTATACCACACAAAGTCGGGGACTGTCTTGAACATTAGTTTTGAGAGCATACTATGTAACTTAAGAAAGCCTCAAGAGACTGGAGGCCCCAGGGAGTGGGAGATCTGGTGGGGTGGGGGGGGGGCAAGTACATCCTCGTGGAGACAGGGGGTATAGGGGAAGAAGTTATAGGATGTGGAACAGTCAGAGGGTGGACTGGGAGGGGGATAAAATTGGAGTGTAAATAAAAGTTAAATAAATTTTTTTACAAATTCAAAAAAGTCATACATCTCTAAAAAAATAGAAAAGGAACTTGCTAAAATTGGTAAGCACACATAACATTCTGTCATCATGCTAATACAAATAATAAAATACTACTAGAGAACAAATGCACAACTAGATGTATGTTAAGTTTTCCAATGCAGCTTTCTTTATCCCTCTGGTCATACACACTTGTTCACCTCACACATACACACACCCTCATATAGACACATAAAAATTCAAAAGTTCCATGAACATTATTATTTTATAAAATTTAAGCTCTGTGTTTTAGAATTTTTTTCTGCATAAAACAAGAAAATATAGACCTAAAGTATAAATAAAATATATGCACTGTCTTAGTCACAAATAGAAACTTTAACATGCACTTTTAATACATTGTAATCATGTCTCTGTATATGTATGTATGTATGTATGTATACACACACACACACTATATATGTGTATACATACATACTAATAATAATATACAGTGGATTGATTATGTATGTTGACACTATATGTGTGTGTCATATTGGATCATACAGATACCTATAACAGAAAGCAGGTTGTTATGGGTTAACTTAATTAACATTTATGACATTGTATTTAATTAGTTTGACTTCGGATAATGACTTTAAGACCAGTAGTATTCATGCTAAATTCTCTTTTAATGCTATGAAATATATTTTAGTGTCTTGCTTTGAAATCACTCTACCACTAGCCCTAGTATTTTATCAAATTTTAGGGACATTAAGGCTGGAAGTTCTAAAGCAACCAACACTTACTCACAAGTCTCATGCTTCACCATCTTTAACTTTTTAAATATAACCAAAGCTCATGGCAACTCGCAGCAGTAACCACATTGTGTAGTTTCAAATTTGTCATACATCCCAATTTGTGTTTTCCCAAGCGCCTCCGATTTTCCTCGTGTATTTACTCACCTACAGTAGATTTTGAAACTTTGACAGCTATTAAAATGGAGAATATCAAGAAGGTTAGTTAGTGCCCTTATTAAAACGCAAAAAGACATTGAAATACAAAGAAAGAAGTGGGAAGGTTTCATTCCTACTGAATTCATTGAGAAGCAACAGATTGGGGTTGGGATTTGTGTTTTAAGTCGTGTTTTACATATTTGTTTCATATTGAGTATGCCTGTGTAATGGTATTTTTAACTATTTGAGCTTGCCAGCTTTAAAGTTGGTGTCTTTGTAGGTGTCCAAACATTTGAGCTCATGTAAGGAAGCATGTGCCATGTTTCTTCTGGATAGTAAGTACTGGTATCACTCCTTCTGTCTGAAATTAATGCTTGTATGCATTGTTTATTTGTTCATAAGAATTGTGCCTAAATATGAAATTTGGAATGAATCAACTTATTATGAAAGCCTTTTGAGAATAGCATTTCAAAAGATACAAAATGTAAATGTATGTAACACATGTATATGCATTGTTGCTTCTTTGCTCATGTATGCATGCATCACTCATGCATTTTGAGTCTTTTAAGGTGCTTATGAGTTCACAGAGGCTTTTATAATTCTGTATTCTATTTTATTCTTTGCTATTATTAGAATCTGATACATGGGGTTCTTAAATACTGCTTTCGACTTCTCAGAACCTTTGGCTTTTCCAGACTCAAGTTACCTTATTATATAATTTATTGAAAGCCAATAATTACGAAGACATGTGGTAGGCGCTTATCACGAGTAACGTCACACTGCTGGCTCTATGTACAAGCTAGGATAGGGCAAATGGTACAATTAGAGCCAAGTTCTTTGGTGCATAACAATAGAAGCCTTAGTGACACTGTAAGATTAAGAAAAGGCTAAAACATCTTTAAAACTACTCATTACCACCAGTCAAGATGTGCATATTTGACCTTTATGATAATCAGAAGCATCACCACTTATGCAGTAGGTGGCTAAATAATCGTCACTTTCGACACAGTTTTCCTTGAAGTGACCGAAGGTTAACATGCTTGATCCTGAAGCTGACACAGACACTGAATCAACTTATCAGCGGTCACAGTGAAAGGCCACTATCTTCATCACCTAGGTTACGGTGACAAGATAGAATGTTGTAGGTTTTCTTCTCAGCAAAAGACAGAGGGACTTAAGTGCTGACTGCTCTGTGCATCTCAAAGGTTACAAAATTACTAAGAAACCACTCCCTGCGGTGCTTATTCCACTCCTGTTGTAATAATCATGCAACTTGCATCAAAAATAATTGCTTAGTTTATTACCTTGTTGTCTTACAATATTAAAGCCTCATCCTAGATTCAGAAATCTCCTCATGCTGATCTCTCTCACTTTCCCTGGGATTACCATTAACCTCAGACTTTTTCATTTGAATATATGAGCAGTTGCAATGAGGAACCTCAAAACTAAATCAGTATCTTCAAATAATATAAAATCAACACGATAATGAGAGCGAACATCACAATTCCAGCACTTGAAAAAAAACATTTTTAATCATGTGAAATAAATGTAACTGTTTCCACAGTATCCCTTGCCTCCAGTGTTTAAGCTGAAGATTCAGAAATTCATGAGATAAGTATTGTTATCCTTGAACATCAAATGAAGCTAATTTTTGTGTTGGAGAGTTTAGCAGTCTCCTGTTTACATAGTAAAACATCCTAACACATAATCATGAAATGTCATGCTATGTATGTTATGTCCATATAATTTTGGAGCATGATAATGTATCATATACAGACGGAAGAAAATAACTGTCATAAAAATTATGGCAAAGGGATAAAACCTTTTTACAGATAACTAAGGTAAAAATGTTTTAAGGCACAAGCCAAAATTTCCCAAATACCTGTGACTTTGATGTCACTTAGAAGTGGCCATTGATAATTGCCTTTAATAAACACAACATTAGCCAGTGTGTACCTAGGAAACCAGGCAACTTTCTGTATTTCAGTCATTGCTTTTCATGTGAAACCTGGAGAGTGCTTCAGGATTCATTATGACGCATGGAATATATAAGCAATAAGGCATGACAGAAAGTGTGGTTATCATAAGATAATCACACCCTTGGGTCATTACAAAGCAAAAGGAAGGATGGTGTCCCTTTCATTCCCCCTGGGGTGTGATTACTGAACAACAATCCTACTCCATGCCATTACCTTAGAGCTTTATAGAAAGTCTTTGTAGGGAAGAAAAACCATATGATTCTATTGCTTAAAGGAGATAAAGTTAGCAGTTTATAGCATCAACATTTGTTCATTTAAGTCAGTCGGTTTACCAATACTAATCTAGTCCTTTAAAATGAGCACCTGCCAAGACCAATCAGAATCTAGGACCATAACAACAGAACCCACTCTGTATTTGTGTATTCACAAAGAGTGCTGTTTCCACAAAAAGTCTAATACCTAGAAACAACATGTGGAAGAAATAATCTCCTTCAAATATTATGACTCTTTCCAAAGTTGTGAACTCAGATTTACAGACTGGATTGAGGACAGGCAATGTAAAGTAGCTGACTGATCAAGCATGGGTCAACAGAGTATGCACATTCTTTTTTTCTACTTAGTTCCAGATCCAAATCAGGTGACAACTCAATTTAAAGTGCTCAGTCAGATACTGAATCCCATTGCTGTCATTCAAATTATAGCCTAAGGGTCCCTGTTGTGATCTCACAACTTCTCATTCTACATAATATGTTTTACATTACTTAACAGTAGTCTTGTCCCTTTATTCAAGGTTATGCCATCTTGAGGCAGATATAACAACTAATGAATCTTGTGTGTCAAACTTCTAATTTTATAACAATATTTTCTTTGCATACATGTGGAACATTTATTTCCATAAAATTCGGTGTATATAATATATAGATATTATTATTCCCATTATATAGAAGAATGAGACAAGCTGCTGGGGAATGAAATTATGCAGGTTATTCAGTTATTCCAGTGCTAACATGCTGATTCGAAACATGAATCATGGTTTTATTGACATCTCATGTTGCAGTGAGGACACTGAACAGAAGCAGGTGAAGGGAAAAGTGTTTATTGGCTCACTGATTCAGAGAGCATGACCCATCACATTGAGAAAGAATTGGTTTCTACAGTGGCAGTATAATGCAGTGGTAGCTTCTTTATCCAAGTTTTGAAGACATTGCAAGAAGCACAGCTTGGAACCAGAGGAAAGTATAACCTGAGAGTTTGTCCCTAGTAAACTATTTCCACTAGCTTGGCCTTGCCTTAAAGATCCCAAAACCTTCCTTAGAAAAATGACTGCATGTAAACTCTAACTTAAATTGTGAGGGAAAGAATGTTAGTGAAA
This sequence comes from Mastomys natalensis, assembly GCA_021653895.1. Taxonomy (NCBI): domain Eukaryota; kingdom Metazoa; phylum Chordata; class Mammalia; order Rodentia; family Muridae; genus Mastomys; species Mastomys natalensis. The sequence goes on along the minus strand of JAJTUV010000425.1, from coordinate 997,215 downwards.
GCTATTTTTGACAAGGATCTGAACCTCCTCTGGCTCCATTTCCTCAGCTGTAAAATAAGTTAGTGAATGCTGATGGGTGTCATGATGCATATCACACCAAGCTTTTCGAGAATCGCTTTCTCATATAATTACACTATCTCATAGTAGTTAACTTGGGCAGCTTCATGCTTAGACATTAGACTCTCAGACGTGGTAGTTTTAAGGCATACTGCTAATGCAAAAAGCAAACAGGTGACACCAAATATTACTGGAAAGCAGAATGACCTGCCTCGAAATCTGTCACTATTCTGTTCTTTACTGGAGTCATTCTGTGAGTTGGTTGATTTAGTATTTCACAATTAGTAAATATGATCTTGAAATATCTTTAGGACAGAAGGTGACACTACTTGCAGTACCAAAACAGAATACTAAGTTCTAGAGTGGTTCATAGGTTATCACAATGCAACTGATAAGTAACTTGTATCCACATATTGAATTTAAAAGAAGCCCATGATGATGTAAATGCTCAACACCCTTAGCCACCACTAGCATAGACTATTATCCATTAATAAAGAAAACTAGGAATTTCCAGTAATCTATTTGTAACTGTAGTTAAGCAATCTTGGATGTAGATTCTCTCACTCATCTTGTCTTTCATATAGATTTTCTGCATTGGGGTCAATTTTGGTTCTTTTGATGGTTTTGGAACCTGTCTTCTCATACTCATACCTGCCTACTTCTAAGTCCCCAGGAGTGAACAAAAGTCCCATGGTTCAGGAAGCTCCTGAAGTTTGAATGATTTACAGTCTCATTTCTGAGGTTATAAAAGCAGTGACAACTACTAAGGAGAGCTGTTTGCAGACCATGAAGTTGTGCAGGGGCTTGAGGAAATCCTCTTTCATGAGTCAGCACTAAGATGGGGTAGGCTTTTTGGTGATGCAACTGCATTTAAGCAAACCATTCTCTTATGCATAATTCCTCCTCTCTGCTCCTTTAAGCTATTGGAATGAACTGAATTACTCACTAAGATAGACTTAGGTAAATGTTTTCTTTATTCTGTTATTTGTACCCTATCTAAAGTGAACAGGCCCTGAGTCATATTTCCACAATTAAAGCCACACAACAAAAAACTACTTGATCAGACTTCTTGGCATAAACCATACAATATCTGCAATATTAATAGTAGCATAACATCTTTAAAATGAAAAAAAGAATGTGATCAAATTTCCAATCTAAATACAATGGGATGTATTTCAAAACAAAATTTAAAAGGATTTTTCTTTCTTTCAGATAAAGATAAATTTTAAAATATTTAGTGAATCAAAAGAATGTAAACAGACACATGAGGAGTTAATAGAGGTAAGAGACAGAGAAAAGAGTGTTATACAATTTAAATGGTAGAAGAACAAATGGATAGTGAACAAGATAATAGCAAAATGAGCTATTCCTATAGAAATATGAATTCCAGAGTGTGACTGGGTAGAGAAGTTATTGGCAAAGGAAGAAAAGTGGAGCATTCTTTCTGTTTCTCTAGCAATAACATCTTATGACTATAGTCAAAAGTCACAACTAAGATATTTACATAGACATTCAGTCAAGATATAGAACTTAACTACCCCTTGTGGGAGTGAGTTTCCAGTTTGGACTCCAGAGGTCAACCCCGGGTGTGTCCTTGGTTTTGTTTTGCTTTGATTTGATTTTAGAGATGGAATCTCTCACTGAGGCCCAGTGCCTTTCAATTAACCTGGCCAAAAAGCTCCAGGAATCTACCTATTACTGCCTCCTCTATATTGACATTACAACCATGTGTCAACACAATCTACTTTTAACATGGAAGGTATAGATTATCTCTAGGTCCCTGTGCTTAAATAGTATGCATTTCATCGGGTTTACCATATTCCATGCTCTCTGTTTTTGTTGTTGAATAATATTTTATAGTATGGAATATCACATACACATATATATGTACATATGACTTTATGTTAAACAGGGTTTTTGTGTTATAGCAATTTTCATTTCTCTGGTATTGATTGTTAGAGCAGAATTTTTAGTAATAAAATCATATGATAGGTGCATACTCCTTTTCTTTCAAACTGGTTCATTACTTTCAAAGCGTCTATAGCATTTAATATGGCAACCAGGACCATGTGAGCCATTAAGTTTCCCTAGACTTCTATTGGCATTGAAATACATAGTAGTATCTTATTGGTGTCTTGATTTGTAGTTTCATAGTAGTTAATGGTGTGACTTCTTATATCCAGTGTGCTTAGTTATCATATATGTATGTGCTTTGGAGAAAGGTCTGTCATGTATTTTGCCTCTATGCCATGTTTAACTTTAATTTTAGAGTTTAAAATATTCTTAATACACTGCACGCATAAGTCCTTAATTGCTTTGAAGATATTTTGATCAGAACACACCAGTCTTTTCTCTCATCAGGGACAATCATTGTTCAAAGGCATTAGATTAAAATGTGGCCCATGTTATCAGCTTCATTTTGTGGATCGGGCTTCCAGTGTCCAGGAATCTTAGCTTAAACGATGATAAGAATGTCTTCTTAGAAGTGTATGGCTTTACATTTTCTTTCAAAATCTGGGGTAAAACTTGAGTTAATTTTTATGAAAATTGTTATATATTTATTGAGGACCATTTATTAATTAATTCATACCTCACAAGGCACAATTTTTCCCAGCACCATTTCTTGATAAGATCATTCTTCCAATATTATACTAATCTTGTGCTTCTGTCAAAAAAACTTAGGTATGAAAACTTGTACAGGTTCTTCTTGCAGGTATGCATTTTCACTGATTTATATGTTTGATCTCAGGTCAATACAAGAATATATAACCATATCCTTCATATACCAATATAAGGAATCGAAATAACTCCAATGTTCCTGCTTGGGATGTATCAAGATACATAAGATATTTAAAGGGGGGGGGTGTTCTGAAAAAAAAAAATCATGAGTTTGAATAAACTGGTTTTCCCCCTGCTTTTCCTTCTGTGTTATATACTCTACTTTTCTACTTGAATTATGTTTTTATAGCTACCTAAATATCTTGCCTGGATCTTTTTGAACCATTTTAAATTTGTGTATCAGCTCAGGGAGGGTGATTTTTTATTAATCATTTTATTCATTTACATTTCAAATGATATCCCGCTTTCCAGTTTCCCCTCCACAAACCCCCATCCCTCCTCTCCCCAACCCCTTTGCCTCTATGAGGGTGCTCCTCTACCCACTCACCCACTCCTCCTCACTGCTCTAGCATCCCCCTACACTGGGGCATATCAATTCCCATTGATGCCCAACAAGGCCATCTTCTGCTATGTATGTAGCTGGGGCCATAGATACCTCCATGTATACTCTTTAGTCGGTGGTTTAGTCCCTGAGAGGTCTGGGTGGTCCTGTTCTTTAGTATTGTTTCTCCTGTGGGATTGCAATCCACTTTAGCTCCTCAGTTTTTCCCCTAATTCTTCCACTGGGGTCCCCGGGCTTAGTCCGATGATTGGCTGTGAGTATTTGCATCTGTATTAGTCAGAGGCTGGCAGAACCTTGCAGGGTTCATACCAGGCTCCTATCAGCAAGTGCTTCTTGGCATCAGCAGATAGTGTCTGGCTTTGGTGTCTGCATATGGAATGGATCCCAAGGTGGGACAGTTTCTGGATGGCTCCATTTTTTGTCCTTATTTTCCTTTGGACAGGAACAATTCTGGGTTAAAAATTTTGAGATGGGTTTGTGGCTCCATCCCTCAACTGGAGGCCATGCCTATCTACTGGAGGTGGTCTCTACAGGCTCTATCTCCCCTTTGTTGGGTATTTTGGCTAAAGTCATCCATACTGGGTCTTGTGAGCCTCTCGTTTCCCTGATTTCTGGGACTTTCTAGTGACTACTCCTAGTTTGTGGGGGGAGATATTTTTAAAAGTCTGCTTCTGTATACCATGGGTGACTGCAGGTACATCTTGGGAAGTGTCAGGACCATCTTAAGGGTATGAATATCTAGCCATTGCTTTGTTTTTGTCATACATTAAACTCAAACACAAGTGAAACAGCAAGGCCTGCATCTGAGAAGCAAACACGACCTGTAATATTTAGGATTGTTCTAAGACCTGAGAGTGAGGAAGGTTGTTGCAGAAGCCTTCAACATATCTCATTTTCAACTATCAGTCTGGAGTCAACTAAACAGGAAGCCATTGAAGAGAGTCCTTAAAACTTGTGATAAAAATTACTGAAGTGTAACTCTTCACAGTTGATGGCTTCTGGCAGGGGGATAGGAAAGGACTCACTTACCTTTCAGGGGCTGGCCACTGGAGTTTGACTATGCTACAGTAAGTATATGGGCAACACAAATTGTACTTGGTATATTTTTTCCTTAATTTTTTTTCTTATGGGATGGGATGGGGGCCTTGGGACCAGTGAGAAGCAATCATGCCATGGTGCATTGTGAAGTTCCCAGATAATCAATGTAAAAATGTTGAAAAGTGATCTGAGAGAATATTTCAAATGTTTGATATAGAAAACTTACCTAGTTCAAAGTTCAACCAACCTCTCGGGTTCTATTGCTCTTTCTTCCTTTCAGGACCATGTCATTGCTTTTGGCTTCTGAATTTAATGTTTGTAATTCACTGAAAATCTCTCCTCATACCTTAGCATGAGGGGTAAGGTATTGGCTGCTTCTTGCATCCATGTATCAGTTCAAATGACACTTCTTCTTTGAGGTCCTCTATGATTTCTAACCTGGTACCCCACCAGCTACCATAACATTCTTCTCTTTTACTTCTCTTACATTACTTAATACTATCGTCTTTTTAAAATTATTAGCAGTAGGTTTATAGTTCATCTAAATGATTTTTTCTGACCCCACCTCTTTGAAATGTGACACCATGCTGTCTTTGTCCATTCCTTTGCTTCCTCTGTCTAATACAAATGCTGACACACAGTAGATGATATTTTATAATAAATATCTTCTTTGTGGAATGTGTGAATGAATATAATTACTTAAGGCAAAGATGACTGAAAACAATTTGAAGAGACTATGGCTTAATCAAAGCTTGGAAGAAAGAATAATGCTCCGATAAGCAAGCTGGATGGAGAAGCAAGAGTTAGAAATGGAAACATAGTGCTTGACAATGGAGGGCTTGGACCCTCTACAGTGGGTGACTTTATTTTGCCTGGAGTTAATGGGAATGCTTCTAACACGGTTGACATAATAACATACCATTTTAATAAAGTTATGTGGGAATAATACACCAAATTAGGGTGGGGGTTGATGAGTTCAAATAGATGCAGGTACCAGTTGGGAATAATATCATTGATAGTGTTACTGTGGATACCAAGGGACCTATGAAGTGTCAGTCTCACTGGAAAGAAGGCTCAGCCTGGAAACATTGCCAGAAGATTTGTCTTCTGTAGCTGGGTCAATACAACTATCTCATCTGATTGAAGAATAGCAGCAATGAACTAGATGTGTAATTTTATATCTCTTTGACATTTTTCTTTCATTATTATTTACAAATTCCTTCCTTCTGTCTTGAGAAAAAAATTTGTTTTTGTATTTTCCAACTTTTCATTTAGAATACATACTTAATGTTGTATCTGAATTTACTATAACATTCACACTTAATTTATGGATACTAACATTTTCTTTTCATTTGTTTATTTCTCTTTTTAAAATTTTATTTAGATTTTTATTTGATATTTTATTTACATATCAGATGTTATTCCCTTACCCCAATACCCCCTGCCCAGGAACTCCCTATCCGATCCCCCCTCCTGCTTCTATGAGGATGTACCCTCACCTACCCCCCCCAACTCCCACCTCCCCACCCTCAAATTCCCCCACACTCGGCATTCAGCCTTCATGGGACCAAGGATCTCCTCTCCCACCTATGCCCAACAAGGCCATCTTCCCCTACATATACAACTGAAGCCATGGGACCCTCCCTATGTGCTCCCAGGCTGGTGGTTTAGAGCTCTGGTTGGTTGGTATTGTTGCTCTCCTCATGGAGCTGCAAACCCTTTCAGCTCCTTAAGTCTTCTCTCCAACTCCTCCATTGGGAACCCCTTGATCAATTCAATGGTTAGCTGTGAGCATCCACCTCTGAATATGTCAGACTCTGGCAGACCTCTAAGGAGACAGCTATATCAGTCTCCTGTCAGCATGCACTTCCTGACATCCACATCAGTGTCTACCTTTGGTGAATGCACATGGGATAGATACCCAGGTGGAATAGTCTCCAGATGGACCCTCCTTCAGTTTCTGTCCCATAATTTGTCTCCATATTTGATCCCTTGAGTATTTTGTTACTCCTTCTAAGAAGAACTGAAGCACCCGACTTGGTCTTCCTTCTTCATGAGCTTTATGTGGTCTGTGAGTTGAATCTTGGGTATTTTAAGCTTCTGGGCTAAATATCAATTTAATATCAATACCAATTATCAGTGAGTGAATACCATGTGTGTTCTTTTGTGATTGGGTTACCTCACTCAGGATTATATTTTCTAGTTCCATCCATTTACCTAAGAATTTCTCGAATTCATTGTTTTTAATAGCTGAGTAATACTCCATTGTGTAAATGTATCACATTTTTTGTATCCATTCCTCTGTTAAAGGACATCTGGGTTCTTTCCAGCTTCTGGCTATTATAAATAAGGCTGCTATGAACATAGTGGAGCATATGTCCTTGCTACATGTTGGAGCATCTTCTGGGTATATGCCCAGGAGTGGTATAGCTGGGTCCTCAGGTAATGCTATGTCCAATTTTCTGAGGAACCACCAGACTGATTTCCAGAGTGGTTGCACCATCTTGCAATCCCACCAACAATGGAGGTATGTTCCTCTTTCTCCACATCCTCACCAACATCTACTATCACCTATATTTTTGATCTTAGCCATTCTGACTGGTATGAGGTGGAATCTTAGGGTTGTTTTGATTTGCATTTCCCTGATGACTAAGGATGCTGAACATTTTTTTAGGTGCTTCTCGGCCATTCGAGTTTCCTCAGTTGAGAATTCTTTGCTTAGCTCTGTACCCCATTTTTAAATAGCGTTATTTGGTAGTCTGGAGTCTAATTTCTTGAGTTCTTTGTATATATTTTTACATGCAAAATCACTATAGGTGACATCATAGAAGCCTGATTTACCCCAGCTTTTGTTAGAAGTTATTTACCTATTAGTAAATACTCCTCCACTTTAAAACTGGGGCAGTTGCTTGCTCAATTGACCTGGCAAAGGCTTAATATTGATTAGAATAAGAATCAATCTGTGTGGACTTGGTTTCCCTGTAGGAACATGTGGCCATCCAGACATCATCCTACTTTAGCACATCATTTGATTTAGAATAGGGAATAATAGTCCTGAGACTGTTGATCTTTTATCCCACATTTTTGTGGTTCACTATTTGTTATGCTCAATTTGTGCTCCAAGAGTTGCCTCTGGCAAGCTTGGGTCAGCCCAGGATGGTAGCACAGGACTTCCCTTATGAAGGTTACCCCTAACTCCTCTGTTTTCCTCAGTCTCTGGACAAACATTCCAGAACCATTCACTTGACATCAAAATTTCTAGGCCAGCCTTTTTTAAAAAAAAAAAACTATGAATAGCTGCCATGACTTTCAAGGACTGTTCTATATCCTTTCGGTTCAGGCAGTTCTTAATCCTGGCAGGACACAGCTCTCTGAAGCTGAGAACCATGAAGCAGTTGCTGCAGGAAAACCAAATAGTCCTGACATTTCTACTTACTAGGTTTCACTTACAGTTCATTTCAGTGGCTGACAATTAGAAGAAACAAGGAAGGGCTTTGTTTTGTTTTGCCAGACTCATTTCAAGGAAGACTACACACAGCCTGCCTACTTGCTTGTTTGGTTAAAGGAAATGTTTCCACTCCTCTTACAGCTGCATAGTCATGGAAAATCGCTTTGGGTGCCAAACCTGCCAGCAACATTCATGACAGCAAAGGCCTCTGCACTTGACTTAGTGTAAATTTCTCCTTACTTGAATAGATCAGCCAAGAGTTAAAAAGTGTCATGGGCCTTTGGAAATGGGACAGGATCGGTCAACCTCAATTTGAGCCCCCACTCTCTGTTGATAAGCAAAGAGAAGTTTCCTGAATTGCAAGGTAAATAGTTTCTTGTGGGAATGCAGCCATGTAATCGTTGCAGAATTTGCTTCACTGGCCTCCACGTTGCCCCTTTGCTTGGAAGCCTGCTCTGCCAAGGATTTGTGATGGTTATTAAAGATGACTTGGAAAGTTAAAAAAGGCCAAGGAAGTCGTTGAGGCTTCTATCACTGTTTTGACATTGCTTACTACAATTTTCTATGAGGCAGGATCAGAGATATTATTACTGGTGCATAGTATTGTTACCTAAATTACAGTATACCTCTCATTCAATTTCAATTCACTGGGAAAAATTGAAAACTTCTAACAGACAAGGAAACTATTATGTAAGAACTTGCATGGTACAAAGAAATCCAAGAAATAAATGATTCATCTTGAGTATTCTGAAAGACACCTTATTATTAGTCTAATACATAAATAACTGGAATGAATTATCCCATATCTCTAAGTAGCTTTATCTGGATAAATCAACCACCGGGATTGTATTTATGAATTCATGGACATAATGTAATTACAAAATATTCATTACAGTTTCCTTGTATGAAAGTGTGGAAATTCAGTCCACACTTAAACTTTAAGGAAAAAAAAAACAGTTCAATGAAAGGTTTGGCTTTTCCTTTTATAGGGATTTACAGTACTTATCAGTGGGTATAGTTCACATTAGCATCCGGTGACATTGCTTTGTCTGTATATATTTCTAGCTGTCAACAGAATGTCCTGAGGCAATTGCATCTCGATTCTATAGCTATCTTCTATTCTTTTAGAATACACAAGGGTCTAATTTTCCATCAGCAAAGCATGAAATCATGTAAGAAGGCCACATAGACAGAGTGTACAAACAAGTAGCTGCTTTTCAACACATCAAAATGCTTCATAAAGTAACAGATAAATTAAATCTCCTTACTGAAGTAAAGAGCTGAAAAATGAAGACTTGTTATAAGAAATTAAGGTTTTCTTCAAAGAACTAGCAGTGTCCTGAAACTCAAGCAAATTTGCTCACTACTTTATATGTTAATATGTGTGACTATATCATTTTTCTTTGATTTACAGTGGAATTGCCTTATATCAGAAGTATCTTGTGGTTATAAATCACATACACTTTAACTTCATCATGACCAGTGCTTGGCAATTATCAAATTAACACTGTGGTGAATAGAATATAACTTGCATCTGACTATGTCAACTTTAAGAATCATTCAGTATGGTGTATTGAAAGGATGTACAAACTAAGTGTTCACTTATTCATTGTTTGGGTGCGGTGGGATAGGCAGTCAAAGTAAACATGAATCCTCAAAAAAATGACATTATAAAATATACTGAATGATACATTCAAGATTCCCCTACCCTCTCTGGAACATGTCTAAGTTTGACAAACTGTTTGAAATTATCAATTCAATGATGCCCTTAAAAGGGGTTAGCTTTGGCGTATATTTAAAACGCCTTCAAGACACAAGTCTTTTCTCCTACAAGAACTACAAAAAGCTCCTGAAGTGGCTTAAATTATCATTCTCTGTATGCACCTCACATTTCTACAACTTCAGGGTATTTTTAAACATTCTTCCTACGTGATGTACAGTTTACTTAGTACATGGCATTCATATGTCTAGCCATAAAATATCTTGTTGTAATTTAAGCAAACATGTTTAAATAAAAGGTAGCTAAAGTCTGTAATCTCTGATGTATCACGTGTAGTGAAAGCATCCATAAAAATGGATTTCCCAGGCAGCCAAAGATCATGGTTTCCCCTTAAGAAATATCACAATTTATAGTTTCCCCTCATGCATTTCAATATATCTTTACTGACTAGTTTCATCAAAGATGTGATATCATTAACAAATTAGGCTAAAATTAGAGAGGAAGAAGAAAAAAACATTTATTTTTCCTATATTTTTTTTCATTTTCAAACATTAGCAATTAATGTAATAGCCATGACTCACATATTCAATTAAAAAATAAATCTTGTGAGTTAAGATTGATATGTAATTTTTGCATATGTTTAGGGGGAAATTTTGATAAGTTTGGATGATGAATAAGTAGGTAAACCTATCATCAAACTAAGAAAATGAAAATATTACCACTCCAAATCTTTCCTCCCACTACTTTCAAATTAATCTCTACCAGTGCCCCCATAGTTCACATTCTCTCCCTAAATGTAAAAGTGGAGAAAAACATGATCCACAAAGGTATCTATTAAGTAATACAAATAAAATGCCCTGAATAAGTACCAGCTTCTCCCATATATCTAGAATTTTACATAATGGAATCATGCAGCCCACAGTCTTCCTTTTATTCATTTCCTTTATTACTTTGAGATTCACACCAATATTTCACTCTTTCTGTCATGTGGTATTTCATTTTATGGGTGTTTTATATTTTGTTTACCTATCACCTGCTGATGCACATTGAGTTGCTAAATAAGGCTGCACTGAGCATTCCTGTGTAAGTCGTTATAAAACACACGCTGTTATTACCTGTGGGTAATTGCCCAAACATAGGATATCTGGATTATGTAGTAATGGTGTATTTTATTTGTTGAAGTGGATACCAACCTCTTTTCCAAAATAATTGATCTTTACATTTTACAACTACTCTGGAAACCTGAGAGGGATTCAGTTCCTTCGTATCCTTACACCGGCTTAATGTCATCAGCCTCTTCTACTACTGTCATTTTGATAGGTATATGATATATAGATATTTTACTGTATTTTAATTGGCACTTTGTTACTGATAAATTAGGTTTAGCAATTTTTGTACATGATCTTTTATTACTAAAATGGTCTGCTTCGATTTTTTCCATGTTTGCTGTAATAAAGCCACCTGTAATCTCGTGGGTTTTCTACCCTTTTCTACTCAGCCACTTTGTTACCAAGAATAATGACTCTGAGACTTCTTATATAGAATAAATGCTTAGGCCAATAACTTTGGTTTTGTTTCCCAACTAACTTATATCTTTATTACTCATTTATTTTATTCTAAGTCATGCAATATGGCTGGTTACCTGGTCCTTAGTTTCATAAAACCATCTTATTCCTTGTCTGGGTTGAATCTCCTATACCTGATCATTTTCCCAGATTTCCTCTCTCTTTCTCTACCAGATGTCACACCTTCTAATCTTGCGTCAGCTCATTGGTCAATCAGCCTTTTATTGACAAGTTATGCTTCTACTCAGTCTAACATTTATCTCTACATTTCCCCCACCCTTAATCCAGTAAATGTCTCTTTCTCCTACAGTAATAAACTATACACAATAATAACAATTAGGAAAACAGTCAGGTAAGATTTACATTCACAATTTTCAGCCATTTGTATTTGTATTTGGCAACTTAGAAAAAGTACTCTCTGATTTATCTTAGTGTTTTGTACCCAAACCAATCTTTATATAGCTTGCAATAGACCACAAAACATTTTCTTATATCCTAAACAGTTTAAGCTTAATTGTGAGACTATAACTATCTAATCTTCAACTCCATCCAAGACCTGAGAATAAATAAATATTGTGTGGGTATATAGAGAAATGTAGCTTCCAAAATTACAGACATGACAGAGTTGCTAACTGGACAGTCACCCAAGCTTCCTCTGTATCATAGGAGCATCCATCTTCGGCCTTCTGGCCCTGAGTATCTGACAGACCTTTATGTGAACCAGGAAATTGAAAGACTGCTTACCCTGTCTTGGCAAAGCTCAGCAGTCAACTTCCCTGCATCTTGTTCATTCAGTTTGGAAAACTTACTGTCAGCAGTTGAAGCAAGGGTAGTCTTGCCCAGGGGTTAGGTTGTCACTTTTGAAGCAAATTCCACATGGAGGTTCTTTGATGCTCATCATCTTCTCTGAAGTAGAATGGGGAGCTGCCAGGATCAGAAATGTCTCATTGTTTTAAAAAGCCTTTTATTAATAAATCACCTTTAAACACCAATTTCTGTGGAACTCTGAGGTATTTGGAGACCATTTGTCTATCTATAGTATATCTCGATAAGCAGGCATTGCTTGTTTCTAGCTATTTACTATCTGTTCAACCTAGAAAAACTAGACTAGTATCTAATATAACCATAAGTTTGATTAACTATTGCATTTCTTTTTTTTCATTTTGATTTTTTTCTTTACTTTTTTTATTGGTTAGTTTATTTATTTACATTTCAAATATTTTCCTCCTTTCTGGTTTCCCCTCCACAAAGCACCTAAATCGTCTCTCCGCCTCCCTACTTCTATGAGGGAGCTCACCCACCCACCGACTCCCACCTCACCACCTTAGCATTCCCCTATACTGGGACATCAAGCCACAGAATCAAGGGTCTCCCTCCCATTGATGCCGGACAAGGCCATCCTCTGGTACATATGCAGCTGGAGCCATGGGTCCCTCCATATGTACATTTTGGTCGGTGGTTTAATCCCTGAGAGCTCTGGGGGTCTGGTTGGTTGGTATTGTTGATCTTTTGATGGGGTTGCAAACCCCTTCAGCTCCTTTAGTCTTTCTCCTGACTCCTCCTTTGGGGTCACCCTGCTCAATCTGAAGGTTGGCTCAATCATCGGGCATCTACAAAGCCTCTCAGGAGATACCTATGCCAGGCTCCTGTTAGGACTTCATGGCATCAGCAATAGTGTGGTGGTTTGGTGTCGGCAGATGAGATAGATCCCCAGGTGGGGCAGTCTGGGGATGGCCTTTCCTTCAGTCTCTGCTCTACTCTTTGTTCCTGCATTTCCTTTAGAAGAAAGCATTCTGGGTTGATATTTTTGAGATGGATGGGTGGCCCCATCTCTCAACTGGTGGCTGTGCTTAACCTCTGGATATGGTCTCTACAGGTTTTGTCTCCCCTCTTGGGTATTTCAGCTAATGTCATCCCTGTTGGGTCCTGAGAACTTCTTACTTTCCTGGAATCTGGGACTTTCTAGTGGCTATCCCCAGTTCCTCATCCCCCACTGCTACACATCTATCATTTTCCTGACCCTCTGTACTTCTCTCCTGTATCCTCTCACACCTGATTCTGACCCCTTGACCATCCCCCTTCTTCTCTCCCTCCTAGGTTCTTCCCTCTTCCTCCTCCCCCTTTTAAATAGGACTGAAGTATACATACTTTGGTCTTCCTCTTCTTTAGCTTCACATGGCCTGTGATTTGTATCATGGGTATCCGAGATTTTTTCCTAATATCCACTTATCAGTGAGTGCATAACATGTGTGTTCTTTTGTGACTGGGTTACCTTTTATGGTTGGTATGATATTTTCTAGTTCTCCCCTTTCTAGTTCCATATCATGAAGTCATTGTTTTTAATAGCTGAGTAGTACTTCATTGTGTGAATGTACACATTTTCTGTACCCATTCCTCTGTTACAGGACATCTGGGTTGTTTCCAGCTTCTGGCTATTATAAATAAAGCTGCTATGAACATAGTGAAGCATGTGTCTTTTTATATGTCGGAGCATCTTTTGGGTATATGCCCTGGAGTGGTATAGCTGGATCCTCAGGTAGAACTATTTCCAATTTTCTGAGGAACAGGCAGACTGATTTCTAGAGTGATTGTACCAGTTTGCAATCCCACCAGCAATGGAGGAGTGTTCCTTTTTCTCCACATCCTTGCCAATATGTGCTGTCACCCAAGTTTTTTATCTTAGCCATTCTGATTGGTGTAAGGTAGAATCTCAGGATCATTTTGATTTACATTTCCCTGATGACTAAGGATTTTGAACATTTCTTTAGGTAACTCTAGGTCTGAAGAAATGGTTCAGTGGTTAAGATCATTGACTGTTCTTCCAGAGGTCTTGAATTCAATTCCCAGCAACTAATGGTGGGTCATAACTAGTGCATGTCTTAATTATCCTAAAAATCTTTTATAGCAAGTTCTAAAAGAGTAGACTTAATACTGCATTTTAAAGAATTATGTAAGTGTAATAACTATAAAAGGGTTTATAGATAGTATATTGTAACCAAATATCTCAATTTTGTATTAATATACAAAATTGTATACAATGTCAGATCTTTGGCTTATGAGTGTTCTTGGGTCTAACATAAATTATATAATCTACCTTTTTGTCCTATTATTCCTATAACCCCCTCTTTCCATTTCATACGTTATCCTCTCTCTCTCTCCTAGCATTAGATAGGAGAGAATAAAGGATAGATGAGAGAAAAAAAAAGTCATGAGTTGAGTTTAACGTCTTATATTTTGTTTGCTCCATGATCAAGACCATAACAACTTTTAATCACTCCCCTTAAATGATGATCAACATTCATCATCCATTGAATGACCAAAATCCATCTATACCACCTCCTGTGAATGGAGGTATAACTCTCTTAAAACTTCTTCCTACTGACTTGGGGCATCATTTTTCTTTTTGGAGCCCCTTTAAAAATTTGACGTGTTGATCAGTCTTAAGAAAGCTAACTGTAGTATTTGTTGTCCAGTTTCTTCAGCTGAGAAAGTTTAGGACTTAACTAATGTCCCGACTGACTGTCACAGTCTGTTATGTTGGGCCAGTTGGGGTGAGCAGCTTTCTTTGAGGCTGTCCTGGAATCAGGTTTTAATGAAACAGTTATTAAGGCAGTCTGAAATGGGAGGAAGCAGGATGCTGGAATAAATATGGCTGCCTCAGTGTCTCAGCATTCTCAGCATGAATCTTGTCAGGGCTGCTTCTTTAGTTGTTTTTCTGTGTGAACATCTAAACTTTGATTTACTTACATCATTATATTATTATAGAATTCATTATATCTTTTTTCAATAACATATATATGGAATGAGCAGTGTGCATAATTCATTTAAAGACCATTCTCTGTTCTCTGTCCCTTCTGTTTTATGAATATTTCCTTTAAAGTCCTGTTAAATCTCTCTTTAACTGTTCAACCTGCATTGTTATAAGATATATTTGTAACATTTTCTTTTTTTTTCTTTTTTTTCTTTTTTTTTTTTTTTTTTTTTGAGACAGAGTTTCTCTTGTAGTCCTGGCTGTCGTGGCACTCACTCTGTAGACCAGGCTGGCCTCGAACTCAGAAATCCACTTGCCTCAGCCTCCCAAGTGCTGGGATTAAGGTGTTCGCCACCACCGCCGGCATAATATTTTCTATACCATAATGTCTAAAAAGAAAAAATTGGCTGTATTCTAGTGGACACATCATCTTTAATCAGGAAAGGCATTTCCAAGCTACCTATCATCTCTAATAAATGTGCAATCTCAGAATCAGCTTTTTCAGAACTCAAAGCAAAATGTCATTGATATTCTGAATATGCATCAACTGTATGATGCACCAACACATGTACATATCTTAATTCTCCAAGCTTTACAAAATGAAACATATTATTCTAAGGTAGTATCGACAAGTAGATTCTTAACTCCATATACTGTATTGCTATGGGTTGCCATTCTAATTTATCAAGCTTTTATGGATTTTTTTATTTCATCTGGAACTACCTTTTCTGCTGGTGTTATAGATTCCAGATCCTCTAACCTCTATCCTATCACCTCTAACCTAGTATTCCTTCCTTCAGCCCTCTCCTCATATAAGTCTAACATCTTTTGCTATCTATCTATCTATCTATCTATCTATCTATCTATCTATTCATATGAAATAATAATTATTTCTATTCCTATAACTGAAAAAAATCATACAGGATCCAGGTGCATTGTGTTTCCATTTTTAATATAAAAATTATTTTTTCCTTGAATCTCTAACTCTCTTTATGGACTTCAATTTACCAGTTTTAAACTATTTATATCTATACTGTGATGTTTTATATTTAGTCTCTTTCCTCTTTTATTGTTTTCAATTGAATATCTTACCATTTCAGAAGTGTGGGACCTTTTAGCCCATAGCAGCTCCAGGAAAATGTCCCTTCTGAACGTTTGTACCTTGCAGGCTCCTGAGGTCAGAATGTGTCTATGCAGCTAACATGCCCCCCTGCTCAGTCAGAAGGCGCACACTGGTTCTGCCTTCTGTCAGCCCTGGCCAGACCTGTGCTGCTTCTGAATGTTTTAGGCCTTCACCTGTTGCCACCTCAAGGCCCTAGTCTAGGTTGCACTTTTGCATGCTGCATTGCGTTTATGCAGCTCTAAGAAGTTGCAGAGACTGAGTCAGTCTGGTGTGTGTTCTACCCCTTGTCTAGGGCCCTTGTATCCTGCTGGGAGATCAGCCTCACATATATAGGCATTGGCTGCGCCTCACCTTGTGTCAGCAGGCTGTCTTGTACTCCTGAAGGCCGTTGGTGCTACTTTTGAAGTCACTGCTGTGCACCCACTGGCTTGGGCGTGGCAGCCTGTGAACTTGTTCACTTGCAGGTAATACCTAAGGTTCCACAGTCCCCTGTTCACTATCTGCTGCTTACATGCTGCCTGTCTAACTAGTGGGTTGCTACCTGACTCTGGTCCGGGCTTCCCTGTCCGTAACATTTGACCTAAGATCTGAATCTTTTGTTCTAAGCTTGGATTCTATGCCTGATGGCAGACATCATCTGTAGTAAAAGCCATCTGTAACCTTGTATTTTTCCAACCCTAACTTTGTTCCCAGAAATAATGACTCCGAGACGTCTTATCTATATGAATAAGGGCTTAGGCCAATAGCTTTGACTCTGTTCCTCAACTAGCTCATATATTAGTTACCGATTTATTTTATTCTAAGTCATGCACATGGTTGGTTACCTGGTCCTTAATTTCATGCTACCGTCTTCTTTTGTGTCTGGGTGAAGCTCCCAAGCATGTCTATTTTCCCATAATTCCTTTCTCTCTCTACCAGATGTCCCACCTTCTAGTCTAGTCTTAGCTCATTGGTCAGTCAGGCTTTTATTGACAGGCGATGCTGCCATTCAATATAAGAGAGTATCTTTACACAGTTGTTTTGATAATTATTTATATATTCAGAATATAAATGCCTTAGTCAAAATTATGATATGTAAGTACCTTTAAATGTTTGATGATAAAGAAAAACTTAATCCTAAACAAATGATTGTTACAGTGCAGGACGAGTTATACAGTACACTTTATTTTCCATTCAAAGAACTCTGCAATTGAGCTAAAGAGTTCAATACATCCTGTAATGAAACATAAATAACACATGATTGTTTCTTCTTCTTAAACTTTTGTTGTTCTGTGTTATATTGCGATGAAATGAGGTGTTAGACTCACATTCCTTCACCAAATATTATATATAGCTCTACTGAGCATTTATAAGATTGGAATTGCTACCTGTCTACAGCCCTTCTAGTGTATTGGAGCTTGGCTCTAGCAAGAACTTAGCAAGGATGCAGTGACTGAAATGGAACCTCTTCTCCCTGTTCTGTCACAGTGTGCATTGCAAAAATCAGTCACCACAACTTTCAAATTCTCCTCTAGGCAATACTAAACGAGTTCATCCCCAGCCAGATGGATTAAGACAGAGATCCCAAAGAGAACCCTACCAATATTGTCACTAAAGAAAAATCAGATTCCCTCTAAAATGGAAACACACAAGAGATAAAAAACAGTACAAACACTTGTGTATTCTGAATTCCAGAACAGGACTTACTTAAGTCTAAGAAATAATCAGATAATTCTCTATGAAAAAAAATTGATCTCATTTACTCTATAGCATCTCTGATCACATGGAACAGGCATATCTACCTGTGGGTCTGGGCACTTGTCATAAGAAATCTTCATATCCATATATGCTCAGTTCATGAGTAAATAAAAATATAGTTTCCATCATGTAAATAGAAATGTGGTCTCAGTGAGATCAGAAACCCTCACTAGCAGATGTGTACTTTATTCATACATCCAACCACACTGATTCTAGGCCTCAGATACTTACTAGCCCCATGTAGACCCAGGCAATAGGAAGAAGGCATAGACATGGTTGCTGTCCATTGGGACTCTAGTGTGTCATGCTGAATTGTCAGCCCCTTGAGTAGAAGATTTTGCCTGGGAATACCATAGTGTAAGAATTAGTATCTCTTGGCGTATTCCACCTCTTTCTTCCAAATTGAAAGATGGAATTTTCATTTCCCAGATATAAAAATCCTGCTTCTTTTAACAAGCAGCAAGCAATCTCAAGATAGCATCAAATGACAATAATGCAGCTGTCATTGTGATCTTGTTATTAGTAACAGAACAAAGTCTTGGTGGTGTTGCGATTATTATTTTTGCATTCACACAGGGTCATATTTTTCTAGCATCATTACTTCAGAAGCCACTATCTGAAGTATAGAACACTTTCATTACTGCAAAGATCAGCTTTGTTACATGCAAGTCTACTGACACATTTCTAAACACTGGCTGTTCCTCTCCCTCCAGGTACGATGTCACTAGCAAAAGAGAACAACTGCTCTTTCCAAAACTCCAATACCAGAAACTCAGAGCTTCCCCTAGGAGCTTCTCTCATTTAAACGTAGACAACAAACGTGCAGCCTCCGTCAGTTTCTCATGCTTCAGTTAGCCCTTCTTCCTTCTGTCCTCGGGGATTTCAAACAGACAATAACCGGCTCTCATTTATTTTGTGCTTAAAAATGATATTTATTACAACTGCATGAGACATACTTATATGCACTGTGTCCCCATGCCAAATCTAATGAAAATTAACAATTAATATGAAGCTAGATAATTGAAACTCAAGCATACTCCCTTACCATTTAAGCATAAAATTTCAATTTTAAGGAGGCAGACTTGTGTAGTTTTATTTGGGAGGTAGGTATTTAAAACAATAAGAAATGAGAATAGTATAGCAAGTGCCCAAGTAATTTTTATTTTTACTAGAAGCCATTCTGAACTTCTCATGTAGTGTGTGCATGCGTGTGTGTGTGTGTGTGTGGTGTGTGTGGTGTGTGTGTGTGATATTTTGCATGTTTTTATATTAGGGAATTTAAAATGCTTCATTTCATCTTAGAGTTTCTCAGAGAATATTGCAACACTATTTTCCTGTCTGCCTAACTAACTGAAAATCAAAATAACCAGAGTTTTAGTTTAAAGAGTTTTCTTTTTAGATAAATGATACAACTTAAAATATAGCCTTTCAAGTTATCTGGAGTAAAGGTATCCTGATAAGAAAATATTGCCTTTGCTCTACGAATTTGTACAAGCAGGTCCAACACAAAACTGTTCCTCAGATTGCTACCTTTTCACAGATACCTTAATGATCATCCTGCAAAGTTGATTGTTATCGTCATTCCCAAGAAGGAGGATGACATTTTATCAATATCACAGCATTTTCAAGGAGCATAAGAAATAACTGTGTGCCAGTTCTGAGGGGTTTACAAAGCAAAGAATTAAACTGGCAATTAACCCATCAGCAGTGCAAGCAGATGTGAGTATTAGAAGTGGGTCCAGTCAAACTGTCCTGATTATTAGCTGTTGTACGTGGCTGGTGCCCACATATTTTTGTAATTCACCATTTCAAAACTACATATTTTTTCTTCAGACTTTCTAAAAAAACTAATAGCAGAATTTTTATTATATGCAAATAAATAGCATTTGATTAGGTCCTGAGGCAGTCTCACCTGGATGTTCAGAGGAATGGCAATTGGAAGTGTATTTCATCACTGAAGTGTGTTTTCCCTTGGGGGATACCACCATTTGATTTTGACATTTATTTGTCCTATTTTATAAAGGACAAAACTACAATTACTCTTTTCTTATATGCTTCTTTGGGCATTGTGTCAGGAATAAAAATCAAATCAAAGAGAGTGTTTGTACACAAGCAAGCTTAAAAGTAAGTTTATTAAATAAATCCCTAGTTTGAATCATTGTGCACTAAGAAATATTATTCCACTAATATGTGATATTGAGATTATAAGGAAAACATAATGAGAAATCAACCTGAAGAAATGGGATCTTATCTCTATCCTTTCGTAATGCCCTCTTGACGTTCAGTAACAAAATAAAATAAAAAGTGGGTGCAGCATTTGATTAATTACTAAGTTCCTGTTTGTTATTTAATTTTTAGGATCCTGAAATAAAGATGTTGTTGATAATTAATTTGATTACTATAACAATGCACAAATATTTGCCAAACAAATTTCAATGCATTTTAAATGTCTTTGCAATCTATTTTAAAATTGAAACAATCACTCTCTCAGTCAAGAAATAATCTCCAACCCTATGAATAGTTGCCCTTACCTTTCTGTAATTAAGCTCGATTATATTAAATGCATTGGCAAAACATATTTCATTTTTCTATTTATCAAAATGCAAGCTTTGCAAACAATTGTCTTAAGCAAGAAATATATGGCAGGAGACTGAGACTAACCAATGACAGCTATAATTTTTCATAAAAATGGAGAAACCTTTTATTGACTAATTGTTCTTGTGGTAGCAATTATAAACAGTTCATTGAATGCAATAAATGGAAACTCACACAGAACTATTCTAAAATTTATGTCTTCTCGAACATAAGATTTCCTTTAAAACATTTATTTACAAGAAGATCCTAGTATTAGAAACACATGCTCATAATAGTAGACATAGAGGCTGAGGCAGGAGGCTAGCTGAGGCTCTGTCAGAAACAGAGAGGGGGAGGAGGAGGGATGGAAGAGAAAAGGAAGGGAAAGAAAGGAAGGAGGGAAGGAGAGAGAAGGAAGGAGAAGGGGAGGGATGGTTACAAAAATATCTTGGATGTTTTGTACGAAAATAAAATTAAAATCCAGGTTTGGTACATTGGCTCTTTGGTTAGGGGATCTTGCTACTTTTCAGAGGTTTGTAATTGTTTCCTATTCCTTATACCAGCAGCTTTAACAGTCTGTAACCAATTTCATGTGTACCTGGCTTGTAACCTCAGCACTCAGGAGCAGATTCCAAGAATCTCTTTGAGTTCCAGGACAAGCAGAGATGCTGATAAGAGACTATCTCAAACAGACAAGTAAATCAGAGAGTTAAACGTTCCTTATTTTCCTTAATATCTTCCTATTTTATAGGAATGAGTGAACAACCATTCCTTCAGCTCTGATGCTTGAATTGAAGGGAAAAATCAGATGATCTGTTTGTATATATATAACACACAAATGGATGGCCAGCCTTTTATGATCTCACCTCACTGAACTGCCTATCCAGAATCACATAGGGCCTTCTGCTCTAAGAAAACACTGTTGTGGGTTTTGTTGTTGTTGTTGTTGTTGTCATTGTGGTTGTTGTTAGCTGTAGCTGTTGCCGTTGTTAGGATGACCTAGCTCACTTGACTGTAAGGAGACATAACTAATTAGGTAAATGAAGATGAGAACATAAGATGAAATAAGGATCGCTGGAGACCATGAATCCTCCAAACTTGGTGAATGGATAAGGGCTACATAGTTGTCAGCTGCTGCTTGTGCTCGTATTGTAATACTAAGAGATCTAAAAGGTGCTAGAGAAAGGTTGGATGTCAAGAGGCAACCTGATCCGTGCTGTAAATCAGTGAATATGTGTAACTTGAACTTTATTTCCCCATCTCCTCATGAAGCTGAAAAGGTCTTTGGAGGAGAGAAACATCTTCTGCCTCTTTGCAGAGATTGGAAACATGGTTCTCAGTGACAACCAGCCAATGGCCTAGGGGCACTACAGCACTGCTTAGGATACCATGCACATGAGATGCTTGACACAACCTTAAAAGATGTAATTGTCCTAAAGACGTATTATGGTATTATGAATAGAATCCTGTATTTAATCCTTGGAGCTAGTAAGAAACACTGAGGTGTGGAGAAACCCTAAGAACGTCACAGGATGAGCAACAGGAGACCGGCATGACTCTCACAGGAAAGCACGATTGTGAGCCTTTCTCTGTATTGCCTTTCTCAATGGTCCATTTCACCATTGATCAAGATAGCATAGGAAGCACTCCTTAATTGTGGTGCTTCACCAGAAAAAGACCAAGCCCATAGATGACTTCTTTTTCTTGCCAAGTAGTATTTATTTAGTATGTTTGTACAACCATCAAGACATGTCCTTAAAGAAAGGATGCACATTCAAGACTAATCTCGGTTGTAGCCCATGTTAGACCTGGATGACTGGGCCCAGCCTTGAAGAGGGAAAGGCCACTGCACTGTGGCCTTAGGGAGTCCACAAAGTAAATGTCACCATCACAGTTCAGCCATAGAAGCAGGTTCTAGTCAAGACTATGTGATGGATGTTATCCCCTGCTGACAATTCTGGGCAACACATATTCCACCTATACACCTAACTGAATGTTTCACCAAAGAATCAGAGTATACTTCATTCCAGGGGTACAGTCCACAGAGAAGCAAAAAACTTCTCTTAATTAAGATATTTCATAGAATAAAAACATACAAAAGTTAATTTACTATTTAAGAAAATAATCATTTTTGAGAACCACCAAATAGATTCTTGCTTTTATGAATTCCATTCACTAGCTTTGCTGCATCTCAAGAACAGAAAATCTGTCCATTATATATGTGTGTATGTGTTTCTGTATGTCTATGTGTATGACATTTATACACACTATATGTATAATATAATATTATATATTATACATAGTATGTGTGGGTAATTCTGGTGATTTAAACTTTTAGTAATACGAGAATATTTTCTCTACTCATTAAAAAAATCCAGCACAAAAACACCACTTCTTTCTTATTATTCTTGTAGTTACATTATGTAATGTAAGCGTGGTACAAAAAAATGAAGTGATTTGGTTAATCAAGTTTAAAACATTAAACATGAACGAGTCTTTCCTCTTTATGTCTTTAATAATAAAAACAGACCAAAGATATCAATTATTGGTTAGCTCCAAAAAGCAGTATGATTAAAAGATTGAAAGATATTAGGTACTACAAATGAGAAATTTGTAAAATAGAGGAGAAAATTTATGTAGGGTGATTAAATATTTGTGAGGCTCAATAATACGGTGGGCATTGTGGAACATTTAAACGTGGCTTCTGTTCTTGGTTTGTTTTTTTTTTTTCCTTCCTACTTTCAGCTTTTTGTTAACAGATCTGCCTAGCTCCTGAAGCTTTGAAAAGGAATTTAATGCACATGCATTTTACAAATCCTAAGCAGGAAGCATATATTAGTTCTTCAAAGCATATTGATATTTTTTAACTGTGGATTTGGCTTTCATGTGATAAAACTTTAGTGATTTCCTTACCATGTCTTATTAAGGCTTAAGTTCCTCATTTACATATTTGATGTCTCTCAGGAGACAGACAAGCTTCAAGTTAATTATCTATGTAGCTGTAAGAACTCTTGTTTCCTGGTTAAGAACTCTTCAAAAGTAAACTAATAGTTATTAAATGTTAGATCGAGTCCCAAAAAGTAATCAGGCTACACAATGAGAGGCACTAAACAGGCACTTAAATTTAATAAAAAAAAAATCCTCAACTTTCTGCAAGATAAATGAATATAAATCAATTAAATCTCTCACATTAATTTTCAGGGAAAACAGACAGCAGAAACCAAACAGCTGAAAAGCTCTGCTCTAGAAAGTGATTAGGCACTGCTGGAGGTTTGTAGAAATTAAGAAATTTAGAAAACACACTTACTGATCTTAGACCCATAAGAGACCCATAATGGAGGAAAAGAAACTCTGTTCTTTTCTCTAATGAATATGAGTTATTGTGTAGGGCATATAAACATATACATATACAACATATACATCATATATATCATATACATCATATATATCATATACATCATATACACATACATATGCATATATGCATGCATATATGTAATAAACAATAGAACATGAAGTATGTGCATTCTATGCTGGCATTAAATGAATAAATGTTTTGTTTTCTATAAAGACAAGTTAATATATATAAGAAGAAATTATAATCTTTGAATGCAAATGTCTATTAAAGGTCTATTTCATAGAATGATAGGAAAGGTTGGAAAGAAAGGCAACCATAAGATAGACTTGACTTGCAGTTGGGAAATTGGAACCACAGCTATCAGGTGAGTTAATTAATCTGGGTATCGTGCAGTAAATGAAAGTGTGCCATCTATTTCACAAGGGTCCATTGTGTCTTGCATGTGAAACAAATTTACCCTGTTTGATTAAGGATTACTGATTGCCTCCAATTTATTATATGTATCCTATAATTAAGTCACAATGAGTTCGAATGAAATGGGGATGGTCTTCTCCACAAAGAAGACAACAATCTCATTCGAGGAAGACCTTGGGGGTCATTCAAGAAGCAATTAAATGTTCTCTAGAGTGCATTGAAAGGGAAAGTGCTTGGTGGGATGAATGGCCTCTCCTTATAGTCATGCTTCTCAATATTCTGCTCTTAGAGAGACAAATGAAACCATGTCATAAAATAACTCACGGAACAATCAGCATGGAAAACAATGCTGTCTTTTTTCCTATACTAAGGAAAATGTTGTACAGAAAATAATCTATACTTTTCCAGAAAATAAAAAGCAACATTTGCCAAACTGCAAAGCTTTCCCAGGATCTGTTTAAGGGACTATAAACAAACCAACACACCATGCACTGGGTATAAGACCTTTAACTATTTATGTTCTCCAATATGCAAATAACATATCTTGGACATTCTTTTTAGCAAGTTAGATGAAAAGAACCATGAAGAGTATCTGTATTGTATTGTGTGTTTTTATTAATGCTCTTATAAGTGAGCAGCATAAATACAAAGTTCTACCAGGACCCTGCTAAAACTAGCATAGAGGAAGTTATTTCAGTAATATGGCAACAAGGAAATAAGACTGAACTCAACTCTCTGAGATTTTACATAATAGGGAAATACTTAGAGGCCTTTCGAGAAACATTTCCACATCTGAAGATGCCATCCTGTGTTTGCTATTTGGTCCGTATGCAAGATAGGCTCTGCCTTCCCAACAGAGACTAAGAGATTGTGATAATTGGATTTCTGGAGCAGACTTCCATTTCAATGGCATGGAGAAAACATATAAAATTAGAGGTGTTTTTTTGAAGTGGGTGTTGTAAAGAAATCATGAGTTATAGTCAGAAATAAATCTGTTAAATATTCAGTTAAGTTTTAGGATGTTAGCTCCCTAATCAGATATTAATTTGGCTTCACAGAGAAATGGGAACAGCCTGAGAATGGAAAGCTGGATCAAAGGTTAAGAGCACTTGTTGGTTTTTTAACAGACACAGGTTCAGTTTCCAGAACTCACATGGTGGCTCACAAATATCTTTATTTTAACTTCTAAGTGATCTGATCTCCACAGGAACCAGACACACACAGTACACATACATACAGGTAGGAAATCACACACAAACGTAAAATAAAAATAAATAAATCTGAGAAACGAAGGAAGAAAGGGAGGAAGGAAAGAAAGGAAGAAAGGGAGGAAGGAAAGAAAGAAAGGAAGGGAAGAAGAAAAGAAAGAGAGAAAGAGGGAAGGAAGGAAGGAAGGAAGGAAGGAAGGAAGGAAGGAAGGAAGGAAGGAAGGAAGGAAGGAAGGAAGGTGACATCCCTTAGTAACTGTCCAATTTTTTGACAGTTCTTTGGAAAACACATAACAAGCCTATGCCAATCTGAAAATTTTGGTGATTAAAGAACTGAGACATCATGATTATAAGACTCATTTTTATACACTAAAGACACAGATAATTTTGCTTACACATAAATCAAGTCATGGAAACCTTATCACTCTTTATACATGCTTTGCTCTATGACGTTTTCTCAAGTATAGTAAACTTTGAACATGAGTACTGTTTGTGTATGTTTTGCCTGCATGTATTATATATTAGACCATGTGTATGCCTAGTGCCTGTGGAGGTCAGAAGAACGCATTGAATCCTTCTATCAAATAACACATGACCCAGAAATTATTTACAAAGACTGTCTTCAGTAAAGACCTGAATGGCCACACTTATACAAAAAAATACACAGGTCATTAATATTTTAAAAATCAACAAGTAAAAATTCTAACAAGCCAAACCAAATATCAGCTATATAAATCATTGATCCTTGGTTTATGGATAGCATTCACTGACTGTCAGCTTCATTTCCTCATTTGCAAAAGCAACAACAAAAAGACAAAAATACCAGAATGAAAGCAGTGATCAGACCAGAGTGGACCTCTGAACCCTACTTTGTTTTTTTTTTGTTTTTCATAAAAATTAAAAGCAAAAGCTACTGTTGAATTTTTAATAAAAACAATGGCATGATATGATATTCACTTACGAAAATCACTCTATTGGAATGGTGTTCAAGTAGAAGGGTCACTTTTCTGATGGAGCAAAGGAAGAAGAGAGAGAGAGAGAGAGAGAGAGAGAGAGAGAGAGAGAGAGAGAGAGAGAGAGAGAGAGAGATCCTAGTTCCTGTAGTTAAGTTTTTGGGAAAAGGAAAACAAGAACATACTTTTTTCTGTAAAAACAGAGGACCTTGCCTCTGTTGAAATGAAAATACGAATGGAAATGATGACAAAGGTCAGGGACTTATGAGGTAGGGAAGAGCCAATCAAGGGCACTAGATGTGATGCCAAGCAGTGCCAGTGTGAAGCTGAACTATCAAGCATTCATGGTGATAGCACTCCATTCAACTGCATCATGTGTATATGTCCAACCTTCTGTGATTTGATACAAGACTGAAGAAATCCCATAGCTTTACTGATCTGAATTAGGATGCTACTTGGTGGTTGACACAGAAGGACTGCACCTTCAGATTTCTGAGGATGTGATGCTGTGTGGTTGAAGTGTTAGATGACAGCAACCCAGTTGGGTGGGGAAAAATTGGAATTTCAGGCTTATACCCTTACATGGGAAGAAGTAGAACAGAAAAGAGAAAGTGAAGGTCAAGGAAAGCTAAGGTCAATATGAGTTTGGAGTTTGGTAATTTGATAAAAGATCAGAAAACAAAATAACAGAATAGAATGTTTCACTATCTTAAAGAAGAAATTATTACAAGTGATTGCAATGTCCAATGTAAAAGCACAGAGGCTCCTGAAACAAACTGTGTACCAAGGTCAGTAGAAAGGAAGTAAGAAGGAAGTGTGCTAAAGTTTTTTACTAAAACATTAATGAAAACACCTAAGTACCCTGAATGTCACTAGGAGTTGGGTTTGAAGTAACTGTAACTGCCTGACCACGGTGAGTCCACTACTTGGTAACCAAGCAGAAAACTTCAAAAGACAAAAGCATTGTAATTTTTCCCAGGGTTGATGATCTACGGGGCCCAGCAAGTGAAGACAGTGCAGCTCCAAATAGGCATTTGTGGTGGTAGAGAAAATTGTAGCTATGAAAATTCTACCTGCAGGAACTGGTCAGTTTCTAGGACCACAAAGGAAGGAAGCTTTTTATAAGTAGTTGGAGCATGCAAGGAGGCAGGATTCCAGTGGCCAGTGAAGTGTTCAGGAGGGAAGGGTGATGGAAAAAGGCTGCAAGCAAGATAAAGTGAAGGGTGGCTATGGGGACACCAGAGACAGAGAAAAGGGATTCAGTTCAGGAGTATCCAGTGATAGCAGGGATGCAGCATAGGGCCTTCTCTGTTTCCTCAAAGCTCCAGATGAGATCTTCAAAACAACCAGACAAACAGGCACATGCCTATCATTCATATCATTTCCACTGTAAAACAATGTAGAAGTAGCAAAAGAAAGCAAATAGAGAAATAAATTCGAGTTAAAAAATAATTAGGTAGAATCAAAACCAGATTGTATGAGTTCACAGTATAGGAAGGTCTCTGGTTGTCATCTGGACACAGCATTTGTTAGTTCTTTTGAGGTTCAAACAATAAACAGAATGAGTCTCTTTGACTTGTGTGTATTTTTAGAAATCAGAAATTTTATATGCTAGATTTAAAGTCGATGACAGGCACATTCCACTCATGTGCCCTTGTCACACAGGGCTTCTCTTAGACATTCTCTCACTATGGCAACCTCAGACTGCCACACTTACTCTAGTAGTCAGTCTGTTCTTTGATTCCAGAACATACTATTTATGTTTCTGTCTCTATTGCAATCTCTCTGTCTCTGTCTCTCTGTGTGTATGTGCTCTCTCTCTCTCTCTCTCTCTCTCTCTCTCTCTCTCTCTCTCTCTCTGTGTGTGTGAGTGTGTGTGTGTGTTGTGTGTGTGTGTGTGTGTGTGTGTGTGTGATACTTATTGAAACTTGGTCACATTACATACCCTGGGCTAATCAAACTCTAGACTTCCTGGTTTGCAGATGTCTGCCACCATGCCAAGATAGGGTGTTTTATAATATCTCATTTTCCCCAAGCCCTGTGTTCCCTCAAGATTACAATGTAGTGTTCAATTATCCATAAACACTTCTCAAGATTAGTCCTTGAAGATTTTTTTCACATCCTATAAATGTAATGACTTACCAAGAAGTCTCAGATATAAACGTGATAATGTGTGTAGATGCTCCTGCATACTGTTATTATACTGTCCACATAGATATTCTGGATTTTCCAACAAACTGCACACCCTTGAGGGGAAGGAACTTCATCCTGTCAACTGAAACTTTAGTTCACTGCAGGGTTCTCTTATAGCAGTGTTGTAATAAAATGATTGTCTTGTAAGACAATTTGTACACATGAATTGGGCTGGAAAGAATGTGTTAACAGAAGAAACGCCTCCCCAGGAGGAATTTTACGTTTCATAACAAGCTAGTGAAATATTTATGAACAAAATGGCCTTTCTACACCCTCCAATTATATAAGCTACTTATGGCATCAACCACGGCAAGGCAGTTTTATAGTACATATATTTAAAAATAAAAAATGTTATAAGATTGAAAACAGTTTTACAAGAATACTGCTAACTGCAAACTTATTGGAAGAAAAATCCAAGTAAGTATCAGAAAATATTTTTGAGTGACATGGTTATTTATTAAGTTAATGAAATCTAAAGAATCATAATGAGTGTTCCGGAGTTGCTTTGCATCCTGACATGGCCTTTGAACAGTATTCTAACATATGAGCATGCATCTGTGCTTACAAGAGATGAATAAATAAATAAACAAACGAACAAGATGTCAAGTAAAGAGGCCACCTGCCTGTGCCAGTCTGGATGCTGGCCACCCTGTGCTGAGGAGCAGTTACAGAGTTTCTTCCTCACAGCTGGAAAGAGACTCTAGTTTAATGGTGATCTCACATCTGGTGTAGCAGCTTACTATAACAGTACTCCTATTACACTCCCTGACTATGTCAAGAATGGCAAGTGCATAAAGGAATCATGTTCTCCAGAAGCCAATGGTCAGACCAAGGACAAACATTTTCCATACGGGTATCCGTCTTCTGTATTTGACTTCAGAACACAGTATAACATTCTTTTCAGGACTCCCGGCCAAGGTGAGTTACAGAATCAAAAGATAAATAAAATACCAAATTAAAACCCGTGAAACTTAGTGGTGAATTAGTATCTAAAATTGGGAAATAGGCTCTTTCCTCTGGGACTGTATCCTCTGAGTTTTTTGACACAAATTTGAGGCAATAGAAAATAAATGAAGCCTAATAGAGCTCAATTTACAAATTAGGTTAATTTAAGAATCTAAGAAGACAACAAATGTACAAAAAAAGTAGAGTTACCATGAAGCCACAAAGTCAACGCTAAAACAGCAGCTCTGTAGTTCTTTAAGCATGCTTGAAACAAGGACAGGAAGGAATGGAAAATGTTCAAAAAACAAAGTGTTATTCACTCCACAATGAAGCCACTTAAATTGCTAGTATAGTATGAGATTTATATCATCCCAACAAATACAGTCATTTACCTCCCTGTCCAGAGCATGCTTGCTCATGTGCATCAGGTACCATCTTCTGCTTCCCAGCTCTTGGTACAGAGACATACCAAGAATGACAAATGAACAGTATTTTCTGAGTTTGAAGAGTGTACTAATATTTTAAACTGCCTCTCAAACATACACAGTTTTGACGCCTAAGTTTAAAATCTAGCTAAACCTGAAAAACTGGAGCATTCCCATAGCCTACTTTTTGGCCGAATTTTGAACTTGATTTACCATCTCATGTATGCTTTTCAACCACCTATTCTGGGATTTCAATAAAAATTTCATGTGAAAATTTAATGGAAAAAGATGGAAAACTAATAAAAGAAATTGTAGGTGGCAATGTTTCTGACTCTGGAGTGCATACTGACTCATGCATGAATCAAGACCCAAAACATTAAAGAAAAGACTAAATCTGAGTTGCAGATAGATGTTCTTCATTGTTAACAAAGAGTAAAAAAATTCACAGTCAAGGAAGATATTACATTTATTAAAACAAAAACAATAATTAGGGACTAATTTCTATAATCTGAAAAAAACCTCTTTAACAAGACAAACAAAAAAAAAAAGGAAACCTACTAAAACATAAAAAGGAGTCAAAGACAAGGGAACTCAGTCAGATGAGTGTTATTTGAAGAGACATTACATCTGAATTATTACTAGAGAAAATGCAAATTGAAATTATTAAAATATTACTTCTCATCCATGACATTTTCAAATATAAGGAACTTGAATAACGTCAACAATTTGTCAAAATGTGTTAATAAGTTATTGTAGTCATTGCGGTGAATAACCAGGCAGGCACAGTCAAAGTTTGAATGATATCACCACTGACTAGACAGTCACTATTTAGAGCATGCCACCAGAGTATCTCCACATTCTTGTTTAAGGGGTCATTAGAAAAAGACAGTAAAAAGTATTTATTAACCATGCCTTGCTTAGACAGTGAGGAAGAAATCCGAAATATCTTGTTGGGCATATATATAATCTAGAATTACAGATGAAAGTGAAGTGTCATGTAGGTGAACCTGAGTCCCCTGCAAGAGCATCCAGTGTCTTTAACTAATAAGTCATCTCTCTTGCCCCAAAGGTAGGATTTTATAAATCCCACATTTCTCAATTCTACTGCAAGGAAAAAAAAAAGCTTTGACTGATCTGTTAGGAACAGAGTTGGATAGAAGCTTTCATGCCAGGTCCCTGACAAAATTAACAATTCTGACAATGTTTTGATAAACAACAAAACATATTGGATATTCATCCTGGACTCTAGAGACATATAATATTATCAAAAAGACTTAGCATGAGTGCCAGGGAAACAACTCAGTACGTAAAGTGATAGCCTTACAAGCATGAGGACAGGAGTTCCACCCATAAAACCAACTTTAAAAAGCTGGCTGTAGGGGTATGTACTTGTAATCCCAGTCCTGGGGAGCAGAAAAATCATGGAACTTTCTACAGTCAGTCTAGCCTATTTGCCCAGTCCTAGACCAGTTGAAAACCTTGCCTCAATAAAAGGTAAATGCCACATGAACCTTAATTAGGATTTCCATTGCTGTGAAGAGACACTATGACCAAGGCAACTTTAAAAAAGTACAACATTTAATTGGAGCTGACTTACAAGTTCAGAGGTTCTTTCCAGTGTCCAGGCATAATGCTGGAGAAGGAGCTGAGAGTTCTCCATCTTGATTCAAGGAAGCCAAAAGAATAAACTGTCTTCCAATCAGCTAGGAGGAGGGTCGCAAAGCCCATACCCACAGTGACACATATCCTCTAACAAGGCCACACCTACCTCAACAGGTCCACACATCCTAATAGTGCCATTCCCTGGGCCAAGAATATTCAAACCACCACATTCTACTTCCTGACCCTCATAGGCTTGTTCAAACACATGAGCCTATGGGGGCAATACCTAGCCATAGCATAATGCACAATACATTTACTCCAACTTCAAAAGTCCCCATAATCTATAACAGTCTTACCAATGTTAGAAGTCCATAGTTCAAAGACTCTTTTGAGATTCATCCCATCACATAACTGCAATCCCCCAGAAAATCAAAATCAAAAAGCAGATTACATACCTCCAACATCATACAATATACATTACCATCAAAAACTTCATATTGACAAAATACTGGGCCAAAGCAAGACTGAAAGCCAGCTGGGCAAACTCCAAACTTGCATTTCCATTTCTGATGTCAAAGCACTCTTCAGATCTTCATCACCTTTCTGTTTTGTTAACTGTAGCACAATTCTCTTTGGTTGGTTCCATGCTCCTTTAGTGATTTCCTAACAAGGTATCCCCATGGCTCTGGTATTTCAAACATCTTGGGGTTTCAGAGACAACTGCAATGTTACAGGTTCTTGCTCCAATGTCTGGGATCTACACATGATCATCTGGACTTCTCCAAAGGGCCTGGTTGGATCAAATCTCCAGCTCTGTACTCTGTAGCACTCCAGAGTCTAGTTGACTCTATTCCATTGCTGCTGTTCTTGGTGGTCATCTATGGTGCTGGCATCTTCAACATGCTGGGTATACTGCAAATAGATTTAACGAATAGTCTCTAATAGGCTCCCTTCATGATCCCAAGCCTCAACTTCTTTGCATGAACCTTTCAGTCCTGGGCCATCATCTGCAACTAAGGCTGCACCTTTACAAGTGACCTTCCTTGGTCTTTCACAGAGCCAACTTTCAGCTGCTCCCTATGACCCCTTCATGTTTGCAAAAGAAGTAACATCTGAGTGAGTCTTACACATTACCTAGTCCAGCTGCAGCATGAGACACAACCTTAGCTATCTCTGGAACACAGCCTCTGTGCTCTCAGAAAACACTTCCCAGAAGATTTTACCTCAGTGATGTTGGTGTCTTCTGAATCACTGCTAATTTCTTAGCTCCACCCTAACCAGCATTAACTTTTCCTGTAGTCCTTTCTATTCTTTACTTTACAGCAAGAGCTACATGGCTAAAGCTAATGAATATGGGCCACTTTTTCTATTATCACCAGCTTTCTGTTTTCAAACTCCTACAATGCCTAAGCTTAGCTGTCTTAGAACTTGCTCTGTAGACTGACTGTAAACTCAGAGATCTGCACGCTCTGTATCCTGAATGCTGGGATTAATGATATATATCACCATGCCTGGATCAAGCTTTTCTCTTCTTGGAACTTGTTCTGTTCAAACCTGGCCTTGAACTTAGAGATCTGCTCACCTCTTGTCTCCTGGGATTAAAGGTATGTATTACCTTTAGGCCTGAGCCTAACTTTTTTTTGGCCATTATTCATCAAGATCCAGATCAAAAGTCCGTGTCCTCCATTTCTGGACTATAGTTCATTCCAGATTAAAAATCCAAATGAAAATAATAACTATGTAATAATAACACCTAACATGACATAACTATTCCTTGTTCAATGTCAATATATAAACAATAGGATTAGTTGTGTGCATCTTGCCCCCAAAGTCATCACTCCATCAATCTGTTCATCTCCTCTAACACATGATTTAGTTCCATTGCACTTCTTGGTGCCCTTTTATTATGTGAACCATACATTTTATAGCTTTCCTTTCTAAGCTTTCTAAGCTTTATCAAAACACTCTTCATGAGAGTAAACCAGAGGACAAAGTCTATGCTGGGCTTTTTTGAGACTTCCTTTTTCAATGCAATTAATCAAAATCTCTTTTCTATTGCCTCAGGTAGACTCTTCCAATAAGGGCAACAAGCAACCACATTCTTCACAAAAACATTATAAGAATGAACTCCAGATAACATACTAAAATTCTTCTCTGAAACTTCTCGAGGCAGGCTTCTACAATTCAAATCACTCTCAGTAAGTCTTCTGTATTCCTATTAGAATAGCCCATTGAGCCCTATTTAAGGAATTCCACTGCTTTTCAAATCCAAAGTCTCAAAATCCACATTCTTTCAAACAAAAACATGATCAGGCCTATCACAACAATACCCCACTGCTGGTACCAACTTCTGTCCTAGTTAAAGTTTCCATTGCTGTGAAGAGACACGATAACCAAGGCAACTCTTATAAAGGACAAAATTTAATTGGGGTGGCTTACAGGTTCAGAGGCTCAGTCCATTATCTTCAAGGTGCCACCACAAATAGCATGAAAATTTGATCTATGATCTCTCCATGCATGTGCACATTTGTACATGTACATACAAATACTCATGATAGTAAAAGTTTTATACCCAATAGCTAATATTTTTAATGAAACTTTCTTAATATCATATTTTAAAAAGCCAACGAGTCTAAGTAATAAACACATGTTATACAGTAGAAGGCTGAAATGAAATAAAGTAAGCTAAGTAGAAAAGGAGATGAGAGAGCCTTGACAGAGAAAGCATTTAAATAATCTGTGTAGTCATGAGGCACATAGAGTTGTGGGAATAATGTAAGGAAATGCCTGAGAAGCAATCAGCTGTATAGAAGTCAGCTGCATTTATGAACATACTCTACATCTTCTACATAAAGACTTTAAGGAAGCAGTCATCTGGAGAAAGAAGTCTGAAGAAAATGAAAATACATTTGTTTAAAGTTAGGAAAAGTTTATATACATTTGGAAATTTGCAAGTACAGTAAAATTTAATAACTTTCCATTGAATATTCAAACTTAAGGTAAATTAAATTAAAGTTTTAATTATAAGTGGAAGAGACAGAAGATGTCATTATATGTTCTGAAGAGGATTCAAGATATTGTAAGAGTTGATGCCTTGCTTCTTTCTATATTCTAATTTTATGACAAAAGTAAAATTTTACATTATTTAATGAAACCATATCATTAACTCTTCTTGGCTTTAGTTGAGTTACCTAAGAGCATATGGGATTCCCAACTAACAAAATGAAAGTAAAGGTGATATAGTTGTCTGTGACAATATCCACTGAAAATCCAAAGAAAAAACTGGAGAGAATGAAATTTCTCTAAATGCCTTATAGTTGAAAGTTTTAGAAAGAAGGACCCTATGTCAAGTCAAGAAAGACCCTGACTTAATCTCTACCTCCCCTCCTTGTTAATGAGTAACTGACTATACTAGTTAGGGTTCTCTAGAGTCACAGAACATATGGAATGCCTTTCCATATTGAGGGAATTTATTATGATGACTTACAGTCTGTAGTCAAACTTCCCAACAATGGTCAGCTATGAATTTGGCAGTCCAAGAATCTACTAGTTGCTCAGTCTCACAAGACTAATTGTTTCAGCTGGTTTTCTGTAGAAGTAGATTCCAACAGATGTGCTGGCAAGTAAATAAACGCAAGCAGTCATGAACGAAGCTTCCTTCTTCCGTGTCGTGTCCTTATGTAAGTCTCTAGCAGAAGGTGTGGCCCAGATTATAGGTGTGTCCCACTTGGATCTGGGACTTCTTTTGTCCCAGGCTGACCTT
Organism: Mastomys natalensis; assembly: GCA_021653895.1. Classification (NCBI taxonomy): domain Eukaryota; kingdom Metazoa; phylum Chordata; class Mammalia; order Rodentia; family Muridae; genus Mastomys; species Mastomys natalensis. The sequence goes on along the minus strand of JAJTUV010000425.1, from coordinate 962,160 downwards.
GAATTTACAGATCTCCTTGCCTTAGTTCCCTGGGATTAAAGGCTTATACTACCTTGCCTGGGCCTAAGCTTTTCAAAGACAATATTCCTCAAGATATCCATGCCAAGATTCAGGTCAGAAACTTGTGTCTTCCAGCCTCAAAATCTGGATCACAGGTGAGCCCTCCAATTCTGGATTGTAGTTCACTCCAGATATAGTCAGGTTGAAAACCAGGAATAGCCATCACACTGACCTTAAAGTATTTGACACCCAGTGACTGATCCTGATCTCATGCCTCATCACATCAAATCTGTACCACTGTGGCCTCAGTTTCCTGTTCTTGTCTATAGCGGAAATGTACCTTCACCACTTCCTCTACAAGAGTGAACAGTTGTGTTGTAGGATTGCCTTCTGACAATAGATTAAGTAAATAGTGAACTCATTCTTTCTACCCAATCATTCCATTCCAAAAGTTTATTTCTGATGGATGACTGATACAGTTCATAAAATAAATTTATAACTTCCAAAGGTTTTTCCATCTCTGGAATACATTTTTGGCCTTGATTTTAAGTAAATTCTGAGTGCAACCTATTCTTTAGCAAAACAATGACTCGAAGCTCATCAGTGTTTGGATTCAGTATATATCAAATAATAAAGCTCTATTGTTACCATATAGATGCAGAATTGTATATTTTTATGTCACCATGTTTAGATATATCTATCAATGTATTATAAATGCAAATGTTTTGAATATTCAATCAGTCTCATTATTACATTTCATTAATTTAACATTCTATTTTCCTTTACTTTCTTGTTTTCATGGAAAACTACAGTCATTAAGAACTTCTTTTGCCTTATCCAATTCTTCTCTGATACAGAAGGAAGAAACATACTGTAGTGGATTAAATCATCACCCATCACACACTGAATAATAGGCATTGGCTCTCCTCAGACAGAGAAAACTGAACATAGACACACTGGGAACTAACTGACTTAAATACCATAGAATCAACCTGTGTAAAGCTCAGTTTTCTTTTCTCCAAAGTGGAAGACATAAACCCAAGAAGGTATAAGACACCTGAAAACAAGCCTGGTAAAGTTTGTGATGTTTGCCACTAGACCCAATGCCTGGCCTGCAGCAAAGGTAACTTAACAATGATCTTGGTAGAGGTGGAAACAATGGGAGAACCCAAACTTATTTTGATTCCCGATAATTTACAGAATAGGTCATTCACTAAATTGATTTTTAGCAAATTAGCTTTAAGGAAATTGGTCATTTGCCAAATTGGCTTTCAGCAAAAGAGCTGCCTGCTAATTGGCTTTCTGTGCATTATTTTATGTAAATTGGTTTGCTTCCTTTCTAACATAATGTTTGAAATTAAGGGACATTTGTTCTCACTCTAGAAATCATCAGTGGCCTCAAGAAGGTTGAGGTGATTTTTTTCTTTTCAGAATATTTCATGTCAATAGTAGTAGCTCTCAAGGTTGTCAGAAAAGACTTGCTTTCTTGGATTCAATACCTGATTTTCTTGATTGACCTTACTTGAAAAAGTGTACCCAGAATCCCTTGATCTCCAAAAAATTGCATGAAACTTTATGCCTTGGAACTCACTCTATCATATAAAGTATTCTATCAAGCACAAGTTATTCACTGTGCTTTGGCTCTCTTCAATCCTAACAATTCCTATGTATCACAATACTGTGTATAGAATCTGTATGCATGATCAGATTTTTAGGGTGGTTTGAATATGCTTGGCCCAGGGAGTGACATTATTATGTAGTATGGCCTTCTCATTTCAATAAACATGAATACAACCAAAGTGGTTCTGCCATGTTATTTGAATCAATAAATAGTCTTTCTTAATGGAGACCCTATCAAAATTATCCATCATCAAAAAGGCCAATTGGACCTTCTCTCTATCAGAAGACAACTTGGACTAAAGGATAAACTAAAGGTCTGATTCGAAGGAAGTTCTCAAGAGAGACAGATTGTTCAATCAGTCACTCACAGAGCTGGGAAGTTTTTAGAGGGAAACAAGAAGATGCAACTGTTTTTCTACCTGTAGATCTTCCTACTGACACAGAGTTCTGAATGTCCAAATGGTGTTACTATAGGGCAGTAGTAAAATGTATCTTTTGTTATCTATGGACAAGTGTGTGGGAACCCAAAATAGAGATAATACTGACACCAGAGTAAATAGCATGCTAACGAAAAGAGCAAATTACTAAAAATACATAAAATACAACTATTTTTTGTTGAACAGAGAATTCAACATCCTTAACAGCATTTTTTAAAAGTCTTTTTTTTCTTTTATATAAAAGGAGATGTCCAACTATTAATTCTTGAGCACAACATTATGCAAGTTTTCAACTAGAGATGTCTCTTAAACACGAAACTAGATCCACTATAATTCAGTGATTTCTAGTTAATTTGGACATAACTCTACTTCTGTTACTTTATGAACTAGTAAAGAAAATAATGGCTAAAGTTTTGTTCAAAACATAATTATTTTGAATACTGTAGAATAACAAATAAAAAGCTTTTTAATGAGTTCATCATGTTTGGAGGAATGTTAAGTGTTATTTTTCAATTATATGATTAGAATTAAAAAATATCAAGTCTTCACGCAGTTACTTCATTACTATAAGCGAGACTGGGATACCATTGACTTTGGCTAAGTTCTCTTAGAAAAAATAACCATCTAATGCATTAGAAATTATTATAAATTCTGCAATAATTAATACAGGAGGATGCAAATTTACATGTATTCATACTTGAGCAAATTATGGCTTATAAATTACACTTTCTGTTATTGTTTTTGAAAGGCAAGGAAAAACAGCTAAAGGCTTGCTACACTGAGCTTTTAACTGTACCTGCTATGCAAACATGCACAGATTTTTAAAGAAATGAAATGAAAACAAAATAAGCATTTTCTGGTCTAATGAGCTATTTCCATCAAAATAAATTCCCCAAATGGAAGTATTACATGGCTCACGCTAAGCATGACAAAAAAATGCTTTATGTATTTTCAGAAGGGTTGTGATATCCCAGGAATATAGAACTTTGAAAGCCAAACATAGGGCTGCAACACTGTTTCAATAACTGCATTCTTCACTTCTAATCAGAGAAGCACCCAGGAGCCCTCAAAACAAGCAACATGAATACAGGCTTGAGGGGAAAATAAGTTCAGAAATAGCTGAGTCTCCTACTGCTCAAAATAACAGCCATGCACAGTCAGCTCACTTCTATTATCTGTTGTATAATGTCGCAAGTTCAGTTATTTCAGTGAGATTGGAAATGTCTTCAGCTGGTTTTTGTTTAGATATTCCCCAAATAGCTTTTATAATTTGTGGACTATCACTAAAACAGGTCGTGGATGATGGCATCAAATAAATAGGTATTGTTTTCCCTCATTAACTACCCAGCTCTCATTAGTTCCTAAGTGATACAACACATCCTCAAACCCTTTGTAGCATCCCAGATAGATTTGAAAATTACTATCGGTTCGAGTCCCAGAGTAGTGTTCCTGCTAGAGGACCTACCTGGAGAATCCTGACACCCTGACAGAGGCAATTTGTTTTTGTTTTGTTTTTATCCCAATGTGACTCCACAGGAAGTTTTGTTCCAAGCATTTAGTGAGGAGCAGAGGGTAGAGGAATAGCTAAGTGGTGAAGTACTGACCACTTAATGAAGACATGAGATCTCTTTCCAGTAATTCAAACAGAAGAAGCAAAACCAGTGAGGTACAACAATTATGCATGCACATGTTACATTAATTTCGTTTTGTATTTTCAAAATCACAGTTGTTGACATTTTGAAGATGATTTTTTTCTTACTATTGCATCAGCCACAGGGGATTGTTAAGAACTGTAAGTGAGCATGCAGCTCCAGTTGGCTTCCTCTGAATGCAGTAGAGAATGCCCCACTAGAAGGGTAACTTGTACCTGATTCTGTACTTTGTAATTCCCGACTTTGGAGAATTTAAACAGATGTGAACTTTGTGTGGTGAGAATACCTAGACAAGATGGCTAAGTGCTCTTCCTTTCATGTTCTCAGCACTGAGAAGCACCCAGTCAAGTGGGCAATGTCAAAGAAGAGCTCAAGGTAACATTGGCACTGACAAGTCATAGAGTCAGTGCATTTCCCAGAATGGAGCTTCCTGGCACCTCTAGCAATTGTTCAGTCCACAGCTATACCCCTCCTGGGTATATACCCAGAAGATATTTCAACATGCATCAGGGCCACATGCTCCACTATGTGTATAGCGGCCTTATTTATAATAGCCAGAAGCTGGAAAGAACCCAGATGTCCTTCAACAGAAGAATGGATACAAAAAATGTGGTACATTTACACAATGGAGTACTACTCAGCTATTAAAAATAATGAGCTCATGAAATTCTTAGACAAATGGATGGAGCTAGAAAATATCATCCTGAGTGAGATGACCCAATCACAAAAGAACACACATGGTATGCACTCACTGATAAGTGGATATTAGCCCCAAAACACACAATACCTAAGATGCAACGCATAAACCTCATGAAACTCAAGAAGAAGGAGGAAGACCAAAGTGAGGGTGCTTTTGTCCTTTTTAGAATGAGTATCAAAAGATTCAACCAGAGCTCCCAGGATCTAAACCTCCAGCCTGAGAACAGACAGGGGCAAGCTGTCCTCTGAGAGGCTCTAACCAGCAGCTGACTCAGACAGATACAGACATCCAGAGCCAAACAGTGGATGGAGCTTGAGGACTCTTATAGAAGAATAGGCGGAAGGATTGTGGGCCCTAAGGAGATAGGAACTGCACAGGAAGATCAACAGAGTAAACCAACCTGAACCCTTGGAGCTCTCAGAGACTGAATCACATACCTAGTCTACACAGATCTAGCTCCATGGGCTGGACCTAGGCCTCCCTGCACATATGTTGTAAATGTGCAGCTTGGTTTTCATGTAGGTCTCAAACATCTGGAGTGGAGGCTATCCCAAAACATGCAGCCTGTATATGGGGTATGATCTTCTAGCTGGGTGCCTCATCTGGCCTCAATGGGAGAGGAAGCACCTAGCCTCTCAGAGACTTAAAGTGGCAGGGTGGGGGATACAGGAGGAGGGGGTACTCAGAAAACAAGAGATGGGGAAGGATTGTGGGAGGGGGTGACTGGGACGGGTTATAAAGTGAATAAGCAAAAAAATAAATAAATAAATAAATAAAATTAAATTTAAAAAGAAAAAAAAAAAAAAAGAAAATGCTAAATCTCTGGGCCTGGGGTTGCAGCCTTCCATTGTGGAGAAAACACAGCAGGTGACACCAAAGAAACCCCAACCTACTCACAAAGAACTGAATTCTTGTTTTCTTCTGAATCTCAGGACGTTTAAAAATATTATGTAAGCTGCATGCTACACATAAATACTGTGCAGTATAACATCATCGTGGAACATACATGTGGTTCTTGATGTAATAAAAATGTAACTAAGAAACAAAGGAAGGAAGGAACAAAGGAGGGAAAGAGGGAGGGAGGAAGGGAGGGAAGAAGGAAGGAGGGAGCAAAGGAAAGAAGGGACAGAGGGAGGGAGGGAGACAAGGAGACAGGGAGAGAGGGAGACAGGGAGGGAGGGAGACAGGGAGGGAGGGAGACAGGGAGGGAGGGGGAGGGAGGGAGGGAGGGAGGGAGGGAGGGAGGGACAGAGGGAGGGAGGGACAGAGGGAGGGAGGGACGAGGGAAGAAGGAGGAAAGACTAGAAAAGCAGATTACCCAACTATGTTCAGAGCTAGGTTGTTGTAAAAGGTATTACTGGCATGTCAGGCACTCACATAGAGTGACCGTTTTGATAGTTTGCTTGAAGAAAGTACCAAAACAAAACTGGCCACTCCACAGCCTCCATATATCTCCCCCACACACCCCTTCACACATGCAGCACAAACACACACACAGAGCCTTACACACACCCTCACACACACACATCCAGCCTTATACACACCTTCATACACAGCTTCATACACAGCCTCACACACAGCCTCACACACACAGCCTTATACACACCTTCATACACACCCTCACACACACCCTCACACACAGCCTCACACACAACCTTACACACAGCTTCACACACATAGCCTTATACACACCCTCACACACACACATCCAGCCTTATACACACCTTCATACACACCCTCACACACAGCCTCACACACACAGCCTTATACACACCTTCACACACAGCCTCACACACAGCCTCACACGCAACCTTACACACAGCTTCACACACATAGCCTTACACACCCCTCACACACACCCTCAAACACAGCCTCACACATACTGTCATACATACACCCTCACACACAACCTTACACACAGCCTCACACATACACACACACACACACATACACACACACACATACACACACACACACATACACACACACACACACATACACACACACACACACCACACACAAGACACACACACACACATGCACCATGAACTTATCTAAACAGAGAAGACTTATTTTCCAGTGGTTGCTGCCCCAGAGTTCCTTTCCCCTGGCTGCCTCCTCTGGGTCTTCTGAGGGAAGTGCTGGGATGACACAGATCATTTTGTTTAGATTGGCTTTCTTCTTTCTTTCTTTCTTTCTTTCTTTCTTTCTTTCTTTCTTTCTTTCTTTCTTTTCTTTCTTTCTCTCTCTCTCTCTCTCTCTTCTCTTCTCTCTTTCTCTTTCTTCTTTCTTTCTTTCTTTCTTTCTTTCTTTCTTTCTTTCTTTCTTTCTTTCTTTCTTTCTTTCTTTCTCTCTTTCTCAAAAACCTATAACGTTGGTGATTTCTCTAGAGTGTGAGAGGTTGTTGAACTCTTAAACCATTAACAAAGAACTGTGATAATCAGATGATGATCAGCCTAGAAGGAAGGCACCCATGACAAAAATATAAAACCACTTTTTTCAATGTTGGTCACTGTGTTCTTTGAGAAGACAGATGTGTTCCAGAACCCTCTTCTCAACTAATGGATGACTCCTCCTCCCCAAGTCATGTCTGGCTCCTTTCCCTGGTCTTTATAAGGTGGGAGATGGTACAGGGAGACTAGATAAACACTCAAGTCAATTTCTGTACATGTTTAAGATGGAAATTCTTACTGCATTTCACAAATATATCTACGTTAAATAAACATTTTTAAACACGATTAATTAAGAAATAATATTTATCACAGTTTTCATATAAAAATACCCTCCCACCTTAGCATGATGCTTCCTTTATGGCAAATCTCTCAATTCTTTCTTTCATGTCTATCCAAAGAAATAATGGATTTATTTAAATATGTGTGTATTTTAAGCCATGGTTAATATCTGGTACAGAGGTCAACATGGAAGCAACTAGCAAAAACTTTTGATGCACTGTATAAAATGAGAGAATGGGAAATATTTCCACTCAGCAGCATTTCTTTCCAGCCTGTCTTCCAGAGGCTTTCTTAAGGGAAAGGTCAATGAAGCCCTTTCCTTTACAAAAACAAACAAACAAACACCAAAAACAAATACCAAACAAAAAAAATAGGGAATAAGACATCAGAAGTGGGTAGTATCAGAAGTATTGGTGATATTTGTCTCAAAGAGAGTCAAAGTGTTTCAATGTATGAAGTATCTACAATACGATTCTGTTTGAAGAATGAAGCAGAAAAACAAAACAAAACAAAAACCCTAAACTGAAGGAGAGGTCAGTAGAGAACACTGGCATTTGGAATATGGGCATTATCCTCTGTGGGAATTGTGAGAAAATGACTTGTAGTGTTAAAGAGCCTCTGAGAGATGCAGAAACAGGTAAAGCCACAGTTAACCTCAAGGTATACTAAGGATTGCAGGGGACAAGCAACAAATGAGGGAGGCTAGACATCCCAGGACATATACAACAGGCAGTGTTTATGAGATAATCCTGGTTTAGGTCAGACTTTTATAAAGTTGACTCTGTTCAACCCTGTGCCCAATGGGATTTGGTGCCACTATTTTATTACTGTCATTTGCAATTTGTCATATATTTTAAACTGAGCTGAAAACTCTGCTTAAACATTTTATATCTAGTTGAGGTATTTTTGATGCCTCACTTGCTTAAAACCTTAGAAAATATGTGCAGATGGAGTAACAACTGCAAGACTTCATTTGTGATGATGCAGAATTTAATGAAGAGACTTTGACCATGTGCAACTGGTATGTGGGATACCATAACGTGAGTATGTAATGTTTAATGTTGCAAATACCAATACTTCTTTTCCTTAGATCCTCATAAGTGATGATACATCATCTTAAGTGGGTGTAGAATTACCTAGATCAGTGAAACTCATTTGGGTATGACTCTGGGAGAGATTAATCAAAGGTGAAAGACCCATCTTGAGAGTGCTTGACACCATCTAATGGATTGGAAGTCCAAGTGTCATGAAGATGGGAAAAGAGAAGAGAAAGTTAACTCCTGCCAGTTTCCCCTTTTTTCTTTCTGCTCTGATGAAAGCTGCTTCACCAAACCTTTCCCATCATGAGAGGCCAAACCCCATTGAAATGTTAGCTTAAATAATTCCTCTCTCAAATAGGCTCTTCCTAATGCACTATTCTAGTTTACTCATGAGGTCATATCACCAGCCTTTTGTTAGACATTAACCTACTTAACTTCTTTACAATAAGATTTCTGAAATGGTTGCTATTATTATTTACAGTGTCAAGAGGGAAAACTAAGACAGAAAGTTTAGATAACTCGACAATGTCAGAAAATTTGTTAAAGCATATAATACTCTAAGTATTGAACAAAGCATGTACAATATTGCTATTATTAATTTCAATATCAGATCTTATTCTAAGCAGGCAAGGTTTATAATAGATATGTTGGTAAGCCACTGTTATTTTCTTCTAAAACCTTGAGCGTTTCCTACTGTTATTGTTTCTTATGCTTAGCGTTGGTAAGGATTCATTTCACTTTAATAATAAGATCAAGACAAGTCAGAATTCTAATAATTTTGTCCACTGCATGTATCAATGATAACTCCTATCATAGATCTAAATGCCTCGTCCATTCCCTTCTGTCTATCCCCCTTGACCCATGGCTTTCTTATGGTCTCAATATGCTTTTGTGTTTCCTATTCAGAAACGGGCTTTGGCTCTGTCTTCCTGCTTCTTTGCTTGGCATCTTGATATACCTCCCTCACTTTGTGTTTTCTTGGGCAGTGCTGTTTAGTTTTTATCCAGCAAACCATGGTCTTTCTTTGCATTTTTCAAAGACAGTGTTGAATCTGGAATCTTTCATTCTGAATCAGTGGTGAGAGTGGGGTTAGGTTGTTTCCCCATGAAATTAAGAAAAAAGCTAGAATATGTTTTAATAAACATTTTATTCCTAGAGCCCTTATCTTATATTTGATATAGGTACCGTTAGACTAGATAATGTCAACACCTCTGTCTCAAAAGGAAGTGATGACTATAATGAAAAATGTTAATATTTAGCTGGCCCTGTGGCTTCAATTCCACCAATTCTATTTCAAGAAATGAGCTGCTTGATGCAAAACATAACTCTGTGGGAACTGTGGTTTAAACAGGTTCATTCCAGGGCTGCGATTAAAGCCAGGCTTTAAATTTAAGCCATTGTCCTGATATTAACTCTGTCATTTACAAGCTGTGGAACCTGGGGCCAACTACTCATCTGTCTTTTCTGTAGGTGAAAAGCTAGCCCCTAGCTTGAACTCAGATATTCGAGCCAATGTTTGCATAGGAATAATCCAAATGAAGTTGTCCTCACTGGGAAATGTTTTTTATTTGTTTGACTGATGTAAGCAAAGAATCTCCTAATAGATGTGAGAATATGTTAAAAACTACTATAAAAATGATTATCATCAAACATGTAAGTAAACAAGCAGCAGATGGAGTTATTAACCTCAGGGCACTAGATCCTGTTATTCAAATCATGTTCGTAACACAGAGTGATAGAATGTAAAAGACAAAAACATTGTTTGGATAATGTTTGTGAAATCAGGCATTTTATTCTAGCAGCATTCCTCAGATGATAAACCGCTAGTTTATAAATGGTATACTCTCAGAAAATGTTCCTATCTGCAGTGTACTCCTTCACAATATATATTTACCAGAGAGTCAGTTTATCATCTTGGAATATTAATTTTTAAAATGGATATTGTAAAGATTCTAAAAATAACCAATGAAGCAGATCGAAACCATCCAGTACCTGTAATAAAAGTCACACAAACATCTGCAGCACAAACCGGGCTGGTATTTTATATACTCTAGAGGCAGTAACTGCTCTGTTTTATTGTGTAAACTCATTTCTAGGTACTCCTTATAAATCAGAGCTCTGATTCAATATATCATAACGCTGTCACATAAAATCTTTTTGAGTCATGCTTTGTTGACCTATCCATCACAGGTGTTTATCAAACACTCACAAAACCTGGATTGTACAATAAATATTTATGAACTGTTGTTGTCAAAATTTAACTAGCCGAGGTCAAAACATTTTAGAGGTACCAAAATATTTCCACACAGTATGAGGTCACAAAGACATTGAATCCAATCTTTCACAAGCATGTATATCCCCTGGCACTTTCTTAAGTGACTTTTTTTTTTTTTTAAATCAGAAATAGGAAAACTTTCTCAGCCACTCACTCTAGTGAGATAGTTCTGTTAGGGAGACTAGAGAAACATGAACAAAGTGTTATACTAAAGCAAGCTTTGATCCCAACCATGTCTTTTAAATGGATGCTCCTTAAATATTTTTCCCTGCATTTTCAAAGTACAGGCCAGGATTTTCACAGGAAAACTTTCAGTAAAGGAAGGGTCCATCACCCTGGGTGGTTTCGCACACTAACATAGAACTAACATAGAATGTATAGGATTTTTGTTTTTTAATTCTAGGTAAATCTGTATGTCCCTAACAATACACATGCCAATCAGCAAAGCCATAGAGACACACCCACTGTATATAGGGAGCTAGTGTTTTATTTGTATCATCTAGTCTACAGCAAAATACTTTTTCTTTTTCACGAATATGCAAATATCATTTTGGTAGTTTAAAGGAGAATGACTCCCATAAGCTTGCATATTCGGATGCTTGGTCCCTGGTAGTGGAACTATTTAGAGAAGGATTACAAATTGTGGCCTTGTTGGAGGTATGTCATTGGGAATGGGCTTTGACATTTTAAAAGCCTGAGTCAGGCTCAGTTTCTCTCTTCCTCCAATTGTCTAATAATATGTGAGTTTTCACAGACCGCTGCTGTGTATACCTGCCTTCCTGTTGTCATGTTCTGTGCCATGATGACCATGGTCTAACCCTCTGTACTGTAAGCAAGCTGCCAATTAAAGGCTTTCTTTTATAACTTGTCTTGGTCATAGTGTCTGTTTATGGCAGTAAAAAAGTAACTGAGACAACTGTTTTAGCATCTTGTACTGTTTACAAGTACATTTTCGTACCCTGGTAATCTTCTAACAAACCCTAAAGATTATTCTTCTGACTACCTCTCTTTCTGCCATCCCATTTTGGACCCTAAAAACTCTGTACAAATAATATATATTATCATATATCCCAATACATATGCATATTATTCATATAGTCAATAGTTTTTAGTAATTAATATGTAAATAAAACTATGGAATTTAATAGGTGATTTACAAAATGACTATTTCTTCAACAATTTATTGAACATTTGCCCCAGTTTATCTTAATTATAAATTATGAACATATTAGTGTGTTTTTTCCTAATATAAAAATAATCTGAGCTGGATCACTTGCAAAGGAAAGAGATTTACTTAGTTCACAGGGTTTTTTTTAAATTTCTGTTACTTTTTTTTTATTTGAAGACTTTGTTTTACTGTGTAGAACCAGCTGGCCACTCCCAGGAAGTGTTCACTCCCAGTTCTCCTACGTTGGCTTTGCTGTGTCAGAGAATTCTCCTAGCGATATGAAACAGACATCTACTCACCCAAGAAAGAAAACCCATAACAGACCAAGGTAACCACTGACACAGTCTCCAGTTTGTTGAAGCAATAGTTTCCTCTAGGGTTACTATCAGGAGTGTGAGCTACAAGTTACTTACAGGAGCAGGGATGTCTTAAAAGCAGCTATATCCCTGGAAACCATACCCTCACATGAATAATGTGTAAAAGCTGCAGCCTTCCACCTCTCTGTAGTTTGCAGGCAGTTCAACCATTTCATAGTCCAAGAATACTCTACAGCTTGGTCTCTTCCTTTGATAATGGTTTATTCCTTTTTATATTTCTTGGGAAGGGACATAGCAAATAGTTCAAGTTTCTGTTCTCTCAGACACATAATCTTTGTTTATCTCCTGAGTCTCATTAGCTTTCTCCTCTTCTCATGGGGCATTTCAAATCTAAGGAAATTGTTAAGTAACAGGCTACACAAATGCTTAAATTATAGGTAGAAACTGCTATGGCTAGGTTAGTTCACCGTTATTAAGTCTGAAATTCTAAACACTATAGCGTTGGATCTAGAGAGGACCTGATGACAGATGACATTATGACAGGAACATGTATGAAAAGGAGATAGCTCAAGGAGAGACAGGAAGCCGTATTTTACAGGAGCTCTTTGCTCTTTTGTTTTTTTTTAGAACCACTTTTAAGAACTTCAAGACTGAGTCCATCTCTTCTAAGAGCAGAGGCCTCAGTGACGTAAGGATCATGTACTAGGTCGTAGACATCCTACCGCTTCTTAACACTGACACAGTGAGAACCAAACAAGACACAAGAACTCTAACACTCTTCGTTTTTAATCTCAATAAAATTCTCCCTCTTTCTCTTGTAAAATGAAAATAAAAGTAAGTACATAATGAAAACAGTGTGCACTTGTTCTCCAAAATTTCTTCCTTTCTAGGCAAAATGTTACTACGTACTCAAAAGATTCTTCAAGGGGATAAAAATAACAATGCTGACTGAGTCAATCTCATCTTTTCTTTAAAAAAAAATTAAAAGTGGCCTAGAATTGTAGCTGAGTTGTAGAGTACTGTTGTTAGCAATCAGGCTCCTCCGGAGCCAGCCTGAGGAGACTGGTGACAACAGGACACATCATCACTAGCTGCTGAGAGGCTGCACATTTCTACTGTTCCTTCAAGACACATGTTCACCTCCTGTGCATGCACCACGTCTCCAATAAAAGGCCCCATTTCTCTTCTCCTCTCCACCTCCCTTTTGGTCTTTCCTCCACCTGTTGGCAGTCTTTGTATCCCCTTCCCCTTCTCTGAATAAATCTCCCACGGGAGACCTGACACATAGTGGATCCTGCCTCATAGATCCAGCAACTGTCCTGGGATGTAGAAAGCCTGGACTTAACCCTAGCACTTCATAAGTCAGGTGTGGTGGTACAAATCAGTAATCTCAGTTTTGGGGAGGTGGGCTTAAGAGGATCCAAAGTTCAAGATTTCAATGCTGTCCTTAGTTATATAACAAGTTTAAGGGCAAGAATGTTGTATTATTTACTTAATTCTGTTCAATTTTCCCTGCCAACTGCTACACACATTTTTTACCACCTGCCAAATGTTCTGAATTCCCGAATGAAAGACACACACATGCAGCATTATTTTTAATGTGTCCCAGGCATCTCAATGACAGGGCCACTCCCAAACTTCCATGTTGTTGACTCCTCCCCTCCGATGTCCCTGAATTATTACTTATTAAAATCTATATTTCATCTATGCTACCCCAGACCCAAAAAGAGGGGCCCTGGGGCCACTCTTCTCCAGCTCTTCCATGATTACCCCCTCTCTCTTCTATAGCTCTCAATCCCATGACTTATTTCTTTCCTGACAATGATGATTTTATCCTTTTCTTCCCCCATGGTTTCCTTGCCCGGGAAATCTAGTCTCACCTCTGTATTCCTGCCCAGCCATTGACCACCAAGAACTTTATTTACCAGTTAAAGTCAACTTGAGACAGGGACTCACAATGTCTTACATATAGACGCACAGATTCCTATATAATTTGAGAATCCAATTAACATAGCATAAACAATAAACTAAATCTACAACAAGAAAGAAAGAAAAGAAATAAAAAATACAGAAAAGATAGAAACTAAAAGAAAAGCATATAAGAGACAGTTCCCTAGCATACTCATTTTCAAAGCAGATGGAAAAATTCTTTTAACATAGAATCTATAAAAGGTTTCGGCATGTTTTCCCCCACTGAAGAAAAATAAAACAGAACACTGTAATCTCTTTGTTGTCTATCACTATGACCAATTTATGGCAGCTGAATGGCAAGTTGTTATCAGTTCACTTGACTACAAGAAAATGTTTCAGACAAGAAAAACACAAATAGCAATTTGGTCAACTAATTGATTGGATATAGTTTGACCAAAATCAAGGAAAGAAAATAACATGTTTCAATGGATTTGGTATTTTACAATACATGGATAGTAATAAAAGCAGGAAGGAAAGAAGGAAGGAAGGAAGGAAGGAAGGAGAGAAGGAAGGAAGGAAGAAGGAAGAGAGGGAGGGAGGAAGGGAGAGAGGGAGGGAGAGAAAGGGAGGAAGGAAGGAAGGGAGGGAGGGGAGGGAGGGAGGGAGGGAGGAAGGAAGGAAGGAAGGAAGGAAGGAAGGAAGGAAGGAAGGAAGGAAAGAATACAGATCAGTTCATAGGACTGTCATACTATGAATACAATTCAAGAATCTGTGAGAAATTAATTTTCTTCATTTTTTAAGATTTCTTAGTAATTTCCCTTCAGTTTTACTTTACCACATCACATTCATCTTCAGTTCTATGGTGTGTCTTTCACTTCAAAAAAACATGATGCACACATTTCTGTTAGCAAAAAAATGGGGATAATTTAAATATCCAGGAAAAGGTATTAAATTGGAAAAAATAAAGTACATTCTAAGTGGCATATGATGAAATAAATTATTATAAATTTTAAAACCAAAATGCTTATTGTTTCAAAAGGTGTACAATAAAATGATAATTTGAAAATTACTAGTTATTAAATGCTTAGTATATTCTTATTCTTTGATAAGCATTGTATATACCACACTTAAGTTAATTTTTATAACTCATAGGATACTTTCTTCATTTGCTAGTAATACCTTTCTTTTTGTGTGTGCATATGTACAAATAAAACTGAAGAAGCAGAATCATATTTGCATAAAGTTGTATTGAGTCATTGAGTAAAATATTTACCAAGCATCTACTACATACCAGGTATTACTCATGACATTTAAAATCTATCTGTGAATAAAAAAATATTCTCTTATTTCATAGAGTTACAGTATTTGCAAGCAAAAGTAGACAAAAACCAATAAGGCTATTAAAATACTATAGTCTAGTTATAGCACAGAAACACTATTTTGTTAGGAGATAAAATAAGGCAGACTAAGTGAGGTTGAGAGTTAGAAGTTTGTTTGGTTTACATATGTGTGATATATAGGTCTCTTAATGTCAAAATGGATAAAGATACCTCACTGGACAATGACAGGAGGACCGGAGCCTTTACAAGGTCCTGTTCAATTATTGGAGGTCAGGCCTCTATCCCTGCCTTCTCAAGATTAGAATCACCACGGCCCTTCCATACTTAAAGAAGGGAGGAGATGTCAGGGGCAGCCCTACTTATATGCTGAAGGCCTAAAATTAGCCATAGGCCTAAAGTCAGCAATAGGCCTGACTTACATGCATGCTAACACAAAGTCTTGAGTCTCTGTGGAAAAACACTGAAATAGATGGCTATAAGCTATTGTAAACAGGCAGCTTTTTTTGGAAATTTACCAGCCTAAGTAGTCATAGACCTTGTAAATAGGTAGCCTTGGTGGATAGTACCAACTTAGATAAGGACAAGTGAATCACAGGAAGTTATAGTGACCTGTCCCCTGAACCTTCCTTCACCCAGCTGATACCCTGTTCTGAAAGGTATCTGTACTCCCCCTGAACACTTATGCTCCAGTGTCATCCACTTCCCCACATCCTGCCTTTTTGTGTTTATAACCCCTGTGTGAATAAGTAAAAATTACGATTTGATTTATAAATAAATAAATACAGAAAAAAACAAAATGGATGAAGAGACATTTAATCAAGGTGCCATGGAGAAAGTGACTTTTCGACATACATGTAGGCATTTTCTACCTCCCCGACCTAGATAGTACTATAATATCTTTATTATACAGCCTACATTTATGTTGTTGCAAATCATCAAAGCACAAAAACTGACATAATAAAATACTATGACTCAGATAATATACATTTTTCCTAGTTTTCAATGCAGAAAGTGTGAGGTCGGAGTAATCCTGTTATGAGGTTTCTACTGTTCAACCATCAAATGAATCTCCCTTCCGAAGATCTCATTTCCAAATATCTTCAAAGTATAAGAATGTCTGTCAACATATGAGTGAGAAGAGTGCACAATTCAGTCCACAGCAGTTTGTTTATGAATTGTAACTTAGTTGATTTATGTACTGTGCATAACCGTAGGGAGAAATAGAAATAATAATAGAAGTGAAAATTAGCTAGAAATAAAAAGATTTTATTTATAAGTAATTATGAAATCATAAATTATATTTATTGGGAAACCAAAACCAAAATCAACAACCACTAAAAAAAAATCATACATTTTATTAAATATTTATCAAATATTATTTGTTTGATTGGTTGGTTTTGGTTTTGTCTTTTAAGAAAGCGTTTCTCTGTTTAGCTCTGAATGTCCTGGTACTCTCTCTGTCAACCAAGCTGGCCTTGAACTCAGAGTTCTACCTGCATCTGCCTCATGACTGCTAGGATTAAAGGCATGCCTTACCATGCCTTGTCTATCAAATCTTAAAATCAATTTGATTAAATTACATATTTATAATAAAAATATAAAACTTATACTCAGTCAAATCCCATACTACAACTTTTAGGGTTGCTCCTAATGTGATCTAGATCAACCATAATGGCTTACGTAAGCAATGCCAAGTGAGATGATGAATCAAGTTGTAGCTCCGTCAAACTGTGGCTCTCATAACTAGTCATTTCTCTGATTTAAATAAAGTCAAGTCAGGCTGGTGTCAATTAAAACTTAAGTCCATTGGGTTTAATGAGTATTTGTTAAGTTTATTCTGTATACTTCATAAACACTTGTTGATTTATTAACTAACAAGAATAAAATAAAAGCTAAGAAACCAAGCTGAGACAGTACTGCTTCTATTCATTAACCTGAACCATTATGTATTGGAAAAAATATTGGTAAATGATTGCATATAACATTTCTGGCATGCACAAAATACTTCAAGAGATTTGAGAAGTTTTAGATATTATTTTGTTCTGGTCAGTCTCATCAATAGGTAGCTGATAACAGTCTTACTGCTATTTACATATTGGTTCTACACTGGCATGGATTTGCATAATGTATTGAGGCACTATGCTCTAGAGGGTTGCATTGTAACATATTGGTGCTTAATGAACTCTGAAAAAATTGATTTTCCACAGAGTAAATTAAGGAATGCATTATAGCTGTTAAAGCAATCTTAAGGGAAATCTGAAGCTTCCACTGCAGCGCCATGCTTAGTAAGTAATAAATTACATGTTATACTTATTTGCCTTAATTCATGCTAATTTTGTCCAATTAATGTATCACAGTAATTCAGAAGCCTGTCACAGGAGAGCTAATTATTTATTGGATTTTTGTGTTCAGCTCCCTGGGAGTCTACCAGCAAACAAACTTGAGACTGTCTTTCTCTTAGGTCCACAGTGACATTCTTATGTCTTACTGTGGGGAAGTAAGAGTCTTGTTTCTGTTTCAAGTTTAAAAATGGATTATGAGAAATCTTAGTTAGATTCTCTCTTGATTGGTAAAGTAGTTTGACAGCCTGCCATTCCATCAGGGTAAGACACAACTGTCTTTGCTATCAAACTGTTTCACCTTATAACTGTATTTCAAGCTTTGAAGGAGAGATGCAGTAAACTATTTTTATACATTAAAAGTTTCTGTTTAGTGTGACGTTTCTAGCTATACATTCAAAGCTATTTGAGAAAACCAAGCATGTGTCTCAAATATTTACAACATTCCCACTCTTTTGTTTTAATTCTCTGCATATTTCAGAAAATTCCAGAGATTCTCTAAATAGTTGTATTCCACACTTCATTCTGCCCAATCTTGATTCAAAACCATAATAAGCCTTGTGCTGTCCCAAAAGTGTCAATTGAAAAAAATTTGTACCCAACTTAAGTTAGCAATTGATGTTAGCTTAACAAAAACAGATGTTAGCTTTCTATGATACACTATAAACTCACAACCACATAAATGAATTATTCATGAGATTAATGCATACAATTCATACCTATAAATAATGTGGAAGTTGTTAAATAATTTACACACCTTGCTAAGATGTGGACATAAGAGATAAGGGGGTTTATAATGCATCATCTGTGAAAGAAACGCTTACTGTTTTGTTTTGTTTTTTTCTGGACATCTATGACCTGGCACTTTTTCAGTGTTATTGGTAGAAGGTTAAGAAGCTTTTGATCTCCTAGTTTGTTCCCTCCTGGTAAGTATCAGGAGAGTACTTGTCTGCTGCTTCTCATATTTCCTGTTGATAAAAATGTGGTCATATCTGTTTAAATCAATAAAACAATGATGTTTACCAAGAAGGGTTCTCATAGTGTTTCATATAGTGCTTAATCATGAATAAAGTATAGTACTCTTCCTGTCCCACACATAAAAAGGAAAAGTAGATTTTCCAAACCCTGTTTACTTTGATGGGGAAAAAAATACCACTTTTTCATTCAGCTACTGATTGCCATAATTAATTTAATATCTTCTAATCAACAAACATCAAGTTATATACAGTTTTACACCTCAATATGTTATTACTTCAAAAGGAAAATCTATGGTTACCATCAGTCAACTCTATTCCTATTGGCCATTTATATCACCCACTCAAAATTAGGAAGAATTTTTTTTTTAGGTACCTTCTTCTTCATATACCAATACATCTTGGGTGATGTTTTCTTCCTTTTGTTTTCATTTTTATCTGTGCCTTTGAAGACTAAAATGACCATGTCACTTCTTCCTCATTTGCTTCCTTACAAGACGTTAAGTAAGTTCATGGGATCATGAGTTCTCAACTATAGTTTCAGCCTTTGTTCATGTAGAAAAACTAAAGTCAATGGAAAGTAAAACAAATTATCTGTCTTACTACTAAACAGGAGATCTCTGAGGAATTAGTATGAATGAGAAGATGTGTATTACAGTTTGTCTGTTTGTTTTTTTTTTAATTTTGTTTTGGTTTATTTACTTATTTATTTATTTGGAGGCGGAGGGAAGGAATTGTCGATCTTTGAGTCTTTAGATACTGTTTGACCTATTGGACTATTTCTTTTTTGTTTTTTGTTTGTTTGGTTTTTGTTTTGTTTTGTTTTGTTTTTGATTTTTTATTGGAAATTTTATTTACATTTCAGATGTTCTCTCCTTACCCCATTCCCCCCCTCCCTCCCAGGAACTTACTATCCCTTCCCCCCTCCTCCTGCCTTCACATTGGTGTACCCCCACCCATCCTCCCCCGTACCTCACCTCCCCCCCTCGAATATCCCCCCCACACAACGTCCAGCCTTCATGGGACGAAGGATCTCTTCTCCCACTTATATATAGCTCCCTTGCATATATAGCTGGAGCTATGGGTCCCTCCCTAAGAGCTCTCAGGCTGGTGGTTTAGACCCTGGGGGCTCTGATTGGTTAATATTGTTGCTTTCCTCATGATGTCACGAATTCTCTCAACTCCATCAGCCTTCACTCTATCTTCTCCATTGGGAACCCCATGATCAGTTTAATGGTTAGCTGTGAGCTTCTGCCTCTGAGTATGTCAGATTCTTGCAGACTTCTAAGGAGACAGCTATATCAGGCTCCTGTCAGCATGTACATCCTGACATCCACATCAACCTCTACCTTTGGTGACTGCACATAGGAATATCCAGGTGGAATGGTCTGTAGACGGTCCATCCTTCAGTTTCTGTCCTGCACTGTGTCTCCATATTTGCACCCTTGAGTATTTTGTTACTCCTTCTAAGAAGGACTGAAGCCCCCCCTACTTGGTCATCATTCTTCATGAGTTTTATGTGGTCTGTGAGTTGAATCTTGGGTATTTCAGGCTTCTGGGCTAAAATCCAATAATCAGTGAGTGAATACCATGTATGTTCTTTTGTGACTGGGTTACTTCACTCAGGATGATATTTTCTAGTTCCATCCATATATATAAGAATTTATCAAATTCATTGTTTTTAATAGCTGAGTAATATTCCATTGTATAAATGTATCACATTTTTTGTATCCATTCCTCTGTTGAAGGGCATCTGGGTTCTTTCCAGTTTCTGGCTATTATAAATAAAGCTGCTATGAACATAGTGGAGCATATGTCCTTGTTATGTGTTAGAGCATCTTCTGGATATATACCCAGGAGTGGTATAGCTGGGTCCTCAGGTAGTGATATGTCCAATTTTCTGAGGAACTGCCAGACTGTTTTCCATAGTGGTTGCACCATCTTGCAATCCCACCAACAATGGAGGAGTGTTCCTCTTTCTCCACATAGGACAAAAGGCAACCAACAGATTGGGAAAAGATCTTTACCAATCTCACATCCGATAGAGGACTAATATCCAATATATACAAAGAACTCAAGAAATTAGACTCTAGACAACCAAATAACCCTATTAAAAAATGGGGTACAGAGTTAAACAAAGAATTCTCAACTGAGGAAATGCGAATGGCCAAGAAGCACCTAAAGAAATGTTCAGCATCCTTGGTTATCAGGGAAATGAAAATCAAAACAACCCTGAGATTCTACCTCACACCAGTCAGAATGGCTAAAATCAAAAACTCAGGTGATAGCAGATGCTGTTGAGGATGTGGAGAAAGAGGAACACTCCTCTATTGTTTGTTTTTTTAATCCCTGCCAGCATGTCCATTCCCCAACTTGTATGTCCCTGATGCCCATAAAGGTTTGGCTCTTTATTCAAGTAAAGGGTTTAAACTCTTCCTTATATTTCCTCATCATGAGTCTTATCCACTCATGACCTAATACTCCTGAGTCTTGACCAAATGCTACATGACATCTGAAGCTCATGTTCATGTGCTCTGTGCACTTTAGGCTACATTCACTGCATTTATGGAAACTGAAAAATCTTAGGTCATGAGTGAGATGAAGTCAGACCAGAGAGTCCCTATTTTGCTAATTCTAGAAACATTGCACTCCAGCACAGGAGAGCTACTCATTCCAGCCCTTTACTAACTAGGTCTCACTGGTGTTTGTGGGTTCCTTCTCCCTTTCTTGTGTTTTCTCTTGGTGTATTTGAACTGCCAGGGAAAGAATGTTTCTGAGGCCTTTAGTTCATCAGAAGTCACAGTAGATCTGGATGCTGAAGGACATCTCAGCATTTAACCCATCTCACTTTTAAAACACAGACATTCAACGCAAATGATCCCTGAGCCTTCATGAGCTATCTTTTGTTTTTCTTCAAACTCATGGCTGATAGCATTACTAGATGATAGCAGGACTCTTCCTGCCTTGCCGTAACTCATTCCAACAATGAATAAAGTATGTGTCTGTCTCTGTGTGTGTATGTGTGTTTGTGTGTGTGTGTGTGTGTGTGTGTGTGTGTGTGTGTGTGTGTGCTTGTTAAGCATCTTCCTTAGTTGTTTTCCACTTTTGGGGGGGGGGGTGGGGGAGGGACAATGTCTCCTATTGAATCTGAAGCTTATGACTCAAATAGATGTCCAGGCAAGTGGGGCTTGAGGATCTGTCTCTACTATCTTCCCAATGAGCAGTGGTTTGCAGAGATGTTACACAAAACTTGAATTTTTGTGTGGGTGCAGGTGATGGAAACTAAGATATTTGTGCTAGAGTAGAGAGTATTATCTATGAAGCCATTTCCCCAGACCTCTTCTTCCAACCTCTTAAAGTTGCAGAGAAAATGTTCATTAGTACAATTGGACAAATTTAAGGTCCTCTTGTTCTTCCACTGATTTCTCAAGGTGATAGATTACTACTTTCTCTGGCATAGTAGCATGGGGCTTTAGACACATCCACCTTTGTTGCCTCTAAGCAGTGCTAACTATATCCTTGCCATTCATGTCAACTCACTACTTCTGACTTCTATAAACTTTACTTTGAGAAAGCTGAGCAATCTGAACCAGTCTTAATTAAGTAACTTCCAGGAAGAATCCTACAGAAAAACACAAGGTTAAATTTTAAAGTCAAACTCATAATCTTCCTCCTCCCAAATCTTCTAGAAGTCAAATTTAGGTAGCTTTACTTTTGAATGAAAAATAACAGGCATAATTGAAACCAAAAATAATACATCTAACTTTAGAAAACTTTGGTTTCTGTCCTTTTACATGTGCACATTGTAATAGGTAGTCAGTATTTACTCTCATTAAATGTGCCATGACAACAGGATTTTAAGGGAAACTACACCATTTTCAGTTTTCAATCTTTATAATAATACTTTATCATATCCCCAGTTGAATCTATGTTAAGAACAAAAAGCTATCTGAAAACACAGTCAACTTACCCAGATCATTGGTATCTGAACCTCTGAATACAATATCTACAATTTTCCCCAAGAAGTTCAAATGATGATGACATCTGAGAACATATAAGTTAGAAAAAGTCAAGTCTTTGGAAGCTATGAGTGACAGCTTTCATCACCTTTGCTGTGGGGGTCCAAACCAATCAATCCCTGTTGGTCCTTGGCTGCCACTGCTCAGTCTTCCTGTCAGGATTCAGACTTTTGGGTTTGTATCCCTTTTCACCTGGCCTTGGATAGAATTAAGAGTTAGGCTCCCCTTTGGACAGCTTGGATGTGGCTTAGAACATGGGTTAGCCTATTTCCCAAATATAGTATAGACTTTCTCTCTGACTCATCTTCAGTTCTACACACAGTTCTCCAATACTTTGGTTGTGCTCCAAAGCAGTCTCAGTTTTCTATCTTCTTCCTACAGCAAGAATGCATAAATGCATGTCAAGAGTTAAGAAGATTCTGGATTGATCATTGAGTTGCTCTAAACGCAATTCTACAAGTCTGTACATATAGAGTATCAAGCAAGAATTCTCTCTGTATCAAAAATCTCCACTCCTTAGATGGCAGGAAAGAATACAAATTCATGAATGGCATGAAGAGTCACCAATTGCCTGGTTATGTTTGCATTCAGTGCGTATTTGGTATAGTCTGATGATAATCACTGTCAAGAACTAGCTAATATATTGAAAAGGCTTTTCTTTGGTCTGCTGTTTGGAATTTCCTATTTTATTAAATGTCAAAATTGATGGGCAGACTGTCCCTTCCAGTTATAGGAATATTAGGCTGTGTTTTTTTCAGATTATCTGCTTTCTGGAGTCTGTTGAACTGCTTAAACAGATGTGCCTGCCTTAGGCCCCCTTGCTCTGCTGCAGTGGCAGCTAAAGAACCAGATTCAGATCCTCTTCAGTCTAATGACAGGGGACAAATGGCATTTTGACAATAAGCACACCCCACATCTGAGTCCAAGATTTTAGAGTGAATGGTTCAGGCCAACTAAGCTTACTTTATAGTTCTATGAACATGTGTTTTCATTTTGTGCAACCCATTGAGTGTGCCACTATCAAAACTAACTCTAAAATCTAAATCCTTCTTTTCAAAAATGCAATTGTCAACATGACATAAATTGGCACTTTTCACATAAAAACTGCTCTTGCTTTAATAAGTTCCTCCTGGCATGGAGGAATGGGCACTGGATTTGGAGTACTTAAGTGATAATGCCTTCCAATTATTTTTCTCCTCAGACCTTCCATCTCTAGAGTATTTTATATTGCTCTAGCTATACCCAACTCCTAATTTTAGTATCTCATCCCTGACTTTTCTAAAAAAGATCAATGTTTCCCACTATAATATACACACCCATACCAGATACTACTAAGACCCTTTTCTTTCCTGTAGTTACAGACCATACCTCAGAGTTTTCATAACTATTAATGTCTGCCTGGAATTCTCTTCTCCCAGGAATCTTCTCAGCTCCTCCCCTCTTTGTCTTTTCCTTGCATTTTTTTCTTTATACAACCTTCCCTAACCCTGCATTGAAAAATGTTATCTGCTCGTAGTATTCTATCTTCTCCTTTTCTTTTTTCTTACCTCTTAAAATAACCTAACTTACTGAATGTTTTTCCTTCCGTTGTATTCTTGTCAGATAATCCTTTTAAGTGAATGAATATGTTTGCATATAGAATTTTAGGGAAATTAGAAAAAGTTTAGTATACATAAAATGGCATCAATCCTAATTTTACTGACACCATTAAATAGATAATACAGTATACATAAATGACTTTACCTGGTATGACATTCTTGGCACATACTCTTATAAATGTTATGTAGCATGCTTCCCTTCTTAAACTGTAAAGTGGAAATGGTAATGCCAGTTACTCACCTGCAGTGAGTGATTCGTGGGCGTCAAAGATAAGCTGGAAATATTCTCTGAGTTGAGAGGAGGGAAGGACTTTGAAGATGTAATTAAGCTAAAGATCTTGAAATATGATTATCCTGGACTATCTGGGTAGGTTCTAAATTGAATGACAACTGTTCTTTTAAGACTTATGTGGGATAAAACTACAGGGGACAGGAGTCACTGAAGTGACAGGAAAAGGCCAGGGTGAGGTAGCTCCACCTTAATAATACCAGAGACTCCCAAAGATAGAAGATACAAAGAAAAAACACTCTCTTAGAGCCAAAAGTACCATATTCTTGGCTGGATTTGGATATTTTAGATTTCAGAGGCATAGAATCATAAGTTTTCATTATGTTAAGTTTCAGAGGACATGATAGTTTGTTATGGAAGTCTTAGTTCTTACAGCTATAAGAATCTACTACGTTATCTGTAGAATCACTGTGAAGACAGAAGAAGGTGATATGTGTTCAACTTCTAGTGATAGCATATAATGAATAAATAAGCAATTGTCATTGTTGTGATTGTTACCAACCAAATTCTAGCTCAGTTTTCAATATGGAGTCACTCAAGGAATCCCATGGAAGAGGAGGTAAGAAGAGTGTAAGAGCCAGATGGGATGAAGGACACCAAGGAAACAAGGCCCTCGAAGTCAACTAAGCAAGGCTCATATGAACTCAAAGAGACTGAAGCAGCAAGAACAGCAAGAACATGTATGTATGTATATGTATGTATACTCTCTTGGGCTCTTTTCCTTCTGTTGCTTTCCCTTTTCTAGCTTCAATGTGATGCCTTTTGTCTTGTCTTACTATATTTCATTCTCTTATGTTTTGTTTTTGCTCCTTGTTGCCTGTTCCTTTCTAATGAGAGATGGGAAGAGAATGGATCTCAATGAGAGAGGACATGGAGAGGAACTGGGAGGAGTAGAAGGAGGGGAATAATCAGGAGATATTGTATGAAAAAAAGAATCTATTTTTAATAAAAGCAAAAGCATTTTTTAAATTTTACTTTAAAAACGTTACATGGAGTCACCAGTTCTCCAACGTGGTTAACATTGTAACACACAGCAAGCTCTCATGGCTAAGTTTTCATTCTAAACTTTAAGGTAATTTGTTTTACTTCCAGTGGTCTGCAGTAATGTCTGTAGGAGCTTTATTGCCCTGTTGCCAGTTTTAACTGTATTTGTGGTTCCAGGCTCCAAGATTCCAGAGCCAAGGGCACTAGAGCAAAGTGAGAGTAAATTGTCCTCTGATGTTTCAAAACAAGCATTAATGCCAGTCTGAAAGTACAATAAACTCACCAGTTTTGTTTGTTTGTTCCAAACTAGTTTAAATATCCAGAATAACTGTTCTATGAATTTAGCATAACACCTATAGTAATGTTTTGAGGATATTACAATTAAACCTTTACTCCTACAGAATCTCTGAATGATAAGCTTAAATAAGGAATTGTTTCCTTATCAGCCTGTGACATGGCAGAATAAATAACTTTCAAGCCACAAACTGGCCACAGCTGTGCTCTACAGTCTTCTGAGAGCCATTCCGGTTATCCTCATGTAGATGACCATTTTGCCCTGTCAGCTCAGGACCGTGGCCTGATATTTAGGGAAGCACCCAATTAATTGGTTAAAAAAGAACAAAGTGACTCAGAGCATGACAATTGAGCCACAGAGCTGGAACTATAGGTGTACACCCTGGGAAAAGTGCTATGCCAGGCATCTTCTTCACCTTGGAGTCAGGAGGCATTGCCCTGAGTTCTCCATCCAATAAAGCCATTTGGGGGAAAGTCGGGAAGGAGGGGGAGCTGAGAGTAAATCACTGACCTCCAGATTCTCAGGAGGCCAGGATTACGGTAAGAGAGAAAATCAATCAGGGAGTTGCTCTATTTCTATTTCCTTATTAGAAAAGGACCACACAGAGAGAACATCGGTAACCCAGTACAACTGTGAAAACAAGATGTTGGCAGGATGGAGAGGTGTGAGCAGGAAGGTGAGGAGGGCATATTTGGAAGTAGTTCACCTCACTTTCCCTGGGAATAGTTGGTGAGCTAGTAACATAAATCAAGAGAATGCTTCAAAACACTCATTATCTTTGAGGATCATTCATTATGTATGTCGGAGGCCAGCTTGGTACGGTATGAAAGAACAAGTCAGTGTGTAGTTAGTGTGCTTGAACTACTAAGAAATGAAAGAACATGTTGACTCTTTTTTCAAAAAAAAAAAAATAGGCACTATTGAGCAATGCATTTCAAAACCCATTTTGAATAAATAAAATTCCAGGAGGCTTTTGTTCCATCTAAAACGTTCTAAAACCAAAGAGTGGTAGAATATAATTTTTGAGTAAGTTGCTTAACTTTATTTAGAAAATTTATTTTCTTACCTGATTAAAATGGTAGTTCTCTAAAAATGTAGCATTTTTATATCTGCGTAAATAGAAGGTACTTCTGATAGGTGCTAATTTAGTAAAGAAAGAATTTCTCTTTACCAAGATTTCTGTTAATGTTTCACAATTCTCTATAAAGGTCAGTAAAATTCATGGTGGTTGGTGTCTATGTACACAGCATGGGGGAAAACTCTCCCTTAAGCCAGTAAACAAAAACAAAATATCAGGCTTCAGATGCAAGTCTTGTCTATTTTAACAGGTAAACATTAGCTTTGGAAGAACAAATGGAATGTTCTTAAGTTTGGCAAGATGAGTGGAAACTGTTATTCATGTTCTATTTTTTTCAACAAATGATAATTTGTGACAGGCTAAATTAGTGTTGGAAAAACAAGTTATGGTAGATTGTACGCAATAATTTAATGAATTACCACAGAGACTCAGAAACTCTAAGGCACTGAGAAGAATTGTCCCAAAATATATGGTAATGATTACATTGAAAACCTCACACAGCTCAAAAACGTATAGATCATTATCTCTCTAAAGTAATATTTCTGATTATTTTTACATGTGTGAAAAATATGTCCAAAGCCTAGACTGTAATTTTCTTTCTATAATAATATACATGGATTACCAGTGCTTGGCTTTTATAAACATTGGTTAGCAGTTATAATTCAAGAGGCACATTTGAAGATGCAAAAAAAGTCAACTTATTGAGCAGCAGGACTGGAAAATGGCAACTTACACAAGTTTTATACCTGGCCTTAGGCTAGACAGAGATAGAGAGAGAACTATCATGCCTACTAGACTTAAGAATTTTACACATTTTATTAATATGTCAAAAATAACACAGAATCAGTAAATAAGAATGCATGCATATGCATGCCATATATGTTCAAAGAAGGAAAAATAGAGACGACTTCATTGAGGTTAAGGTCAGGCTGACTGGAAAGTTTAGGGTTTTGCTGTGTCTGAGATTTTCCAAGGAGTAGAGAATATCAGTTTCTTTATGTGTGTGTGTGTGTGTGTGTGTGTGTATGTTGGGGTCATATTTAATTAATGTTTAGTTTATTTAAGGCTCATTTGCATTAAAAAGACTCATAATATCTTTTTCATTATTCAAATCAAATTAAGTGGAATTTCATAAATCTAAGCATGATAGAAAAACAGAAGTCATAACTCTTAGAGGAAACGGAAGAAGGGTTGAGTTGGCGTGTCTGGGGCCATGGGAAATATTCATTAAATTATTGCGTCAAATAGGAGCTTAGTGGTTGGAGGACTCACAGTGATTGGAAGAGTTAAGAGTAAAACTGTTATTCATGCTCTATTTTTCAGTGAAGGGAAGGCTCATGGGAGAGAGCACTGTGATGGGAGTGCTCATGGGAGGGAGCACAGGGAAGGAAGGTCTCACAGTGATGGAAGGGAGCATCGCATCGTGAAGGGAGGGAAAACAGTGATTGGAGGTTCCACAGTGATGGGAAGGTAAGAGCAGCACCAGTCACCGTAAGATCCTAAAAGACAACATACAAAAGCCAAAAGGTTATACTTGAGCTGTTGACTGACAAAGGACGCCATCAGGATTATGGAGTGTTGTCATGTTGTGATGAGAAGAGCTAGGGAGAAGCAGTCTTTCTGATACCCAGTGTCCAGAAGAGAAAATCAAAAACAGAGAACGAAGAAAAAGGATGAAGATAGATGAATTAGAAATATATTGGAAAAAACACAGCCAGAATGAGCCAACCATGGAGATAAAATGAGAAAGTAATTACAAAGCTACCACTTCAGATCTGTGAAAATAAACTTGGTTTATGTAGCCAAGCCTCTTCTTACAGTTCTTCCTCCCTTGCATGTATATAGGTATGGTCCTGGAATGAAAGGCTCGTTGGCATGGTGACACCATTCATAGATTACTGTGCATCCTGATTCTAAGGACTCCATATATCTCTACTCATCTCTTGTTACAATTTCTCTCTCTGAGTTGTTGCTTTCATTGTTTTATGGTTAAAAAAAAAAAGAGCAATGTTAAAGAAAAGAGACTCAGTTTCTCTTTTATTTATATGATGGTCTATTAAACTAAAGTGGTAAAGTAAAATACTTTATCTGTATTTATAAAATAAGGAAACCATTGATTGTCTTCATTTACTTGTTTCCATGTTTCACTTGTGTGCCTCTTCTAATGTATCTACCTTGGATGTTTAGAAAGAGTTATACTGTAAAATCTCTGGTCAAACAGTAGTTCATCATTTCTTCCCAAAGTTGGTTTCCATATTTTTGCCCCTGGGGCTTATAAAGGTTTCAAAAAATAAGTATGACCTGGTATTTTATAAAGATACAAATTATGTATTTAAAGTTATATAGAATGAAGAGAACAATGCAGAAGCACGCAGTTTTCATATGTGGCCACTCAGCAGTTGACTACTTATGAGCTGCACACTGCAGAGTCCGATTGAGAAAGCTTGAAAAATTTAAGTGGATACAGTTTATGTCTTTATTTCAGTGCCAGTAACATAATTGTTCCCATTGTCTTATGACATTTATTTTTTCTAAAATATGATGATGATGATAGTAATGGTGATGATAATAAATAAATACTATATGGACTACCCTCAAGGACTCTGTCCTATTAGCCTCATTTTTAGTCGTGTCAAAAAAGCGACTACCAGTTTTAACAAAAATGACAAGTCTGCAAACATAGTCACTACTGCTTCCCAAGTTGCCAAAGAACTGAGGTAAATTATTCAGTCCTTAGGCTTTTTGTTGAGTGTGCCATCACCCAGAAAACATGGTCCAACACTAAGAAATTATCAGTGAGGAGACTCTTCACACAGTGCCCAGCTGCCAGTAGTTTTGTAGTGTGTCGATGACATGTGAATGATATCTCATATGTTGAAGAAAGTAACAAAGAACAGGAAAACAAAATCAAAAGGAACAGAAGAAACAGGTAGCAAGGAAGAAAGCACAGACTATGGAGATGGGGGAGGGGTAGATGATGTCTGCTGACATCTTTAGCCTGTAATCTGCACTCACTGCTCTTCCAGAGGACCCAGTTCAGTTCCTAGCACCCACATGGCAGCTTAGAACCTACCCAAACTCTAACTTCACTGCCAGTTCCTGTCGAGTCTCTGCAAGCATTAGGCAAGAAGACAGTGCACCTATATAAGGCAAAAACACCTACACACATAAAACTAAAATAAATGTATCTTGTAAAAGTGAACTACACTTTATTATCTGAACATATGTATTGCAAAGCATAGTCTCGTCCAAGGTCTCTAGCTAGTATCAACAGTTCCAGAAATCTACTGAGAGGAACTTCTCCAACCCTGGATAATGAGGAAACCTATACAAATACTTGAAAACTGCAAGAGGAAAAAAGCCTGGATCTCCAGGACAAGTCAAGAGTTGACTTTCATAGCATATTATTCACTCATCACAGATCTGTAACTAAATGACTCAATATGATACAAAGTAGCGCAACAACAGTACAATTAACTTTTCATCGTTCTGTTTGCTTCAGTGAGAAAGCCAGCACTCCATAGCTACAATGTCCTGTCCTATGCTGCTCCATAATGCTTCAGCAGTCATTATTTATTGGCTACTCTTTATCTTTTAGATGTATCTATTCTAAGCAGTTTAAAATGGAATCAGTGTGTCATCCTCTTTCACTTAATCTAATGAAGGTAGCATGAGTCAGAATCTAAACTTTTTATTGCTAATCAACATTGCACTATAAGGATGGATCAAATTTTATATCCATTCATCAGTTGACCATTTGACTTGATGCCCTCTTTTGGCCATTATGAATTATGTTGCATTTTATACTGGTGTGTGAATTGTACAGATATATGTTTTTATTATAATTATACAGCTTCTGGTGGATATGTGATATATAATGGCCTCATCTTTTAAGGAAAAGACACTTTTCCAAACTAGCTATCCCTCTTTTCATTCTTTTTTTTCTCTTTGTTTTTTTAATTCTTTTCTTTTTTGTTTTCCATTGTTTCTTTGGGTTTTTTTTTTTTTACTTGTTAATTATTATTGTCTTCCTTTTTATTCCAGACATTCTAGTTCATGTACAGTGATTAGTGTCACCGTAGTTTTGATTTGTATCTCTCTCATTGTTATTTATGTAAAAATATTTTATTTACTCAATCATATTTGTATCTCTTCCTTCTTTGAAAAGCAGGTAATTGTAATCTTAAACCTTTAATTATCTGGATAATTTTTATTGCACGTTTTCTAGGTGTCCTTTAAGATATTTTATTTTTGTTTCTATTTTTCAAGACAAGGTCTCTCTACATGGCCCTGACTGTCCTGGAACTCACTATGTAGACTAATCTGGACTCAAATTCATAAAGATCTGCCTGGCTTTGTGTCTCACATGTTGGGATAAAATGGCATGTGCCACTACACTCGTCTAGACTATAGGACATTTTAAATGTTTATTTTATTGCTGTCTCTGTATCTTCTTGTTTACATTGATACTGTCCTGATTAGAGATTTACACCAACTCATTCTCTTAAGACTATAATAAGTTGAACTTTTAAAATTTACGTATTTGATTCCCTTTTAGTTAATTTTACATGAGGTGTGAACTAAAAATGCAGCTTCTTTCTCTGGCATGCAGATTTCCAGCTGTCTTAAAACCATCTGCTGCAAAGTCTATTCTTACCTCCAGCAAATTGTCTTGGCTCTAGATTTTAATTTCAATTCTCTTGTGGAATTTTTCCCTGTGGAATATATTCGTGGCACATTCTGTTTTACTATAAAACTTGACACCCAATATTTGTTAGTAAATTTCTTTCTTCCCTAGGGGCTGGAAACTTTAGCTACTGCCCACCAGTGAGGCGTGTCTCTCTCGGCTCCTCAAGCACCAGAAGTCATCACACCAGTTCATGCCACAGATCTTACACTGTGGTTATGTTCACTCCTGATGTAACTCACAGGTATAACCAATATTCTCTAAACCCTGCCCTTTTCTTAGGCTCAGAGCCTATATACAGATGTTCCGCTACTACCCAAGAGATTGCTATGTCATCCTTACACCTTGACAGAATGCCAATGGAGTATTTGCCATGTAAGGGAATATCCATCTTCTAATCAACAGGCCTGCAACTGAGTGTCGTCTTAGACAATCTACAGTGCTTTGCCTCCTGCTATTAACAATACTGTTTTTCATTTGTTTTATACACAGGAAAGTCTGAATCAACTCATTGAGGACTGAATTCTAAGCAAAGATTATATTCATTTGCCATGTTACTGTAACAAAGAATTACAAAGTGGGCTGCCACTGACAAAAGAACTTCATTGTCTCACCATTCTGAAGGACAGAAATCTGACATCAGAGGATGGCGAGGTTAGTTGGTTGTGAGGGCTTTGGGAATTTGGGTTCTACCTCTACCTTCCCTCCTGGTACTTTGTGAGCTTTGGTGTCACTGGGCCTCTGCTGCATCTACCTGCCTGAAGTCTACTTTCAGTTTTACATAGTTCTCTCTCTCTCTCTCTCTCTCTCTCTCTCTCTCTCTCTCTCTCTCTCACACACACACACACACACACACACACACACATTCTCTCCATGTGTGTGTGTGTAATGTGTGTACATGTGTGTGTATACATGTGTGTGTGTACACATGTGTGCAACCATGTATCCTCTTTGTGTAAAAACCCTGCTGTTTAGATTAAGGATCTACTTTACTATTAGCATGATTACCTCTTAACTAATTTTACCTTAATGGCCCTGTCTCCTAAAATCACAGTCTGAGTTTCTGGTGCTTGGAAGTTTACCATAGGAATTTTGAGGTGCATGTTTAACTCATAAAATCAATAGAAGAAAAAGTGACATCAAAAAAAGCCTAGAGAGAGAATCTCCTCAATCCCCCGCTTAACGACTCCAGAGTCAACTGTGAAGCAGCCAGTGCAGTACCACAGAGACCCAGAGAATGGTGGTAGAGAGAGGCACAAGACTCTGAATCCACTTCAAGAATTCGAAGTTTTTATTTTTCCCACTACTGTTTACATATTATTTAGTTAGCTACAAGACACACCATTGCAAACAAAGCTTAAGGGACATCTGTTTGAAGCTTTTTTCTGGGTTCTTCCTTCTGTGCTTTTCTGCCCTTGTGGCATTGTTTGCCTTCAGGAAGACATTCTTTCTAAGCTTTATCTCCTGCCTGCAGTTTTCCAGTTACAGGGCCACATCTGGTTCAGTGTTTGTTCCCAAGAAAGAGACTTCTGCCCATGTGAACACACCGATTACTATACTTTCCACGAGTTTATTATGTTCACAGGACAAGGACCCCCCCTGTAAAGAAGCAATAAGACTGAGATCGTGTGTTGGAAAAGTTTGCTAAGGAAATGGAAAGATTTCCCATGTAGAGATATTTAAAGAACTCTCAGATTTTATAGAGTATTGTCATGTAACATGTTTACTTTAAGAAAAAAAGGATACAGTCCACAGAAGAAAATAATTTCTGGTAAACACTGAGATCAGGAAGACATCCAGATGCTAGTTCCCAAGTGCTCTTCCACATGTACAGACCATGCTGCGTTTCTGGACTAAACTAAGATCTAGGTATGAAATTGTGGTTTTGAGAGACCTCAAAGTAGAAGCGTCAATAAAACTTTTATGCTTCTCTGGCCATGTGTCAAACCAAGCTATTTAACCAGCTTAGCCATTTGGAAGTCATCAGTAAAAGAAAATGACCCAAAGGATTGGTACAGAAGTTACATACTTTTCACACTATGTGATAAATCCAATTGCCCTAGTCATGGCCAAGAATCAAAGTCAGACATCAAGTATCACTATAAGTAAAGTTTGTGTTTTTCCAGACTGATCTTCAGTGAGGGTGTGGAAGGAATCAGACGGGAAACCGGATGAACAACCAGGTTTCAGAAGACTCACTGACCAACCCTAAGTATATGCTTGGCACAGACTGTCAGAGTTGTCCCAAATTGAGACAAGGGGACAAAGAAGAAACAGGGATTGCCTTTTCAATATATAGTTTTATTGTCAAATAGTATCTATTGACATAGTTATAATAGTTGAATATGGCTAAACATGATAGGTTACAGTGTAGCTTTAACCAAATCCTACAGCGCTATAGAAACAGTTTCCTTCAAGTCAAGTTCAGGTCTAACTGCATAGTTAAGTTGGGAATTTAAAGATGTATGCCTCAACTGAGGAGAAATGATTGTATCTGTTTTGTAAGGTCAGAAGCCAGAGTGTTACAGGGTACTACACAGTCTACATTCTATTATACATGTGACTCCAATTTCCTCCCAATACTTAACTCTTTCACTTAGATTTTCAGAGACAAGTCCCTTGACTAACCATCAGTAAGATTCAAGGGATCCATCCTGCATAAAAGCGGTTCTCAACTTGCTTTTAGTAATTTCATTGTTATCTTCTTCATCTCCATGTTGGGGTAAAATGTTTCACCATATATCATCATGCTTTCCGTCAATGTAATCTACCCTATCAAAAAGAAGGATATATATATTCCAAATAGTAACTACCATAGCATTGCAGCATTGAAAAACCTTAGAAAACCTGACCTTTCATCGACAGCATGACGTGAATCTATGCCTGGGAACATGGATGAAGAAAGTAAGACTTAGCATAAAATCACCCAAAATTCATGAACCAACTGTCTAGAATCTTACTTCCACATGTTAGACATTGTTATAAAAGTCTTAGCTCGGCGGTGTGGCGCACGCCTTTAATCCCAGCACTTGGGAGCGGGAGACAGCAGACTTCTGAGTTCAAGGCCAGCCTGGTCTATAGAGTGAATTCCAGGACAGCCAAGGCTATACAGAAACCCTGTCTCGAAAAAACCAAAAAAAATAAAATAAAATAAAAGTCTTAAGGACCAAGAATAATAGGATTTGTGTAACAATAGGAATAGCCAGTCAGTATCATCATTCTATATGTACACTGTACAGTTACAGATAAAATTGGGATATACAGGGTTATAATCCCAAACTGGCCATCATTCAGGAAACAAGCAGCATTCATATTCAAGGGGTCAGGTCTCAGCCTCTGAGCTGATATTGAAATATAAATACCTATTACAAGATTAGAACTCCATAACAGAGGTGGATATACAGCTTTAAATCTCTTG
Source organism: Mastomys natalensis (assembly GCA_021653895.1). NCBI lineage: Eukaryota > Metazoa > Chordata > Mammalia > Rodentia > Muridae > Mastomys > Mastomys natalensis. Next base: position 927,287 of record JAJTUV010000425.1, on the reverse strand, counting down.
TTGAACACACCCATAGCTCTGGGTCCGATTCCCAGCACTGATGAGGAAGAAGCAAAGAACAAGGACAAAGAATGACTGGGAAAAAGAGAAACAGTAAAAAACACTGGGTTTGTGTAATCATCTCAAGCTCTCGGGCTGAAGTTAAGGCAGGGCAGGGCATCTCTACTGGGCAAGAAGGATAACTAGGTGTCAGTGAATGAAACCCCACATGATGGAGAAGGAAAGACAGTATCTTGGAAACTACATAGGAGTTTAATCATGGGAGGAACCACTGACGAAACTCAGAGACAAGGAAACTGTATCAAGCTCAGGGCTTGCTGAAGACAGCCATGCTTTCGCCTGTAGTCACAAAGTCCAATCCATTTAACATTTCCATGACATTTTGTAGTCACCCTACTAGTCACACGATCTGAAAAACAGGAAATACAGTATATTTGAGCTCCTGATCCACAACCTCTATTGCCACTGAGGTGCTTGAGAGCAAAAGGCAACAGCTTTTGTGGATTTTATCCAAAGGCTCCAAGAGTTTGGACACTGGGTTCCCAGAAGCCCCACTGTTTGGGGGAATTGAGGAATCATTAGTAGGTGGGATCGAGCTGGAGGAAGTAGGTAGCTAGAGGTGGTCACTCTGTCTCTAGTACTCCCCACACTCTCAGTCTGTCCTTTGCTTCTTGTCCTGCCTACATTTCTTGGTACAGTGAGAGGTGAGTAAGCAGCTTCATTATCTAGGGGCCACACCTGCTTTCCACCTCAGTCCGTCCTGTTTCCTATCCCACCATGATGATCAATATCATCCCCATGGCCAAAGTAAATCTTTCCTCCTTAAAGCTGTTTCTTGTCAGATATTTGGTCATAGCAATGAGAAGGATATGTAATACTTTAATGAGACACCTGCCTCCAAGAAACAGTTAGTAATATTAGCTGAATGAGAAAGAATGGGAGTAAGACTGCCTTCCTAAGGAGAGAAACAGATAGACTCTGATGTTCAGGTAAAGGTTCTCTTGTGTTCTCTTATTGTGCATTTTAAAAAATAATAACAATACTGACACTAATGTCTTGATACAATGAATGTGTCCTCCAAGAATGTGACATTTCTTTTTGCTCTTTAACTTTTCTTTATCTTATTGTAAAAATAAGTCTGTTGGTTCCAAAAGGAATTGGTAGAATTTAGCCTGGGTTAATTGGACTGAAACTGTTGTGGTAAAAATAAAACATACCTGTTTTGAGTATTCAGTAAATAGGTTAGAAGCATGTGTGGGACCTCAGTGCAAGAGCAATCTCTGCAGACAAGGAGATCTTTACTGGAATGAACTGTGCAAACCAAGGGAGGTTATGCATTTGGCTAATTTACTTTAATTCAGGTGAATTCTATAGCTTAAATTTAACATCCTCACTCGTGGGAAGCCAGGCTCTTCAGAGACTCAATATCTTAAATCCTTAGGCCAAGACAAGAGCCTTTAATTGAAAAATAATCTTATTCTTTCTTTTTTGTTTCAAGTGGTAAAAAAAAAATTAAAATCACTATATTTTTTCTTTTTAATCCTAAGAGAGGTTTCCCCATTCATGACATAATTGAAGTTTTCAAACTTAAAACATCTTTAAATCAGGAATGAATCAAGGATCCCTCTCAAAGCTTGTGGAGATTGGGTACCATGAAGCTCTCAGAGGGCTCAAAGTAGGACAGCGTCAGAAGAAATGAGACTAGAAATAAGGTCAGGGGGCAGCGTGATGGTTTTATAACCTTAGGTGACCACCAACAATAGCTTAAGAGTGTATTTCAGTTGAAATGTGAACAAATGACTAAGAAGAACACATTATCCAAGTACTGTTTTATGTATTTAGTTACTTTCAAGGCAAATACAGTAAGGTGGTTAAGCTGAAATTTTTACCCAACAAGATGTGCATCTCTGGGGACACAGCATGAGCTCTGTCTCAGGCCACAACAATGTGCAGCCATGTTGGAAGACTGTGTCCAATTAACATAGGATCTTAAAGTACTTAAAATTATTTTCTCTAATCTGTTTTTCATTCTGCCAGACAAAGTCAAGAGAAATTTTAATGAGTTTTGGGAAAGCATATTTCAGGTTTCCCACTGACGAGATGATTTTATTCATTCAGGTTTCTCTAGATAATCACTTCCGGAATGCCTTTCAACATCTCAAATTCAAGTAACAGTTGACTCTTGGACACGTGGGGATATTTATCCACATAGTCTGGACAACAAATTTGCTTTGGAAGACTAATGCTTCTGTTTCCAATGTAGTTTTGACGTCAAGGTATAATATCCATCCTGAGGCACAGTTACATGTCCTATGCATCTCACAAAGTAATCAAAGCCAGCTGAATACTATTTGAGATTCTAGTGCTAGAAGAATGGATGCTTAATGCCGAGGTTTCAGTGCTTCTCTCTTGCAAATGGTTTTAGCTCTTATGCGTTTTAATTTCCTCCTTTTCCATCTCTGCTTATGGTGTGCGTGTGCGTGTGGTGTGCGTGTGCGTGCGTGGTGGTGGATGCTTGTTTGCGTGCGGCGTGCATCTGTCGTGCAGCGTGCGTGCGTGCGTGCGTGTGTGCATGCGTGTTGCATGTGTCCGTAATTGTAGGTATGTGGGCACATTCTCTGGGGATGTATTTGAGTGTGTGTGCCTGTGCAAATTAAGAGCAGAGGCTGATGGCAAGAATCATTCTCCATTAACAACCTGCTTTGTATGAGTTTGTCAGTTAAACCCAGAGCTTCCTGATACAGCTAGCTAGCTTTCACTTGGGATTCTCTGTGTCCATTTTCCAAGGATAAAATTACTGGGGCACTCCACATCCACCAAGCATTTTATATGGGTTCAAAAGTCTGTGATCGCATTGCAATTGCTTTAAATCTGGAGCTTCCTCCTCAGACCTTGACTTTTAAGAATCAGTGATAAATATATAGATATAAATCAATGTAAATATAAATACTATAAGTATCCTTCTATAACAGTGGAAAGATGATGAAAAATAGATGTTGTTGATGAGGTTATAAGTGAACATTTACAGTGCTTTTCTATGAAGTCACACATAAGTATGTTAATGTATGTGAAAAAAATTGTTACCAAAGGAAAGGATTTTAGTAGCTTTTTTACTGTCTTAAGTATGTTACCTCATGAGACTAAAGTCAGTATAAATGCCTAGCTTTTTAGGCATTTTTAACCTATTGTAGCTGTAAGAAGAGTATATCAGGAAGACTGTTAGTTTCAAGGCAGCTTTAGGTAGACAGGGAGACCTTGAAAAAAAATGATTATATATTGGTACATTTTGATTTGCAAATATGATATAGTCCTTGTCCCTAAGGACTATTTTGTTTTTTAAATCATCTTTAGATTCTAATGTAGCTTTGCAAAAGTTACAGAAACACTGGATACTAACACACACAACACACACACACACACACACACACACACACACACACACACACAACACTAATGAGTAACAAGGCAATATTTCTTAAAGGAAATTCAAACTGAAATGTCTTTTTAAATCTCTGTGAAATTTCATAAAACATTTTTTTACTTTAGTGACATTTTCTCTTGAATTAATTCAAAATGCATAGCTATAAATATTATAAATGTATTCAACCAGAAAATAAAATAGTAAGAAAATAAATGTTGTTTTGTTGATTATCTGCTTGATCATGAATTAAGCATTTGCTTGTAGTAGTTTGAATGAGAGTGGCTCCCACACATTCATACATTTGAATGGTTTCCATTTGGTGAAACTGTTTGGGAAGGATTAACAGATGAGCTTTGGAAGAGGTATGTTCCTGGGGTGACCTTTGAGGTTTCAAAAGACTCAGTATTCTCATTCTGTCTCCCTCCCTCCCTCCTTCCTTTTCCCTTCTTCCCTCCCTCCCTCCCTTCCTCTCCTTTCTCTCTCTTCTCTTTCTGTTACAGATTGTGACTGAGATTTGAGTTCTCAGCTACTACTCCAGTGCCCTCCCTGTCTGTCTGCTTGCTGCCATGCTCCCCACCATAATGATCATGGACTCTAATCATCTCAGACCATGATCCCCAAATTAAATTCTTTCTTCTATTTGGTCATGGTGTTGCATTTCAGTACTAGAAAATAACTAAGTCACTGACGCCTTACACAGTCTGCCACCGAAACTAACAGGAAAGTAAGAAAAAAATTACATGAAGCTACTTGTAATCGCCGCATAAAGAAGGCACTGAAGTGAGAGCCAAGAGAGGAGCAGCTCATGAAATGCAGCGCCTGCCACTGCCTTCCAGTTCTCTGCCTGAAATGCAAGCCAAGCACGGCATTCTCTTGAGAAGAAGGGACAGAGACTCCAGACCGAGCAGAAGTCACCTAAAGTAACTGAGATTTGTGGAGCATACAGCAAAAGTGGGAGTTGCAAAGAAATGAGTGCACGTGAGTCAGAAGCTCTTTAGCAGATCCACGGTGAGTCTTTGGCCGAGGGATGTTTTGCTCATATACAGAATTAGTCAATACAAATCTTACCAGAGTGCTACGGCTCTGAGATGTGACAAAATGTCTGTGATAGTTTGACCAGGAAGCAGATGCTCAGCCCATTTCCCATGTAGGCATGCAGGTGAAAATCAGGAAGCTCCACCTGAACAGTGAAGATCAAATACAGGAGTGTGACCTCTTCTAGGTATCTTCTAAAAGCTTGAGCAATGAAGGCCTAACATTCCCTGGGAAGTCTCCGGGACATCACTTGAGTCTCATTGATTTGGAGAGGTTTAAGAAGCATCCTTGAGTCTTCACAGAACTGTTCTAGTGGAGCATATAATCAAACCTATACATGCTCATTGTTAATATCGAGTCATTGGCCTCCCTACAAGAACCAAAAACAAAAACAAAAAACAAAAGGACCCTCCATTCTTCAAAAGAAAATAACAGAATCCAGAGTCACTATCACATATAATTTGAATTATTAGTGTGTATACAAAGAAACAGAAAAGCAAAAGTTTATCTAAGAAACATAATCAGTAAATAAATGATCTGAAAAGCCTCAGGCATTACATTTACAAGGAAGTTCTTTAGCAAAGCAGACTAAATCAAATTTATAATACATTGAAATATTTTATAGGTATAATAAATTAAATGAAAAATAGAACTTAAAAATAGGAAATGGAATTAACAAAGGTCCAAATCAGATTGTTTTTTTTGTTGTTGTTTGTTTGTTTTTTTTTCAAGAACGATTTCTCTGTGTAGTCCTGTCTGTCTTGTAGCCCAGCCTAGCCTTGAATTAAGAGATGTGCCTGCCTCTGTTTCAGAGAGCTGGGATTAAAAGCATGCATTGCTACTGCCACCTGCGAATCGTTTTATTTATGATATATTATAAATAAAATATATATATATTATTTTCAAGCCACCCAAAACAAAGCAAAACATCAGAACTAATGAATTAATTTTTAGTTTCACTCTCCCAGCATAGAGTATCTCTTTATCACAGACTATTTTCTGTGCAACATTAATTTTCTGTCTATATTCAAGTTTTGTATTAAAGCATTCATATTAAATCACACTATGTACCAATAAAATAAGTATATACTAATATTAAGTATGTATTTGTATTCCATATTCTTCAGCATGGAGTAACTAACAATAGTCAATCCTAATTTTATTAACCATGAGTGGTAACACATTCATAATCCCACCTACTTCAGAGGCTGAGGCAAGAAGATGACAAATTTGGGACCTACTGAAAAACAGTGAGAACATGTCAAAACAAAGTAAAGTATGTGTGGGAATACAGCTAAAAAACAGAGCATTTCCATAATATATGTGAGTTCCAAACAAAATAGAAAACAATATCAATATCTTAATTTTTAATTTCTCCTTCACAAGATAGGATATCTCTTTATCCCACTGTTAGACTATTTTCAGTGATATCAACACACTTCTATTTTATTATTATTGCCTTGTAAAAGTTACAGTGGTCTGAATTTTTGCCTCTTTTAAAGGAATTATCTGAGCCACAACATCTAACTAAATTTAATTTTAAAGTCCTGATCCTTTTCTAATATGAAATCAAGTGCTTTGTCCCTTAGAGTTTCTTTGGGAATGTACAAACCAAGTAGTTCTTTCAACTGTCAGAAAGTAATACAGTAAAGTAGTTGAGGACTAAATAACCAGGAGAGGCAACCTGAGCTAGTAACTGAACTGCAACCAATCCTAAGCTTAGGGCATTAAGAGTGTCTGAACCTGCCGAGCTGAAAAACTGGAGTGTTATCTCATGATATTTCTGACCCACGTCACTGCTCCAGTGACTCAGAGAAAAAATTGACAGGACCTGGGATTCAGACTTTTGAGGGGGAGTTACAGTGTGGCTCAATAAAGGTGACTGGAAGCGTGGAAAGAACTTACCATCTGGAATACACCCACTTTATGATATGAAGAAGTCTAGAGGAGCACAGTAGGCATTTAGAAAGACATATCTTTCCCCTGAGCCCTAGTTTGCAGTCTCCCAAGCCCTGATCCACTGATGCTACAAAAGAGTACCCCACAAATAAGACATGTAATTTGTAGAGTCCTGGTCTCAGAATCACCGGCAGATGGCAGAACACTGGGCTCAGAGCTGAAAGACAAGCTTAGTAGTTGGCACACCATGCCTTATTGTTTTTTGTTTTGCTGTTTGTTTTTGTAATCTTGATCAGTTTCCATTTGTCTTTGTGTAATTTCAGTCTAAAACTGTACACAGTTTATATGCAGCTTAAATTGAAAAAAAGTATTTCCTTGCTTTTGATAATAAACAGCAACTCAATATTTACAAAATAATCCAGGTTATAGTTGTCTTTAATTCCAAATTCATCAGATATTTTTCCACAATGACTAGGAATTTAGATCACAGAGGAGATGTTGAATAGTACATTGTTATGACTGTATTTAGGTAATCTGTTAGTCTCCAGAATAATTTTTTTTTTACTAATATATACTATAGGCCTCTGCATTGTGTGGTATGACATCTAGGAACTCTTTCAAGTATATTACAATCTGTGACTTTATTTTCAGTAGGCATGGAGTTATCAGTCTTGGCCTGCCAGTCATTCACCCTTATTTTCTTTTCATTTGATGGCAAGAAGAACCATTCAAATATATATTCTCTACTCTTTATTCAGTCATTTGTAGCACCATGTCTGTGAGATATTCCTTAAAGCATTCTTAATTTCTATTCTATTAATTAATTTGTTTATTTTATATACTGATCACAGACTCCCCCTTCTCCTCTCAGACTTCCTTCTCCCATTCTCGTTCCCTATTTCCCTCTCCTTTTCTCCTCAGAGAAGGGGAAGGAAGCCTCCCATTAATATCAACCTGACTTGGCATATCCAGTTTTAGTAGGACAAGGCACATCTCCTATTGTGGCTAGATCAGGCAGCCCAGTTAGGGAAAAAGGATCCAAAGGCAGGTTCCTGCTGTTAGGAAACCCACATAAAGTCCAAGATGCAAATATGTTTCATATGTGTAGAGGACCATCCCATGCATGTTCTCTGGTTGTGGTTCAATTTCTGTGAGCCCTACAGGCCCACGTTACTTGATTCTGTAGGTTTTCTTATGGTGTTCTTGACCCTCTGGCTCCTCCAATCCTTCCTCTTCCACTGGATTCCTCAAGCTCTGCCTAATGTTTGGCTTTGGTCTCTACAACTGTTTTCATCAGTTACTGTACATGACAGTTATGATAGTTGACTGACTTTCTGCAATTATAACAGAATATCATTAATAGTGTCATAGGTGGGCTCCCTCTCATGGCATAGATCTCCAGTTTGACCAGTATTGGCTGTCCATTCCTTCAATTTCTGATCCATCTTTATCACTATACATCTTGTAGGCAGGACAATTGTGGTCAAAGATTTCATAGCTGGGTTGGTATCCCCATCCCTCCATTTGAGTGTCTTGTCTAGTTACAGGAGATGGTATGTACTCACTTAGAATTGGATAGTAGGCATAGAGTACAAGATAACCATGCTATAATCCACAGACCAAAGGAAGCTAAGTAACAAGGAGGGAACAAGGTGGGGAGATGCATGAATCTCATTCAGAAGGGTAAATAAATAATCATTGGAGGTGGATGAGGGAAAGAGAGATGTATAGGAGAGGGGATAGGATCAAGTATAGGGAGGACTGAGGAACAGATCTTGAGGAAGAACTGAAATCCATGAGGAGATGGGAATCTCTGCAATAACCCAGAAACCCAGGACAATGGAAAGTTGAAGGAATCTATAGGGGTGGTACTAGCTAAGACTCCTAGCAACAGGAGTATGGAACTTGAATTGGCCATCTCCTGTCACAATTCTTAATTTTATAATATTCTTCCTATTGTGTCTTCCATTTTCCCCTCTCATTCTGTTCCTTTGGTATATTATCTGCTTTTTATTTTCCTTATAAATCTCAACCCTTTTCAGAAATATCATAGCTCCTTATAATTTATTGCAGGGCCAACCATGTTTTATTGGTTGTAGAATATTCACTATATAATTTTTGGGCGTATTTTATGCTTTAAACATCCTACAAATGCTATTTGCATTATTTCTTTCCTCAGTTCATGGCTCTGGTAATTTTTTCCCTAAGATATATGCAAACACTGCCTATTGTCCTCTAATTCAACATTTCCATTCATGAGTGTATGGATTGTTTATATAACAAGTATCATTTTAGCTACACCTCAAGTAAAACGTGTGCTCAGCTCCTAATCCAATTCTCAGTTTTCCCAAAAATTTCTCAAGTTTAAGGCGAGATGCTTGAGTGTCTCTGCATCCTTGTGGCATGAGATCACATAATGTCCAGTCTGCTCTTCTACCACTGTCACTTATGAATTCTTTTCCATCTTTATATGTTTCCTTTTGGGGTTGATACTATATTTATTCCAGTGGACTCCAGGCATTTAATGAATCTCCTGCTAGCTGTAAGTACACACTTTTGAGTGGTGACTAATTCTTGATTCAAGGGTAAGCAGAATGATTTCCCAGCTATACAGTTTGAAATTGAATGAAAATGTACTGTCTACTAGTGCAGTGTTCCAGCATAAGAGGAAGGCAAAAGAATCAATGGCCTATCAGTTTAACAGTTCATATGAGTTCAGTTTCACTTGTGCCTGATCTCAGATTCTCTAGAAGTCAAAGCATGAGACAAGACTTTAGTCCTACTTGAACTCATGATATTAACAATAGGGTAGAAGGAGGATGAGGTGAGAAATGACATTAAGGAATACAAAGCGATCTGTTACCATGTCAACCACTGTTTCACTACCATGATCCCTCTGAAGAAGCCTCAGTCAGTGAAAAGCCCAAAAAGCTTTCTCAGAACAGACTTGGGAACCGTCCTTGGAACTGAAGAAGGTAAGACTTCCTTCTTTTCAAGTCTGTACTGTCTCCCAATTTCCTCTCAACCAAGTCTACTAAAAAGGAAGTTAACACTATCACATGATACCGGGTTGTGTAGGTGTCTTCAACTGATAAAAGTGTACAGTTTATTTGGATTCAAGTGGCAGGAGAAACTGAGTCTGAGCAGAGGTTACCGCTCATCCTGATTGCACAGAATTAGCAAGGGGGAAAGTTTTGGCAATCTCAAAACCAACAACTCCTTGGCTGTTCCTGATGAAATAGTGATGCAGGAAGAAGAAAAGCTAAGGCAAGCAGATAATTAACACATATAATATAATGTAAGGTACTTTATAACTAATGATGAACTATTATTGATCCTTGTGTTGACATATACCAGTGAGGTTCAGTATTACATCTCAAGTTTCTTAGTACTTTGGAGGCAATGTATTTGCTATAGTTGAATAGCAGAGTTTATTCTTCAAAGAAAAGATTTGGGGGGAGAGACTACAGTGGATATTGATATAGACTACTCATCTCCATGAGAGTAACTTTGAAATGAAGACTTTAAAGAAATGCAAGGTTTTACTCTTCAGCTGTTTTAACATGTAGCTAATAATTATCAGTATGTCAATTTGTAAAATTATTCTAGCGGGTTTATTCTTAATGAGAGATGAACTCTAATTTAGTAGTTGACATTGTTTAATTCCTTTTCAAATTAAAAAGCATTCATTCTCTGCTGGAATGCTGAGCATTTGACATGTCACAATTTCTGTTTACATTTTCTTTTGAAGGAGTTGGCTGATTTTGATGAAATAAAGAAAGCTAATAAAAGGTATCAAGAGAAAGTATCAAATTGTTTTATGTGGCTAGGGAGATGGCTCAGTAGGAAAAAGGCTTGTCACACAAGCCCAAGAATCTAAATTCTCCAGATTCCCACAACTCAAGTAGGCTTGGCACTGTGACACATGTCTCTAATCCCATTGCTTCTACAGTAAGATGGGAGGCAGACAGGAGAATTCATGAGCATTTGCAAGCCAGATAGTTTGGCATTTGTAGTGGCCAATCACAGAAAGAAAGAGAAAGGGAGGAGAAGTGAAGGGAGAGATTATCTTAAAATATCTTAGAAGGTGAGGATACTTGAAGTTGCCTGAAGAGAGGGATGAACAGATAAAGGCGCTTGCTGTAATGCCTCAAGATTGAGTTTGCTCCAAGGACCCATAGGAGAATGTACTGCTGCATGCTATTGTTTTTATTTCACATAGACACCAGGGCATGTGTGGGAGTGTATGCACACACACACCATACATGCCAAGGTAATGAATAAGTACAAATTTAAAAATAAGTACCAGTTTCCCACATTAAAATGCAACTTTTGATCATTTAAATTATGATTTGTAATCTGCATCACTGATAAACTAAAATGTGATCTTATTGAAATGTTTTGATAGGTAGCAATAATAAATAGCTTCCATTTTGAGGAATCTCAGTCTGGAAAAGCAAAGACTTAATCTCTTTTGACCAATATTTTGTCACCTTGTACAACATAATTGTACTAATACTCCAAGCACAGGAAATATACTTCTGTGATAGTTTATTAGTACACAGAATGTAAATTTTACAAGCCAATGTACACTCTGGGTACATATCTGTAATCATTTGAAGCATGTGCTTATGAAGAAACTGCAAGTTTCTTTGTTTAACATTGAAGAGAGAGCCATCTGAGTACCTGCACTATGTTTCCAAACACACAAATAGCTCTCCTCTGGATTAATGACAGTAAACAAACCTTAAGGAAGTATATGCCTTTAAATGAATTATTATCAAAATTAACTTTTCCCTAGCCAAACATCTTTAAGCTTGTTTCATTTAGGTGTGGAAGGACCATGAAAAAAATAGAGAAACCATGGCCATGGTAGAGAGGAATTGAATAGTAAATTAAAGACAATTGAGAAATGTATACTGAATTTATCAGTGTGTATTAAAAATGACAATTAAACAACCCAAGCCCTCCAACTAGAGCATCATTATCCACTTCACACAAAGAAAAGCACTACATTACATACCTATAATTTAAATAAAATCACAAAGTTCAAAATTCACTGTATTTGGTTTTGTTATCTGAAGTAGTGAACCCTAGTTTAATGATCATCAAATCAATACAATATCACCCCAAATTCCTGGATAACTTGCATACAGAAAAGTAATCTTATGCCAAAGATGTTTACACTTAAGCAATAAAATCTATGCCTCAGTAAAGTTCTACCGTGCAGAACACAGGATACATGCAGAGGTTATTCTGTATGTTTCTTCCAGAATCTTACTGTAAATGTGACCTTTAGTGAAGGCTGGCATTATGTACAGATATTTTGATATCTCAATTGCATGAGAACACTCTTTAATCATTTGAAAGCAGTGACCTGTCTCAAGTCATATATGTATAAAACACAAGTCGAATCTTTCAAATAACAGAGAGGAGGGAGCAGAAGAAGGGGCATTATGTAGCATTGTGCTAGCTTCATTGAACAACATTGCCAGAGAGGAACTATAGAGCACCTCGTTCTGTAATGGAGACTTTTAATAGAGAAGATAAAAATAATGAATAACTTCATTTCTTAAATTTAGATTTCTCTTTCAAAAATGTGCTTTTAGCTGAACTTTATTCCATACACCTGAATAATCATAAATTTCTTCACATGGCCCTATCTGCCTTCCAGCGTCGGCTTTTAGAAAGTCTGCTAGGACAAGTCACATGAAAAATGTATACTCCCACAAAGAAACTTTTTTTTTTTAACCAAATGACTTGTTTCACTTGTTAGAAAAGAGAAACTAACAGGGTTTTCCTTTTTTTTCTTTCCTTTTTTAATATATCTGGTAGCAGGAAGAGGTTTTCAGTTACTCGACAGCTACACCTTATCTCCCTGCAATTCTCTCAGGCAATGCAAACACGTTTTGTGTCCTTTCACAGTGCAGTTCACTTGGAGACAAAAGCAAGAAGAATTTGTTTCACTTGAGCTATTCCCTTTTAACATATGCTTTCCAGCTGACTAAAGTTATCTTTTAAATTGTAACAGTCAAAAGGGCACTGGCCATAACCATGAAGATTGTTGCAGGGTTTTTTTTTTTTTTTTTTTTTTATTTTTTAGCCTTTTATTGTTTAATAAAGGGACAGGAATTTTTTTGTGTAATTTGTTCATTAATGGAGTATTCGCAGCTTTCTCTGTATATTCATAGTCCTACAATTATCTACAAATTAACTGTATTAAATGATACCTGATTTTACAATATCATGTTCAAAACTACCTCTTATGAAATATGACCACTGGAGAGAAAAGAACTCTTATGTTGCTATTCTAAATAAGAATATCTCATTGGCCTTGCTGTTAAAAGAACAATAGAAGACTAATTAGCTCAGCTATGTATTAGTCCCAGTGAGGGAACCCTAAAGCCCACAGTAATTTTGACACAGATGTATGCCACTTGATACCTTTATTATATGCTAATGATATTTGACCAGGAAACATAATAAAAACTTTTTGAAAAAAATCAATTAGAACAATTTTACTCTTAGAAAAATGCATGCTTTATATTCACTCTAAATCTTCCTAATTTTTTGCTAATTTAATTATGCCCTGTGTTTCTATTTTATGCATCTATCAAACATGCTTGATATCTTTAAGTGGCCACTTGTGATGTATAAAAGGATATAGAAATGTATATGGTCAGCTAACAAAAAACATGATTTTGCTTAGTTTTTAAAAGTTTATCATATTTTCCCTGTCTTGAAAAGAATTTCATCAAGGGTACAAATGTATTGAGTGAATTAAGGAAGGGAGGTTTTGTTGTTTGGTGGTGATGGTGGTATTGGTATTGCTGATGCTGGTATTTTGTTTTATTCCAATTCAGAAATAAAGGATAAAGCTTTAGAGTCATCAAGTATATATCTGGATCCATATTTGTTGGGATTAATCAACAGCTTTCTCTAGTTGTTTCCCAATTTTGTTTATCTGTTAACTTAATATCTTATTTGGTTGGAGTCTGTTTACCAGTGAGTATTTTATATTGCATTGAGCACCCAGTTTTTATAACATTTATGGAATGTCTTCATTCTTCAAGAAACTGAAGAAAAATGCCAAGTTCTCAGTTGTGAGGAACTAACTACAAAGCAAATAATGTTTTCAGAAACGTTCTGCATGTTCCTTGTGCAATTATATGTGAAGAAAAATTATGTATAGCTGACAGAAAAAGACAACTGATTAGGAGAAGCCTTATCCTTAATCTCAGCTTTATCTGGAATGAATTAAGCAGTTCTATAAAATACCATTGCCTGGGTCCCATACTGAGTAATTCTCTTATAATTGTCTTATGATATCACCTCGGCACTATGATGCTTAAAATCTCTTTGTGTAACCCTGATCTTGAACTAACATGAGAATCTCTGTTCTACATGATCGTCTCATGATGCTTACAATGAAGGAAGGAAATGTTGGAGCAACCAGCTCACAATCAAGCTTATGAAAATACAGAGGATACCTTAGGGACAATTCTATGTGACATACATACTCCTTCCAGTTCTACCTTACACACTTCCATGAAATCAGATGCAAAGAAATATCCTGAAATGGTTTCCTTTGCTCCTGTTTTTATAGGTTAAGACAATAGATTATTTAAAAAAAAACAAATACTTAGCACAAGAACTAAGTTGAAAATCAGTAACAATGCAATATAAAGTTAAGAAGCATGTGGAAGGAAATCTACTCATTCTAACACAATCAAAAGTTACCTAATTTCTGGAGTGTCATCATCTCTGAAGATACAGACAGAGGGCTGGAAAGATGACTCAGCCAATAAAGGACATGCTATGGAAACGTAAGTTCCTGAGTTCTATTGCTTCCTAACCCCCATCATGTGACTGTAATCCATCAATAAGGAAGTGGACATAAGATCTTTGACCTTGGCAGTCCAGCCACCATTTCTGGACAAATTCCTGCTTTAATAAGAGCCCTTGACTCAAAAAACATTGGGGATGCCTTTCAAGGAACTAAATCATGGTTTTCCTCTGTTCTACACAAGAACATGTACTCATGCATGCTCACACACACATGAATTAATGTGGTTAAGAAACATGTACCATCAATAGGCGGAGAAGCCCTTGGTCCTGTGAAGGCATGATTCTCCAGTTAGAATTGTTGATACATCTAAGAATAAAGAAAGACATTTAAATTCTGACACTAAAACTGTTGAGAAATAGAGAGAGGAGAGAGACAGAGACAAGAGAGACAGAGACAGAGAGAGACAGAGAGAGTGATGTAAAGTGCATGAGGGAGAGGTGGAATGACATAAAGAACATAAATGAGGGAGAGAAGGGGAGCATTAAAACACTGTTTAATCAGATCTACCATTTATTGATTTGTGAAAATGAAATTTTTCTGTACATAACTGTTGTGTCCTCCGCAAATTGAAGAGAATTCCTACTTAGCAGTGTGGCTATAAGAATTCGACACTGTACCAGAGGAGTGGATTCTAAAATACATCCACTATCTTAACAATTATTCCTAGGAAAAAAGTGACCTTCAGTGCATCTCCGAAAGCATACAATGAAAACCCATCTTAGGAGCAGTGTATGGACAGCATCTGCTCTTCCATTTCATAAAGAACCTTATTTATGAAGTCTGAAACTTCCCACTAGGAGTGAAGTGGTGGGAGAAATGGAGATTGCTGCTTTAGCAGCAAATACACTCATAAGACATTACCTCAGCTAGAAATGTAACAAAAAAAAAAAATCCCCAAAAAAGGAGAGAAAGCTAAAGCTAACAGGATTCTTTTCCTTTTTCTTTTTTTTTAATCTATTTTAACCGAATTTTTAAAATACTTATATTTCACAGTAGGATTGCTTCACTTTCAACAGCTCTTTGTATGCAAGTGCCAGGCAGGTTAAGAGTTTAGAGCACAGTTATTATGACATGATTTTTTGACAAGAGCAATCAGCTATTGTTAGTGAATGAAAATGGAAACGATTGGATTGGTCAAATAAAAGCACTTTAGGCTGGGAATGCAATTGAGAAAAGGCAACAGTCAAAACACTGCCAAGGTGATTCATGATGCTGGAATGTCATCTGGATTGGGTCAGAAGAAATCTTAGAGTGGTGTCATGGTTTACAGCTCAACTTTAATTTTAGATTCTGATAATGTACACGTTAATGAAAGTCTGTAAATGTGGTCCTACTACTGATAGTAAAAATGTTTATCAATTTGAACCGGGAATATAGGAAAAACCAAACGAAGGTCCTATTTCAAATTCTCTCTTGTCAAAGGATAAATAACATTTACATATATTGTCATGTAATGGTTTTTATTTTTAACACTTCATGTTTGCTACTCTGAGACTTTTGTTGTTGTTGTTGTTGTTGTTGTGTTGTTGTGTGTGTGGTGTGTGTGTGTGTGTCTGACCCTTGCTATGAAAGCAAGTGTGATATACTGGATAGGTTTCTTTGGAGATATGGAAAATGTAACAGCATATAATGTAACCATGTTTAAAGAATCCAGATAGTCCATCAACTAATAGTTTTATTCCAAGAATAGGTCATTATCAAGAAAAGGTTATAGAAGAGGTTGCTTACAGGATCTATGATAATAGGAGAACACATGGAGAGGCACAGTAGAAGCCAACAATTTTTAACAATATCATGTTAGAATGGTTAGTAAGTTACTTATGATTTTGTGGAAAGTAGATCCCAAGATCAAAAGATCTTCATCTAACTAGTTTGTGGCAGGATGTCCTGACCTTTTTAACTTGAGCAAGACTAGTCATTCATTTACTTATCTGTCAAGTGTATTAAATACTTTGTAAGCAACAAACCCATGGCTATACAACCAGGAAACCAAGTGGGTGTTTTCAAAAATATATATTATATATAGATCATGGCTTAGAACTATACCAACAGTCAACTTCCTTTGTGCCCCTGTTTCTCAATATTTGGCCCTTTCTTCCACAAAATATGGAAATAGTTACAATAGACACTAATGGATGAAGGATTCTATTTCTCAGAAGCTCATAGAATTGGGATGTAGAAAAGTTTTATATTAGCATGTTGGATGTAATTGCTTTGTCCTGAGGACAGTATGCTCTCTTTGTGCATAGGAGAAGAGAAAGCCATACCTGCTACAAGCAGGTCGATTCAAACAAAACAGTTCAAAAAGGACTAGTACAGATGTTGCTTGCGACCCCAAAACCCTTGGGGCTGGGGTAAGAAGGCACAGCTCCAGGAGTCAGGCAAGTGGCAAAAGCAGGTTCAATTGTTACAGGAGCTGGACAAACCTTTAAAAACCCCTCACAGCATCTCATTGTCTCTCAAGTAGCCAGCTGTGGCACTGTCTCTTTCACATTGGCTTGTTCTCTGTCCTGATCCAGAGTCAGTGGTCCCTAGCCATCCGGCAGATTTCAGTTCGCTAGGGAGGACGTATAAACTGCACATGTGCCAATATTGCAGCTGGGCTTGTTCATAGTTGTGTCACATTCCATCTGGAACAGTAAGAAATAAAATGTTCTTTCTAATACCATACTTCCACACACTGCCCTGAGCTAAAGCATCGATCCTCTTTCTTCCTGTATAAATATGAATATTGGAGTTTATTGTTATCTTTTAAAATACCTAGTCATCTTATTTATTTATTTACTTACTTATTTATCTTATATGAGTACAAAGTATCTGTCTACAGACACATCAGAAAAGGGCATTGGATTCCATTACAGACGATTGCGAGTCACCATGTGGTTGTTGGGAATTGAGCTCAGGACCTCTAGAGAGTAGTCAATGATCTTAATCACTGAGCCATCTATCTAGCTCTTTTTATTATATCTTAACAAGGTTTTGGTGAATGTTAAAGACAAACGAGTTTATTAAGAATAAAATAAAGAGAGTTTTGGATAGATATTCTACATCAGAATCAATAGCTTGTAGGATTATAGCCTAGGATAGGGGCTGAGAGAGGAGGCAGTCGAGGGAATGAGGATAGAAGGGTCAGTAGATCCTCAGATTCACAGTCCATCAGTCTAGACTCTGAGTCATGTGCCTCCACAGCACGGTCATGGGATGAAATTTGTTTTTCTTAATAAGGAACAAAAAAATTATAATGGCTAAAGCTCAAGTTGAAATAGCCTGCCTGGCATGCTGAAAAGTTTTCAAAGAATTTAAAGCAAATTTAAAATTTAGGCTATAAAGCAAGGATTAAAGTGAGAGGTGAAGACCAACTTCCATCTTAATGTGCTTTTAAACTGAGGGACTCAGCTTTGTTTACAAAGCTCCACAATGTCTTCCTGGAATAGGCAACTCAGTATGATATGTAAAAGAATGAGATGGATTGGCATTCAAACGTTTTACCAGTTAAAATTTCCTTAAAATTGGGGAAATAAAACACAAAACGCATGGTTGTACAAGTTGAACAGCCTGTTTTCTGCACAAACGGATTAAACAAAGGAAACTCAAGTCACTGTCACACCAGTTCTTCTCATCCTGACACAAGGTTATAGACAGTCAGACCAGGTACCCATTTCTTATTTGTTCAAAGGCACATCCGTGCATAGCTAACTCTTGAGCAAGTTTCAACAACCTGTACTGTAATTTAGTGTGAAAGATTCACTGGTTCTAGCCCAACCTTTCATTAAAATAGTTACACCAATTACATATTATTTTAATCCAGGCTTCACCTGCAGTTCTGTTCATTAAAACATTGTAGAAATGAAACAGTATGATTCATTAGATTCTACCCAAGGTGAAAAAAATCTTGATTCTGCTACTTAGAGATATCACAATCTAGCACAACAGAAAAGGTAAACACAAGTCATAAGACAGTGGAAGAAGGAATGGAGATGGATCTCAATGGCATGGCAGTTGCCTAGAATGTGAAGGGCCCTGTATTCAATATTCAGCAATATAGAATGAGAGGCAGTGAAGAACAGGGAGAGAATAGGAGAGGAGGAAGGAAAGTAAGAAGTATGAGAACTGGGAGAGAAGACAAAATCATAGCAGGGAGTGGCGGGGAGAGACTGAAGAGGGAAGGAAGGGAGGAACAAAAAGATGGGAGAAGTTGGGAGAAAAAGGAGATGGGGGAGAGAGGGATGGTGAGAAATGAAGTTCAAAGTCTAACCTTAAATTGTTTCATCTGACAGCTGAGAGAGTAATATTTAAGCAGGCTGTCTAGAATTTTAAGAGAAGAAAAGACCAAGCAGTACACACAGTCTAGGGGTGATGGGGCACTGGGAGGCTGAAGCTCTAGGGCTTTGAGGAAGACTAGAGACATTTCATGTAGAATGTCTAAACTCAATCAACAGTGTTCCAGAAAGATATGAAGGAGATCTGGGAAATTTCGTGCAAACCAGTCCTACCTATTCCAGCTACTTTAATCGGAGTAGCTACCTCAAAGAATCAACTGAACAGGAGACCAGTGAAAAGCTTGGCAACAACAAAAGACTTCACAACATGGATAATTAAAAATCAAGCACATAACAAATCCAAAGTGTTTCTGGCATACCTCCTCATTCATGTTCCACTGTTGCTTTGATTCTGACATACAACACGTGAACTTCCCACTGGGCATGCTACCACACACTGCAACGCACCGATAAAAAACCCTAGCTCAGATGCCCAACCAGAGCATATCATAAATTGCTGTATTTGTGTTCTATGTAAAAGGTTTCCTGTGCTTCTAGAAATATAATATATGCATATAAATGAAGAAATCATGAATTTGGAAAGGAATGGGGTGGTACATAGGAATTGAAGGAAGAGGTTGAAAAGGTAATATAAAAACAGTATTAGTATATGACTTTCAAACAATCCAGTTAAATTAAAGAAACTAATGCACAAATTGCTTAAGATGAAGTGGTAAGTAGCTACATTAAGGATTACAGACCTCTAATATATACTATTATTATTCTTTATAGAAACAGAGGTAGTTGAACAGAATAATTTAAGAAGCATTTTGTTTTAATGAATTTTGAAAACAATTATTGACAAGATTTGAAGCTCTCAATGTCCACTTAAGTGATGAGATGTATTGACAAACAGTAAATAACAATACACTTTTAAAAGAGTTAAATGAAATTATTAGACCTAATATATTTTACATGTATTTAGCATCTTGCGTGTGTGCATACATGTCTGTATGGTGTGTCAGCTGAATACATGAAGTCAGAAGACAACTTGCAGGATTTGATTGTCCCTCCACCATGTAATGACCATGGGATGGAATCTCAAGATATCACTTTAGAAACATATATCTTTGCTTGCTCTCTCCCAATTATATTTATATTTTAATGGGCTTATTTAATGTCTCCATTCTTGCTGTAAGTATAATAGTAAGATTCTCTTCATATCTGTCCTAAGCACTGTAGTACTGGAATCAAATAGCTTAGTGAGCATGTTGATTGAGGGTTTTTTTTTCCTGATTGACAGATTGTCTAGATTTCTGTGGAATTAAATCAAAGACGTGTACTTGAAAGTAACACTTCACCTCCAAAGATTTCTCCCAGATGTACAGAGTTAAACAGTACTGGCTGAGGAAGCTGTGTTGCTGAGTTGGATGTACAAAAGCTGCTTGTGCAAGAAGTGTTTGCACACTCGAGAGGCCTCTGAGAATGGGTTGTCCAGACTATCCTGGAAAAGACCTGACAGTAGAATGACAGGTCAACTGAGGATCCAATAGAACATAGACCATTTATAATTTAAAATTTCATATCTGCTGCTGTATTTAGAAAAACTACCAAATTAATGGTCTGTATTCATTCAAGTAGACAAAAAATTAAAATACTATCAAGTTTTCCTTTATTAATTGGATAAAATAAAAATCTATAGCTGCTTAAGTAAGTCAAGCAAAGCTTGACTTTTATAGCTGCTTTTACAATTGTGAAATAGACTGTCCTCTACCACCTGGATCATTCACTTGTATTTTCTTCGATTCAGGGATATGCCAAGGAGAATGTACTAGGCTTGAAATAATTCTCGTTTCCTCTCCAAAACAATTACATTTTGTGTGGCTGAAGAAATGACTCACTGGTTAAGAGAACTTTGCAGAGTACTAATTCAATACCCAGCACCCACTTCTGGTGCCTCAGAACCATCTGTAACTCCAGGTCCAGGGGATATAATCCCTCTCTGTACTCTCTGCTCTCTGGACTCTATGAATACTGGCATTCATGAACATATTCCCACAGGCAGGCACTCATCATCATCATCATCATTGATTTGCACTATTTTAACATATCATTTTGATTGTGTCATAATCTGGAATTTCTGGTAACCCTAAATAGCTTCTATGGCTAGGTTGATATTGATGTTGAAAATAAATTTATAAGTAAAAGGAAATAGAAATAATAGAAATATCACTCACTATATAGAGTTGGTTTCTGAAATGTTTATTGTGTAAAAGTAAAATCACAGCTTAGGAGATAAGGATGGCTTGTTGGGAGCCAGCTTCTGGCAGAAAGTGGCTATCATCTTTGCAGCCATCTCGAGCCATGTATCCTGACACGAGACTTGTTTTCAGCAGCCTACAATAGCTGAGAACACTCTGATAAACATACATGTTTTTCTCCCATATCTTGTTTTGTTGTTTGGTGCCCCCAGCTGCAAGGTGCACGTGGTAAAGTGTCTTCAGCTGTGTCCCCCTGCTTATGCTTATATATATCCATGATTTCCTTTCAATAAGGGGATAAAAGGGAACAAGGAACAAGTCTTGAACAGACTCTCTGTCTTGTCTCCATTCTTTAGTCTCTTGCCCTTCCACTCCCCACTCTCTCTCTTGCTAGACCCTGACCCGCAGGCCAAAGCAGCAGCTCAGGCCGGGATATAGTGGCCCCCAAACCTGGGGCAGCTCCAGGCAGGTACAAAGTGGTGCCTCAACATTGGGTTCCAGTAAGCGGATACAGGTGAAGGACACTGCAGGAATTGGAAGCGTGTATCCTCACTCCTGTGCTGGAGACCCTTTGACTGACCAGAAGACGGGTTGTAACAATGGCTCAGTGAGTAAGGGCACCTACATGAGCATCATGAGGACATGAGTTCAAATCCACAGAACCCATATTAAAAAAAAAAAAAAAACACACACAAGCATAACTGGCCACTTTTACCTATAAGCCCAGTGTGTCCATTTAGTAGAGTAGATGAATGGGGATTACTATAACTTGCTGACCTTCAGCTTAGCTTCAGATACAATAAAGACCATGTCTCAAGGAAATAAAGAAAAGAATGATAAAGGAGAATACCATGTCTGGCCTCAGTGGGCAGAGGAGTATGTTACCACACTTACATGTACATATATACCAATGCATACACCAGACACAGAAGTAACATCTGTGCGAGTCCATCCTTACAGGCACAATTGAAAGCCAATGTTTTGAATGAAGATCAAAGAGGTCTTGCATCCGGATAAACAGCTCCTGATAAGGGGGAACAGGGCATCAGCCTCATGGAAGTCATCTGTTCCATCATTCAAGATGACTTGCCACCAATGGATGTTTCCAACTTTATTAAAAAATTCCAAATTCCTGTTTCTTTTACTTTTCAAATGTCACATCTTTTGTGGTGCTTTCTTATTAATGCTATTGTTTTAAAATGAGACCCAGAGACTCCTGATCTCAGCAAATATCTTGGTGAATACACTTTTGCTTTGGGGCAACTACAGCTTAATATTCATAAGCCTTGGGATTGCAGAGGCAGAAAGTGCAAAGAATCATTTCAGTTCCCAAGCTTTAGGTACTGGGGCTAAATAGCTGATGTGAACAACTTATCAAGGGATTGGCAACATTATTAAAGTATCATGTAAAAGCCAAGATTGCTCCAAGTTTCAAAAATTCAAGGAAAGGAAAATTCTAGTGCAAGCTGACGTTTCAATAAAATATGGCTAAGAAGAATATACCTAGTATCAGGAGATCTCGGTGGGCTAGCTTTGAGCAAAACAACAAAACAGAGGCAAATCCATAAAATGAAAAGCTACTCCAGTTATAATGGGTGATATCGGAGATCAATTAGGAACATCTTCAAAAAAAAAATCACATAATTAAACAATTCATTTTGGGGGAGGTTTCAGTGAAAATCACATCAGCAGGTACCTGGATGTGTCACTGCCTCTCTTCACAGAACTTGATTGCTAACTTTGATGCTTATCAGAATCTTATAAAACAGGGCCAAATTTTCAAAATCCAGTTTTCTATTTTATGAAAACATTATGTAGTATACGGCACAGAATATAGGTCAGGTAAGTATGGGTGTGGGTTTGAGGATTTATGGTTTTTGGAGTGGGTTATCTTTTTGAGAAGGTAGAAATTATCTCTTTATTTTTAAGTCATAACAAGAAACAATAAAAAACAATAGAAATATATCAATCAGGATTGGATACTCCCACAGTAACTTAATCTGTATATTTGAACTAGTCATGGATCTCTGAAATGGTCTTCATCTGTTGCAGAAAGAAGTTGTTGTGATGATGGCTGATAGCTACAATGATAACATGCAAATACATGTGATATCCTACCTCTGCTCACTTATTGTTTGATCTACTTAATAAATATGGACATTTATTATTTGTAAATTTACATAAAGAAAACATAGAAATAAACTTGCTTATGCCAGAAAATTGGAATAGGTTTATCTATGTGTAAATCAAAAGATAACTTTGAAATTTCATGGAGGGGCTGGAGAGATAGATTAGTGGGAAAAAGTGTCTTTGTAAGCATGAGGACTTGAGTCTGGTCCCAGGACCCACATAAAAAAAAAAAAAACAGGTACAATGACACATGTCTATAACCTTACTGCTGGAGAGGCAAAGATGTGCAGAGCCCCACAACTTGATGATTAGTCACTTTAACCAAAACAATGAGCTTCATGTTAGGAAAATTGTATGGGGGAAAAAAACGGAAAGAAAAACAAGGTTCAAAAGAGTTACTTGTAAGAGGCATACAAAATAATAAATAAATAAATAAATAACAGAAACTAGGAAAAATGTACACAGAAAATAATGACATAACAGAACGAATAAAAAACCTACTCTGGAAATAATAATAATATAATATAACAAGATTTCTCATCTAAGGAGTTGACCCAAATATTAATTTTAATGAAACAATAGCATTAAGAAAAAATATAATACACAACAAAATTGAATGAATGCTCTATAAGAGAACTAAGGAATCATGTGTTTAGTGAAAGGCATCATCACAGAATAAGCTACATTTTAATAAGTTATAGCTGTGCACAGGATGACACCATAAGAATATTAAGCACTTAGAAATAGGATAATTATAAGTGATTGAACAAGGAAAAAGACTCTGGGAGATAGTGACTAAGTGCAATCATAGGTAAGGACAACCAATATATAAACAATTTAAAAGTCCAGGCAAAAGAAAAGAATGTAGCTAAATCAGGATAGACAACACGAAAAAGATTTTAAAAGAAAGAAATGAATTTCAGGTCCAAAAGGCACATCTAAAAAAACTTTGATCAGCTTGTACCATGAAAAATATTTATAAGGGTGAGCTCAATTGCTCAGAGGGAAAATGTACATGCCTTCGAGGCTAACAACCTGAATTCCATCCCCAGGACTCACATGGTGAAAGGAGAGATCCATTCCCACAATTTGTCTTCTAATCTCCACCTCTCTCTCTCTCTCTCTCTCTCTCTCTCTCTCTCTCTCACACACACACACACACACACACACACAGGCACAAGGATATATTCACATTTTCTAATTAAAATTAATCTTTCTTTAGCCTCCAAAATTTAAAATTTTATGAGCATTAAGTTTTTAATCACATTATTTGTTGGTAGATATGTAAATATGCAATGAAACAAGAATACTAAACTGATCTCAGACTTCTACTGAGCCAATTCAGTAACAGAAGATATCATCACAGGTGCCTAAGCATCGCTAATATTCACTATGTCCTATAACTAAAGATTACTATGGGCAGACCCTTAGCTGGTCTACTCCTGTGGAAACACGGATCCTGAGACATCCTAGAGGGACCCACTGCACGCAGAGCAGAGAGTAAGACACCTTGCCCACTACCCCAAGCCCCAGAGTTACAGCCTGGAGCCAGGTGGGGCTTAAGGAACTAGCAGGCACCCAAACCCCACACCCCCGAATACCACTTCCCTTCTGCCGGACCCTGGTCCTTTTGCCTGGGGCAGACCCTTAGCTGGTCTGCTCTTGTGAAAAAATCCGAATCCTGAGAATCAAGAGGGACCCACTGCCCCAGAGCAAGAGGGACTCCTGGTTCTTTTGCCTGGGGCAGACCCTTAGCTGGTCTGCTCTGTGAAACACCGGATCTGAGACATCCTAGAGGGACCCACTGCACCCAGAGCAGAGGGAGCTTAGGATCACAGGAACACAGAGACTTCTGGAATCCGAGGAGATCTGACACAAGCAAGATAACTGGAAAGACAGACTCCAGTCAGACACAGTGAGCACAGGTAACACTAGAGGCAACCAGATGGTGAAAGGCAAGTGCAAGAACACAAGCAACAGAAACCAAAGTTATCTGACATCATCAGAACCCAGTTCTCCCACCATAGCAAGCCCTGGATACCCCATCACACAGGAAAAACAGGACTCAGAATTAAAACACTTCTCATGATGATGATGGAGGATTTTAAGAAGGACATAAGTAACTCCCTTAAAGAAATATAGGAGAAACAGGTAAACAGGTAGAAGCCCTCAAAGAGCAAACACAAAAATCCTTTAAAGAATTAAAAGAGAACACAGGTAAACAGGTAGAAGCCCTTAAAGAGGAAACACAAAAATCCTTTAAAGAATTGAAAGAGAACACAGGTAAACAGGTAGAAGCCCTTAAAGAGGAAACACAAAAATCCTTTAAAGAATTGAAAGAAAACACAACCAAACAGATGAAAAATTGAACAAAACCTTCCAGGATCTAAAAATGGAAATAGAAACAATAAAGAAATCTCAAAGGGAGACTACTCTGGAGATAGAAAACCTAAAAAGAAATCAGGAGTCATAGATGCAAGCATCACCAACAAAATACAAGAGATAGAAGAGAGAATCGCATGCGCAGAAGATACCATGGAAAACATTGACACAACATCAAAGAAAATGCAAAATGCAAAAATCTCCTAACACAGAACATCCAGGAAATCCAAGATGCAATGAGAAGACCAAACCTAAGGATAATAGGTATAGATGAGAGTGAAGATTCCCAATCTAAAGGGCCAGTAAATATCTTCAACAAAATTATAGAGGAAAATTTCCCCAACCTAAAGAACGAGAACCCATAAACATACAAGAAGCCTACAGAACACCAAACAGACTAGACCAGAAAAGAAACACCTCCCATCACATAATAATCAAAACACCAAATGCACAAAACAAAGAAAAAATACTAAAAGCAGTAAGGGAAAAAGGTCAAGTAAC
The DNA here is from genome assembly GCA_021653895.1 of Mastomys natalensis. Classification (NCBI taxonomy): domain Eukaryota; kingdom Metazoa; phylum Chordata; class Mammalia; order Rodentia; family Muridae; genus Mastomys; species Mastomys natalensis. The sequence continues at coordinate 901,550 of JAJTUV010000425.1, read as the reverse complement.
ATATAAAGGCAGACCTATAAGAATTACACCAGACTTTTCACCAGAGACTATAAAAGCCAGAAGATCCTGGTCTGATATCATACAGACCCTAAGGGAACACAAATGCCAGCCCAGACTGCTATACCCAGCAAAACTCTCAATCACTGTAGATGGAGAAACCAAGATATTCCATGACAAAACCAATTGCACAATATCTTCCCACCAACCCAGCACTTCAAAGGATAATGACGAAAAACGCCAACACAAGAAAGGAAACTACAACCTAGAAAAAGCATGGAAGTAATCTTCCAACAACCCCAAACAAAGATAACTACTCAAACATAATTCCACCTCTAATAACAAAAATAATAGGAAACAACAATCATTTTTCCTTAATATCCCTCAACATCAATGGACTCATTCTCCAATAAAAAGATGTAGACTATCAGACTGGATACATAAACAGGACCTAGAATTTTGCTGCATACAAGAAACGCACTTCAGTGACAAAGACAGACATTACCTCAGAGTAAAAGGCTGGAAAACAATTTTCCAAGCAAATGGAACCAAGAAACAAGCTGGAGTAGCCATTCTAATATCAAATAAAATAGACTTTCAACCAAAAGTAATCAAGAAAGATAAGGAAGGACACTTCATATTCATCAGAGAAAAATCTACCAAGAAGAACTCTCAATTCTGAACATCTATGGCCAAATGCAAGGGCACCCACATCCATAAAAGAAACTTTACTAAAGCTCAAAGCACACATTTCACTTCACACAATAGTGGGGGATTTTAACATCCGCTTTCTCCAATGGACAGATTGTGGAAACAGAAACTAAACAAAGACACATTGAAATTAACAGAACCTATGAACCAAATGGATTTAACAGATATCTAGAGAACATTTCATCCTAAAGCAAAAGAATATATCTTCTTCTCAGCACCTCATGGTACCTTCTCCAAAATAGACCATATAATTGGCTATTACACAAAACAGTCCTCAACAGATACAAAAAGATTGAAATAATCCCTTGCATCCTATCAGATCACCACAGACTAAGGCTGGTCTTCAATAATGACAAAACCAAGGGAAAACCCACATGCATGTGGAAACTGAACAATGCTCTACTCAATGATGACTTTGTCAAGGAAGAAATAAAGAAATTAAAGGCTTCCTAGAATTTACAAAAATGAGGAAGCATCATACCAGAACTTGTGGGACTCCATGAAACCAGTGCTAAGAGGAAAACTCATAGCTCTAAGTGCCTAAAAAAGAAATTGGAGAGAGCACACATTAACAACTTGACAGCACACCTGAAAGCTCTAGAACAAAAAGAAGCAAATACACCCAAGAGGAGTAGGCGTCAGGAAATAATCAAACTCAGGGCTGAAATCAACCGAGTAGAAACAGAAAGAACTATACAAAATATCAACAAAACCAGGAGTTGGTTCTTTGAGAAAATCAACAAGATAGATAAACCCTTAGCCAGATTAACCAGAGGGCACAGAGACAGTATCCAAATTAATAAAATCAGATCTGAAAAGGGAGACATAACAACAGAAACTGAGGAAATTCAAAAAATCATCAGATTCTACTACAAAGGCCTATACTCAACAAAACTGGAAAATCTGGATGAAATGGACAATTTTCTAGACAGATACCAGGTACCAAAGTTAAATGAGGAGCAAATAAACCATCTAAACAGTCCCATAACCCCTAAAGAAATAACAGCAAATCATTAAAAGTCTCCCCACCAAAAAAGCCCAGGACCATATGGTTTTAGTGGCAGAATTCTATCAGACCTTCAAGGAAGACCTAATACCAATTCTCTTCAAACTATTCCACAAAATAGAAACGGAAGGAACACTACCAATTCGTTCTATGAAGCTACAATCACACTCATACCTAAACCTCACAAAGACCACAAAGAAAGAGAACTTCAGACCAATCTCTCTTATGAATATTGATGCAAAAATACTCAATAAAATTCTAGCAAACCGAATCCAAGAACACATCAAAACAATCATTGATCATGATCAAGTGGGCTTTATCCCAGGAATGCAGGGATGGTTCAATATTCGGAAATCCATCAATGTAATCCACTATATAAACAAACTCAAAGAAAAAAACCACATGATCATCTCAGTAGATGATGAGAAAGCATTTGACAAAATTCAACATCCCTTCATGGTAAAAGTCTTGGAAAGATCAGGAATTCAAGGCCCATACCTAAACATAGTAAAAGCAATATACAGCAAACCAGTAGCCAACATCAAACTAAATGGAGAGAAACTTGAAGCATTCCCACTAAGATCAGGGACTAGACAAGGCTGCCATTCTCTCCCTACCTATTCAATATAGTACTGGAAGTCCTAGCCAGAGCAATTAGACAACAAAAAGAAGTCAAAGGAATACAAATAGGAAAGGAAGAAGTCAAAATATCACTGTTTGCAGATGATATGATAGTATACTTAAGTGACTCCAAAAGCTCCACCAGAGAACTCCTAAACCTGATAACCAACTTCAGCAAGGTGGCAGGTTATAAAATCAACTCAAACCAATCAGTAGCCTTCCTCTACATGAAAGATAAACAAGCTGAAAAAGAAATTAGGGAAATGACACTCTTCACAATAGTCACAAATAATATAAAATACCTCGGGATGAATCTAACCAAGCAAGTGAAAGATCTGTATGACAAGAACTTCAAGTCTCTGAAGAAAGAAATTGAAGAAGACTCAGGAAATGGAAAGATCTCCCATGCTCATGGATTGGCAGGATTAATATAGTAAAAATGGCCATCTTGCCAAAAGCAATCTACAGATTCAATGCAATCCCCATTAAATACCAACTCAATTCTTTACAGAACTAGAAGAGAAATTCTCAAATTTATTTGGAACAACAAAAAACCCAGAATGGCGAAAACCATTCTCAACAATAAAAGAACTTCTGAGGAATTGCCACCCCTGACCTCAAGCTGTATACAGAGCAATAGTGATAAAAAACGGCCTGGTATTGGTACAGAGACAGGCAGGAAGATCAGTGGAATAGAGTTGAAGATCCAGAAATGAACCCACACAACTATGGTCATTTAATCTTGGACAAAGGAGCTAAAACCATCCAGTGGAACAAGGACAGCATTTTCAACAAATGGTGCTGGTTCAACTGGAGGACAGCATGCAGAAGAAGGCAAATCATCCATTCCTATCTCCTTGTACAAAGCTCAAGTCCAAGTGGATAAAGGACCTTCACATAAAACCAGACACACTGAAACTAATAGAAGAGAAGGTGGGGAAGACCCTCAAACACCTAGGCACAGAGGAAAAGTTCCTGAACAGAACACCAATGGCTTGTGTTCTAAGATCAAGAATTGACAAATGGGACTACATAAAATTGCAAAGTTTCTGTAAGGCAAAGGACACTGTCAACAGGACAAAACGGCAACCAACAGATTGGGAAATGATATTTACCAATTCCACATCCGATAGAGGACTAATATCCAATATATACAAAGAACTCAAGAAATTAGACTCTAGGCAACCAAATAACCCTATTAAAAAATGGGGTATGGAGTTAAACAAAGAATTCTCAACTGAGGAAATAGGAATGTCTGGGAAGCACCAAAAGAAATGTTCATCATCCCTAGTCATCAGGGAAATGCAAATCAAAACAACCCTGAGATTAGACCTCACACCAGTCAGAATGGCTAAGATTAAAAACTCAGGTGATAGTAGATGTTGTGAGGATGCGGAGAAAGAGGAACACTCCTCATTGTTGGTGGGATTGCAAGATGGTGCAACCACTATGGAAAACAGTCTGGCGGTTCCTCAGAAAATTGGACATATCACTACCTGAGGACCTAACTATACCACTCCTGGGCATATACCCAGAAGATGCTCTAACACATAACAAGGACATATGCTCCACTATGTTCATAGCAGCCTTATTTATAATAGCCAGAAACTGGAAAGAACCCAGATGCCCTTCAACAGAGGAATGGATACAAAAAATGTGGTACATTTATACAATGGAATATTACTCAGCTATTAAAAACAATGAATTCGATAAATTCTTATATAAATGGATGGAACTAGAAAATATCATCCTGAGTGAAGTAACCCAATCACAAAAGAACATACATGCTATTCACTCACTGATTATTGGACTTTAGCCCAGAAGCTTGAAACACCCAAGATTCAACTCACAGACCACATAAAGCTCATGAAGAATGAAGAACAAGTTGGGGGGGGGGGGCTACAGTCCCTCTTAGAAGAAGTAACAAACTACTCAAGGGAGCAAATATGGATGCAAAGTGCAGGACAGAAACTGAAGGAGACTGTCTGCAGACCATTCCACCTGGGTATCCATCCATGTTCAGTCACCAAAGGTAGATGATGACGAGGGAGTCAGGAGGTGCATGCTGACAGGAGCCTAACATAACTGTCTCCTTAGAGGTCTGCAAGAGTCTGACATATTCAGAGGCGGATGCTCACAGCTAACCATTAAACTGATCATGGGGTTCCCAACAGAGAAGATAGAGTGAAGACTGAGGAGTAGAAAGGGTAGGACCCCATGAGGAGAGCAACAATACCAACCAACCAGAGCCCCCAGGTCTAAACCACCAGCCTGGGAGCGCTTAGGGAGGGATCCATGGCTCCAGTATATATGCAAGGGAGCTATATATAAGTGGGAGAAGAGATCCTTGGTCCCATGAAGGCTGGACATCGTGGGGGGTGGTATTTGAGGGTGGGGAGGTGAGGTACAGGGGAGGGTGGGTGGGGGACACCAACGTGGAGGCAGGAGGAGGGGGGAAGGTTTAGTGAGTTCCTGGGAGGGAGGGGGGGAAATGGGGTAAGGAAAGAACATCTGAAATGTAAATAAAATTTCCAATAAAAAAAAATAAAAAATAAAAAAGAATTCTACTACCATTGCACAAAAAATACAGTGTTGGTTTGAACTAGCATGGTGGCAGTAGATATAAAGGAAGAAGGACTATTTGACTTATGTATTGTAAGACAATGACATAGGTGAAGGAGATGCCAGAGTATGCTCTAGTCAGCTTCAGCTGCCAAATTTCTACACCCTGCAATGTCATGTGAGGTCACCAAACATACAAGATTGCTCAGATCATATTGGTCTAAGGCTTTATCTGTGGAGGAATGTCTTCACTGATGGTTGAGGTGACAGGACCCAAAGCTCACTGTAAGTGCTACCATTCCTAAGCACTATGTGACCAATCAGAGAGTGTGGCAGCAAGGAGCATTTTTCCATGGTTCCTGTCTAGAAATGTTTGACTTGAGTTTTTGAGCTGACACCTTTCAAGGATGAACTGTGGCTTGGGAGCTCAAGCCACATCTCCTCCGCACATGTTGCTTTTGTTTGGTGTTTTATCAAACCAAAGAAAACTAGGACAAAGAGAAAACTGAGAATAAAAACGGCTTCTAGGTTTGCTTGTTGCTTTTTTTAAAACACTGAATGGATTTGGTGATATTTCCTGAGAGGAGTAAATTAGTGAGGGTTAAGTCAAGAAATCTTTGCAAGATGGAGGGATACTGCTGGGAATACATTTTCCTTCCTCAGTGGAAATATCAAATGGATAGAAATATAAAAGACTTGGGGGGGAGGTTGTAGGAGTTGGGCTTAAACTGCACCCTTGCTATTCAGTTGCTTGTAAATTATATCTTAGACAACCAGACCGAATAATATCACAGAAGTGTTCAGCAGGGTAGCTGGTTGGAGTGGAGGTGCAGGCCAGGATGATACAGATACATCGTTTACAGTTAGGGGAAAAACAACAAGAAAAAGACAGTGTGTTGTCATATAATCAAAAAGGAATCCAGAGTGGAAACTCATTCAAGAAACAAAGAGGAGACAACTTTGTTGAAATAGTCTATATCCCATATCTGTTCGGAGACAAATAAACAATAACAACAACAAAACATATACTGTTTTAAGCAAAGAAATTTATGTGGCTAGTTAAAAAGTAACATATGACTAATTTCAATAGCCAGGCTAAAATGAGGTAGTTAGCACACCAGGAAGGGAAATAGATTTCTGACAATGGTTAAATATCTAATCAAGATATACATGTAATCACTATGGGGTTTGAGAGATTGTTCAGTGGTTAAGAACATGTATTGTTCTTCAAGGAAGGACCTGAATTCAGTTTTGGGCATCAGTACCAAACACTTACAGTTGATTTAATTTCAGCTCAAGAAATCCAACTCCTGTGGTCCCTGAATGCACCAACACTCATGAGCACATACCACTCCCAGTACAACATACATGCATACACATAATTAAACATTTTTAGAAGATAGTTGTTGTCAATTTGAGCTAGAATAGACATTTCATTGAGTTAATGGGTTAACAAAGTGTGACTGTGAACCTTATATCAGTTCATCATGTAGTAGTAGTTATCCCTTATGTCAGTTCATATAGTAGGAACACCCCATGAATTACAGATTAGTATTTTCTTCATAGTTTTACCATTGAATAAATGGATAGGTTAAATGATTGAGAATGTGGGCAGAAATAGTAGAAATATTCAGATTCAGTCTCTAAGGTCAAGTCCATACAGTGGCAGTCTAGTCACTAAGATTTACTTTTGCATAACAAGGAATGTGATAGTCAGATATGCAAAGGATCATGTGTCTTTTTCATAATTTATATTTATGCCACTATTCTTTTAGACTTTATTTATATAATGCTATCTTCACAGAAATATTCACTTATATATTACTTAAAATTAATGTTTAACTAGAATCCTTGGATTAATGGTTAGGAGCACAGAGAACACAAGTTTAGTTCCCAGAAACTGCATTAAGTGGATCACAACCACCAGCTCTAAGAAGAAACTGACACCTCTGTTCTCTAACATATGCATGCATGTGAATACACACATACATGCGCATGCAAACACATATGCATATACTAACACACACATCCATGCAAATGTGCACACAAAGACATACATGCACACACATATATACACACACACTAACGCATACACATACATACACTAACACACATGCTCAGACATGTACACACATGCACATGCATACATACACACACTAACACACATGTACACGCATTAATAGAGACATGCACATACATCCACACATACTAACACACACATGCACACATGTATACACATGCACACAAGTACACACATATATATACATGCACACACATATACACATGTACCCAAACTAGCACATGCATATACACATATGTACACACAATACACAAATAAATCATAACACTCACATTAAGGAAACTTCTCTTTGCAACAGACAGAAAACTACAATCAATCAAAATGCAGAGTTGTAGAATCGAGTCCCAAGGGATACAACATATGTCTACACCTAAGACTGAAGAATCATTAGGAAAGGAAGAAGAGAAAGTTTTTAAAAGCCAGAGGGACAAGGAGATTCCTGCAAGACTGTGTTTTTATGAATGTCAGAAGCTACATCCTCCATAAAGTTTCACAAAGCCTCAACCCTAGACAAGAGCATCACCTAAGAAGTACTAAAACAGATAAACAATCTACTGGACAGCACTGAAAACATATACATACAAGTAACATTATACAAACTAAGCAGACTATATTTATGTATTTAAGAATGTATTTATGTAATAACAGGTAATGAAGAAAGAGACCATGATCTGAAAAACAACAGCCAGAAGGGTTACATGAGAAACCCTTTGGTTTTCTACTCTCGGGGAATAGAGGGAAAGGAGAAATTATATAATTAAATTATAACCTCAGGTTTTAAATAATATAATAAGAATAATTTTTTAAATAGGTTGACTTTTTGACTATATATATTGTATGTATTTAAATTTAATAAGAGTAACATGATATTTTGATACACTGCACTCACACAGATAGATAGATAGATAGATAGATAGATAGATAGATAGATAGATAGATAGATAGATGATATAGATATGGATATAGATGATTTATAGACCTACAAGTTCATCTGATATATCTATGACTCAATCCCATATTATTCTATCATAACCACAGATCTTCAAATTACTTTGTTGCATTAAATCTCCAACCCCAATCAGCCCATGCATGGAAATGCAACTCAGTTATATATTTATAAACAGCATGCCTATTTGGGCAGATTTGCCTCCACACCACTTTCACACCCAGCTATGAAATCCTTGCTACTTGCAATTTCTCCAGACCATGTGCTTCTGCTCCATCTTCCTTCCAACTTCTCTCCTTCTTTCCTCCTCTGTTCACCGACTCCTCCAATTCTTCTTCCTCCCCTCTTCCTGTCTTGCCTGGAAAACAACCTCCTCATTTTTGCCCAATGATTGGCTATTTGTCATCTTTATTAGACAATCAGATAATTAAAGGAGAATTCCTCTAGGTGACCTTCTCATCCAAAATGGTTCTCTGTGCTCTCTGAGATGTAACATCTAAAGTGAGCAATTTCCTTTATATCGTCGGTAACACCACTGAACTCTTTGCCTTTCCATCCTACATTGTGAGGTCATTCAGTTATGTAAAAAAGATTGGCTCAGAATGGGAGAGATATTTGAACTTAAATTACTGTCTATTTTAAAATTATCTCTCTCCTCTTTCTGTGACTTCCTGTTTTACATATACAATGCATATATATTTTCACATAACATTCTAAACATAAGTAGGCAAGACAATTATTTGAATTTAATATGTTAACTTATAGTTACTAGTAAGTAAAATAATTTTACAACTTGCAAATAGGATGCAATTTTAACAAAACATGCTGGAATATATTAAGGGAGAAAGAGAAGTGATCATATCATTAAGGAGACCCCACCGATATTTACTTTTTCTGTCACTCTACATTGCATAAAATTTGGTGATATGATATGTAACCTTTTACCCGAAATGTTTTAAGCTTCTTCAAGGTAAAGAAAAATTTATAGCAAATTTTCTCCTGAAGAATAAAATGCCAATACTATGTTGTTATGGTAACCAAAGTTGTAAAACATTTAGAGAAAAGGAGTTCTTCAAAAGTTTCCATAATCAAGCACGAACAATGCCATTTGTTTGAAATGCACTCATTGTTATATGATTATAATTGTCCAGATTGCGCCAAAGAATGCCTAAAGTGGCTTACTCGAAGTCTTTGAAAAAATTAACAAGGCAAATATTTATCGCTTTGTTAAGAAAATTATTCTGTTTTTAAAACTAAAATTGTGTTCTGAAATTAGTTTCTAATTAATGAGTTTCCATAAGGTTTTTCATAAATCTTTAATTTGATTAATCCACCCACTATCAAAATTACCCTGCATGGAAGGACAGTGTCACTTCTAGAAGACATGAATTATTAAATGAAAATTGCAGCACCAGGGCTACCTCCCTAGGAGCTATTGATCAGGAAATACCCAAAAGGGTCCACAAAATAAGCGATTAACATAGTCTTTGGTTGCCTGCTGTGGTGGTTTGTACCCAGAGAATGGCATTATTAGGAGGTAGGGCCTTGTTAGAGGCATGTGTTACTGTGGGGATGGGCTTTAAGAGCCCTTCCTCCTAGTTGCCTGGAAGCCAGTCTTCTTCTGTTTCACTGCAGAACAGGATGTAGAACTCTCCACTCATTCAGCACCATGCCTGCCTGGATGCTACCATGCTTCCTGCCTTGATGATAATGGACTGAACCTCTGAACCTGTAAGGCAGCCCCAAATAAATGTCCTGTATAAGAGTTGCCTTGGTCATGGTATCTCTTCACATCAATAGAACCCCTAACTAAGAAACCTACCATAGCTACATAGCAAGAACCTATTGCTGAAAACACTTTGACTGCCAGACACCAAGAAATCAATCTCAAAATTCCTTTCAGGTGGGTAGCTTTCATAGTGTTCCAAAGTATTAGACAATCTACTAGAAGAGAAATACATCAGTGTTCTAACCCAAAATTGGACTCTGTGTGATGCAATATGATTCTTGCCAGGCAAGAAGTGCCTACTCATTGGTACAATAATGGCATAACTGTTATGGGGTAATTAACTGCTTTCTGATTGGAATTCAGTACTTTTCCACAGGAGATACTTTCATGCCTGATACTGTAATATGATCAAATACTCATGGCTGGGAAGGCCATCAGCCCTAGGTTAGAAGTTATTGTTGTTATTTTGCTAAACGGTCATGTTGTCAAATTTGCTTCTAAGTATTTATCCTTATGCACAAAAACGTAGGTTGCTCTCAACCTTAGTCATAAAAGCTTTGCTGTGGACAAAAGTCAATGGAGAGATGCATGCCTGTTCAAAGTGCTGAGAATTGGAGCCCCAATGCTCACACCTAAATGGGATATCTGTATTAACCCCACTATCAAGACTTAGGGAATACTGAGGAAGGAAATATGGATGATATGCAAAAGCAAGACAATGGGGAGGAAAGTTGTGAATTTCTGTCTTTTATATATGACATAGTTTAAGTTCAATCATGAACTTAAAGGAGCCATGGTTACCTGTACAAGAAAGATAGAGGATCAAGTCAGTAGCCAAAAGTAGCAAATTACATGGAATATATGATATCTATGTCCAAGCCTTACAGTGGAACTATTGGTAGTGGGTATTTGCTGGAGGAAAGGAAATTGTTTTAATTTTTAGGAGATGGCCACTGGTAGATTTTCCATGCTTGAGTAAATGACCACATACCCATATATGTATGGACATCATTAAAAAGAAAACATAAACTTGGGAAGAAGGCAAGTTTCAGGAGACATGTGGAGAGTTGGAGATGAGAAAATGGGAAGTAGAAATGATTATACTTCATTTTATTTGTGTGTGAAACTCTCAAACTAAAGAAAAAATAGAGAATATGCTTAGACCTAGAAAAGAGTTTATAAATACTCTTCAATGATACTTAGGCATAATCATTGGAGTTTGAATGAAGAGAAAAGTCACATTTTCAATGACTCTCATTCTTTATTGTCTACTTTGATGTCACAAATGCCATATATATAATTTATGGAGAAATTATAATTCACAGTACATTGTACCCATGTGCTAATATTTGTTAATTAGTTCTACTCTTGATAAAAACATAATATTATAGTCTAGTAATTCTGGTATTTATATATATATATATATATATATATATATATATATATATGAGATTTGGGCAATGTTCTAAACTACACATAAACTCAATTGAAATACTTATACTTATTCATTATTTCCTGTCACAAAATACAACAAACCATATCATAGACTAATATAGTCATTATTATCTGTGTACATATATCCTTTGCAAGCATGGATTTTAATTTTGAAATCTTAGGGATTTTAGTTCCACAGAGAGGGATGTTTTCCTCATTATTGTTAAGGTTCACAGGTGGATTTCTGTAGTACTGCTACTATGTAAGATCATTGGAATAAAGACATGAGAAAAGAAGAATCTTTCTAAGTAGTATGAACACTGCATAGAAGTCAGATATCGGAAACTATGAGATATTTTAATCCTGTACAGAACCATTACTATTTCTAACAATACTTCAAAGCAGCCTCACAAACAACTATCCTTTCAGCAGATGTCAATATCATCTGAAGAGAAGAGGCTGTAAGATCAGAAATGAAACGGATGGTGAGCCTTCCAAATGGGCCAGAGCCTTGCTATTTCACTCTGTCCAAAGATATTTACATTTGATGAGCTCAACTTTACTCAGCAGTTTCTAGAGAATCAATCATGATTGATGAGACAGGCTTTTCCACTGAGGCTGGACCATGCTGTCCTTGGGAATGTATCGCTGCTCTTCAAACTTCTAGTGCTTCCCTCATGACATCCTGGGATGCTGATTGTCATGATAAGCAACCTTGTATCAATCCCTTCTTGCCAGGGCTGGCCTATAGTCTACTAGGTAGTCCTGGGTCAAAAACACCTAAGTAGTCACTTCTTACACTCTGTGACCTGCCTGTCTCCTAGATGGAACTGGAGCTTGCTCTTATTTGCTAATCAATTCATTGTTCAACTGGTTAACTCTTCTGCCCCTGTCAAGAGTCAGCCTCAAATTCCCCACCAGAAGCCTTATCAGAATAATTACTGTAGATCAAGTGCTCATACAGTGGGTTACTGTAGTTTTAACATTTTCTGAAGCAAAATGCTTACAACATTTTGTTAAAAAAATATTTGCATAGTTTGAGGAGACAGATCAGATGTTACAGTGTGTTTTGCACAAACATGAGGACCACAGTTTGGATATAGTGCTTTTGTAATTGTCAGATAAGCATGACGATCCTCTTATAATCCAAGACAAAATGGGATTCCTAGAGCAAGCTGACCAGTTAGGCTGGCTAACTTGGCAAACTCTATGTTCAAGGGAGTGAGCCTGATTCAATATATAAAAGAGAGTGAATAAAGAAGATACCCATCCCAACCTTAGAACTCTCAGTGCATGGACACACACGGATTCACATCACACACATATACACCCTTGGCACTAACACACACCACCACCACCACTACCACCACCACCACCACCACCACCACCACAGCAGCAGCAGCAGCAACAACAGTGTATTGTTTCCAATAAAAGTCAATGCAGGAGAGTGCTGTGAATGTGAACCAAGGTGTAGACAGAGAAAAGATTGAAAGCAGTACAAGTGCAAGCTTCATAAGGGCTTCCAGATTGCCTCCTAATGTTCACCCATCAAAGCATTCATGCACAAAGACTGAGTTTCCATTCTGGACCACATCACATCCATGGCCGCCAAATCAGAGGGCTAACTGAATAGTTTGCACATTAATGCCCAGGATTTAATTGACACCAGTAGTTGTTGAATTAGATGCAAGAAATAAAAAACAGAGCCCTGTCCCTGATTCTTATAAATGTTTACTTGCTCCTATGGAAATAATATGAATAAGTGACAATTTCACAAGGCTCTGCTTAAGAAATAATATCAACTAATAGTGTTCTACCTAAAGATTAAAGATCAAAGCAGTGTGCTTAGCATCAGGTGGACAGAAGATTTGGTACAATACTTCACTTAGAATCTAGGATGGGAACAAAGCAAAGGAGGAAAGATGACAAGGAAGACTACAGCTGCAGTTAATGGGCAGAAATAGACCAGACAAGCTTAGGGTGAGGAAACAAATCACTAGCAACTTGACTGTATGGATTCCCAGAATATCCCTCCATAACCACAGGATAGCAGAAGATAAACCTGAGGGGAACGGAGACCAGAGCAGGCTGGAGTGCCAGGAGAGCAGGAGCAGTGGACATCTTCAGGCTTTTCCAAGAAATACACCTTGACTTCTTCCCAGTTAGGATCACTAGGAAAAATCATTAGATTTATTTACTCAGAGAGGTCAATCTTGTAGCATAAACCTTTTGATTTTTTTTTCCTTCTTTGTCATACACAGAATTGTGGGGGGAAAAGACATGAAGCAGAAAAGAAAAAAAAACATACAATATGGGATGTTAAATTTCACCTGAAGCAGTGACTGTCTAAACAAACTTAACGGAACCTGCTTTCATGTTGGGAGCTGTCCAACCCTCTGACAGCCACTGAAACACGACAAATGAACGCTTTTAGGGAGGTATTCACAACTCCATAACAATAGTAACTTCAACAATCACTCTGCATCCTGAGACCCTTAGAGCATACAACTGATCTTCTCGATATTAGCAGAGCATTTTCACGTGTTTGTTGATCCATTTTGCAGAGAGGCTCCTGTGTTATGTACTACTTTTAAATTCTGAAAAGTAAAAGAGTAAAGCAGCAATGAAAGCATAGGATTTAACATACTGCATTTCTTTAAAAATAACCATGTAGCCAGGCTTGGTGGTACACGCCACTAATGCTAGCACTAGGGAGGTTGAAACAGTAGAACGGCCAGTCTGAAGCCAGTATAGATTAGGCAGTGAAACCCTGTCTCAGAAGCAAACAAATACAACTTCAAACTTGATAGGAAAAAAATGCATGCTAAGTAAAAGAAAACATGAGAAGCTTTAATTCTACTTTTAAAAAATCTGTTTGCAGTTTGGTGTTTATTGCAATTTATATGTTTGTAAAATATTACCTTACTAGTGTCACCTTAGCCTTCTATCACTGTGCTAACACGTGACAGCCAAGGTCACTTATAAAATAAATCGTTGATGTTGGCCTACAGGTCACAGGTTGAACATCCATGGTGGTAGAGCTAGGTTGAGTACCCATGGTGGTAGAGCAGAGGAAAAACTGAGAGCTGGCATGATGCATAAACACAAGCACCTGCAGTGGGGTGGGGATCTCAGAGTCTTTGGAATTCTCAGAGGATGCCCCCAGCGACTCACCTCTTCCAACAAGTTCATGCCCTCCTAATCTGTCTCAAAACAGGTCCAACAATTGGACACTGAGCACTCAAATATCTCAGACTATGATGGTCAGTTCTCATTCAAATCCCCACAAAAGTTTTTAGGCCAACAGTTAAGGATGAACTTATAATAGAATGTGATTTACTTAATTCTTTACCTTCAAGTGTTAAAATGTTGCAGGCTTAACTGTGTAATATCCTTGGATATACACCTTTTTCTCTGTAAACCTTGCATGCCACTCTAAATGTACTGAGAGGATCATTCTATAAAACACTCCTTGTATTCTTGGCTTGATCCAGTTTCTCTCCCATTTCTTTTTGGAAATAGATTTGTTTATTCCACACTTTACAAGGGCTCTGATCTACAAACCTCAACCAATATCTGAAGTTATTAGTCTTCATATGCTCCAGAAAATACATAAAAATGGTATATAATGCTAACTTGTGTGGTTTGAACACAGCTTTTCAATTATTGCTCTGTGTGCTTCATTAATAGCTACTTGTAACCAGTTTTTGAAATTCTATTTATGTTATGTATCTATTTTCTTTTTACAGGGACTTTTTTGAAAAAATTTGCTTGGCAGGAACATTTTAATATTTATATTGGCCTTCTGTTGTGTACATATTTCCAAACTTATTAAATTTTTCTATGGTAATTTTCTGTTTCCAAAGGTGGTATTTGAGTTTTTAGCATGGTTTGATGTACTAAAAGCACTTCTTAAGTAATATCTGTGTGTCCCATTCTGTGTTAAAGCTTTAAGTACAAAACTGACAAAATTATCACTGTAATCCTATTTAAGAACTCTTATTGTGCCTGTGCAGAAGTAAAAACCAAAGAGGAACAAAAGGAGATTTGTTTAGAATTCAGAAGCCAGTGTAAATTGGAAGAAACTAGAACCAAGTGAGAGCTTCCAGAGAGCTGGAGACACAGACAGAAGAGATAGGTAAGGTCAGAACCACTTCTGTCTAAAAACAAAGTGGGTGAGAATAAGGATGTAGGGAAATACAGAGCTTAGCTTCTCTTTCCTAGACCAGCACTCTTCCTAGTGCTTCTCTAAATTTGAACCCAGCCAGAAACTAGCAGACATTAGACCTTAGAAAAGCACTGCAGAACAGGAAGGCAAATTAGAATGTTCTAGTAAATCTTGTCTGTGTAAGTGTGTGTGTAGGGGAGTGGGGGTGGGGTTATCAGTGCATACATGTTATAACGTATGTAGTCCTACATATATCACAGTTGAACAATATAAGCTAGTCATTGGTAGCTCATCTTTAAATATTTGTGTATTAAAACTCTTTTTATTTGGTTTGATGTTTTTAATTTATTCTTGGCCATTTTACCTTCTTTTAAGTGTGTGTGTGTGTGTGTGTGTGTATGTGTGTGTGGAGAGAGAGAGTGAGAGAGAGACAGAGAGACAGAGAGAGACAAAGACAAAGAGAAAGAGAAATAGATCAAAGAAAAGCCTCAGATATCATCCTAAGAAACACCTCCATCTACCTTTTTTGAGGCAGAATTGCTGATTGTTTTGGAAATCAAACTCATCATTTGGCTAGCCTAGGGGCCAATGAGCCTCAGGCATCCTAGTATCTCTGCCTCTCCAGGGAAGGGATGACAAACACATATTCAGTATTTTATGCAGGTTCTGGAGAGCAGACTTGGGTCCTCCTTAATGTGAGGCCATTTATCCCTGGAGTTGGATCCCCAGCCCCATATTTATTCTTCTAATGACATTTTTTTGTCTGTATTTCCAATGTCCTAAAAATTTGTTCATACGTCTATATGACATTCTGAAGAATAAGATGCAATTTAAGAAAAACAAGCATAGATTCTTTAACACTACTAATAAAAGTTAAGTCAATCTTCATATATAAATATTATAGAGATATAATGTAATTTTAAGACTCATCTTCTAATATATTTACAAAGTATTTCTGAATTTACTAAGAAAAAAAAATGTGAAAGGTAACTATAATGATTACTTAAATTTCAGTGTATTTGTGGTGTTTAAGTGAGAATAGCCCTAGTAGGCTCAAACATTTGAATGATTTATCACTAAGTAACTGAACTATTTGAAAGAATTACAAGGATTAGCAAGTATTGAGTAAATATGGCTTTATAGTGGGAGATGTGTCACTGGAGGCATGCCATGTTCAGTCTCTCTCTTGACCTGTGGATCTTGGTGGATCGCTCAGCTACTGCTCCAGAGCCATGCATGCGTCATGGTCCCCTCTATCATGAAGATGTGACTAAGGATATTAAACATATTAGGACAGTAAGAGATGGTGTAAAATATTTTATTGTGTTTTTTCTAGCACTTATCATTACCATGTAATTGTATTGGTCAGTTTTAATTGCTGTGATAATATATGTCTGATCAAATCAATTCAGGGAAGGAAAAATTTACTTTGGTTCTGGGTCTCAGTCCATTGTTATTGGGCAGGAATATAGGGGACAAGCATCTGCCATATAATAATCAGTCCCATTCATGCCTACTGCCTCTTTATGTCTTAGCAACTAACACCTTCCATGATCAGATATTTCTAGGAAAAGTTTTGCTCCTGAAAATATCCAGAGTACTTCTCTTATAACTACCTAAGCATGTGCCTCTAGACTATCTATATAGTCTGTTTAGAACAGACTTTCCATCTGTTATCAAGGTTGATTGGGCTAGCCCTAAGTGACATATTACCTTTCTAGAATTGAGTAAGCTGATCTTAAATTGATGAGAGTATGAATAGAATTCATCAAATGAAATTCAGAGCTCCTGGTTGCAGATACTGAGAAAGCAAATAATATATAACTACTGTAACAATGTCTCTGCATATGTGTTGTTCTTAATTTTGACAAGATGAATTTGATTATTTATGTTATTACTGGTTTGTTTTTTTTTTTAAGAATAGTACTTTGCTATACTTGAAAAACAATCTTTAAAATATAAATTTCAACTTTTTTTAAACGAAGTTTCATGTTGGTGTAAAGAAAATGTCATAGCATTGACAGTGGCCATGGCTATGTGAGCTTAAGAATAAACTGAAACTCTCTGAATTATCATTTTAAAAGATGAATTTTATAATTTTAAAATGTTTTATTGAAATATTACTGTATCACTTTCCCCCTAATTTTTCCTTCTCACAACCCCTCCCAGATACCCTTCCTCAAGCCCTGCCATTTTCTCCACTCTCAGGTTGATAACGTCTTTGCTTTTATTATTACTTTTGCATATATGTCAACATTTAGTTTTATCAACATTACTTTTAACCTGTTGTTCTTCATTTTAACTTATTGCATTTGTCTAGATTTTTATCTTGGATGTTTCAAGTTTTCTACAGGTTTATATCTTTTCTTTTAATTATTATAAAACAAAGTATGCAATACTGTGATGGTTTAAGAACAGCTGTGCAATACAGTCATCCCTGGTTATATCGAAGCATCTATTCCAATTCTGTTGCTAAAAAGTTTCCAAGTACCATTTGACACAGTCACACCAGCAAACAGCAGTCCCACCATCCTCAAATCAAAGAATGACAATTTCATGCAAAAGATAAGTGACATTCTTATAATGGGACATTTTAAAAGTTTCTGAACTTGATGCCATGTATAGTCACTAATTTAAGGGTTTCTTGGACACAATAGAAGATTTTCAAGCGAGACTAATAGGTACAATCAGCATACCCAGTTTCTTCACTGAAATAAAGATCATATGAATTAAAGGCAGATTTATTTATGGCAAAACACATTGAGTTGTTTCATGTTCAATTTTTTTTTCTGATTATAGAAAGGAGATTTATTTGAGTGATTTAACAGGTTGTGGTCCAGGCAATCCAACAGTGGCTGGCTGTGAATGGAAAGGCCAGGAATCCACTAGTTTCTCATTCCACAAGGCTGGATGTCTCAGCTTGTATTCAGTATATGCTAAAATCCCAAAAAAGTAGGCTCTAATGCCAGTGATGGAGTGAACTTGCTAGTGAGGTGAGAGCAAGCAGGCAAAGAACAAAAGACTCATTCTTTCATCTTCTTATATAGGCTTCTAGCAGAAGGCTAGAGATTAGAGGTGGCTTTTCCCAGGTCATAAGATCTGGATTAAAGGTGTGTCTTCCTACCTCCAAGATTCAGATTAGAATTAGATTTTCCCACTTAAATTAAGTGAAAATCTCTCATAGGTGTGGTCTCCCTTTTTGGGTTTTAGTTAGTTCCAGATATAGTCCAGTTGGCAAACAAGAATAGCTCTCACACAAACATAGTCTGGATTTGACTTATTTCCCATAGACTCTGTCCTGAGCCAGGAGTTTTGTAATCCATGCTCATGTATGTAAGTGAAGTCCTTTCTTTACCTATTACTGTTTGGGCTTCTATAACAAACATCCATGCCTAGAAAGCTTATAAAAGATAAACTTTATAAAAGATCACTATTCGGAGATGAGTCAAATTCAAGTTCAAGGAGCAGCAGATTCAGTGTCTATTAAGGGCTGCTCTTCAGTTCTGAGATAAGCCTGTTCATGTAGTGAAAGGCCCAAAAAACAGAACAGGGCAAACACCTCCTGGTACCTGTTTTATTAGGACACTATTCTAATTCGTGGGGGCTATGCTATCATTCCTAGGATAGTGACACAGGTCAAGAATTTATCCCCAAATATAGTGTCAGGTGTGGTGGTGTATGCTTATAACTAAATCACTCAGTAGGGAGATGGAGACTCTGTCTCAATTAAAGCAAAAGAATGAAAACCAACAGAGGCTGAAGATGAGTAATAAAATCTGGAGAAAATATTTCATGGCCTTTATTTTCTCTGTGAAGTGGAATACAAATTTAATAGCTAGAGACAAGGTGAAGATGACGAAAAGTATAATCTAGGTCATGCTAGCTTAGCATCTTCTTTTACACCTGGCCCACTACCCCTTCAAAAATTCCTCTAATCTTTCAGGAATCTCCAGTGTCTTTTGTCTACTCAGGGACACATCATAAATTGTGTTACCTCTTCTGTCAATCTCCCCATCATGGTACAGGGTGCCATGGTTCCTGCAATAGCTCCACTGCATGATTGGACCTCTTTTTTGACCCTCTACAATTCACTGTCCTTTCTTTTTGCCACTTCCTGCTGGGGGCTCCCTTGAGCATAGTGTCAGCAGTGTAATGTAGCTGTGTTATCTAGACTTTGATGAGCTTCAGTAAGAAGAGAAACAGCTCTACCAGTGTTTAGTCCAGCCTCCCCTCCCTTGTACACAGACAAACATGCAGGACTGGCTTAGGTATGTCCACATGGTCTTCTTTTTTTTTTATTGGAAATTTTATTTACATTTCAGATGTTTTCCCCTTACCCCCATTTTCCCCCCTCCCTCCCAGGAACTCCCCATCCCTTCCCCCTCCTCTTGCCTCTATGATGGTGCACTCCCACCCACCCTCCCCCGGACCTCACCTCCCCGCTCTCCAATACCCCCACATACAACGTCCAGCCTTCATGTTCAATTTCTAAACCAATGTTATGTTCTGCTATATTTGTCCTGTGCTTATGATTACACGTCGTTAACTCATAGGTGCTAAGCACTCTGTAGCTGCTCTACAGAAAATAACAAATCCCTTAATATTAAAAGGAGCTGGAGCTGGAGAGAAGGCCAGCAGTTAAGAGCACTGATACACAGAGGTACCAGAGTTCTGTTCTCAGCAACCACAGGGTAGGGTACAACGATCTGTAAATAGGATCCAATGCCCTCTTCTGGTGTGTCTGAAGAGAGTGACAGTGTACAGTGTACTCATATATGTAAAATAAAATTAAAAATTAAAAAAAAAGAGTAGCCACCATTAGCTAAGAATAGACACAATGGAGTGAAGTCATTTGTAGTTATTTTAGACAGCCACTGATGCAACTATCAACAGTGTTGCTCTCTGTATGTCCAGAGCAGATTGTGTTGTCATGAGAATAAGCACCAGGAAAGGCCTAATGCTGGATGCTTTCTGAGTAACTATCATTTGGTTCTCACTGGACTTTTAAAAAAAAAAAATCATTTCTCTTTAAACTCTATCAACAAATGCCATCAAATCATCAAAGTTGGACTTTTGTATCCTCAAAGCTTGTAATACCATCATTTCCATCTTCTAAATGTAAGTAATCTTATGACAATGTTTGTTCCAATGTAGTCAAGAGGAGAAAAAAAAAAAAAAAAAAGCCTGTTGGTCACAGCTGGCATTGAGGGTAAGTAAATGAGGAAGTCCAAAGATGAAAAACCTTTCACTTCCCCACACAAGCTGAGGAGAGCATAAAAGAGATTAATTTGCAAAACAGCATGACATTGACCCTGATGGTGCTTCAGTGCATTAATCTTGTGCCTAAGTGGCAGACTGAAAAATCCTTGTCTCATGAAGAGCAGTACACAAACAAACATGAAGGACAATTCTGGAATCACATCTAGTGTTCTATGTGGCTGTTAAGAACAGATATGATCAAACCAGACATTCTAGGTTCAAGCATGGGGTCTCCTGTAAAGTGAATCTGTGATCTTGTGTAGTTTTCTTCTTCCTTCTAAACACTACTTTTTGGATGTATAGACTGAGATATTGTAGAACCTCCCTCTTTGTCTCAGAAACTTATTAGGAAGGTTGAATGAGTAAGGTATCCAAAGCTCTTTCAAACGTGATTGTGGTAGAATAAGAACTGTACTTTTGGATTTCTTTTTCATAGTCATCTTTTATCTTTCTTTTGTGTTTAAATAAAGTCTCCAAACGTAGCTCAAGCTGACCTGGGAATTAGAATTCTCCTGCCTCAGTTTCTGGAGTGTCAGGATTCTCTATGTACCAGTATGCCTGGAAAACATTTCATTTATAGTAAGATCACCATTTTGGACTATTAAGCTACAATCCATATTGTCTAGATGTTAGCAACAGTGAAGCCTAGACCATGAAGGACATCTGAACCAAAATAGCAAATAGGTTCTAGGACTTCTGTCAACACAGTTGTATCTTTGTCTTTAGAGAAATGTGTCAGAAAGAGCAAAGGCAATGGCTCATTGCTTTCACATTCTCTGCTAGTTCAGATCTTCTTAATCTCACATAGATAGAGTGGTGAATCCAAACTCCTAAGTAGCCAGCCACGTCGTGTGGGCAAGCATAACTTTCTGGTCCAAACCAGATCAGTGTACAAATATATAGGGTTCTCAGGTTACCTATTCTGAGGCTTGGCTTTTTCTGATTTCTTCTTCTAAGATAGATCATTCTTCTGCTTTCTTTCCTCAGTAATCATCCTTGACTCTGTACTCTAGCTTCAACGTGGCACAGCCAATCTGGAAACCATTGCTGTTTTTTTTTTCTTGCATAGTGAATTTAACAATTTACATATGATTATTACAATTCTGATGACCATGAAATTCTGCAGTGGCATTCATGACTCTGCTGAAAAAACATACAGGAAGAATGCAGTGGAGTTTTGTGAATTACTCTCGATAGACAGTCTTGTTTGCTCTAAAAATAGGAGACTATAGTGAATTTTAAGAACTACAGTTCACAGTTAGCCCTCAAAATCAAACCAAGCAAGGTAGCCAAAGGATTAAAAAGGGTTGCCACATTTCCAATAAGGTGTTCAGTTCTATACATGACAATTGCTGCTTTATCATCATCATCATCATGATTCAAGAGATCTAGAAGAATAAATAAATTCTCTGCCAAGAAGATTTTGATAGCTTTAAAGGAATCCTGTCTTAAGAAAAGTTTGATACACTATAATCTTGATACACAGTTGGAACTCACTGTAAATGGAAGAACTTCAGCAAAATTCTCCTGCATGTATACAAAGTAAAAAAACTTCACGATCTGCTTTGTCCTGAGTCTCTCAGATTCCTTTCTATTTTTCCTTTGTCTGCTCTCTCTTTGGCTCAAGAGATTTCTCACTGGCAGCCTTTCATATATAGCTCCAGACTGACTTGGCACAGAATCTTAACCCATGCTTCTCAGTTTATTCTATTTTGACTTGGTAACAAATATTTTCAAGCGTCCATTTCAGGAATAGTTTCCAAAGCCCACACTACCTTAGCTCTGTTAGTTGTCTCCAGCATTGTCTCTTGCAGTTCAAAATGGTCCTTAGAAGTCTCCTGTTAGCCATAAAGACAGCTGTAGGAAAACCCAGTTGTATCTCTGTGCTGCTGCTGCACCACCCACTGAAGCAAGGATCACCAACAAAAGGATGGTGAAATATGTACTGACTAACAACAGAGCCTACACTTATCCATCCTCCAGGTGGTTTCCATCTTTCCATTAGAGTCCCATTGCTCAGTATATCAAGGACATTATTTGAGTCTAATCATTGTTCTCATGTAGTTCCCAAAATGTACTATTTTTAACAACTTCATCAAAATTTGGGTTCATATAGTAGGAAACACAGAGAGGAGAGAGAGGGAGAGAGAGAGAGAGAAGAGAGAGAGAGAGAGAGAGAGAGAAGAGAAAGAGAGAGAGAGACAAAAACACACAGACACACAGAAACACACATACAGATACATACACAGAAGAGAGAGAGAGAGAGAGAGAGAGAGAGAGAGAGAGAGAGAGAGAGAGAATACTTTACCACAATCTCACAGTCTGTGAGATAATACATACCAATATAACAGACTCTTGAGTTATATATACTATTCTCTAGAGACATGCCCTACCATTTCGATTGTTAAAAACTGAGACAAGAATCGACTAATGTGAAAATAATACCTTCTAAATTAAGGTAGCAGCCTTATGGGCAGTGGCTATGTGAATAGTCAGTCCATTACTAGATGCTTGAGACCATGAGTATATAAAAATGCTGCTTTTCTGAATATTCTGTATACATACAAGTCCATAGTAAAGTGGTATGTGTGTGTGTGTGTGTGTGTGGTGTGTGGTTGTGTGTGTGTTTATTAACTAAAAGAAATTGTTTCTTCTAGAAATGTCAGAAGCTAGTCCTTTAAGTCTTACCAACATGGCTTCCTAAATATAACCTGAGCCAGAATGGCAGTAGTTGAAATGCAAGTGGGAGCACTTCTGAGGTCTCAACCCTAGACAAACAATCACAGGTAGCTAAACAATGCTGGGAGTGGGAGGAACAGCCTTCCCCAAGAAAGAGCATACAATTAAGTATCTAATTCCAAAGGGTCATCCCTGAACACATATACATACAAATAAAGCTTAATTTATATATTTAGAATAGGAACAAGTTAAAGAACATAATTAGTAGTAGTAAACATAATGATTACAATCATGTGTTATAATAAAAGTTATGCTAATATGGTCTCCATCTCAGAATATCTTACTATTATATAGTCACACTTCTGTATTTGAGATGTGATATAATAAAATCTAGCAATTGTTGCTAACTGAAATACAGGAGAGAAAACAAAGGTAAGGGAAAATTACTGTGTTTCCCTCCTACCCACTGTGTTTTATGTTGTTTAAATTATTTGTCCACAGATTTTGTTTTGTCATTTTGTAATCTTTTTGCTAACTCATTTATTACCTTCTGATTTTCAAAGTTCTTTAAAAGTTCATAAACTTTTAGCTTAAAATACAGGATATAAGTTTACAATAAATGCTGTTGATAGCAGTTTAAAAATTAACCAAGCCTATCTCCCCTCGTGTTGCATTTACAGATGAGGAAATGGGGTTTGGTTGTGTTATTTGATGTACCATAGACAATGCTTTTGTTTAATGGCCAAAAACAGAAGTGAGTACTTAGCCTCCTTAGTCTCCGGAGTTGTTCCTTCTCTTGTATGAGAAGCTGATTCTTTTTGTGTGTTAAAAATGTGGTCCTCAGTCTTAAGTGCACATCAACACTACCTCAGAAAGTTTATGAAACCCCAATGCCCAAGTCACATGCTTCATCAATTATTCAGAATCGGTATACTTAGAATTATCTAGTATATTCTAAAGTGCACAAAATTGAGGACAATTGTGCATGTCTGGTCATGCATATGTGAAATACAGGTGTGTAAGAGAAGGTCAAAACTTGAGCTTTGTTTTAGGGACAGATCAAGTCACATTTTAGAAGGCTTGTGTGGCCGAGGATGGCTTTATGCAGGAATGAAATGCAAATATGGGGCTAGTTGTTTGTATATCATGAAATAAGAGACAACAAGACCTGCATTCAGGTGGCATCAGTGAATCTGTCTGGAGAACATGGAGAATGACTGAGATGCTTATAAAAACCAGTTCTACAAGACTGGGAAAATAACTGTATGTGACAGCTATTGGGGGAGAAGATTTCCGAAGCCTTAACACTTGTTCCTAGCCCAATTCTTAGAGTAATTTGTTACCCACATGTGGTAAATTAACACTTTGAATAACATTGTACAATTTGCAAATCACTTCTTTCGGGGAATTAATGACCGCAGAGAATAATCACTGTGGCATTATTTTATTGGCATTAGCATTAATAAATATTTCATGAACTGCCAAAAAATTATAGAGCCAACATGTTGAAGACTAGACATGGTTCCAAAATATGAAATCCCAACTTTTAGACTCTCGCCAGTAAAAACCTTTCTTCTAAATATTTACAAATAAAATACCAATTCATTTGAGAGGCAGATTAATTAAGATGAGTTTTCAATTATACTTATGTTAAGTAGTTTTGTTTATGTAATTATAGTCTGAAGGGTTGAGAATCAGGAAGCATGAATTTTAGAACAGTTTAATTGTAGTATTGGAGGCTTCAAAGACTCTCTAGGTCTTTGTTGTCTTACCTATAAACCAAACAGATGCTTTATATGTATGACAATAGTCTGATGAAGACATCCCATTTAAAGCTCCGGACTACAAAATCTCACTCTTTATGTATTGTTGGGTTGTGGGTCTCTGTGTTAATTACCACCTACTGCAATTAAAAACTTCTCTGGTATGGACTGGGTCATGTCTTGCATACAGGCACAGTAGTATGTATTAAAAGTCATTTTTTTGCTATGATCCCTCAGCAGAATAACAGTATTAGGGGTTTCCCCTAGGTGTATGACCTATCTAATCTCCAGCTCATAGTTATGTCTTGCATGAGTTCCATCTCACAAAATGGGTCTTAAATCCAATCAAAAAGTGGCTGGTTACACCAAAGACAGTTGTGCCACCATAACACTAATCTATGCTGCAGGCAGATCTCTGCTGTAGGTCACAAGGTCTGTAGCTCCATGAAACTGGTATTACTTTTCCTCCTTTGGTTTTCAAAGTACCTTGCAGCACCACAAATGCTACCCAGTACTGACTGCACTTCCCGAGGTCCTGAGTTCAATTCCCAGCAACCACATGGTGGCTCACAGCTAACTGTAATGGGATCTGATGCCCTCTTCTGGTGTGTGTCTGAAGAAAGCTACAGTGTTCTCATATAACTAAAAGTAAATAAATATTTTAAAAAGTAATTAAAAAAAAAAGAAACTGGTATTACTTTTCCTCCTTTGGTTTTCAAAGTACCTTGCAACACCACAAATGCTACCCAGTAGGGGGCCAAGCTTCTAGTTGTGACTGGCTCCAAGGAAACAGAATCTTCCAGACACAACAGGACTGATACATATATGAACTCACAGAAACTGAAGACATGCACCCAATCCCCATAGTTTCAAAACAGACAAAAATCTCAGCACTAAAAAAATTTGAAGTGGACATAAAGATCCACTTGCAATCAAGAAGCTATTTGCAATTGACACCTGCCAGGAAAGAGACAATCCATTTTCTCCAATGGGTGTCATTGGGGATACCAAACACACTATAGGGCGGGCATTTTCTGAGGAGTAGTTAGCCAGAACCACTAAGTTTTGTGTACCTTTTGTTCCATGTTATTTTAGCATTTTTTGAATTATTAGTTTTTAAGTTTATCAGTTTTAATTGGTTTTTTTCTTTTTGTATTTTGTATGTGTGTGTGTGTGTATGTGTGTGTGAGAGACATAATAAGAGAGAGAGAAAGCATTTAACAGTAGATGGGTAAGGAGGCGTGAGGATCTAGGAGAACCTGGGTTGCAGAAGAATATGATAAAAAATGTACTGTGTGAAAAATTAAAACTTAGATAAAAAGCAATAGTCTGGATCATATATTTGCCCCAATCTATTTTGTTAATTTGTTTTCCTTTTTTCTGTTCACTTGCAAAGCTATGATTTTTTAAATATGGATTGATTGATTGATTGACTGAAAATAGATTCTTTGAGTAAAAGAATTCAAGAAGGTGGCATCCATCAGCATGCCTTGTGAGTCTTGGGACTGCTCTGAGGCCTGAGAGACTCATGCTGCGAGATGAAGCAGAGAGAATGACCCTGCACTGCATCTCTAGAACAACATGAGAAAGTCAGGTGTTAGGGGAAGATGATTTTAAAAAGTGATTTTGTGGAATTGGAAAAGAGATGGCAGAATGGAGTGAGACTCAGAGGAAAGAAGCTGAACTAAAGATGCCACTGTAGCTGAGGCAGACAAAGGAACATGTTGTTGATGAATTAAGCTGGTCTTTGAGCTGCTGGGATGCTCAGGCCACCAAGATTCATCTAGTCCTCTACTGCTACTTGCTAGGCCAGTGATGCTACTCAGCCCCTAGTGGAGCCCCTGCTTCTGCTGTTTGCCCTGCTGGGGAAGGAAAAGTATGTGGTGCTGCCTATGGGTTTCCACCATGATGGTTATGCCCTGAGCATTGAAAGTGAAACCAGCTCTGAGGGCAGGGATGGGTACAGAGGCTTGGAGCTGGCTCAGGTTCTGCCCCTGGGCACACTGCCTAACCTCGTGATCATCCTGACTTTAACCAACAATATAGCTGAGATGAAGAATAGTTTGTTTTCTGGATTAAGTTTTCTTGAAAGACTTCTGTGGTTCGAGCTGTTGCCAGAGTCCATGATGATGTCCATGGTCCCTGGGCAAGGAAGCTTCTTTTGTAATGGTATGGATGACTGCAGATTGGTAACTGAGAATGAGAGACTTTGAAGGCTTCTGTGACACATCTCCCACAAAACAACAAACAAACACACAAACAAACCAAAAACCAAACTCAAAACAACAAACAACCCAGACAAGAAACAGTTAAAGAGAGTCTTTAAAAACTGATAAAGATCCTGAAGTCTACCTCTTCATCAGTGGCTTCTGGTGGGGATGAGGGAAATAACTCAGTTTTAGTTGGGTTGGCAACTGCATGCTACTGTGAGTATATGGGACCACAAATTGGATGTGCTGTTTTGTTTGGTTTGGTTTGCTTTAGTTTGGCTTTTTTGGGGGCAATGTGCTCAAGGGTTCAGGGGTTGAACTTGAGAGGAATGGGAAGTGAGTGTGATCAAGTTGCTTTGAACAAAATCCCCATAAAGTTAATAAAAATACTGTGCTGGGGGGAAAATGCCCCACAGGGTGATGTAAAAATAATACTTTCATAATAATATTCTGACTACAGTTCCCCCTCTGTCTACTCCTCCCAGTTCCTCCCCACCTCCCTTCTCTTCTAGATCCACTCCCTTTTGGTCTCTCATTAGAAAAGAACAGGCTTCAAAGATATAACAACCAAACAAAGCAAAATGAAATATGATACAATGAAGCAAAATCTTTCATGTCAAAGTTGGAGATGGTAGCCCAACAGGCAGAAAAGAGTCCTAAGAGCTAGCAAAAGAATGAGAGATCTACTTGTTCTCATAGTTAGGAAGCCCATAAAAATACTAAGCCAATTCCAGAGATCCACCTACCCCATATCATACAGTACAGGTAGAGAAAGAAACCCAGAAACCCACCTGCCTCCACAGTGGTACCGGTGAGCAGAGGACACCCAGAGTCCAGCCCACTGGCACATGGTGCAGGCAGGTTATGGACACCTAGAAGCCTGCCACCACTTAGCAAGACAGGTGAAAAACATACAAAAGCCTGCCTGTTAACACACCACACAGCACTGCCACATAGCACGAGTGGGTCGAGAATACTCAGAGGCCGACCTGCCTCATGACCCACTTGCAGGGGAGCCACTACAATGTCCAAGTATACAGTGGAGAGATGGGTGAGAAAGAGAAGCATCAGTTTAAGCATTAGGAAGAGAAGTGGAGCTGGAGATGTAAGGGGTGGGATGGAAGAGCCGTATATGAGTAGTCTGCCCTGCCACCTAAGGCCATAGTGAAATCCCAGTCCATGCTGTTGTTAAGGTCCATGTCTGAGTCTCCAGCCATGCAGCAGCAAGGTCCGTGTCACTGTCTGTGGTTCATATTACCACTAAATACCAGGCATCCCTGATCTAAGCAACCACTTAAGACCATGCAGATGTTCAAGGGCTTTGCAGAGCTGACCCCATTTCTCACCAGCTAAAGCACTCAGGAGAGTGGGCCCTGCATCTTGCTTGAGCAACAGTAATGGCACCTGTGAGCTAGCCCGAGAGTGTGTTAACTGAAGAGCTGTCCCCTCACCAGCTGTAGCACTAGACCACACATCTCAACTGGGCAGCACAGTAGAGCTTGCTCTGGTAGAACCGGTGCTGGAGAGCCAACCCCAAGGGTACGAGAACCAGAGAGCTGACCCTGCCCCCTGGTAACTGCAGCATTGGATGGCTAGCTGGTGCAGTGCCGAAGAGCTCACCCCAGTGGTACAGATACAGGAAAGCTGGTAGAATGATCAACTCAGCTACAACCCAGACCGAGATCCAGGACTTTGAGTTAGCCCACTCCAATATCTGTCCCATCTATGAACTGCTGATAAATGTGAAAGAGTTGATCTTGCAGAACCAACACTGCAGGATCTCCATGACAGAGGGTAATAACAGAATAACTGAGAGGAGTACAGGTGAGAATCCAGTAGTGATGCAGTGGCAGAAGGCAGAAGCCTCAAACCAGACCAATGAATGACTCATGGAAATGAACATTTGCAAATAAAGATGTGTGGACAAAAATGTATACTGTGGAACACACTGTAGTATACTGCAGCTTCCATGACAAGATGTTTTCAATGCCTTACTTTATTTTGTTGTTTGTTTGCTTGCTTTATTTTTGTTTTATATGTTCTTGTCAGGGTAAGGTTGCAAGGGCAGATATGAAGGACAAGAAGATGGGTGGGACTGGGCTGTATTAAGTGAAACTCACAAAGAATCAATATTAATTTAAAAGCAAGACTAAGCTAATAGCTATAATACATGTTCATAGGGCCTGACGTAGACTTATGTAGTCCCTGTACTTGCTGATTCCATCTCTGTCAAGTCATACATGCCTTGCTTAGTTGATTCAGAGGACCTTGTCCCCCTGGTGATCTCCATCTCCCTGGCTTTTACAATCTTTCTGCCTCCTCCTCCGCATGATTCTTTGAGTTCTGGGAGAGGGATTTGATAGAGACCTTCAATTTAGAATCTCTCTCTGTAAAATATCTGGTGTAGCTGAAGGGGTTTGCAACCCCATAGGAAGAACAACAACCAAACAGACCCTTCCAGAGCTCCCAGGGACTAAGCCACCAACCAAAGAATACACATGAAGGGACCCATGGCTCCAGCTGCATATGTAGCAGAGGATGGCCTTGTTGGGCCTAAATGGGAGGAGAGGCCCTTGGTCCTGTGAAGGCTTGATGTCCCAGTGTAGGGTAATGCTAAGGTGGTGAGGCCGGAGAGGGTGGGTGAGAGGGGACACACCCTTATAGAAGCAGGGGGAGGGCAATGGGATAGGGGGTTTGAAGAAGAGAAATCAGGAA
Source organism: Mastomys natalensis (assembly GCA_021653895.1). NCBI lineage: Eukaryota > Metazoa > Chordata > Mammalia > Rodentia > Muridae > Mastomys > Mastomys natalensis. Next base: position 871,670 of record JAJTUV010000425.1, on the reverse strand, counting down.
GGGAGATAACAATTGAAATGTAAATAAATAAATAAAATAACCATTAAAAATATCTAACTGAGGCTTTCTGCATCTGAGATTCAGATCATGGGGTTCCCATCTTCTGCCAGATTAAGCCTCCTGATGGTGACTGGATAAGGCATTGATCTATGAGTATAGCAGAAGATCATTACGGATTAATTTATTTCCTTTTAGACCCAGCTATGTTTGGTTTTACCCTTGGTCTCTAAACTACCTAGTCTTTTTTTATAGGCTACACACACTGTGGTTAAATATGAGTTTCTTCTTGTGAAGTGGGCCTTAGTCAAATCAGACATTGGTTGGTTACTTTACAAGTTCTCTACCACCATAACCCTAGCATATTTTCAGGCAGATTGAAGGTCAAAGGTTTTGTGACTGGGTTAATGTCCACTTTTCTCCTTTGGTAGCCTACATGGTACCTTCTCACAACAAAGGGATTAGAATATAAGAGTGAAGTCTCCATGTAGGTACCAGTTTGACTTCTCCATGTTCAAGGAGTTGTGTGGGTGCTGTTCATACCAGTGGAGGCTTGCTGTCATTTTGGACAAAGCAACCTTTTGCATTAGCATCAGCCTGAGTTGTTTGGGGATTTCCATGGCACCCCCTTGACTAACAACTTAATTAAATACAACTGAGTCCTTCCAGTGGAAGCCTTGCCTAGCTTCAAGAGACAGCCAGTTGAAACTCCATATTCTCCATTACTGGGAATTGTCATTAGGATCACTTATTGTGATTCCAGGAAGTTTCCACAATACTGGGTTTCCACATGGCCCCTCAAATATCCCCAATTTTAGTCATCTCTCCTCACATTCTCCTTCCATCTCATCTCCTTCATTCCTAAGCCATCCTGCTCCCAGCCCGACTGTTCTCAGTCTACCTGCACAATTTATTCTATTTCCCCTCCTAAGGGAGATCAGAACATACCTTCTAGGCTCATCCTCTTTGCCTAAACACTCTAGGATTGTATCTTGATTATCATTAAAGAGGTAATATCTACTTATATATGAGTACATTACATTTTTATCTTTCTGGGTCTAGGTTAATCTCATCCAGGATTATTTTTTTCTAGTTGCATCTTCTTGCCTGGAGATTTTATTATGTCATTATTTTAACAGAGAGTAATACTCCATTATGTATATGTACCACATTTTGGTTATCCATGCTTTGGTTAAGGGACGTTTAGGTTTTTTCCAGTTTCTCACTATTATGATAACGCCACAATAAACATGGTTGGGCAAGTATCCTTGTGATACTTCTTCCAAAGTTGTATAAAAGCATTCTTGAGGTGTATGTCCAAGAGTGGTATAGCTGGGTCTTAAGGTAGATTGATTCCCAGTTTTCTGAGGAACTGACATATTGATTTCCATAGTGACTGTACAAATTTGCACTCCTACCAGCAATAGACGGCTCTTTCCCTTGCTCTTTGACATTTTTGCCAGCATGAGCTGTCTCTTGTGTTATTGATCTTAGCCACTCTGATGGGTGTAAGATGGAATCTAAAGAGTCATTTTGACTTGCATTTCCCTGATGCCTAAGAATTTTGAACATTTCTTTAAGTGTCTTTCAGCAATTTGAGATTCTTCCATTGAAATTCTGTTTAGATCTGTACCTCATTTTCAGTTAGATTATTAGGTTTTTTTGATATCTAGTTTCAAAAAATAAAATGTGACACTCTATGATCACCAAATCTCCTTATTCTGTTTATATTTTCATAATATATGTTATGGCATGAATGATCATATCTTCACAAGACACATATATTGGCAGTCTAATCTTCCAGGCTAAGATGTCCTTAGGTATTAAGTAATGTTTTTGAGAACTAATTAACTCACTAGGCCAGAGCCCTCATGAGGAGAATTAGTGCCCTTATAAAACTCATTGATCCTTCTTTTGTGTGGCTACACCAAGAAGGTATCAGCTATGAGCTAGGAAATCTGTCTATACTGGCTACTTAGTCTGGAATGCTTTTGACAATATACTTTCCAGTCCCCCAAACAAGCAAATTTGTTCATAGATTATGGTGTTTTATCACAGCAACCCAAACAAAGACAATGTGAGACTTAGATTAGTGGCATCCATTTTTCGTTCAAGCTCTAGAGAGTAAAATAAGTATCATGGAATATAAAGCTTCCAGGAATTAATACCATTACAAGGTATTAAAGGAAATCAACATATTGAGTTTCCAGCAAGCTGTTGAAGATAGCTGCCTGGATCTAAGAAGGAAAGAAAAGGGTCAGAAAAATCTCCTTGAGCCTTTCTTCTTCCAAAGTTGTATAAAAGCTTCTGAATTTCGATGTGCAGGTTAAACCCTTTCTCTAATATTTTTATTATGTTCTTTTTTTTTTATTGGAAATTTTATTTACATTTCAGATGTTCTCTCCTTACCCCATTTCTCCCTCCCTCCCAGGAGCTCACTATCCCTTCCACCCTCCTCCTGCCTCCGCGTTGGTGTACCCCCACACACCCTCCCCAGTATCTCACCTCCCCACCCTCGAATATTCCCCCCCAACGACACCCAGCCTTCATGGGACCAAGGATCTCTTCTCCCACTTATATATAGCTCTCTTGCATATATAGCTGGAGCCATGGGTCCCTCCCTAAGTGCTCCCAGGCTGGTGGTTTAGACCCTGGGGACTCTGGTTGGTTGGTATTGTTGCTTTCCTCATGGTGTCACGAATCTTTTCAACTCCTTCAGCCTTCACTCTATCTTCTCCGTTTGGAACCCCATGATCAGTTTGATGGTTAGCTATGAGCATCTGCCTCTGAGTATGTCAGACTCTTGCAGATTTCTAGGGAGACAGCTATATCAGGCTCCTGTCAGCATGTATATCCTGACATCCACATCAACGTCTACCTTTGGTGACTGCACATGGGATGGATATCCAGGTGAAATGGTCTGTAGACAACCCCTCCTTCAGTTTCTGTCCTGCACTGTGTCTCCATATTTGCTCCCTTGAGTATTTTGTTACTCCTTCTAAGAAGGACTAAAGCCCTCCCTTTAGTATGTTCTTAAGCATTTTGTTTCCATTTTCATATTTAGAGGATGAGAATTTTCTTTGATATATTTAAGAGAAATTACGAAAGAAGTTTTATCCTTCACACAAATGTGAGACACTCACTACCGAAAATGACACTTTTTTGGCAGTTTTTTCAGATCTCCTTTCCACAGTGACTGTTTAGGCAATAGGTAAAGTGAATGAATGATTCAGTAGGATTGACCTGATGACATGCAACACTAGCGGCCACCAGGTGTGAGAATGGTTCAGATTTTTATTTTAAGCCCTTCTGATGTTGTAATCACAGAGAAATAGTCACTGTATCAAGAAGCCTACAGACAGTGCCTCCTACCGCTGGAAAATATTCTGCCAGAATTCTCAAGGAATTATGAACTGAATCTGACAAAATAAGCCAAGCTATCAAATATCAACAAGACAGGTCTGATTGGCCGCTGAACACTGTTTCACAGACACCTGCCACTTAGACAAGCAAGTTAGGAGACTGTGTAATATTTAGGTGAAAATGACAAAATTCCTGCATCAGGAACCATCAGGAGGCTTAAGAACCCTCTGTAGGGTACAAACGTAAAAACATAGATTCTTAAAGGTATAGTATTGAGGTCTGGTTTAAAAAATGGCAAAGTTGTTTGTCAGAAATAGGAAGAATAACTAACTAGTTGTGTAATTTGAAGAAAATAAATTATTTGAGCCCCAATTTGCCTTGATAAGACTTGCATCCTAAAGAAAAAAAAAAGCATAACAAGCATAGTAAATGGGTTAGTATGTTGAAAGGAAATTTGTGAGTGAAAAAGGAGAATTAGAGCAAGAGTCTAAGGTTTTAATTGTATTGAGAGGAGGAAGTAGAGTAGTCGGGATAAACTTCACCTATAAGTTGATGTGTAAACAAAATCTGGGGAAATCTGAGAGCATTAGCCCATGTGTAATGGGAAGACAGAGTGTAGGCTTAGATCTTTCAAAACCTACTTTAATTATAGTTCTTAAGCACTTCAGTCTCCCTTTTAACCCACTGACCAAACGTTAGCTTCCAGAAAACATCATGTGACACAACTGAGTTTCCAAAGAAATCAGAAATTTCCACTTCAGCAGAGAGTGCAAAACAGCCAAGGTTCTGCAAAGACAGAGTGAGTTCCCTGGAAAAAAGCAAGAAATGTGGTCGAGACAAGGGATTTCGAAGCACTGAGTAGAAGAATGTAAGTCAACCATAAAGGTCAGAACATGGAGTAGGTGTAAACACATCACATGATCAAATCAGTACTAGAGGCTGTCTTAAATGCTTCAGCTTTGCCTGTTTTGGAGAAGAAATTGCACACTTGTCAGAAAGCAGATAAGACTTCTGTGTTAAATGTTGTCTAGAGGGGCTGGAGAGATGCTCAGAGGTTAAGAGATTGTGTTGCTCTTGCATAGGAACAGAGTTCGGTTCCAAGTACAAGTGTCAGGCAGCTTACAGTTGCCTATTAGTGTTGCTCCAGAAATCTGATGCCCTTTTCTGGTCTTCTCAGGTACCTGTACTCATACCTGCCCGATATCCTCACCCATATATACACACATTGAATGAAAAAAAAAATGGAAGAAGATAGGCGTACAATTTCAAAAGATAAACCTTGTAGGAAGCTAAGTATACCTCAGAGAAAGAAGGTAGCAGAGCTGTCATGGAATGCCTTTTGTGGGATGTTTCCTAGACCAGTTTTCTCAGCTTGCCTTGTTTCCAAGAACACATAAAATATGGTATATCTTTTGAAAGGGAGAAAATGTTATCCAAACTCAGAGATTCCATTCCATTATCTTGAAGTTTCCCCTCCTAAGAATCATGGTATTTTCATTTAAATTCAGGCTCTTGTTTTCCCCTTGGGACTTAAAGCCATATCACCATTACCTTACTCTAACCTGGGCTGTAATTCCTTGCCTCAAAATCCATGCCAGTTTCCACTTGGTCATGTGTGATTTTTCTCAAATCAGTGTTCCCTATATTTAGCCTGTCAACACCCAATTTAATTGTCTCAGGCAAGAGTTCACAAGTCAGTCAGCTCCTCTGGCCTGAATTCAGAAGCCTTTCTGGTCCGCAGCTTTGTCTCTCATCTGCCTCAGCAATCTTTGAACTGTTTTAATGATTCCTCCATAGCATCTCTTGTATGCACTAAATCTTCGGTTTTCTTCATCCATCACCTAAACCAGAGCACATCCCGCTCCTGTGCTGCTGAGGTCGTGTCCCAACAGTTACCTCATCAGGTTTGCTCCCTCCAACCTAAAGCTAATAAATAAACAACATTCTCATTAACATATAGAAGATTTAAAAGTACACAGTATAAGCCATCCTTCAAAGAGAAGAAATAAAAAATTGGGAAATATTACTTAAAAGGGTCAAAGAGCAATATCAATACTTGATATAAAATAAAATTATGTTTTTAGAAATATAGATGGACAAAAATATTGACAAAACAGAAGAATGAAAATAAACCAATTAGTTTATGGGTCAAAAGTTTGAAGTAATGTTCACTGGGCTAAAACTGAAATGCTGATAAGACCATATCCCCTTTAGACCCACTAAAGGAAGGTTATAGTCCTTTTCAGCTTCCTGCGATACCTATACACTTTAGCTTATGTATTCCTTCCATCTCCAAAGGCAATAATAGCCCGACTAGTCTTAGTCACATTTTATATTCATCTTTGACCCTTTCTTTCACATTTAATTGGTCTTTTGATTACACTGAGAATTCAAAGGTATTCCAGGCTTCCAGAATAAGGAAGTTATCTCCGTATCAGCTAAGTAGTAATGGTGTCTGCATTCTATATTCTCTTAGCATAAATATATAATTTAGTGACATATTTTACAACATATTCATAGATTTTATTTATTAAGCTATGGACATATTTAGGGGCCTATTATCTTATCTACTGTAATGTATTTCAGACTGTTTAAATCTATATATACTTTTATACATATACAAGATGGTTTAAATGATAGATATCAATGTCTAATCAATAAGTTGAATAAAACATACTTTTTCATATAATATTTTATCTTTCCTGAATCCATGAAATGACCATAAAGAAACATAGATATTTTAATGACACCAATTTTGCTATTATATCGATCTATGACTTTTAATGTCAGTCTTTTCTATATTGATAAATCAGATTTTCACGTGTGTGTTTTACTTCTGGTCTTCCTTTTTCTGTTTTTCTTTTCCATGGCTTTCCTTTCACAGATGCCAGACATCCTTCAAAATGAAGAGTTTTAACTTCAAACCTCCCTTAGATCATCACAGCATCCCCTCATCTGAAGTTCAGTAACACAGTTTATAGCATGAAAGTCAAGCAAGTGCTAACCACTTAGGTTTGGAATGTAGTATCTGTTTCTAGCAATGAGATGGGAAATGCAGATGTTCAGAAATTAGTGACAAAACACTCCCAAATTGGTCTCTGAGGTATCACTTGAGACCTGCTGGCACACTTAAAAACACTTGTTAAATATGTTTCTGAGATTTTTTTTTTATTTTAAATGATTTTTTTTTGGTTGAAGTCATTTAGACTCCTTTTTAATTTTTCTTTTATTTTTTCAATGAATCACATTTTATACACAAAAAGAAACTTCATTGTCTTTATCTCCTTGCCACTGAATTCTGAAAGTCATTACGTTCTCTATCGTTCACATCTCTTTCCCATTTCCTGATCCTATTTCCTAGTCTATAAATGTGATTGCCACCCATAATTAAAACTTCCTGCAGCTTTATATTTACTTGTTTTTCTTGATCTATTCCCAGTTAAGTCCTTTAAAACCTATGTCCCTGATTTAGTTCCCAGAGTTTTCTGTCAAATTTTCTTTTGATCGCCATCATAGCAATGGCACTTGTCTGACAGGGGATCAATAATGCTTGATAGAGCTGGAGTTAAAAGATATTTGAAATCAGATCTCACAAGTTAACTAGTTCTATTTATTAAAAATTTTTAATTGAACAATTTATATTTATTTATTTGATTATGTTTATGGGTGGTTTTTTGAGACAAGGTTTCTCTGTATAGCCCTGGCTGTCCTGGAACTCACTCTGTAGATCAGGCTGGCCTCGAACTCAGAAATCCACCTGCCTCTGCCTCCCAAGTGCTGGGATTAAAGGCGTGTGCCACCACCACCCCGCAGACTGCATGTATTTGTTTGCACTGTTTGTGTGCCTGATGTTCCAGAAGTTCAGAAGATCACTTGAGACTGGATTTACAAACAGTTTTTAGCCGCCTTGTAGGAATCAACCTAAGATCTTTGCAACAGTGACAAATGCTGTTATGTACATTAGCAAACATAATTCTTCCAGAGAGACTGACTAAAAAAGAGGAAACCAGGAGTCTTGAAGTAGGGTAAGAATACTGCTCAATACTTGACATATCTAACTTCTATCACCCAGGAGTTTATTGACTTTAAGTTGTTAAGGATGTTAAGGTTTAAGATGTTAAAATTCAGATATAAGAATGAAAACTTTCTGAGTAAGAATTTCAAAAATATAACTCAGCATAACATAATAGAAACATAGAATTAACTGTACTGTTTTAAAATAATATACTTAAGCCACATGGGTAGGTAATGCCAAGGGGCATGACCATTACTAAAGAGAACTTTGAATTGCAGGTGATTCCCAAGGTATCTGAACATCAAATTTAAAGTAGAAATTACTTGGTCATGTTCTAAAAGACTTTTCATGCCCTGGTCCTTCCATTTCTCTGGTTTTATCTTAGATTTTACAACTCTACTTTTTTCACTATACTTTATCCTATTTGAGAAGTCATAATAAACTACTTGTATATAGGAAATCCTATTCATTAATAATTTTTGTCCCAGATACCTGTCATGTATCTGTTCTCTTCATTTTTCCATAATTTTATACGATGAGAATATCACTAGCTTTCTACTTATAAAGGAATCTGAGCCTTCTACTTATATAGGAATATGAGTTTAAAGTATTTTCTCATTTTTGTGTCACCAATATTTACTATTTCCTGCAGAAATCCTAATTATTCAAGTGCAATACAAATAGATCCTCAAACTTGATCAGGTTAGAAAAATATGTAGGTAATTTGTTCTTGTCTTTGTATAGGCCTTAATTTATTCACATGACAAAAATTGTATCTGTATCTTTGCCTTTTAGATATGTGTATCAGAAATTGAGTTAAGTTATTTAATAAGGATAACTCTTTCTGGTGGTTATGAAGTATGGAATATATGGTCTACTAAATAGCTAGATCTTTACCATCAAAGTTTTTCATAGGTACTGCTGAATGTAGTTATAATGTCCAGAACAATCAAGTGTGTGTTAGCACATATAGATCATTTCAATTATGTAAGTTCATCCAAGAATGTTTAATCCATAGTCAGAAAGCGACAAAAGAATGATGCTCTGTACAAGATTTCTGATACATTAGGTTATTTTTCAATACATTATTAATATTTTACTTCTCTTGATGTTTATCAGAATTTATATTTCTCACCAAAATAACTGGCCTAAGGACAAAAGTGATATCAAGTACAAAAAAAAAATTCAATATTCTTTTTCTTTGTTGTTGTTGACTAAATCTGGTTCTAATATTAAGAGGAATTTCCAAATATGACCCTGGAGCACAGCAGAAAGCAAAAGTCACCATGTTTCCCAAGGTTTTAAAGCTATCAGAAAGAGGTTCTAGTATTTCCTTATATATACACAATGTAAAATGAATCAAGATATGATGTCATGCTTTATTGAAATATTTATTTTCATTACAATTCACACAGTTCGTCAAGGTCAAAATGACACCAGTCTTACTTGAAAATGTGGGATTTAAGTTACATCCTTCATTTCTCACTGTTTAGAAAACAAACCAAGAATTTTTCTCAAATTTAGGACACAATTCTAAGGAATAGAGGGTCTCAAAATTCAAACATAAGGGGCAATATTTCTCTTTTTAAAGGCTTCATTGGAAAAAGTTGACTTTTGTAGTTATGTTGAAAAAAAAAATGCAAAGACCTGGGCAGACAGTCCTTTTTTCTTTAGAAGTTGTAGAGGCCTTTTTTTTTTTTTTCCAGCGGTGTGATTCCCTGACATCCCCCCACTCTGCCATTCTACTAAATTTCCTCTCACATCTTCTATCCACCCCCTCCCACATACACAGGACAGAAGCCGAACAAGCGCAGAAGAAAATGATGAGAGTGATGCCGACGGAAGACAGCAGCGTGGTTAACATCACAAGATCAGAGGGAGCCCAGAAGCAGAACCTAGAAAAATCCTTTCACAGCATGCAATATAGAACAAAAATCCCCAGAAAACTCAAATACTACTATTATCATGTTTCAAAACAAGAAAGCTAAGAAAGGCGACAAAAGGACCCAAGAAAGGATCGGACAGACGTTCAGCCACCTGTGTGGGGGGTGGGGTGGGGGCATGGGGATTCATCAGATAGCTTTAATTCTTTCTTTTGATGTACAAGCCCAATCAAGACAATAATATGTCCTTGAACCAAAATGACTCTTCAGTGATAGACTATCTCTCTAGGTGATAAACAAAGCGTTTAAAGACATAAACTAGCTCCGTAGGTGGCCTTCACTCAATCCAAGAAAGCTTTTGATTAAAATAAAAGAACTTATGTAGGAGTAGAGTCGAAGGAAGTCACACGCAAAGTTTCATTTTATTAGGAAGACAGAAACACAATTTGAGACCTCTTTAACATCTCCACACAGGTTGACTGATCAAACTAGTCAGGAAGTAAAAAGAAAACAACTTTCCTTTAACTCTCTCAGTGTTTTCTTGTCTGCAGTGTTCTCAAACTTGCTCAATGGCACATAGCATCTGCTCAATGGGCTTAGTAAGAAAGCTGAAAAGCAAACTTGACTTAAAGGGAGTTTGTGGCTCCTGACCTAAATGCAATCTATTTTGAGCCGGCCTTCTGGGATGAATGCTGGGGAAAGCCAAGAGAGACAGCCATCAAAGAGCAGGCTAGAGATGGAAGAACAATGGGAAGAAAAGCCAAGAAACTGGGGCCAGATTTCAGCATGAAGAAGAGACATTCTGATGGGAAGAACGGAATTTCTTCTCACACACACACCTATAGACAGGCTCCAATAAAAACAGAGCTGCCAGCTGTCCAGCATAAATGGAAATATGGGCACACTGCTTTTGGCCCAATGCTTAAACAAAGCATGGAGAGGTGTTGGAAAGATGACCCTATTAGACAGAGTTCTGTTAGGCATCTGCTGTACTATGAAAAACATGTCTGAGAACAAGTGGAGGCAGGCCCAATGACTAGCAGGACAGCTCTCTCTCTCTCTCTCTCTCTCTCTCTCTTCTCTCTCTCTCTCTCTCTCAATCAGCTCACCTTTTTTGATAAGAGAAATGTCAAACTAAAGGCATTGTGAATAAACCTGTCCTTTAATTTCTCAGTATGGCAGAGTATTTTGAGGGGCCAGAGGACAATGCCCAACCAAAACATTCACTCAAGGTCTCTTGAAGCACCGCTCTACTTCTTAAAACAAGCGAGAGAGAGAGAGAGAGAGAGAGAGAGAGAGAGAGAGAGAGAGAGAGAGAGAGAGAATTCACTGAAATTTGGGTGAGAGTGGTTTCTATTATTATATATTAAGGAAAACTGATTTTAAAAAGTTAGTTATGAATGAAACATAAAAAGTTATGAATGGAGCCGGGTGGTGGTGGCACACGACTTTAATCCCAGCACTTGGGAGGCAGAGGCAGGCAGATTTCTGAGTTCGAGGCCAGCCTGGTCTACAGAGTAAGTTCCAGGACAGCCAGGGCTACACAGAGAAACCCTGTCTCGAAAAACCAAAAAAAAAAAAAAAAGTTATGAATGAACAACATATTCAGTCTGCCACTTTGTTATGCAGGTGAGGGTGATGGTTTGTAGAACAAAGATGTTGCTCTAGAGTTCTCTGCAATAAAAGCTGTCATACAATGCCTTATTTTTCCTTCAAAACTCATATATTAAAATTTTGAAAGTCAGAAATTGCAGATATGTTGAAATGCCTGGGTGTAAATTCTGTCCTTTGATAGAATTTTAAAATATTACCTTCTCATTTAGTATCTTGCACTGAAATAAAAATGAACATAATTAGAAAATTGAACTCAAATTCTTCTGCGATCCTAATTATCAAGCCAATCCTTCAAATTGTGTGCAATCAGAAATTAACAATTCCTGATTTGTCTTAATAATAGAGGACTAGGATGGTAAGAATAACTTAAATCAATACAAATTACACAAATCTATTTAAATCAATGCTTTTCATTTTTCATTTATCAAATAATACTTATTTTAAAAAGCCGAAAGTGTTAATAACTATAGACTCTTATAAATATACTAACAACCATTACTGTGTGTTTCTACATGTTACATAAAAATATACTTCAAATGTGAAAAAACAGTAAAGTCTTGAAGAACACATCAAAACCATATATTTTTATTTTGAATATATCAACTTAAAACTACAAATATTTGGTCTATAAACATGTTCACAAGCTTTTCCTGTCACAAAATATAGAAACAAGGAAAACTGAGCAAAGCACTCATCAGTTAGATAAAAACGCACTTGCGCATTAAATGCTTTTGAGAGAAAGAGACAAAGATTGAGAGCATTGGAGAGACATTTGAGGTGGGGGATAAGAAGAGGGAGAGGTGGAGACAGAGGTAGAGATAGGTAAATAGATAGATAGATAGATAGATAGATAGATAGATAGATAGATAGATAGATAGACAGACAGGTAGATAGATTGTTAGATAAGGAGATAAGAAGGACAAAAATAGATATTAACCATGTTTTTAAGTAAAAAGCAATTACTTCTTAATGAAGGACACATTTTGGCTCTTCATATTTTTGTTGTAACATTTTTCCAGTTAGCCATTTTCTCCATAATCTAGACTGTCTGATGTATTTTGTATTCAGCCATTAACATTTTCGTGATTATAAATCACTTTTTATATACAATTTCTTCAATTGTGTTTAGACCTAAAATACTAGTAACGATTTGCAATAGAAAACACAGTTCTGTGTAGATGTGATCTTTGGAGTAATAATTCTTAATTACTTAAATTTGATTTTCTTCATGCTAGAAAATTATTGAGAATTCCAAAAAGGAGTTTTTCCATAGTTTTTACATGAACCGAAACATAATGCTAATAGTTTTAGTGTGTTTCTTATGTAGATGCCCACACAGTTATCTTCTTATCTGATATATTTATCAAATCTAAAAGACCAACATTGATACATAGTTGGTAACCACATTCTAAGATTTTGGGTTTTGCCAGCTTCTCAACTAAAGACTTATTACATTCAAGTTTGACTTCATCATGTGAATGGTGGCAATTAAACTCAAGTCCTATGTAAGAATATCTCAACCACTGAGGTGTCTACCATCATCTCCAAAGGCTAATATAAGTCTCATTCCTTTTCCATAAATAAACATAGGAATCTGCATTTTCTTCTACATTCCAACTAAGATTCCATTCTACAACATATTTAGAACATAAACAGCTATGAAACTCACTCCTGTATTGAACTAGACAGTTTTGTGACAGTATAAAACAGTATGATCTTTCTTGAAGGGTTTAGTTTAGGATATGTTGCTTATGATCAAAGCATATGATTTCTTAAGACTTTGTTCTTCCTCTTTCCACATGAGCCAATTAACTGGCTTCACCAAAATCTGTTTTAAATTTCTAGTAGGGAAACTATGGAAAGTTATCACCATCATAAAAGATTTTTATTGTAGTTTACTTTCTGAAGCCATTTAGAGATCTGAATTGTTTTTTCACCATCTTAGGCATTTGTCTTTTTCAAGATCTTTGCTCTGGCCTGTCCTCTGGGAGGAACATTCTCCTCCTAATTAGTGGACTGCATCTTTCCCTCACTTCTTTCAAGTTCACCTCACCAGAAATGTCTTCCTTAACCATTCCAAAAAATAATAATCACAACCTATTTCATTACAGTAGCCCTTACTCTATTCATTCTGCTTAATAAAAATATTAATTTTATCTGTTTACATGTGTGTGTGTGTGTGTGTGTGTGTGTGTGTGTGTGTGTGTGTGTGTGAATGCAGACCAAAACAGAGTGTTGGATTCCCTGGAGCTGAGGTTATAGGTGGCTATGAGATGCTGAGAACTGACCCCAGTTTTCTCCAAGAGCAATGTATGCTTTTGACTGCTGTCATTCCTCCACCCCAGATCTCATTTTTGCTGATGATGCTTTTCTTTTGCTTTCGTTGTTGTTTTGACTTTTGTGGATTTTTTTTTTCATATTTACCACCACAAACTAATATGTCTACATGTGTACTCTCTCTTTCTCTTAGAGTATAATTCTCTAACAAAAGTCTTTGTATGAAAGTCTTTTACCTTAACATTATATCTTTACTTAATTGTCTCTATATAGTAAAGATTCTAATGATGACATTAGTTGTGGTAGAGCCTCTGACCACTGTCAAAAGACAGACCCATGGTAAAGAATACCTTGGGGAAACTGTGAAAGAGGCTTTAGGGACAAGACATAGGACCCTTTACCTCAGGTGCATTGTTCCCTGGGTTGTTCTTGGATGTGATTTCATGCCTCCTATGACATTCATCTTCAGTTTATAAGACATGTTTATTCTTGTTGGATGTCAGATCATAGCTGTTGAACCCAATGGTCAGTGTACCAGGAATCTGAATATGGCTTTCAGCCTTGCTTTTGTGCTCTCCTAGATAAAATCTATAGCTTGCAGCTGGCAATTGTGTTTAAATTGGTCTGTCCTGAAAATGTTCATGAGAAGGGCTTCTCAGTTAATACCTAGCATGTGTTTATTGGAGTTTATTTACATGTTTTTCTGATCATGTTTTTCTGAACTCAAACAATATTCCTGAGATCATTGCATTCTTATTATATTCATGTATAAAAGTACTGAAGTGCTGAAATAAGATTGTCTACTGCATCAAACTGTAGCCCATTCATTTTTTCAGGTCCTCGGATCCTAGGTTCAGCAGACAAGAACTGCACAAGTTGGCTGAAAATCAACAGTAAAGTATCCCTACCATTCCAGCTCCAGGGCACCAAGACATAAGGATCATGGGCAATTCTTCAGAGAATATTGTTTTGATATTTATAAAAACTAGCAGAATTTTTCAAGAAAAAAAAGCAGACTTAGAATGTATAATATTGAGGTCACACAATCTCAGAAAAGAACTACTGCACATTCTCTCTTATATGCATAATCTGATGAATAATATATGAGTATATGTGAACAAAGACACACTGGATACAATATAATACATATAGAAAGCATAACAAAATGGGATATGTAAAGATGAAATGTGAGTAAAGGACATAAGTTGTGAAAAAGGACATAAACCTTTTTTGTTGTTGTTGGAAGTGTTACCGAGTTTTCATTTTTAGGGATGGGTAAGTGTATACAAAAACATTTGATAGTGTAAGTACAGCAACCAGTGTGAAGTTCCGTCACCTCAGAACGCTATTCTAACTATATAGAAGTTCACTGAAATACACAAACTAGGGGTCCAGTTAGTTTTCTCTGCAATGTTTAGTTTTCTTGCAAGGTTTTTGGTAGTGAAGTGTTTGAAACATAGTTAAAAATGTTGTTCATTCTCAAAATTGTTTTGTGGAGAAGGGTAAAAAAGTCAAAGTATCCACTATATTTGTTGAAAGTGGTCATTTTACATGAGATCCAATTAATACATACCCACAAAACCTAGATAATTTGAAAGTAAATAAATTTTAAAATACGTTTCTAGGACTGCTGCATTGAGAAACACAAAGTAGAATCATAAACCTACAACTTATAGAAAAATGGGTTATTTATTAGATCAGAACTGTATTTCAATCATTACAACCACTAATATGAGTTTTATGTAAAAAGCTGTTTGACTGGTAGACCTTATTAAATCTTACATCTCTGTTAACTTTTGTCAAGAATCTTAGGTTGAGTAAAACCTGTCTACTGATCTCAGCTTCCCAAAGGGGACTATTGTTATGTTCACACCGTATATACACCTCCAGAAAGGGCTGGAAGAGATGCCTGCTTATTTTCTCATGGTTAAGATTTGTTGAAGAATGTATCTTTGCTTTTTTTCTAATTTAGCCCTAAGTTGCTATATTGGTCTAAAATACACACACACACACACACACACACACACACACACACACACACACACATATCACATTATAAATAAGTGACAATCTGAAAGATAAGCACACAGTATTACAAAAGAAAGTCCTTCAAGGTCTGATTGCATTGTCCTTCACTAATTGTGCTTAAAAATCCATTCATAGTTTGAAACTTTTTTAAAAAATTATGCTTTACATCATTTATAAATAACAGTAGCAAATTCAAGTCTATTTGTCATATTTTTTGGGTCACTGTACTTTTAAAAAGACAAATAATTTTTCTTGAATGTTGATAATGTCGTCAATGATTAAAAATATTTATTGTATTCTTGCTGTATTGTGTTATTTGCTACTTTTTAAAAAAAAATTATTTGATTCTTAGGTAGCTATGATTGGCCCAAATAAAAATAATATTTTACTTTTAGTATTAAAAAAGCTGACATACTTTAAGCTAAACGTACTGACTGCCCGTATCTCCTACCCCTAACATATCTATCCATCTCCCCTGCAACCTCTCTTGTCCCCTGCTCTAGGGAAATTTGGAATCTGGGTAATTATGCCCTATATATCAGACAATAATATTTGATATACGGTGAAAATATGTGCTTCAAATTCACTGAATTATTGGGGCATGAAAGCAAGTTCTGAGGTTGGATATATAACCAATAGTGTCATAAAATCGATAAATCTACTCTCTAAATAGAAATGAAGATCTCAGAATGAATTCTAAAATATGAAGTCTCGTGAAGCCCCAAGGCTGAGCCATACCCTGTGTATTTCCATGGTTTGCTTAACTGTGGTTTTATTATGATACCCTTATATAGTGCCAGTCTATTGTTTTAAACTAATTACTCTATTCCAAACACATAGCAATGTGGAAAACCATATATAGAAAGAAAATGTTGGTGCAGGGGTGGAAAAGGAAAAGAGGAAATGAGAAAAGATTTTTGCAAAGCTCAATAAGGAAGGCTCTGTGACTTGAGGCCAGCTCCGGTTGTATAGTGAGTTCCCAGCTAATAAGATCTTGTCTCAAACAATTTCAAACCAAACCAAACTGCAAAAATAAAAACTTAAATGAAAAGAGAACAGTAACAGCAGCAGCAGCAACACCAACAAAAACCAAGCAAATGTGGAAGCAAATGGAAGGAGTCCACAACATTGAAAATGAAATGAGAGCCTGTAGTTCCTCGTTCTTCAGATGCAAGCGAAGATAGCAGAAACTTTATTTTAGAAAGAAGATTCCATCCAATGCAGAAAACTTAGCAGAACCTCCATGGTTCCTAACACAAATTTCTGGAATGTTTTGTATTCTCTGCTTCTATTATGCATTGAAAATTACTGTACTGGGTCACTTGGGACCATGATTGGCTCAAGGACACATACTTTGAGAAGCAGAAGGAAGTCAAGAGTAAATTATATTCAGTCACTGAGTTTGTAACACTTCATGGTATACAAGAATGTTTGTATAATGAACACCACTGGACAAGGATGGCATCTCCTTCTGGAGCACAGACCATTCTTGTTTATTCGCCAATAAGTCAGTTATCTCCTGTCAGCATAGAAGTATGACACAAAGGATTCCTGGAACTGTAGGAAACTCAACAGTTAGCATGTACTGGAATTGCTTGTCTGTCTTCATAGGAATCTGAGGTCAGAGAACTGATACAAATTCTCATACTCTAGATAGTACTACTGTTGTTAGTAGTAACTCTTTCTGTCCCTAACCCAGACACTTCTGTCTTCTGTAGTATTTATGATATTGTAACAGATAAGCATTTAACTTGAAAATACACTTCTACATTCTTCATAGTTGACACTATAAAAACAGAGATGGTTTGAAAGAATTATATGGATAAACCTCGCATATATACTGTTATGAGGAGAAAGCCTCAAAGTTCCAGATGCATAAATGAATAATACATATATATGATTCTACATATTTATATACATTCACATATGTATTTATGAATGTACACATATAAACTCATTTAGAAGCCAACATATACAAATAACCATGTATAGGTTTAAAGAAAGTTGTGTAAGATTATTTATGAAACAAATGTACAAAATTGCTTATCTATTGGAAAACAAATGTGATCAGACAATTAGGGTAGAGGTTGGGGAAGCAATAAATAGGGATGAGAATAGAATTCCTGCAGCTGACTTATGGTACATTCAGCCTCTGGGGGGCGGGGAACACCAAACAGATACAAGTAAACTAAATACTAGGAAGTTGGTCCAATCTACTTTCACATAAGTAGACTAACAGTATTTGCTGGGAGGAAGGAAACTTATCCACAGAATTCCCTTGGCAGGATGATTTCCTTGTGAAAGGATTCATCGCTCTAAGTAGATCTGAGATTTATGAGTATCTGTATAGAACATCGAATGTTCCTTAGTATAAATGGAGAAGTCTCACAGTCTAACTCCTTCTTTTGTAAAGTTACTTTGGAAGTCCGTATTTGGGAACATCTAACCAACTACTGTATTCTGATCTTTCTTTTTCTTTCTTTCTTTTTTTTTTTTTTTTAAGGTTTTTCGAGACAGGGTTTCTCTGTGTATTGATCTTTCTTAAAAGTAATTCAACTTTAGTAAATTCTTCAGTATATCCTCTGTATTAGTTAAGTAGGACTCTTTTTGTTTCTGTCTGTGGTTCTCTTACCTTAGGTTCTATATCAGTGCTGCTTCTTGGGTACATGCTGCTTCTCTAACAAATCTCCATTTACTGGGCATGTACTTGCTAATTTACACACTTCCTGTTTTATACTCATGCTACTATGTGATTCTGTCTCCTGTTCTTTGTGTTAATCCCATCAGATTAAATAAGCCATCTACCACAATTTTGAGCAAGATTTGAATCAATCCTTAATTAAATGCTGGCCAAGATGAAGGACTCTGGCCAGGACCATTCTATCATTCCTAGAAAACGGAGACAAGTCACATTTTGTAGAGGCTTATAAAGGCAAATTCAAGTCTCCAAGATGGCCGCGTGGGGAAGGTGGCGTCTCGGTCCGGGCGGCGGTGGCTCCCGAGAGAGGGAAACAAACAGCATTTGTAATGAAGAACATCAAACTCTGAGCTGTAACCTGAATTCTTGTCCAAAATTGAGCATACTGACAGCGAGCACAGCAAACAGATTGCCGTTTGTCCTGCTGGCCTCTTTGAGGCACACTTACCCATCTAGGAAAGCGGAGCAGGTATCTGTATTCTACCAACTGTGTGCCAGCCTGGACCAGCTCTCAGACAGCCCTGCCTATCCTTTCTTGGGTTACTTGGTGCTGCTCAGAGCCCCTGAGCATCTCTGAGATCTCCATGATTGTTGGAATGGTTAGCCTGTCAGCTACAGACTGCTACATTGTGCATGAAATCTACAGTGGGGAGAATGCACAGGACCAGTTTGAATATGAGCTGGAGCAGGCGCTGGAAGCCCAGTACAAGTACATTGTGATAGAGGCCACCCGAATTGGAGATGAGACAGCACGCTGGATCACCGTAGGCAATTGCCAGCACAAGACGGCCGTGTTGGCAGGTATTGCCTGCCTCTTCACCCCCTTGGCACTGCCCCTGGATTACTCCCACTACATCTCCCTGCCCGCTGGTGTGCTGAGCCTGGCCTGCTGTACCCTCTATGGGATCTCCTGGCAGTTTGACCCTTGTTGCAAGTACCAGGTGGAGTATGATGCCTATAAACTGTCCCGCCTGCCTCTGCACACGCTCACCTCCTCCACACCAGTGGTGCTGGTTCAGAAGGATGACCTGCACAGAAAGAGACTGCACAACACAATAGCCCTTGCTGCCCTGGTGTACTGTGTAAAGAAGGTTTATGAGCTCTACGCCGTATGACTGCAGGAGAGTGGGACGAGAAGCAGAAGCACAGGGCCCACAGGACTCAGATCCTACAGCAACACTGAGTTTTCTCTGTGAAGCAACAGCACCTGAGAAAGTGTTTGGTTTAATACTTGTTATTTTTTTAAGCAAAAATAACAGATCATGGGTGTGCAGGGGTTTATTCAGCTCATTACACTAAGATGTCTATTTCCATAACCCAGGAGCAAGGATACGTTCTGACTGATTTCCTACCTACGTACCTCCCACCTATATGATATAATATGTGATCACATCAAGCACATTCGTGTTGTTGGGTCAAACAAACTTGTTTAGGGGAGTAACAACACGGGGCTTGTTATATTCCATAAACAATAGTCTCTGGCATTTCAGGAAATGTCTGTCCTTGGGAAAGGGACTTGCAAGTTAGAGTCATTTTGGTTTTATGGATGTCTTAGGCACAGTAATTAAAACTTAAAACATAACTTTAAATCTTACACCAGCTTCCTCAATTCATCTCTCAGTATCTCCTTCATAAAAACTAAATGTTCTTTGTTTATGGTCTTCTTTGATAGCAGCATTATTCAATAGTAAAATAATCCTCAAATGTTTCAAATTTGAATTTCTAGTGCTGGCCTTTCTCATATCCCACATCCCACCCCAAGTCCATATGCATATCAAAGTGGCACTAAGTTGGCCATTCCTGCATGTGTTTTGAATGGTTTGTGCACTTGCTAGTCAGAGGTCAACTTTTGATGTCTTCTTCTATCGTTCTTTCTAGACAGGATCATTCATTGGATGAAGGGCTTGCTGGCTGCCAAGGCTGGCTTTCACTGAGCTCTGAGATCGATAGTGCTGGGGTATAGAAGCATACCACTGCATCTAGCCTTTTCTTATGGGTGCTAGGAATTTCAACGTAGGGCCTCTTGCTTGTGAACAGGTACTTTACCCACTGGACATTTTATTTTACTGACATTCCTTATCTTGTCTGATGCCATTATCATATGGAAGATCATAAAGACAAAAATAACAAAACTCAACTTGGGTACACTTTTGACTCTTTCTGGGATTTTTTGTTTGTTTGTTTTTGTTTTTGACTGTTCCCTTTAACTTCAACTTATCTAGAAATTGTCTCCTCTTCCCCTACATCCACTTCTTCCTAATCCATTGCCATAGCCTCATTAAGTTCTGGTCCTAGATATTCCGTCCCCTTGCTATAGTTACAACCCGAATTTTCTCATTATTTTTTTCTTCTTTCCTAGTGTCTTCTACTCTATTTATATTAATGACCCCACTAACCCCACTTCCTGCTCCAAGTTCATTTTATTACTAGAATAAAATCTGAATTATGTGGCATTAAATACAACAAAACAAACAACAACAACAAAAATTCAAAACAAAAGCAAACACTCAGCTATTTAGGCCCTGCTTGTGATTTCTCTCTCTCTCTCCTTTCATTCCGCCTTCTTGTACAGCTGTTTCTCAGCCAGAGCACAGTCAGCATTCTCTGGTCTTAGTTCTGGTCTGCCATGTCATGGATTTGTAAATACCATTATTTCTGTTTGAATTACACCCTCTTCTCTCTTGTTTCCACCCCAATCTTTGTTTGAAGACAAACTCGGTGAAATTTCCATCCCGATTCTTGTTTTAACCAACCCTCAGCTTCTTGCAGTTCTAAACAGTTTTCATGTTCTTCCAAGTAGTCTCACCAAATCTTTTAAAGATTTCTTTATGTGTTCTGGAGAGATGGCTCAGAGGTTAAAAATCCTAGTTGCTCCTGCAGAGAATCCACTGAATTTCCAGGGGCTGTGTGGTAGTTCACAATCATCTATATCTCTAGTTAGAGGATCTGATATCCTCCTCTGTCTATTGTCGGCACCACGCACGCGCACACACACACACACACACACAACACACACACACACACACACACATAACACACACACATAAACATGTATGCATGTGTATATATATATATATATATATATAAACATATGCAAGCAAATTAAACATATGAAATAAAATAAATAAATCTAATGAAAAAAAGCTTTCTCAACATTTATTTTCTTCGGTCTACATTATTGTAAGTGCCAGAGCCAACTGGGTTTTTTCTTGTTTTCTAATGCCTTGAAGGAAATAACCTCTTAAAGGATATGGGTCAAACTGGACTGAGGTATCTAGAGGATGTTCACAGAGTAGATGTTAGACTCAAGTGTAGAGAAGGCAGTGGTGGATTCAAAAGATCATAATTAGGTAATTTGGAGAAACGTGTGAAAATGGAGCTTTAATACAGAAGAAAAACCAGAAGTCATAAAGAGAAAAATGTTCATGGACAGAACACAAAGCAAGAGCAAGCCCAGAAGACACAGGAGGCCAAGTTCAGACATATCCCTAGAGTAGAAAATAAAAATGGCCCATGGGTGGCTAACATTGCATTGTCAAAGGACTACCGTGGTTGCATTTTCAAAATTAATTTAGTTCACCATTTCAAACTATTCTCTCAGAATTATTGCACACATAAAGCTAATAAGTACCCATGAATTTCAGGTGATTTACATGTCACTCTCTCTCAGGAATGTTTTATGAACTGTCATTCCCCTTGAAGAACCTTGGTACTCTAGCTCTGTTACACAAAAAAGGCGTTGAGCATCAGGGTTTTTGGTTTCTCATATTTTACCTGATTGGAAAGCCAGAACTCCATGTGTAGTAGTATTAAGCTGCCAAGAAGACTCAGAACATTTCACAAATAAGAAAATCGACATGCTTCATCGCTTAAGCCCCTTTAGAGGGACCAGTTCTGATTTATTTTAGCTAATTGCTTTTGCCCTGCAATAGGAGGCAAGTGGAGATGATTTGGATTCCTTTCTCGTTTTAATAAAATGGACATGTTGGAGAGATAACAGACTGCTATGCTGTCCCAAATTTCTGAATTCCTAAGAATAGGGGAGATTTCTTAACTCTAATAAAAGCCTACTTTTCCTCCTGAGTACCCTCGCTGCAGCCACCCAATACTTGCTAGTCTATTGTGCTACAATTTGAGCTTCTGTGGATTTCTTTCTTCTCCAATATACTACCAATGGCCTTTGACAGTATTTGCTGAGCACAGTATGATCACTTTTAATCTGTTCTCTATCTGTCCATGTTCTCTGTATAACTGAGCTGTTTTAACACAGTTCTCATCTCTTGGGAAGAAAGAATGAGACTTCTCATAGCAATATTATACTCACCTATTTGTACAGAAATGCCAGCAAACAGTCTTCATATCCATCATGCAGGGCAGGTCCTGGGATAATCTAGACGGTAACAATGAGACAAAGATGTGCACATAGATGTGTGCACATAGTCATATGACTCACACAGATATGTGCACATACTCACATGACTCACCCAAGAGGAATGACATTTTTGTTTAGTATAGTGGAAAGAGGATTCAAAATGCACAACAGAGAAAAATGGTATAAGCATAACCTTTGAAATACATGAATCATGAGTGACACATTGTAAATATAAACTTGGATAGCATGCTTTTCATTCTTTGCTATTGATGAAATTTAGTGAGAGATATTAATTTCTTATTTATATATAAATATAAAAATATGTGTGATCATACACATACCAGTTTCTCCTGTTACTTTATAGACATTCCTTCTGGACCATAAACTATTCCTGAGAATTGATTCCACACCCTCTCAAATATGACTTTTTCATAAGGAAACTCCTTTAAAAATATAATATTTCATATATTTCCCAGACTACAATCAAATCAGTTGCACACAAACATAATACTTTTACTACTTTCTTAGTGCCTGGTGTTGAGAGGGAAAAATTTAATATATCTGTATGATATCTACATTAATGTAATGGTGGGATATTGAAACTGCTTTTATCTGCCATGTTCCTCAAATGAAAGCGGCAGCTAATTTTTATGCTAGTTAAACTGTGAACCCGGCTCACAGTGTTGCCTCTGTGGCTGTGCCCTATGATATTATTAAGCAGTAGTTTTTATTCTTCATCTTAGACTTTCAAAGTTGCTATGGATATAAGAAGTCTATCATGTGGCCATGTCTTCACCGGAAAATGTGTGCAGCAAATTCTAATAGAATTCACAGGCCTTTCAAGAGATTGCAGGACAATTTTCCTAGCATTTCCAAGGGATGCTACAGTGAGTTTGCCACACTCTACCTGTTGCTTGTCTAACATGCTCTGTTATAACCCATGTGTGAATTTTCCTTCTGGTCGTGAGTAAAGGCTTTCATTCAGATTTTGAGGTAAATATGGCAACAATAAATCTTTGTACAAAGTTACTGCTAGCAACAAAAAAGACGTGCTGATAAGCAAACATCCCTTGTGAATGCATGAGTGGCTGGAAAGAGATTATGCTCAAATATCCTTATGCTTTTATGTCAGCTAGTATGCCAGAATCCTTGCTGCAATGCTGATAAACTCCTTGTTTATCACCCACAGTCAACAATATCTTTTTTTAGCTGTCCTGATTCAGTGAGTGACATTCACTGTTGGTAAATCCCCCACAGAGTAACTTGAGCTCACATGTGCCAAGCCACAATACCAGTAATGACAAGATCCTGAGGGGATTTGAAACCCTACCTCAACAAATGTATTTCTGTTTTTCAACATATATTCAAAGCAACACTTTGGCATTGTAATGTGATTCTTGACAGGGTAAGGTAAATTCATCATGCTAAACTGAAATGTTTCTGGCAGATGTCTACTCTGTAACAATCAAATTGCATGTACTGAATATATGACAGCCACAGTACTACCTCTAGTTGTAAAACTTACAAGTATAATACTTTATTAATGCAAACCTGGAATGCAATTACATAATGCATTATCTGCATTATCCCACCATGTTTTTTCATTTAGAAAAAGTTTTTGCAGACAGCTTGCCAACTTACAAACAATGGAATTTTTTTTTTTTTTTAATGAATACAGGGAGAAAAAGAAACCATAACCTTTACATTTCAAAGATATTCAGGCATTTTGATATTTTCAAAATCATATGCCTGCTGAAATTTAAGAAAGCATAAAAGTGAAATGTTTTCTCTTATTAAATATTAACTTTGCTCTCCATGGAAAAAGTCATTTGTCCCAGATGAATGCTCTTCTTTAGAGAAGAAATTATTAAAATGCCAACAGTAAGCACTGAACTCTTAAAAGTGAATAGTTTTTGCAACAACCTAAATATGGACACCATTTATATACTTCAACACAATTTGTCTTATTTTACCTCCAAGCACCTAAAACATATTTTGCTTAAAAGAAGATGTCATCCAAAGGAATGGCACTCTTTTGACTTCCTTAAAAATTCAAAGGCTCAGCATATGACTTTGGTTCTATGGCATATTCATTCAAAACAAAAGCACTCATGGGATCAAAACACAAAACCTTTTAAGTATCCACCACATTTAGCTATCCCTATTACGGTTTTCAGACAGCAACAATTCTTGTTGCCTTTCCTCCAATACTTTCAATAATAATTTCAAAATATGTATTTGTGTGAACAAATAACCTGTCATCTCCTATTTGATGACCCACTTTCCAGAGATAAATTGAGTTTCTGCCAGGGAATCTGCATTCTGAATTCCTTCTAGTTTCTCTCTCTCTCAGTAGAAACAACTTCTGACTCACTCCCTGTCCAAAAACAAACCCCAAAACAAAACAAAAAACAATTGGCATTTGTTTTTTTTGCCTTGGTAACTCCCCTTCTTTTACCCTTATTATTTGTGTTCTCCAAGACTTCCTTGGAATTCCATTGATATTTGAAACTCAAATTTAAATATTTACATTTGAAGTTAATTATTTAAAAATATTTAAATATTTACATTTAAAGTTAATTATTAAAAAAAAAATCCCACAGCAAATCATTCAATGTCTTTTTTATGATTTAGTGTAAAAGTTAAATAGTTAAAGCAGGTTTGGGGCATTTTATTAGAACTCGGGGGAAAAATAGCATATGATGCCTGGAACACTGGGCAGACCAATGCAAAATGAAACATCTCCAATTGAGAACTTGAATCAGGTGATGCAAGAAGACAAAAATTGGCAAGAATGTAACATTTGGAAACTTTACTCACTAATTTTATTGCAGCTGGAGGCCAATCAGTGATTTGAGTCTAGAGTCCCTAAGGCCAATGCCTGGAATTGGATCTACACTAGTTACAGAATTATTTAGTCAATTGATTAATTACTGAGTGGTTGGTGATCTGTGACTTATTAAAAGTTCAATCTAGAGGGATGTGAATAACCCAGTAGCGACCTTTCCCATTATCACACAACCCTCTTGTAAACTTCTAAGTCTGTCTGATTTTGTACCTTTATAAAATTTCCATCATGTACACCAACAGCAGACAATGGAGCATGTCTTCTCTACCAGCTCCTGTGGATATCTCTGTCCATGTCACCCTGTTCTTTTTCTTCCTTTTACATGTCTCATATTTGCCCCATTTCTCCATGTCCACGTGACAGTTCCTCAGTCCCTAAACTCACCCCACTCCTGCACTTTGCCTTACAGGGAACAGTAGCCAACTAGAGAAACTGGAATACTCTATTCCAATTTGTCTCCTAAGGTCAACCTCAGGCCACGACATGTACAGCCATGCTTACCATCCAAAGTCAGGAATTTTTGCAAATGTTTCTACCAGTGGTAAGGCTGATTTTAAGCATCTTCAAATCCAACATGTTGAGGGAAGCATAACATTCGTGTCTTCAAGAAAAAAATATTCTTTCAAACTTTTATGAACCTGATTTTATTTCCCATTAATATAGTTCATTTGAGAATACTGGACTTAACAATACTTAAATCCATTCACCTAGGACATGCTTTCCATGATCACACTTTTCAAAGGGGTTTAATTGTAGCCGTCCTGCATGTCTCTGCAGTCTTGATACGTGTTTTTACCATCATTTGGATAAGTAAACCAATGCACAGTTTTTCTAAGTTGTGCTTCATCACTGCCTCCAATCTCCATCCATATTGCTTCCTTGATAAAATGTAGGAAAATACGAATTTGTTCTCATTTGTCCTCATTTAGAATACTCGCAAGCTTCGTGCAAATGCCTTGTAGGAAGGAGTCCAAACATTTCCAGAAAGCATTCACAGAATCGCCTAGTATGGCTCAGTTCTGCTTCTCAACTCTATCCCTTCTCTATCCCAACCACTATCAGGTTTTCCAAATATACTGACGATGGTGAACTTTCTCCAAATCCAAGATTTCTACTTGGCAAAATATCTTGGTAATCAGAGGGAGCCTATTACTCTCATCCATCTACTCTATGGACACTCTTCCCATCTCTACAGTAATGCTCTTCTTCTCTCTCTAAACCCAGAACGTGACTAATCACATCACAGGAATGTGTGTGCGCATCTGTGTGTTTAGGCCAGACAACAGTCTCTGGTCTTCTTTTTCAGGCATGATTGACAGTGTTTCTGAAACAAGGTCTCTTATTGCCATAAAATGTGCCAACTAGCGTAAGCTTGGTATCCAATGACTCAGGTAACCAGTTGTTTCGTGGTACTATCATGTCACATCTTGCTTTCCAATGTCTTACAATGATGATCAATATATGTTCCTTAACTAACTTTGTGAATAACTGAGATGGCAATAGAACTGGTACCAGTTTACTTGCCTAGGAGTGAACTGGTACTGGATATATTTTAGTTCAAGAGAGATATTGTCACTAAAGGCAAACACATATTAAATTTTGTTATTTCCATTGTTAAGGTTATTTAAATAACTCAAAAGACCACTTCTGAAAGATTAATGTCTAGATTATGATTTCTGCTATGGATCTGTTTATGTGTACCTGTGTGGAATCATTTCAATTTGTGGAGGAAAGTAAAATTCCATTACACTTAAGCATCCTACAACATTCTTTGTAAACCTGGACCATTCTAAGTAATGGTGCTCTCCTCTTTGCTTGCTCTACCAAGCTGTAATAGTATCAAATGACGGTGGGTGATCATTAAAAGAAGATTCTTGAGGAACCATCTGGAGTGTCCAGTGTTGCCTGTTGCACTTACTCTACAATATTTCACTAACTGTCCATGATGAAGATACTCAAACATCCACGGGATTCTCAGTATTGATGTTTTGAATGAAATATAGAAATACACAATAATATGACTAGATTCAGACATGTGCTTTTATTCAGACAAACATATAAACCTCATGAGTCAGGACACTTGCAGGAAATAGATGGCTCACTCAGAGGGCCATGATCTGTAAGCCTTCATATCTTCATTCCACGATTAAGCAGAACAGTGGCGATCAATTCTGTATTTTCTATTAAACAATGTGTGGGATTTCATAAGACATGGGTTGATGTAAAGAAATGATCCAAGAGTACAACTTAGGTTTTCTTGTTTTCTCAGTGAAGTAAGCAGCACTCTAGGAAACAAAATCTAGTAATATGTCCCAGTTTCTTCATCTGTAAAATGGAGGTAAAAAAAAAAATTATATCCAAGAAGAACTGTAACGTTGAGAAGATCAAATAAGAAAATGGATTTGGTTTGCTTTTGGAAAGTTTAACAAGCTTTACAAATGTCAGGCCCTATCACTTCTGGATGCTATCTCCCAAAGCTGGTCCCTGGGTATGTGCTTGCCAATCATCATATCCTGTCTTTTGGACTATCTTCCCTTAACACATGGAGCACTTCACTCAACTCCAACTGAAACATCATACACAAAGGAAAGATAAGCAGTGAGAAAATCCAAATGTGTTGGCAATACCACTGCATGTTAAAAAGAAAGAACAAGATTCCCGTTGAAGTTCATTTCTGCCATGCATAACTCCTCTTTCCATAGGTTCTATTAACTTCAAAGGGAGCTCCGTGCATGTAAATGATTATATTTATTGGATGCGCCAACTCCTTCTTATCCTCCGGGCACAATTAGAAATATCATAGAAAATGAGTGTTAGAGACTTGGATCCATATTTGATATTCTATGGGAAATTTCCCATCGTTACAGATGTTAAAAATCCTGCCCAACAGTCCAGCTCTGAATTTGAGGTATTCACCCTTTTAAAGCCTTGAAGTTTGTTTTTCTGTCCCCTATGGATTTAGAATTCTCTTCTTCCAATAAAATAAACTTATTTTCTTTATATCTATATAAACTGATGATAGTCTTTGGCAGATATACAACTTGGTCTAATAATGCAAATTTGGACTGCATAGAGAGATTGTTAGTGCTTTCCTAAAATCATCTCATAAATACAGAAATTCTGTTCCAACTTCTATTTCACTCCAGGAAATGCTATCAAGTCAGAGTTCAGGATCTAAATTCCAGGATACTCAGTTCAATATTCCATTCACTAAACTACAGTGTGATCCCAGGGTTCAATGTAAATTCAGGCATTATCACTAGTCTTGTTAGATGGTGAGGTTTCTCTGATAAGAATCTCTTGAATCAATGAAAACTCCTTGGTGTATACAGAGCCCTGGGCCTTTTACAGCAATTCATTGTTTATCCACTCTGTATTCAGGAGTCTTATAGCTTATAATGAATGGATGTGTCTCTGAGGCTGACTGTGGCAAACAACTTAATGTCCTCATTCTGTTCTATCAGTAAATATAAAGATCTGATAAGTCCTACAGACATCTGGCTTCAGCAACATTGTGGGTATGTGTTTGTATGTCTACAAATTCACCAAAGAGGACAAGTTAATATTCAACTGTACAGTCTTTTAAAGTGTCACACGGAGAAATGTAATGAGCCTTTCAAATTAAGCAGATTGAATTACTATGAGAGAATGATATATTCACACGCTGAACATATCTGTATTGAAAGATACTCATATAGAATGATTCTTTCCAATTCACCTTGCAGACCAATAAATAAAGCTACATCAAAGTAATTTAGGCCCAGCTTGAATTATTTGTAATGAATAAATAAGGAGAGTCTAGCTTTAGTAAATATTTATAAAGCAAAATAATCTGAAGTCTATATAGCAATCAAATTTTTAGTGAAAATATGTGTAAGTGGGTTTATTTTGAAAGGAAACGTCCTACTCCGAGTGTCATAACCAATTAAATTCTCCAGGTAATGACCCCATTTGCATAGTGAGCGGAACCCACAAGTGGGAATTTTAATGGGTACACCACCTGAGTACAGTAATTGGGAGTGACACAACTTGAACTAGTTTTGTGCTTACCTCACTGAAATTCTACTCAGATTATTTTGAATGTCAAGCTACAAGTCAAATTCCAAGATGATGGATTTGTTCTTTTTTAAGCACCAAGTCTGAATAAAAAGAAATGCATGGCGTATCTTCGCTTTAAGTCATCTGTGTGTCTTTCTCCCCGTTGCTTCCTTTTCCTCAGTGATTGGAATTTAATTTTATTCATTAATTTGTGAATAATTAGATAAAAAAAAAAAGAAATAATGTCCCCAGCAGCTAAATTGCTTTTGGATTGCAAGTTAATATACATTTACCAGAATGTGTATTATATAGTTAAACTAGCATAACAGTTTACTAAAATGTAATTGTGTCAATATGCCCAATTATTCTTTCTGATGATCTAACAAAATCTAAGGTAATGAGTATTCCCGGGTATTTTACTTGTCCCCTTACCCTGATGCCGATAAAACACTCTTTCCGCAGAGCTGATCAGAGATGACTTGTCACCTGAAAGTGCTACTTCTAAGATATTCTCTGTATCTCTCGGGCACTATTCATGTCCTTGAAAGAACTGTGCACTCTGATTGAGGGATCATATGACGGCCACATTAAATTATATAATAAAGGAGATTTTAAAACTCTTAACAGTCAGACACATGATGAACTGTGCTTTCCAGGTTTTGGAGGTGACATTTCAAAACCTCTTTTGTTTCACTCCAAGCCTGCTTTCAGTCCTGTTTGTAGGCGTTCGACACAACTCAGCCACATCTGTAATTGGCATAGCATCCAGCAGACAGGCTCTGTACATCTTTACTCTGCAACCTACCAAGTTAAGAAATGGATTGGTTCAATATAAAACAGCAGGCTGTTTTTAGACATAGTTACTAGTGCACAAGCTTTAATATGGCTTGGCTTCATCCTATAATGAGATCTTTTGGTTCCCTGCTCAACAGACTTTTATTCCTTTGGAAAAGGCTATGAACTATGTCAAGTGGCTCGGAAGCTTTTGTCCACCCCTCTTTCTTGGCTTTGGAATGGAATTCCTTTGCTTCTATCCCTTTATGCATCAGACGGAAGAACTTAAGAAACCGTTTCAGTTTTTTTTTTTTCAAGTTAAACTTAGAATTTCTGTGTTTGAATTTGCTTTACGCTAATAAAAAAAAGAAGGAAAAGAATAATTACTTTCTAACTAAATTTCACAAAAGAGGTCTGGTTGGAGATAAATACTTAACTGTAGGGCTCTGCTTTGTCTTTAACAGATGTATCTTTAGCTCCAGGTGGCTAATGTATCAAAGGACAGGTTTCCTAAAACGATTTCTTCACAGCCACCTCACAACCAGGTAAATGATTCTTGGTTTGTGTTTGTCAAATAGGTTAAGGGGACACTATTTTATAGAAACATAAACAGATATAAATAATGCACAAACAAGCAAGAAGACTAGAAATGGATGCTACTGTCCAGTTGGGAGACATGAAACTGCTTATTCCAGAATTCTGAGCTTTAGTTATGGCCTTAGTGGTAAACATGTTCTTTCTCATTATGGTAGGAACAGGAGGGTACAGGTAGCTAAAGGATTCTGGTCTATAACTAGGGTCTGGTCATGGCTTTGACTTTCACTTTCAGATTAGCTACTGATATCATTAAAATTTGATCTTATGGGTAGTATTTCGAGTCATAGTCCTTTATCTGTAAAAATATCTATCTATCTATCTATCTATCTATCTATCTATCTATCTATCTATCTAATTCTGTGTGCTAGAGGAGCCATGAATTTAGATGCACATGTGCATATAGGTATCCCAGGAGACTCGAAGAGGGTGTCACATCCCTCGGAACTGGAGTAAAAGGTGATTGTAAGTCCCCTGATGTGTTGCTGGTAACCAAACTCAGATTCTTTGGAATACGGGTCCTCTGCAAGTGCAAGAGTTGCCCTTCCATCCCAAGTCTCAGATTCTTAAAGTAAAACATGCTGCCATTGTTCACCGGAAATTTTGCAATGGGAAGATACAAGGTCAATTTAATAATCAGTGACCCTTCTATGAAACCACTTTCATAATAGGGTTGTACCACAATGCCATTCTGTTTCCACCACTTTTTTCTATTTAAAATCAAAGCTCTAATAATAATCTTAAAGAGTTAAGCAACAATGGAAGCCTCAGTGGTAGAGTTATCAGTTCCTCTCTGGAGATGTCAATCTTCCTCCTTGGGTTGAAACTTCCTGAGTCATTTCCTTGGGCTATGTGGTATCAAGTCAAGCACATAAAAAACACTCATAGAGATGAACACTGCAAGGACTGCCCAGCAATAACAAATACATGGTTAAAAACGTAAGGAGAGGTGGAGGAAATCCTAGCAATATATTATCTATTGTTTCAAAAAATTGGTATGTTACTGCATTAGCATAAGAAGAGGGGAAAATAACATTTGATAAAACCCTAGTCCTATGGACATACAAATCACAAGTAAATGAAAAGGAGGAAAGTTTTGAATAGTGTTAAACTAAAAATGATCTTAGTAGTAATGTTATTAATATATTAGTAAATATCATTATTACTAAGTGATTGATTAAGAGGATAGAAAAACATAAATATACGTGGCATTGTAGAAGGCAAGTCATTCTTTGAATGGAGCCTTGGCTTTGTCTGGTAGTACTCTGTAATGGATAGAATTTCAGAGTCTGGAGGATGGAGATTTTATGGATAGATAATGGCAAGTTACTATACAAGGTTGTCTTGGCTACTCTTTGATCTATTTAGACAACACCAGCATTTCAGATGAAGAAAATGGTTACAGAAATCCATTGTGAAGAGAGAGAATAAAGTTATTTTTTCTTAAAAAACAAACAAACAAACAAAAAAAAACAGCAAAACAAATAACAAAATGAAAACCAAAAAAATCTTCTCATGAATAGTTATATCATTGTTGTTGTAAAATCTCAACTCCAAAGTATCTCTAAATATTTGCCATTGCTGTCTTAGGTAAAAAGAGTCCTGACAATGGAGTCGTATGTAAAATTCATTAAATGCAATACTCAATTTTGTGACTTGGAATACTTCTGTTTGCCACTCAATGTCAGCACATACAAAACAGTTTTTTGAGTTTCGTAACCTGAAACACATTCCTTAAGTAAATAAATGAAATCAATCTACGTAAAAAGTTGGAAACTAGTGGATTGTTTAGGACTAATTCCTGCTCTTGGGTGTCTGAGGAGGATGATTGATGTGAGTTTGATGTTACCTTGCGATTATATAGTGAGGTGCAAGTCATCTTTGAATACCGTTTTGAGGGATTGAAGTACGTGAAGAGGGAAGGAGAGAAGAAGTGGAAGGAAACGAAAGAAGGGAGAGGGTAAGGACTGAAGAGGGAGGGGGCAGGTAATGAAGGAAGAAAGAGTGAGAAAAGAAGCTCATATTTTTTACATGCTGTGAATATTTAAAAGAATACTGTATTTTGGTATCATAGGGCAGCAATGACTAGCAGACAAATGATTTCCATATATTTCTCAGTTCATTAGCAGGCATGAGTCTTGTGCACGGAGACTTGGAAGTTTTTTAGGAAGACATATAAAAGGGTAATGAAAATCTCTGAATTTTATATTATTGTTGAAACTATTTAAATATAAAGCAACTAATATATTAATTACATACAAAAGGATCATAAAGCACAATAAGTAGTCATATTTCTTTTAATTATAAAGTAGCCAAGATCCAGTTTGAAAATATGCCACATTTAAAAAGAGATTGAATGTCTAGGTGTAAACTATAGCGATCAGTCTTGACAGCCATAAGATTCAAGAAAACACTTTACACACCAAAATTCTAAAATATGCTAAAACTGTTTTCACATTTGCCTATTTTTCTTTTGAATTATACAAGATGCCTTAAGGAATGGCTTGCCTGAAGTAGAGAGCTGAAGAAAAGTCCTACACGTACAAGTATGGAAATTAAATTCTGGTATTCACTAATGCTATCTATTACAGAAAAACATTTCTAATGCACTAACATTTTCATTGCAAATCATTGCAAGATATATTCAAGCATCAGACAAGACTCTTGGTTAAACAGCTTTACAGGATAACGAGGCAAATATTTTAACCATCATTAGGAGGCTTATCCATAAACAGATGGCTCTTCTTTATCCGACGATATAAGCACAAGCTAACATTGAGTATATGGAAATACTAAGGTCGCCATTATATTTGACATAGCAAATCAAAACTTCTGTTTCAAAGACGAGAAAGAAGGCAGCTGTACATTAACATTGTATTTAAAGTACATGCACGTGTAAATTGCACTAGAAAGGAGACACACTTGCTTTTCTTTTTCAAAGAATATTTAAAATAATAATTTAATTGTAAGCCAGGCTAACTTTTAAAGGAAAGACACTGGTGATGTCGCCATTCTTCATGAAAAAAAAAAAAGGTTCAGGTCTCCTAAAGGTCTAGGCTGGCTAAAGGATTCCTAGAAATGCACTATTTCTAACAATATAACATTCATCCGGAACTAGAAAGAACCACTAACAAAAACATACTCTCAAGAACCTACAAGGAATTAGTCAATGTAACCAGATTTGAAATCTGGAGAGAGAGAGAGAAAACAAAAATCACATGGGAGGATGTGTGTGAAACCAAACTCTCCCTTCCACATGAGCTGACCCCATCACTATAGAATTAGCTTCATCTTAGACTCACTTCGCTGTACTTTAGTATCTTTATAACCTGCCACTTGGCATAATTTCACACACAGTTGGAATCCTAATATCTGTTGATGGTGGTGGACCTCTGAGGTCCTCCTGTAGTGGATCCAAAACTTGCATACTTATGAAATACAACAAGGGTAGGACTACAAGCCAATGAAAATAAATAGAGCATCCCCCCACCCACACACCACCCATGCATGATAAAGAATTGAGTCTTTCCAAATATAATCCAGCTTTGGAAAAACCCCAATGAATACTGGGGTTTTTTTTAATCTTAAAAAAAAAAAGCTCATTTAAATGAACTTTGTTAAAAAGTGTTCTACAATTTTTTGGTAAAATATAGTTATGTTAACAAGGTATTATATTTTCATTAAAATTTATAACACTTAAATTATGTGTAGGAAAGTGCATATTTGCATTAGTTCAGATTTTACAGTTCTAAGAAAGCTGTGTTGCTGCAATATACAATGAAAGCAAATTCTTTTCACTAGTTCAGAGCGCAGACAGTTCAGGCTATCTACCTTCAACTTTTTCCTAAATTTAAGTAGCTCATCCTAGGCCATCCACAAGGCCACATCCTCCTCCACGTCTTCCTCAGTAATCCGTTATTCGCTTCTGTTTGTTCCTATGGTCTCTTGCCTTTACAGTCCTGAAGCCAGCATGCCTTGCAACCTGGTTCATTTTTCCTGTTCTCTTCCATGATGCTTCCTATGCCCTGGATAGAGCAACATGATCTTCTCAGTGTGCTCTGGTCAGAATAAGAGAGGCGGAAAGCCCAGAGCAGGGCTTTCAACACGGGAGAGTTCCACATCTGTTTACTGCTCTGCCCAATGTTTGTGCTTACTTAGAATAAGAAAAAAAATGTTTGCTTTTAACCTTTAATAGATAAATATCAAAGTGATCTGGTTTAAATACATACTGAGCAATGTTGTATTTAGAGCCAAGAGTTGCTCAGAATGGTTAGGGAAAACAGACACGTCAACAGAAAGAAAACATTTAACAGTTTAGGCTGTGTGTGTCAAAATGTCTTCCATTATTATCATCTACGAAGAAGCTTCAAAAACCAGTTAGTCAGTTAAAACTTCACATATTAAACCACATACATCTGGTGAAAGAGGAAGAATTTCAGATATTACTCAAAAGGAATGAGTTAAACAGTGCAAATACAGAGTTGCTTCATGGGAGTCTTACCATGTGCTTTTCTTTCCCCTACAAGAAATATTGCAAAGTTGTCTCCAGTTTTAGTACAAACAAGAGATAAATCTTTATGATGGAAAACAGATGCCACAGCATTCCATGCAGATTTCTAAACAGTCTGAGGATTCACAGCAGGCATCCATGATGCCGCAGTCCATGTCACACGGGCAGCTACAGTCATCTCCCATCTCGTCGCCACAGCAGCAGCAGCAGGCTTCGGAGGTGCAGATGCCACACGAAGCTTGTCCCAGGACAATGTTGCAGAGGGTCAGGAATTCACAGAACAAGCATGCCAGGATACAGTGGACACAACAGTCTTCATTCGCAGGCAAGAGGGGATAATATAAAAGAGAAAGAAGAGACGCAAAATAACACGTGTTATCCAAGGACAGGGTTAAAAAACTGGTCCAAGTTACAACCCCAATGATACTCAGCCCTACACTTCCGTTGTTGACTGTGAGCTAGATGTACAACAAGGAGTTCAAGTTCAATTCTAGATGAGTCATCTCTACATGTAGAAACTAGACTAGAAAACCAAGCTGTGATCATGTGTGTGTCTGTGCATGGGTGTTAGATTACCATTCTGACTCACTATGTCACGGCTCTGGATCCCAGGTCTCCCTTTTTTGTGTATCGTATCAATTGTTCCTACAACGTAGTGCTCTCTGGAACAGTGTGCTAAAGTAAATGTACTAAGTCGAAAGTTTATTCATTTGTTACCCACACAGGCTTTAAAACTGGAAAGAGCAAATGGGAGATATTAGACATATTAATCATTAATTCAGAACTCAAACTAGAGTCCATTAAACTATGATCTACATGTTGTCTTTTCCAATCAACTCAATCTCTATCTCCCTCTCTATCTCCTTCTCTCTTTCTGTCACAGGACCATTCAGAGAGAAACAGTGAGACTCTCTAGTTGGGTCCTACTATAATTACTAGCTTTACTTATTTCTAATAAGGGATAGGAAACACCAAGAATGACAGTAGCTTTCCCACGTCTTGATGGTGGCAAAGTCATTCAATCTCTACCATTTCTTCATGTTTTCCTAATTAGCACTCATCATATTTTACAAACTGATGGGAAGAAAAAAATTAAAACAGCTGTCTAATGTATTTATTAGATGCTGCAAAATTCTTTTTTAAAAAATTGTGAGAGAATTAACTGATGAAAATACTTATTTCTTGATTCCTTAACACATTCACAGAACCATGTGACTAATGCATAAGACATGTGCCAAGATCAAGGATATTTATACTTTTTAACAGTATACATTTTAGGTTATTTTAGGGTTTTTTTTTTTTTGTTTTTTTGTTTTTTCATTTTTTTTTTTTCTGGCTATCAGTCTATTTATATATTGTACAGTGTAAGTTGTATTGTCCTAGGGATCAAACTCACAACTTTATGGTTGTTGGGCAAGTGCTCTAACCCTGAGCGACATTACTAACCTTCAATAAAGTTTCAGCAAATTGTGTGAAAACTGAAGGATAAAGGGAGTCTCCTAACTGAAACCAAGGTTGTTGGAATGGATGGCCTTCTGTAATAGAGAAAAGCAGTCCTCGCTCTGCCATACTGTTATTATGTAAGCACCTGTGACTTGTCAGGGCTGTTCCATCACCATTTCTAAGTGTTTCCGGTGAAGAAAAACAAGCAGTGACGTTTCACTTCCATAAACCTATCGTTAGCCATCCAATCAGCATCCTAGCTCCTGGAATATGTCAATTTGTCTGCAGTGGAGAACTTAAAGGGTGGCTGAAATAAAGGTTGAAGCGCAAAGACCTTCTCCATACATGGAACACCATGAAGGCAAAGGGGACAGAACACTCAGCAGAGAAACTGCACTGTTTGTGATGCTAAAGACTAGCAACACATCCCAGACCTTTTTCAACTTCTAAACCCATTCCCAAACACAATACTCATGCAGAAACTAAAAAGAGATGGGGGTGGTGAAGAGTAGCTCTCCATCTTCCCCTAATGTGTGACTTTGGGGAGTATCCAAATATTCAAACAACTTCTCTGTTTTTAATTACAAGAACATCTCTTAAAAAACAGTGAGTCAATGTGGGTGCTTTGATTGTGTAAGACGTGAGTATGAAGACTGAGTCTGCAGAATAAGTCTAAAGACTGTGAAGCCCATGGCCTTACAAGGTTCCTGGTTTATAGAGCATCTGGGGTGAATTCCTCTGACAATTCTTCTTGTAAATCTTCACCCCAGTTTCCATTTGATATTTCTTTGTTCATTTGAGATTTTTCAGGATGATATTATAATCATGATTTGTGAAACATGTGAAAAGTTATAGAGAAGTACTTTATCATTAAGAAAATAGTGTTGAAGATTTCATGTCATGCTGAAATATAATTGGCAAATATAATTGGCAGTATTTCAGCCCTACTTAATGAATCTTCAAAAATTTCCCACACTGACAAATTCCATCAACTTTCATTGAGAACTTAATTTCTAATTTCTATCCTAGGTACAATGTTTTAATTTCAAGAACGAGAAAGGAAATTTCTAAATAGTATTCATTTCACTGAGTAGTCTTAAACACTAGAATACTGGGCATAGAGATTCCTTACATGATTCATAAAATATGACACAAGAAGAGTTATTTGTGTATGATAAATCTATCAAATATAAAGAGAGAAAGAACGTTTGTCCTATTGAACATTATAACTAGAAAGGTAGGTCAAACGTGGTGGGGTCCTTGCCTGTAATCCTAGTATTTAGGAGACTGAGGTAGGTGATTGGCAGTGAGCTCCAGGCTAGCATGGGCTACACAGTGAGGCCCATTCTCAAATAGAAGGCAAAATAAAACAAAAGAAATTCATTGACCGAGGGAAAAATAGTGGATTTTAATATCTACTTGTGGACACTCATGTCATCAGAATGGAATCAGCCTGCATGAAGTCCAGTGAGTAGCACATTTTTCTGAGAGGGTGTGAGTTTTATCCACTTTGACTAGTATGGTTCCTTTTCCTGCTGTGCAGTCTTTTAGTTGATGAACACACCAGATCTGATTTACCCTTGCAAATCTCTAAACATTCTGGTTGCTTCTGGAGTTCTGCTTGACTAAACATTGCTTTTAGAGAAAAAACTGCATACAACTTCCTGAGAATGCATGCTAAATTAGTAGCTGTAGGATATTGGGGTTAGAGTATTGCATATATTTAACATTATTGGGAAATGGAATTGAAAAAAAATTGCCCAAAGCAACTGTTCCATTGTTTATTCTAACAAATCAAGAGATCCTTCACATCTTTTATCAGTCACTGAAACTGTCTCACTTTACCACATGACAAGTCATTGAATTTGACATAGCCACTCCCCACCCCAAGAGCTGTGTATTTTTGTGTTTGCCAATACAGCTGTAGATACAGTATTATGTGGTCAAGGAAGTGACAAAGAAAGAACAGAAGAATAGGAAACTATTACTAAGACTTGATAGAAGAATAAACTGGTACCTTTCAGTGTTTCTGCTTTACTTGACGGTAAAGGTGAACCTTTAAGCCACACTGAGTTGGAGGACTGATAAACAGTCAGCCCCATGGTTGAAACAGATGTAAGAGAGTAGACATTCTAGAGATGATGCCTCACTTAAAGGTATGAATCGGCAAATCTAAAACCTACAAATATGTGTCCACGCATATGCACAAGAACAAAGACGTCATGAAAAAATTCCAGTGGGAAGTCCTGATGAAGACAGACTCCTCAGAAGATGAAGCTCTTTACAGGAAAATTAAAATTCACAAAAACTCATCACCACATGAAAGACATGGTTCTACATGATTTACTAGAGAGCCATTAGAACTAAGAGAATAAAAACCCTAAACCAAAATGCCCCCAAACATTTAAGATCCCCTAAAACACAAATGAAGAAAACAAGTCTATTAATAAGTACCTAAAGAAGCCACAAACCAAATTTGTAATGGTTACAATGACATGAGATAAGACATCTTACACATGTGCATTCATTCTTTACTTACTCTCCATATAGAAACTGAAGAATGGACCCCTACATTCAATCACATCAATTACACAGTTGTATTTATTACTTGCCAAAAAAAATTCTTTTTTGTTATTTTGTTTTGTTTTTCAGAACTCTAATTCAGCACAATGGACCGGTTACAGACACTGAGCACAAAGATATGTTACAGATTTTGTGCTTACTGCTGTCTAGAGGAGTCAGAGACCACAAATGACTTTAAGGTAGTGGAGACATGTGAAGCAAAAACGGATTGTAAGGATTGTCCTGTCAGTGCAGTAGAGCATGTCAGCAAGTACCACACTAGGGAGCTAGAGGCAGAAAGAGTAGGATTTCCAGAACAGTCTTGGCCTTAGGAGAACAATGCCTCAAACCAACAAATGAAATGAACAGCAAAAGAGGAAGAAAATGTCAGGTGAGAAAGCACACATTATAATGCCAAAGAAGGAGCTTTATCTTTAGAAGGGAAGGAAGGAAAGGAAAGGAAGGAAGGGAGGGAGGGCTGGAGAGATGGATCA
Source organism: Mastomys natalensis (assembly GCA_021653895.1). NCBI lineage: Eukaryota > Metazoa > Chordata > Mammalia > Rodentia > Muridae > Mastomys > Mastomys natalensis. The sequence continues at coordinate 832,160 of JAJTUV010000425.1, read as the reverse complement.
GTAGTTAAGGGCACTGACTGCTCTTCTAGAGGTCCTGAATTCAATTCCCAGCAACTACATGGTGGTTCACAATCATCTGTAACAGAATCAGATGCCCTCTTCTGGTGTGTCTGAAGACAGCTACAGTGTACCCATATATATAAAATAAATAAATAAAATCTAAAAAAATAAAAAGAAAAAAAGAAAAGGAAGAGGAAAAGAAGGAAAGAAAGAAAGAAAAGGAAAAAAGAAGAAAGAAAAGAAAAGTAAAAAAAAAAAAAAACTAAACAAAATATCCAAAATAACCAAACCAAATTTGGGAAGAAGAGTAGAGAAACAGTTTTAAAAAGATGAGCTCTCTGCCCGTATGTGGTTCTCTGTCCAAAAAAAAAAAAAAATTCCTTTTCCCTGGATCCTTGAGGTTTTCAGTTTTTATGGGTTTTATTTAGTCATGATTTGCAGTTTTTACCAAAACTGTTTAACCTTTAAGAAGCCAACTGGGTTCTGGGACGAATGCCTAGCCTAAACTGGGCTAAGCAAGAATTGTGCAATTCAGTGTACTGAGAGGACTCAGCTCAAGACTGACAGCTACTGTAACTTTAGGAAAAACAAAGGAACACAGCAGCAGGAAAGCACCTAGAAGAACACATCAAAAGAGATGGTTAGCAGGACTTTGGTTTTAAAAGCATCAGTAAATAAAAGAAAAAATATACCATTATGAATTACTGCTGTCACAGTCCCAAGCCAAGGTCACCACTTGTAAACCTGTGCTGCAGCCCATCTGAGGGGCTCACAGCCCCACCCCATCCTTAAGGTAACAACTCAAACCATAAACAACCCCTTAGCCACTGGGGGAAATTGTCAATGACTGATCTCAGGAACTCTGTTTTGTTGAAAATGAAACTGAAGGCTCTGTTTGGGAGAACAGCCAGTTTATAATGAAAGTATCCCAGATTGATTGATCTGATCAGTATGTTGCCAAATGCACTAGGAAATATTGACGTCTGGGAGGCAGTTTGTTAGAGCAAAGATTTGATCAAGTGCCATCAAGAGACAATTTGAATGATACACTCAGGTCTATGATAGACAAGTCTTTTTCTTTCTTTCATTTCTTCCTCATAAGACGTGGTACAACAGGTACTCTTAATTTCTTGGAACAAAGACACCCGACACAGGAATGGGAATACAGGAACGAACAGAAAGCAGAGAATTCTCAGAATCGCCCACACACCATTTTTGAGTGAAGAAAGATGTGTATGTCTCTTATCTTGACTAATCTGCAATAAGGTTTCCTATGACTTAAAGTGCTCAAACATACTTTCCTTTCTGGGTAACTAGCATGTAAATGAGATGCTGAGAAGCAAAAAGGTACATTAGCACTTGCAAGCCAAAGGAAGCAATGCTGGATCTGAACTTGCAGAGGGACACACCATTAGTGTTTGAGAACACTGCTTTGAGACCAGTTTCACCATCAGGGTAAAGAGAACCCAGAGTTACTCGGCCATCTATTTGCTTAGTGATGATGCACACTACACAGAGGCGCGGGCCTGACTGGGGAGTACATTCCTGATGTCAGATATGACATCGTGACCCCAGAAATTGCACGACTCATTTGTTGTTTCTTAATAAAGAATGGAAAAGCAGGCCAGAGCTATGTTTGACTTATCCCAAGTCAGAGCTACAGTGGCTGAATGGCTACCCTTTGCAAAAATCCAGCTGGTAGGGCCTGGCACAAGCATCTCCTAGGGAGTTCTGCTTTTCAAGTGTGTGTAGTGTGGGTGGGTAAGGCATATTTATGAATTCTGCACAGTAGCTCAGCTGCAGGCAAATGACTGACTCAAGACAGGGGCTGCACAGCTTTCCTGGCCCCCAGTCGGAGACTGACCACCTGCCTGAGAAACAGGCCTGGAGGCCACCGCCTACACAGAGCCTCTGGCACATGGCAGTCCCTAGGGCTCTGGGCCATGGCTAGAAAACAGAGGCAACATTTTCCTAATGGAGAGGAAAGTGAGCTAGGTCAGGAGGTTTTTAAAAAGAAAGTTAGAGAAGAGTTAGATTTTCCATGCAGAGCTGACTTTGGGGAAATGAACAATCGTCTTCATTATCATCTTTCTCCTCAACAATTTCAGAAGAATATTAGGAAAAAAAAACCACCCTGTCTCCTGCACTCACTAAGAGACTCCTCAGTGGCTTCCCTGCCCCATACCCAAGCCCTGGAACCCACCTGGTCCAATGGAGAGGTTATTATAGGTCACAGGCAGATAGCTTGGCGTCCTGTTTCTCCCCCCACGCCCCACCTGCTCTGTTCTTTATTCTGTTGCCAGCATTATACACAGCTAATGCACTAAGTATTCTAAATTCTCCAAGGTTTGATCCAGAATTTGGTCTCAACTACAGCACTAGTCTAAGAAATCTGTTTGAAGGGTCATTTTAGAGTCTAGGAAGACAACATTTATATCAGAGGATTTATTTCTGTTTCATAGAAGCTTAACACAGACATCTGAAGAGGCAATGGCCCTTCAGGTGTTAGATATGTCACTATGAATCACTACGTTTTCATTTTTTTGATTTATTGAGTATAATATATTACGTGCATTGAATAAGGCTCTCTCTTTTTTGGCACAGTGTGTGTGGAGGTCAGAGGACAACTTACTGAGATCATTCTCTCCACTTAGCATGTGGGACCTGGGGTTAAACTCAGGTCACCAGGCTTGGAGGCAACCCACCTTAGGTCTTGAGCCATCTCGCAGCCTCAGAGGCACTTGCCTAGTATATTTTACATGTGAAGTTACGTCAATATCTGAGTTGAGAGTGTCTAAAATATCAGTGATGCAAATTATAGCAAGGGTTTACTGAATTGTTCATATTTAAGATGGCAAATTTGATAGAATGCCACTGTCCTCAAGGACATGATGAACTCTAAACAAATACGAGATTAACAAGTGGCACTTGCTAAGTACTGGCGGTGTGATGGTGGTGGTGGTGGTGTTAAAATATGGTTCCTGGTAGACTACAACTCTCCTCCTCTGTCCAGCCAGACTCTGTAGTACAGCAATAGGGGCCATTCTCCTCAAATCCAAGAAAAGAAGGCCTGCGGAAAAACTGCTCAGATACAAAAGAGGGAGAAAGAACCAAAAGTAACTAATTCTAAGAGAAAGACACTGCAGAAGAGCTAAATAGAAACCCAGCCAAAAAAAAAAAAAAGTAATCTGTGTCTGGCTATAGCAGAAGGTTTAAAATAATAGTCTAAAACTTTCCCATATTGCAATGATTAGCTGTTTTCTTCAGAAGCAAGAAAGCTGGGAGAAAAAAAGGCAATAATATATGTTTTTCTTGAATGTACTCAGTGCTATTTTTAAGTTGACCATTGGTAAATATATCTAATTAGTAAATATAAGGTTGAGTATAGTTTTGAATAATAAAATCTATAACACTTTATTTAGTCATAAAAAAAAGTATTTTGAAGGCTTTCTATAAGGTTCAGAAGGTAAAAGTATTGCCACCAAGGTGGCTGACCCTAAGTTCGGTTCCCAGGACACATGTGGTAAGAGAGAACTGACTCTCATAAGTTTTGTACTTCACATGTGCATACATACGCACACACATGCACCCAACACACATACAACATAACCAGTAACTAAATAAATATAACACTTATGAAAGAAAGCATTGTTTTGTTGAAAGAGCAATAGCCAGCAGTTTGCACAAGTTGATAATAATGCCTTTTATGGTCAAGACAAAACAAATGTGAATAGTCCTCTAATTTTAATGAAAATATGTATTTGAATAAAAATGATGGAAAACTTCTTTCCAGATGCTTAATTTAACATTTTTCCCAATTTTATTTTCCAAGCTACATTTATTTCACAGCTAAACTTTGGCTCGCCTCTTGTTCCTTATGTTTTTGGTTTAAGAATTGTGCAAGGCATATTTCAAGAGAACTCAGTTTTTTAAATGGCAAAAAGCCCACAATGATGTGCCCACTATACTCTATGAAGTGATGATAATAAGTAAATTAACACACTGGCCAGTCAGTGAAAGTAGTCTATTCCAGACACCTATGGAGTTGGCCAGGTTGCCTGTATCTGAAATCTCCATAGCAGAGTGAAGTACACAAACATTGCAAGAGAAGGCTTGAGTCACTTAGGCTAAGAATTTCACAGGACAGGGATCATGCACAGTTCTCTGGACACTTGACTTGCCAGGGCTTAGCAGGAATATAAAGGGTACTTCTGACATCCAAATTACATAATAGCACCAAACAAAGCTGTCTCTGCAGCAGGGACCTCTCCTGCAGAGGCAGGACAGCTTGTCCAGCAGGAGGCACTACGTCCTACAGGCAGGAGATGTCTGGTCTAGGGAAGGCCCAGGATGTGTTCCCTGGCCTTGACAGAAGGGACAGGCCCCAAGCAAAGAGTCACAGCAGTCTAACACACACACCAGGCAAGATGAAGAGACAGGCAGAGTGAGCGGCTACCACGGGACAAGACACCAAAGCAGGATTCAAAGCTGTGCACAGGAGGTAAATCCTATTATTTATGGAATTAATTTGTGAATCAAGGATGGTTGTTAGTCTTTCCACTTCACCCTTTCTCAGCCTGTCTCATCTATTCATGTAATGTGATGCTTTTCAAAGGCACCATCGCAAGCCTCAGATGAGCAAGACAGCATGACACTAAAATTATAAGGTATACATATCGCCACTTGAATTTAGTCCCCCAACAATTCCGAAGCCAAAACAACCTAAGGACATGTTGGCGAGTGTCCTAAATGTGACAGCCGTGGTTTCTGGCCTGCTAAACAAGACGTTTTGTAGGCGTGTCGACTACTTTAAATTGTGGAAGAGAAGATAAAAATAAAAACCCTCTCCGTGAGATGCTTCACAGTCCCCTCCGCACTTCATCCCTGCCACCCCCCAGCTGAGCCTTCCCTCAGTCACAGCTCATTACTTACTACTGCCATTCACACTACAAAAGGCAAGGCTGTAAGTTTCCAAGTGGCTACGGCTGTTTGTGTTTGTTTGAACAAGCATAACAGGGAAAAAAACATACTTCGGGGTGCACAGACAAAAGGACTTGCAGAGAGGAATCATCCTTCTATCCTCCCGAGTGTCACAGTTGGGGAAATGTCGTGCTATTTAGGAGGACTGAGATGCTAGAAAGCTTAGACTGGCTTTCCAGGCTGGCTCTCTCACTAATGGATTAAGAAATCTTAAGCAAGTCATTTGTCTCTGTGTTGGTAGGCACGTGGAAGACGGGTAATAACTGCAGAGCTCTTTGTAAGCACTAAGACTCCATCACCATGGAACCTGTTATCCAGAAGAATACATTTTTAAATCTAGTCTAGGGTCTTCTCTTGACCTTTTAGAGCCATTTATATATGTATTGCAATATTAACTTCTCTCTTAACAAAAGGCTCATTTTTATTTATGACCCCCCCCACAGAGAGAGAGAGAGAGAGAAAGAGAGAGAGAGCGCCTGGTGTCATAGAGGTAGATGTACAGGTGGATGGGTGTTGTGATAGCCTCAGCCTTGTATTTTGATCCTAGTTCCCAGTGGATAGCCCCAGCCTTGTATTTTGATTCTAGTTCCACCCCTCTGGGAGGGGCTGCAGAGGATGATTGAATCTGTACACAGTGATTTTGTGAACCTTCTGCCAATTAAAACCTGTAAAATAAAGGCTAGAGCCAGAGATTGGGCAGTAGAAGTGGAGGTGGAGAAAAAGGCTTAGGGGAGGAAAGAGTGAGAGAATTCGATATAAAAGGAGGCAGAAGCAGGAGCAGAGAGGAGAAGAGAAGAAGGAGGAGCAGGAGGAAGCAGGCAGAAGGAAGCTGGAGATAGAAGGAAGCTGACGACGGAGGACCCGGGAGCTCGAAGGACAAGGATGCGGCCTGGATGAACTGCAAGTTATAAGGGATCTCATAGCGGGGATTAGAGTAGTGTAGCGGTAAACCTGCCCAATCTAGGTGTTCTATTTATATCATAATTATTGAGTTGTGTCTTCCTTTATTGGTCTCCTTCGGGTAGGAGATCTTACTGTGACAAATTTGGAGGTTTAAATAATTTCTTCTACTACAGATGGGTGCCTCCTGGTGTGGGTGCTGAGAACTAAATGTAGGTTCTCTGGAAGAGCAGCAAGTGTTCAAAGCCTCTGAGCTGTGTCTCCATCAAGTTCCCAATATAATGTCCACTTACGTGCATGCATACCTACCTGTGTGTGTGCCTGTGTATGTGCGAGTGCATGCATGTGCAACAATAAGCACGTGCACATATGCCTGTGTATCTCCATGTGTATGTGTTGATGTGTGTGTGCATGTATGTGTGCATGTGTGCTGTGTGTCTGTGTGAGTGTATTTGTGTATATGTGTGCTTGTATCTATGTGTGTGTACATACATATCTGTGTGTGTGTGTTTCTGTGTGTCTCTGTGTGTGTACACAAATGAGTGGCTGTGGGTACCCATACGTGCATACTGAAGCCAGAAGGGGACAACACGTGTCTTGTTATATCACTCTCTCCTTCATCCCCTCAATAAAGTATCTCTTGCTGAACTTGGAGCTCAGAGAGCAGGAGCTGCTCTGGCTGGTCAGAGAGCACTGGTGAGCCTCTTGTCGACCCCTAATGTACCTCTGTTACAGGTATGTGCAGCACCACACTCAACTTTTACATGGGTGCTAGTGTACCAAACTCAAATCGCATGTTTGTTTAGCAAGCACTGATCAATGTCCCCAGACTCTTACCCACTTATCTCTTTCCCGATCCTTACTGAAATAAAGTACAACAGAAAGCTAACTAATGTTGAATAAAAGCAGACTAAAGTTTAGATAAGCCTAAGGACTGGATATCCATAACGTGCATGAGCCATAAAGTACCAGAGTCTTCAGGCAGAGGATGTAGGCTTCATAAAAATATTGGGTGATCATCAACTTATAAACTATATTCTTTAGGCCACAAGACAGGCAGTATTAGACAGAGTGGACTTTTGAAACTGGCAAGATAGTAGGAAATGTGAAAAAAATAACCCAAATGACAAAATACTCTTATCATTTTTTTTTCAGCAGAGGAAACCAAGGGACAAGGCCTTGATGGTTAAATTCAACAAAACTTACTGAGCATTGCCTTAAGAGACAAAACTGCTCTAAGTACATAGAGAAATCACAAGAACATGATGATGTTAAGTAGAGTGTAGTGGCAATAGAGTATGACAATTGTCATGGTTCACCTAGAGACATAGTGCTGGTGGGGCAGGTGCTGGCAAAGCAGGCTGCCATAGTACCCACACACCACCTTGGTTCTTATTTCCCAGGCACTGATAGAAATAGTTCACAAATACGTCTTCATTAAACACAAAATTGTATAAGATAGCTGTTATGGTTATCCTTCAAAGTGAAATAAATAGAAGAGTCCCTGTAGATACAGATTTGCAAGATGGCGCTGTGAAGGACAAGAAGCATTGAGCACAGGGTTAATGGGGAAAGTCAGATGGATACATGAACTATGTCTTAAGAAGGACATGCTAATTGAGACAAAAATAGGGAAATGTTCCACCCAGCAGGAATGTTATGTGAAGGAATACAGCAAGGATGTGCTATAGTTTTTTTTTTTTTCCTTTAAAGAATATGATGATTCAATTTTGTTGGAGCTGGATTAATCAAGAAGAAATCCTTCAATTTTCTATGTCAGAAGCAAGGAGTCACAGAGGACATGCAGTAACAATCACGGGATGAGTGGGGTCAAACAGTTGACTTTAAAGAGATATGAGGCATTAGGGAGATATAAGTTGACACGACACTGGTTGAGGAAGAAATGAAAAGAGAAGAGTCACATGTCACTTCCTGGCCTCTGGAGCCATTTACCAATGAAGAAATCTAGATTTGCTATAAAATTGATTTTCAGTATGACATGTCATCGATATGAGGCATGTTAATCCTGAAGATACTCAAATGGGGGTCCTCAAAAGGAGCAGATGCTGGCCTGCAGCCTGGGGAGCAGACAGATCTGTAAGGAGTGGAAGGTACTACAGCTTTCATAGTGAATGGCACTGTGCAGTTTCCCAGGGAAAACATACCTGGTGACAGGAGAGGAACAGAGGAAGAGCTGAGCTATTGGAGATAGGGAGTTGCTATGGAAAGCTGTCCTTTAACTATGGCATGGCTACTCATGTCTTGAAATCAGAACAGCTGCAATTATCCACATAAAACCCTCACAAGATAGGTCCCACTAACATTCCCTTGTGGAGCCATAAACACTTAATATTTGGGAAGGGGGTTCTTTCTACATGTCACCACCTATAAGTTGCCCATAATCCTCAGGAGGGTCCACTTAGCAACACCGGTGAAACTCACTGTTCACCAAGGTAACATGGATGCAATCATTTATTTGATCTGTCATGGTGCTCTATCTGGAATGAGCAGAAATTTGTGTAAGTCGCTCGAGGAAAACTCACACAAGAGCAGTTAATAAGAACAAAAACAGGGGGAAGGGAGGTACCATGAAAGGGAGAGAAAGAAAAAAAATGATTGAAGAGGTATGCCAGGTACTCTGGCCAGAGAAATTTCAGGGATACGGTGGAATGTAAGTGAATAGCTGAGCCACAGGGAATGACTAGAAACAGGCAAAACAGAGGTCACAAACATAAGAAATCGATTTGCCTACATAACCAGAATGAGAAATGTAAAAGAATGAGTAACAGAGAAAAGACCCTAAACACACACTCATATGCATGTACATACACTCACATGCATGCATACACATATAATGCACAACCCACATGTTCACAGGCATACACACACAACACACATGTTCTTCAGCCTGTACACAAAATACACATGCATACATGCATATACACATAACATACAACACACACGATCACGTGCATACACATGTTCACATGCATCCACCCAGAACATACATGCTCCCTTGCACACACACACATATTTCTAGGAATTCATCTCTGGGCACTATACTCTGGAAGAGTTCAGATAGAATCAGGAATGGCTTCTCCTGGAGTGTAAGGAAAGCTTTCACTGACAAGAAGTAGGCTACCATAAGAAGACAGACATTTCCTGCTTTGAAGTAGAGGGAACCTGCTGAGGATGAGGTTCAGGTGAGCCTGAAGGGAGTACAGGGTAGAAAGACCTTGAGGAAAAGCTGGTGGCCTTTTCTGTCTTTGTAGAATAAGAGAGCTACTGTATAAAACAGGAGCAGAAAGGTCTGCTTGTCTTCCTAGCTCTCTGTTATGTTAGGAACACTGAATTCCACAGAACAAGTACTCAAAACTGTGTCAGATAAGTCTGGGGCGCACACTCTGATGAGACTCTAAGAATTCTGTTTAGACCCAAGACCACATGAGTGTAACGAGAGCAATTTTAAGGCCATCAAGATTTCTTCAGTAGTGTTACCGCCTGGAGTAGAAAGAAGTTGAATGTACAATATGGATCTCTGGTTTTGAAAGCAGGTACACCAGATAATGCCAGGGTCACAAGTAAGGTAGGAATTTCCCTAAGATGGCCACTGTGAACAAGGAATCAAAGCACAGAGAAGCATAGAGAACAGTTTTAGATAGGCAGGTAGATATACAGGTGGATGAAAATAGATGACAAACAGGTGACAGACATGGATGGATGACTGGATGACGAATGATATTAGATATATAGATAATGATGACAATAGGTGCTAGGAAAACAGCTGATGGATTTTTATCTTCATAGATAATTGGGTTCAAGAGCCAAGAGCTCTAGATTTATCATTTTAGGGTGTAGTTTTTTTATTTATGTGGTTATGTGTGGATTTGTACTAGTATAGGTGCACATGAGTGACGATGCCCCTGGAAAGCAGAAGAAGGTGTCAGCTACCCTTGAGCTGGAGTTGCAGACAGCTGACTGCTCCCTAACACAGGCACTGGGATTTGAACCCCTGTCCTCTGGAAGAGCAGGAAGTAGTATTAATCACTGGGTAATTTATTCCTTCTATCCTCAGATAGATTTCTAAAAGTATTTTTTTTTTCTTTCTTAAGCAATATAAAAGGAGAATCACTTGACTAAAAAATAAGTTGGCACTCCCCCTTCAGAGTCTAGCACACAGGCGACCCTTTGGTAAATACTCATTTACTCCGAGTCAACCATCTGAGTGGCCTACGGTAAAGCTGGTTGCAGTTTCACTGGAAAGTCTCCCAACAGTCCACAAACACCCAGCCTCAGGAGTTATCTACTACAGATATTGAAACATTCTTTTTAAAATAACCATTGTCATTCCAAAATGCAATTTCTGCCTCACTCACTGAGCATAATTATTAGGAAAGAAAATAAACTTCAACTTCTTGTGTCAAGTTTAAATGATGTTATGCTATTGGGATATTATTCCCCAGGAGGTCCCCATCCTTCAGACTAATTTCCCCAGAGAAGCCACAGAAGAAACTTAGGCAGGCTTAATATGTCTCTGGAAAACTGTGTATTAATCCATTTTATTCTTTTCTTTCAATTATCTTCACGTTTCCCCAAACTCTTGAGTTTTTCAGTCTTCTAAGCAACAATACTATTTACTTGTGCACTTTTATTTTCCTTCAAAACAAGCGGATTGTTTTCTAATGATCCTACCTCACGCCTCAGTTTGCCTCCCCCTCCTCTTCTGATCACCTTCTCAATTTCCCGCCAGTGCACTCTGAGAGCAAGGGATGCCAATACCAATGGCCCCAGGCTCCATAAGGACCTGAGGCCACACTCACTCCACACCAGTTGAGATCACATATGAAGATTTGTCTAACAGCTCAGAAATGAATATATTGCCAGGTTGTTGACGTGAAGTTTTCCCCATTTTCTCTTGTACTTCTATAGAGATTTAAATGATAACACAAGACATATCATATAAACGTAACATACTCCCTTCTGCTATCGCCTGGCATTGCTAAGTATGTGTTAATAAAAGTATGGCTTGAGCTGAAGGGGTTTGCAACCCGAAAGGAAGAACAATGATATCAACCAACCAGACTCCCCAGAGCACCCAGAGACTAAACCACGAATCAAAGAGTACTCATGGAGGGACCCATGGCTCTAGCCGCGTATGTAGCAGAGGATGGCTTTATCGGGCATCAATAGGAGGAGAGGCCCTTGGTCCTGTCAAGGCTCAGTGCCCCAATGTAGGGGAATACCAGGACAGGGAGGCAGGAGTGGGTGGGTGGGAGAACACCTTCATCGAAGCAGGGGAGGGGGAATGGTATAAGGGGTTTCCATGGGGTAAACTGGGAAAGGGGATAACATTTGAAATGTAAATCAAGAACATATCCAATAAAAAGATATTACTGGCAAAAAAAAAGAGAGTAACATTTCCTTAGAAATTTTCTATGTACTGTAGTGTTTTTAAGGATACCATCTGCATGTACCCTTTAGTGTCACTTCAATTTACTGGGAGTTCCCTCAAAAAATATTTGAAAAGTCTTTCTTTTCCTCTGTCAAAATATATGGTATATACAAATTTACAATACATGCTTGCCATAAAACAAATAATTTTCATTACAAAGAATGTTCAGGGCAGTAAGGAGGTAAAAGCATGTGTCTCCATATTGTTTTGTGTTTGCTTTTTGTTTTTGATGTGTCATGTGAAAACATTTTTAAATTTGTGAGTTAAAATACACAGAATTTTAGGATAATCACTGATGTTAAATTCCTTATACTATTAAAAGTGAAGGTAGAACAAATACATGTTACTTTGTCAATAAACTAGGAAGATCTAGTAGCAATCAAATAGCTACTATAATTTCAGAGTAATTAAGGTAAGCAACATTCATGATTTATACAACTGTAATGCAAAAATGAAAATTCTAGTGATAAGGTAATAGGTGCTATAAATGCTACAGAAATTTATTAAAGAATTTATAACCAAGGAAAATATTCAATCCAACGTAAATTTTAGAGGTTGAGGAATCTGCTGCTTCTCTCCATCCCATCTAATTAGTGATCATCCCACCATTATCACCTCAACCAGCAAGGCTTAAGGTCCCATCACTAAAGGTGCAAGGCTGAAGCTCCCAAATAGTTTTCTAGTATACTCATCTTAGTACCGCGCGCGCGCACACACACACACACACACACACACACACCAATACATAATACACTATAAAGCATTCTATGAACAATACTTTGATGCTCTTTTTCTCTCTCACTATTTATTACAAATAATAGAACACTCATGAGTCACCAGTTTTCGTCAGAAGGTTCAATACATCTTGCACATCCTGTATCTTCTCTAAAAGCCTTTCTCCCTAAATGTCCTTCTATTCAGTGCCATCGATACCGCTATGAAACAACTTCCAGAACTCCTTCTACAATGTCCAGAATCAGAAGCATTTAGCACATTTGACTTGGTGCCAAAACATAACATATTTTTTTTACATAGATGGTTTCCAAACTACATGTTTAGTATGGGATAATCTATAGGCCATTTGATAGATTTCCAGTTAAGAGAATAGAAAATGTCTCATATATTTAAGGCATGGAATAATGCAGGCACTATCATAATGTTCTCAAAACAGGACAATTTTTGTAATGATCTAAAATCAGATAGGTATTAACATACACAGACATACATAAACACACACACACACACACAGAGAGAGAGAGAGAGAGAGAGAGGGAGAAAGAGAGAGAGATTATCAACACAGTGTGTCATGAACTTCCTCCCCTTTGACTCTCCCAGCATCAACATTATGCATCATCAATGTCTCCCTTTATTAAATGACTTTGTCAATCAATACATTCTATTTCTAAACTTTCATCTCTAGCCTCCAGTTCTATTACTATGGTCCTTTAAAAAAAATCTCCTTGGGAAGAACTAACTAATCTTCAGCCTTTTATTTTTCTATCTAGAATCCATATGACATGCACACAGCCCACAAAACAGACCAAAAATATGAATATCACAGTGACAGTTAATCTTCACTGTCAATTGAGTGGATTTAAAATGATTGAGAAAACCCACTTCTGACTATGCCTATGAGGATGTTTCCAGAAAGGTTTATATACGCAGAGAAGACTCACAGTCAACGTGAACAGTCCACAAATGGTGTGGAATCCTGAGCTGAATATAAGGGGAAATCTAGCTGAACACCAGCATTAATCTTTTATCTTGCTGACTGAAGATGTAATGTGCCCACCTACCACACATTCCTGTCACCATAATATCTCTGTTCTCAGAACATGGCCATTCTTTTTGTAATGATCTAAATTCTGATAGTATACACACATACACACACACACAAACACTTACAGCACAGAACTATATTATGAATCCCCTCTCCCACTCACTCATGTAGCTTCATCATCTTGCACCATTACAGAATGTACCCGTGAACTGTGAGCCAATAAAAACCAGTCCTTAATTGATTTTGTCAGGTATCTTGTCAGAGCAATAAGAGCGACTGATACAAGCACCACCAATGCCCTCCACGAGTAAGTCTCATTCATCCTATTGGACTTTCGGTTGCATGTGACATGTAAATACTCATTCTATTTTAAAACACTTTCTTCATTTGGCTGCCAAACTGGCTCTCTATTATTTTTTGATAAATGTCTACTCAACTGTACTTTTTTCACAGTTCTTTTTCATTTACTGTCTTCTGCATAATGAAGTAGCCGCTCAAGGCTGTGTTCTTGAGATATTTCAGTACTTTCCTTCTTGGGAGAATTCATATTAGACTTACATGGAAAGTGTCCAAAGGATGCTGGCTCCTTGGACAAAATGAATCATAGCAAACCCCACACTTATAGTCTGTTTCATGTTCCCATCATCTAAGAGTGTGCTGACTCAGACAATATTTACACCACACCCTCACGTCCCATAGAAAATATCCCAAACTGCAGGCCTTTCTTCTGAACTCATCATCTTGAGCTACCACACATTGTAAACTACCAGTCATATAAATTATGGGATCTCAAATCTAACAACACCAAAACCCAAACTGTCTTCTATCTCTAGTATCACATTTAGATAGTGGCAACTTCATTCTTCTTCCCGTGGAAACAATGGGAGTCATATTTTAATCCTTTTATCTTTCCTGTTGAAATCATATTCTTTACCAAAGTGTATTCTACAGTCAGTGCATATCCACACGCAACTACATTTCATGGCCACCAGCAATGCCATACAGATGCTAAGCCATCACTTAACTTCTGAATCATGGCAAGAACTCTTATAAAAAGCCTTTCTTTGGCTTTTTTGTACTAGTAACCTACACTCTTCGGATAAGACAAGGTGGTGTTTAAAAGCACTAAATCTAGATCATGTCAGCACAGTTTGCTCAATACCTGCTGCAGACTTCCTGTCTCAAAATTAAAACTGGCCACAGTGGTTCATTAAATTCTACCATCAATTTAGTTCTTAGAAACACTTGATTTTTAAATAAGATATCTACATATATCTAACATCTTTAGTTATCTCAAGAATGCCACAAGAACTCACAGGATTTTTTTTTGCTTTACTTAAGTCTTAGAACAACTTTTATGAGATTCTCAAATTAATCTATTAAACCAAACATGATCAGTAACTGTGTAAGACACAATCACAATTATAACTCACAATTATAGTTTAAATCTCAAACTTTTCAAATCTGTTCTATGATATTAATTCATGAAGAGCAGACCATATTAAATTGCACCTTTGTTTTCCTTGTATACCACTTTTCTTCAAGATTAAAATATCCACCCTTCAAGGAAGATCCTAAAACTCAAGGAATAAACATCTCAATAGATTCAGGAAGTTTCTGAAACTGACTAAATTCACTAGGACTCTCTTTCGCAAGTGTATGTAAGCTGTAGGGATTGCTGAGCTCCAGAAAAAAGCAGAGATCATCTAAGTTAAGTAGAGGAGGTAGAGTCCAAACTGAGCTGCCTGGAAAGTACCCTCTTGAGCTGTTTGTGTGTTGTGGAGTATGCTCCAAGCCTCTACTGTGATCTGTCACCTGCAATGCTGGGATGAGCTTCTGTAATATGAGTGCTTTTAAGGTATTTCTACTCCTATAAGTAATCCCTCACACATATTCTTTTAAGTAACTCCAATAAAACTTACTGGTTCACTAAGTTGGGCTTTGGTTTGTCATTAATTCCCTACCTAGGATGAGTAACAATTGTTCATACCTCCCAAGGAAGAGTATCACACAATATCTTGAAACATATATTAAACTCAACATATTGTGTTCTGCTTGTCTCAATTACAGTGGTTTCCTGACTCATCCCTCCTATACACATGTTCTAATGCCCTCTTTGTCCACCACTATGTGCCTTATTTATTTGCTAACTATTATTTTTTTGTAAATCTGTGACTAAATTGAACACAGGACCTTGTGAATGATGGTTACGCGAAGCTATCAAGTCCCATGAATCTGTGGACCAAGACAAAAGTCAGAAATGTGAGACTCATAATCATAAGACTTTTTTTTAATGCCTTCCATTCAAATGATTGGTATTTCAAAACAGAATGAGTGTGGACTTGAGAAGAGGTGCTTTTTAAATCAGCAAAGCTTCACATCATGTCATTCCAAAAAAGTTACTCAGAAGACTTGTAGGATTAACCTAGCCCACATCACATACACAGCAGAGCCCCTGAGGGCAGAGCCTCATCAAATGTTTCTCTAGCTGCTCGGTGCTCTTGCTCTGATACTGTCTGTATATTCATTTCATCTAGTGGACTGAACTCAAGATCTAAACTCTAAAGAAACTACATATTGGTGTGTAAAAAAGCCATGATAATTACCTTCTTCAATCTTTTCTCTCATCTTTTTCATCCAAATGTAAACATACTCAAATCTTCCCCATCTTGAAACAAAACAAATATAATGACCAGTTCCCTCCATGTGTACTTCATCCCTGGCCTTTGATTTTGTTTGTTTGTTCGTTGTTTTGGTTTGGGTATTTTTCTTTTGTTTTTGGTTCTCTCTCTCTCTCTCTCTCTCTCTCTCTCTCTCTCTCTCTCTCTCCCCTCTCTTTCTCTCTCTCTCTCTCTCTGTCTCTCTCTCTCTCCCCCCCCTCTCTCTCTCTCTCTCTCTCTCTTCTCTCTCTCTCTCTCTGTGTGTGTGTGTGTGTGTGTGTGTGTGTGTATGTGTTACAAGACTTCTATTTTGTGTTTTCCTAATTACTAAATCTGTTATTTGGGGGCTAGTCTTATTTTACCTACAAACAAAACTTGGTACAAGCAGATATGGTCACCTTCATGTTCTTAAAGCCTTTGATCTGTATACTCTTGCCAATAGGCTATAGAGTTTGTATTCTCACCTTTCTTAGTTCTTCTCAAGGAAATGGTCTTCTACTTCTCTCTTACTCTGAATTCTTCCAGGCTACCTTGTCAGTGTCGAATTACTCAGACTTGTTTACAATCTGATTTTGTATCTGGAAAAAGTCTCACAATGCTCTATGTTTGTCTCCAAAGACTCCAGCACTTATATACCTATGGCACCAAGTTGCCTCCAGGGATCTGATGCATTGTGATCCTGACCACCTGAATTTCACTTGGAAAACTCTACTTAGGAACAGAACATTCAGTTTCAAATATCTTCTAGTGAGGATACATATTAGTAAGCATTATTGGTTCTAAATTTTTCTCTCAAGCCTCTTGAGTGTGTTTCCAGATGTGCTTGGAACTTCCCACTTGAATTATTTCAGACTGATCTCCTATAAGACTAGCCATAAGCAATTGTCAACTACATTCAGCTATTCCTCTTGATTTTGTAATTTCTAATCATTTTCCTAATGGCCAGAACTAGGAAAGTAATGGCAGTCCTTCTTAGAATGAGTATGGGACTTCTGTTTCTGTTCTACTTAGAGGTAACCCTAGACCAAGACCAAGACTTGTCCATCTATCTGGAACCAATGCAAAAAATTCCAGGGCTTGTACTGTCCACACATGGCACAACTTGGGTTTGAGAACAGACCTTCCTATAGTCTTACTTCTCTGGAGTACAAATTGGTCTCAAACAAAAGAAAGGAAAAAGTAAACAGACACCACACACACACACACACACACACACACACACACATCTAGAGTTTTAAACAACTGTACTAAAAATATGTTAAAAAGCATGTGAACAAACAGGGTCATAGGTCTACTCAATTCGTTCCATTTCAGTTGGCTCTGAATAACCTCTTCTACCAAGCACCCACACCCTAAAGCTTCCTGGCCAATCTATCTGTATCTCCATTGTTTGATTTCCTCCCCACCCATCTCCTGAGTGGATGCTGAGCTAATTTAAATGGTTAGATCAGTTGCCTGAGACAAATAACTACAAAACTAAAAGCCAGAAATTCCATACACAGCTGACAGCTTTTAACACCATTCCTGATAACGTACAAAGATGTTGATTATTTTAACAAAGGGTTAATGGGTAGACTCTGAGAATTGAGGCATGTTTTCAATATCTCTATGTTGGGATGTGTGTGTGTGTGTGTGTGTGTGTGTGCGCTTTCATGTTTCAGAACTTTGGTAAACCTTTTCTATTTTTCCTAAATTCCAAATAAAGTTATTTAGATATTTATTTTGGCACAAATAGTTACTGATAATTGTTAATAATTATAAAACATTTATTTATTTATTTCAAGTTAAAAAATATTGACTTACTTTACAATACACACACACACACACACACGCACACACGCACACGCACACACATACAGTACTTGCTGTTCTACTTAGTGTACTGAATGTGCAGTGAACCCTATTCTCCGGAGTCCTGGTAAATATTGCACTGGAAAGCACAATTCTAAACCACTCACACTGAGTGTTATTCTTCCATGCACTGGAAAACACTGTGCCTGAGAAAACAGAACACAAGCAATCAAAACGTTATCCAGGCAATTTAAGTACTTTGAGGAATGCCATGACAGATTTTCCCCAAGTCATTGAAAATGCATCTCTGGAAGCTCCAACTGGAATGCTGTACTTATACCATATATCCTGATTATTATCCATCCACATTAAGATACTGGTCTACTACTTCTACAATTATAGGCAAAATCTTTTCATAGGGAATAACAAAGATTTTTAAAGTGTTATGAAATTTAGAATGAGTAAATGTTGACATTTTATACCAGATTTTAAAGTTATGAAATATATAAGTCCTCTAAATTATACTGAATAAAATAAAACAATAATAATAATGATGATGATGATGATGATAATAATAATAATAATAATAAAACTGGTAAGGCTGGAAGCAATTTCCTGGAGGATGTGCTATTGGCAAGAAGGTGCTCAGTCCTCTAGTATATTATTTTATAAAATGAACAAACAAACAAACAAACAAAAAAAACAACAGTATTCATGCCCAGAAAAATGCACCGAAAAGAAAGGAAGAGCCTAAAAAGGAGCAAAGACAAGATCACAGAGTTGGAATCTCATAGAACAGTGTAAAGGAGGGTGACAGAAGACAAGACCATAGAGGTTAGGCCTTAGTCCATCCACAGGTCCAGAGAACTCAACTGAAGCTTCTTAGCTTCTGAAATCCAACATGTCTCGACCCTCTTACTATCTGACTTACATTAACAGTTCATCACAAAAGAACAGAAGGGCTGTAAGAGAGTCAGAGTAAAGACACTGAATATACTGCAGTGCAGGTGCCAAACAAGGTGTCTACACATATACAAGAACAACCAAGGGAGTTCTGAACAATGGAATGAAAAGACAACACAAATTAATGGAGCTGACACAATGATGTCTTTCAGCATACAGAATGGGGATCCATCTTCAGAACAGACATTGCAGCTGCCAATGGAATGACCCCTTCCTATTCATTCAGTATCATCTCTCCTATGTCAGGTTATCTACAAGATCAAATCGTTTAAGTAATCTAAACACAATACTAATTCATAAAGCTTCTTGTACCCTTCTAATGTTCTTCCTATTTGATGACTACTTTAAATTGTTAGCTTGACATGGTATAAAATCACATGACAAGAGAGTCTTAATGAGGAAATGTTTAGATCAGAAGGGTCAGAAGGTGGGGAATTTTTTTTTTTTTTTTTTTTTTTTGGATTTTTGAGACAGGGTTTCTCTGTGTAGCCCTGGCTGTCCTGGAACTCACTCTGTAGACCAGGCTGGCCTGGAACTCAGAAATCTGACTGCCTCTGCCTCCCAAGTGCTGGGATTAAAGGCGTGCGCCACCACTGCCCGGCGGGGAATATTCTTGATTACATTAGTAGATGTGGGAAAACTGAGTCCATGTGGGCAACAATATTCCCTGGATGAGTGCTAAGCAAGCATGCATTCAGGTCTCTTTGTCATTGACTACTGATGTGACATGACTTTTGAAAGTTCCAGTTGCCTTGCCTTCCTTGCTGTGATGGACTCCAATTTTAAATTGTGAAATAACATAAACGCTTTTCCCCTTAAGTTGCTCTTAACAGAGTATTTGATCATGGCAATAGAAAAAAAACTAAGACAGTCTTACCTTCAACCATTTAACTCAATTATACCTTTTCAGTCCCCACCTAGCACCCTTTCCAGGAAGCATACTTTCCTGCCACCAGCCCCATACCCCTCAGCAATGATGACCCCAAAGCTGTGCAATGTTACTGAGTACTCATAATAATCCTATGACATGGGTGCGTATAACTACCCCATTTTCCAGATAAGATTCTGCAACACAAACAGGCTACTAACTCACCCACAGATGAATAATGGTTAAGGGGAGAGTTGATAAGCAAACCCAGGCAGACAGGTTCCGTAATACATGTTCTACACATCAGACTGCATTACTTCCATATGATTAACAGTGAGATATCACCAGCTATTGCTGTAGAGCCAGTGCTTTTCACTGTCTTTCCAAGCACTGATGTTCAGTGAGATGCTGAAATCCAATGTGTACCTTTTACAAATACTGACTCTTGAGTATCAAGTGTGGAGTGCAAATAAATTACCAAACATCCCTAAAGAGAATAGAAATTCTTTAACAATATTTTTACTAAAACCTAATTTTTACAAAAAAAAAATATAGCTATAACTGGCACACCTAAAACATATTAGCATTTACCATCCCTATGAAAGGAAAAGTGTCTTCAAGACTAATGAAAACCCTTGGCAATTTGAATATTGGATGATACTAAATTACGCTATAATTATTTCAAAGGTCAAGAATCTTACACATTTAGTCTTAAAACTCTCCACCTGGGTGATGCAATCAGAAAATTTAAGAATGTATGAAAAATATTTAATTATACAAAATAGGAAGAAATCTACTAATTTAATAACCTTTAAGTATAATGTGCTGTCTTACCACATAAGTATTTTTTTCTATCTGCTGCAAAAAAATGAACATTTTAGAAGAATATATGAGCTATGTTAGTTGCAAGGAAGAGGGAGACACCATGGTTTGAAATAAATCAACACGTCACTCATGAATACCTGGAAAACTGTAAGACTAGACACACCATGGAAAACACAACAAATAGAGTCATAACCACCCACTGGTCTTGAGAATTCAATCTCTTAGGGGAGAAAAACCAATACAGAGCACAAGTGTGATAGCTACTCCTAAAATCTCAAGAGGAAAGGATTTAAGTAGGTACATGCTCACTAAAATGGAAGTCCATGCATCTACTACAGGTAGATTGTCATTTACACTGAAGTGATATTGGGATACTGGGTAAATTGCTTTTAGTTCAGACTATTTAGTTATTTGGTTGGTTAGTCAGCCCAATTCTTTAAGGTCATATCTCATTATGCAGAGCAAATTGGTCTTGAATTATGCCTGGTGTCTTCAGGGGCCAGAAATGGGTATTGGATCTTCTGGAACTGGAGTTACAGACAATTGTGAGCCCACACAATTGTGGGCTGCGAACGGAACCCAGGTCACATGGAACAACAGCCAATGTGCTTAACTGCTGGGACACTTCTCCAGTGTCTTGATTACATCATTTTAGAAGACATATTTTTCTTTAAGGTTTTGAGTGCCTTTTTATAGTCAAGCTACTTCAGATGCAGGACAGTCCTCTTTGTGAAATGTGGAGAAAACTAAGGCATTCCCAGAAACACAGGGCCACAGCAAGAATGGTTTGGCTCTCCTGGGATTGTCTCTGGCTGCAGAAGGCCTATAGTATAGCTAGAACAGTGGGTCTTAGGTTGGTTTGGTTACTTAAATGAATGAACATGCATGGAATTTGTTTTTTAAAGGAATTTTAATGGAAAGTATTAATACAGAGACTTTTTAAAAATGCTGCCTTTGTTTCTGTGTTTGGGGGATATTTTCTTTCTCTCTTTTCTTTTTCTTTCTTTCTTTCTTTCTTTCTTTCTTTCTTTTTCTTTCTTTCTTTCTTTCTTTTTTATTTTATTTTAGTAGACAGGGCCTTACTATGATATAGTCCTGGATTGTCTAAAACAGCTTTGTGGATACCACTGACATCAGAATTTTGATGCTCTTTGTATATTATAGGTGTGTAATCTTTTTTTTCTGTTTCATATTTTACTTGAGCCTTCATCATGTATGCTTGTTCTACATGCAGCAAACTAAAAATAAAGTACAAGATAATGTTATCTGAAAACTTCAAAACCAGCTCTCCATACCCACTTTGTCACCATGCTCTCTTTTGGATGTGACTTTTTACATTGAATATAAATAATATTGACAACCTGGGAGATAACTTTCTGGCTCAAATAAAAGAATTACTATATTGCCAATACACCATGATTCATTACTAAGATGAAGGGCTTCCACTGACCCAGTATGGGAAACACTTTCAGGGATAGGGCATTGTTTGTACTAAGGTGAGGCCTACATTTCAACATGGCTGAGTGTGTGAAGTGCTAAGACAGAGCTGACTCCATCAGACTCTTTCATCTTTTTTGTCTCATCTAGGGAGACCTATGGTACCTCCTATGTACCAGAAACAGTCTACCTGCTTCATTCATGGGGACTCCTATTCTTCTCAGTCACACTATTGTTCTGTGAATTGCATGGAATTATCAAAATACAAATGAGGAAACAGGAACAGAGAGGTTCAGAGGAGACACCATAGTCAACAGGTTCAAGGTAAAACTGAGCTTCAAAACCAGATGCTGTTGCGTTTCCACAGCTTGACCTATATGCTATATTTGCCTTATACACTTCCTCTGAGTTCAAAAGAGGAGGCACATGACTGTAATCATGAGGCAAAATTTAAGGGCACAGCCTTCTGTGACAGCTAAATTCATGAAGATGGTTAACGATGAGAACATAGGAAATAGGTCAGTGAAATGATAATCTAGATTCAAAAACGTGTCACAAAATATGCAGCTACCAAATACTAGAAGCTAAGAGAGAAGACATGGACGGGTCTCTGCAAAGCATTTGATACTTTCCTTGCTGTTTCATTCTCCTCATCCTCCAACTTGATCTTAAATGCTATTTTGGGGGATATAGTTTAGATTCCCCATATCCAAATATTTGTGGACAGTCCTAAGTAGAGATTGGAGGCAGAGAGGAATAAGATGGCAAAATAAAGAAATGAGGAAAAATCAGTGGGAAAGAGAGCTTATATGCTTCGTTCATACACTTTGCTTTTTCTCCTCCATCTTTCTTCCAAGGCTGCATCCTTGCATTTCAGATAAGTTTAAACTCAATTAAAAAGCAAAATCTACTGAAAAGTTCCATAGGCTATTTCTAGTTTGGTTGAGATGCCAGTGTTATCACTTTTTAATATTAACACAAGTAAATATCAACTGGTAAACAAGGGCTTAAGAGCCTAACAAGAAAATTCATATGTACAAAACAAGTAGACTTCAATTGCATTCAATTATTTTTCCCAATCACCTCGAAGTAAAGATCCTCCAAAGAAAATTGCATTGCCTTCTCAACTCCTTGGAGAGCCAGTTTAGTTAACAGCCTACCTATACTTCAGAGATGACCATGCAGCTTACATGTCAAACTCATTTTCAAATGTCAATCATGTCCTTTTCAATCTAATTAGTTTGGAAAGTAGTGTCACTGACCTGGAACTATGCAGACCATTTATTACCATATCATTTGATCAACCCAACACTTTGCCTCAGTTGAGTTTAAGACATTTGTAGCCAAAATGTAATATCACTTCTCCTACTCATTACTGGTAACTCAATAAAATTCCCTATTTACAGCTCAATTTATTACTGTGAGTAGGAATAACTAATTTTACAGAGGTATTCCAGAGACTCTTCTTTAAGATTTCAGGGAAATAAAAATAGAAAGGTAAAGGAAATATGCATAGATAGTGAAATATATGTGTATACATACATATATGCATAATACATATTTTTACTAGTACCAAATATATGGCAGATTCAGGATTTTAGATAAAGAATTGCAAATAGGGAAAGGAGGAAGAACAGAAGGCTATACACAGGCTTGGAGTAATTTACAACCTTAATTACACAGGTTGAGTCTTTAATATGACACAAGGAACCATACAAAGAGAGTCTGCAGGTTTCATCATATTGGGTTTGTTTTATAATAAAGAAAAACTGCCCTGAGTCCATAGTATTTAACCTGACTTCCAGTTGGTTAAGGGCAGATGAAGTACCATTGAAGAAGAAATAATAACTAGCTCTCTTAAGGTCATAGAGCATTGGCAAGAATCTCTGAGAGTGGAGCAAAAGGGTTGGGCAGGCCTGTATGTGCTATGTGCTGGCAGCAAGGGAGCTGGAGGATGGCTCACAAAGTAGATACCCATCACCTGGTCCATTTTCTGGCGAGATCAGGGAAATTACATGATCTTTTTCCCATTTCAGCTTTGCATATTATGAATGAATTTGCAAGACAAAAAAAATGCAAGCAGGTAATCTTATCTCTACTACACAGAATAACAAGTTGCACCAAGGAGGGAAAGAATAGAGCCACTCTGATACGCCCCCAAATGGAATATTTATATTTTTAACTGTGGCATTTTTAAAAAAAAAAAGGCACCTGTTATATTTAAAGTAATGAGTAGTCACTCTAGGATGACAATCCAAAAGCAGAGTGCTGGCTGCACAAGCTCCCTTTTTTATCCTGGACTTTTTAATTGGAGAAAGTTAAGTGGATTTTACCAAAATTTCTGTTTGTCTGATGGAAAAGCAAAAAATGTTCCTGGTGTTTTCTGGATCAATTTACTATGACTGAATAATTTTACATGAGGTTTTTGGTTTTGTTTTGTTTGGTTTTTTTTTTTTTTTTTTGTACATATCTATGTGACACTTACCTTCAGGTGAGGAGGCTGATTTTTGGGAAAAGACCGCATTTACTTTACTCTTCTTACTGATATCATTGTTTACGGACAAGCTGGACTGAATTTTTCTATGCATTTTCTGAGAAACAGGAGCGGACACTGTGTGATTATCCATGGACACATGTTGGGCTCCATGATGAATTCCATTCCCGTTGCCCATACTTGTGTGGCCGCCGTTCCTTATCTTGCCCGTTTCCTCCTTGCTGGATTCCGGTGCTGATGTCTGCAGTTGAGGCAGACGCTCAGGTTGGGCTGAGTCAAAAACAAACAAGAAAAATTCATCTAGTTAAGCAGAGAAGCTATTATTTTACAATAGTGAAAATATAGACTTGAATATATAAATACAGTAACACAGACTTGAGAGCTAACTCATGATAATAAGACTAAGCAAAAAGGTGTCTTATGGAAGAGGGAGAAGAAGAAGAAAAACGAGAAAAGGTGGAAGAGGAATGTTCTAGAAGGAAAGAAAGAGGAAGAATGGAAGGAAAAAAGAAGGAAGGAAAGAAAGTAGATATAGCTCAGATTTAGAAAGAAAAATGTAAATAAATTCAACAAAAATCAAAAATCACTTCATACAAAAATTTAAAATTAGAGAAATAAATTGAATTTTTTGGTAATTTAAAATAATACTTAAGTTAAAATATGTAAAAATGTAATTCAACACTGGTTCGGTGAAAGCTGCTCTTGGATTTTCTTTGTTTGTTTTTTGTTTTTTGTATTTTTTAATGTTATTTTACCTCTCCTAAATGCTATAAATAAATTCCCAGGATCTCATTACTAAGCACACCAATTTCATTTTGTAATGAGAAGATAAATGAATTCAGACATTCAAAGCTGGACAGTAGTCAAACATACAGTTTTGTTCAAAATAATTCTAAATCTGGGAGAAAACCTTTTCTGTGTTTATTCTTTCAATTTCACTTTAAGGAAAAACTACTTCAATCTGATCTGGTGCCGCTGTCAAAGGCGAATATAAACACTACACAACAGCGCCCATTTCAATCTGGAGCAAGCAAAGGGCTCACCTTTTCTCTTAGACGATATTACACCAGAAGTCCCAAGAAATAAGATAAAAAAAAATTAAGAAAAAAGTCAGAGTTCTAGAGAGGAGAACACAAACTTATGGAGTTGTACACACAAATGAATGAATAATCTAAGTTACTAAAGGTTAAGAATTAAGAAAATATAATTAGGAAAAGCTGTATAAAATAAACAGTGTTCCAGTGCATTGATGGTAACCAATTAACAAAGGAATAAAGAAAAAATAGCTTTTCATCATAAGGTAAAAAGCAAAATCTCAAATACTAATAGATACTTATCAAGGTCCAGAGCCAAGGCGGGAAGAATGGGCAGACATACATACAGGTATCAAAACTCTGGCAAAACATAATTGAAAAGCATGAAGGAGTCCAAATAGTGAGCAAAAGAAAGTTAATCCTGTTATATTAGTTTGGTAATTCTATCCCACCAACAAGAAAAAACAAAAGAAACCCTTTTTAGTTTAAAGCGGAAAGATAGACTACATGAATTGTAAGATAATAAGAGGGACTAATACTTTGGACAATACATCATTGATCCATTGGGTGAATAGTGATAATTTGTTGACCAGCATGTATAAACAGCTGCATGCAACCCCAGGACCAGTATCTACAACCCAGCCTTTTAAACGGGAGATCCACTTCTTGGAAACATGCAATCACGTGATTTAGAGAATCATACGCTCTTGCTTCGTGGAACAAGAATGACATCCTAATGGCAGCCACTGAACCCACCGCTAGTTACACAGATGCATTTCAGAAGATGCCAAAAAAGACTGCTAAACTCAATTGAGTGTCCTTTACAGAGCACTTTCTAGTAATCTCTCCAAATAAATGGAATGCTTGAGCTACCTGTTCTCTAAAACTAACAAGTCAAGTGATCTGAGAGCTTGCTTAAGTTGAAATGCCATTGACCAATGCTGGGCAACTCCTCATCAATCAGTCAAAAATGTCTTCTCATACTCTAGGCCAAGATAACCTAAGAATTACTATGTAACAGTTAAACACTCTCATTAAATAAAAAGACAGTGGTAGAAGATGACTGTCCTGCCTCCAAATTCTAAACAATGAGAGATTTGACCTTTTCCCCACCTAACAGAACTAACTCTACAAATTACAGGTTACTGTTAAAATGATAGTTTAAAGCATCCTTAATGATTTATCTACATTTCAGTCTTCAAACTGTATCTATTTCTGATGGCAGTTAAATGATAGTACTTTTATTTTTTGTTTCACTGTCACCTAATTATTTTTCTGTGGTTTCTGAATTACAATTAAATAGCCAGATATTAACTCTACACTTACATATTTTTTAAACATTAACACATTTTTTTTTTAGTTGAGTGATTTTGCCAGACATGTGCCGAACAAGAAATCAAAACTGGATAGGCTTTCTCTTGCTCCTCTCGATAGATAGGAAATGTAACCTCATCCGTCATTTTTCACAGCTATGATTTTAATCATATGGTCAAGATGCAATTAAAACTAAACAGGAAACATGATTTTATGTTCAAGTGAAGAATGAAACTGCCTGCCTGATTATACTCCAACTATTTGGTTTATAATAGATTTCTCCTTATTGTGTACAAATCATGTATAGCTCTAAAAGCGCATGCTAATACGGAGATGACACAATGCTTCTTAAAACACAGGCAACGCCTGGGGACCCTCGCTCTAGCTTTAATGATGCACTGTTCTCATTCAGCTGTCTCTCTTTTTTCAAATCTTTACATATGTGACAGCTCTCAAAAGTAGACCATAGACCATCTGGCATTTTCTGAGGTGTAACTTGTGCAAGTTCAGCTCTATTGGGAGTACACCGCTATCTTCTGCCTGTGTTATAAAGGGACAATAGAATGTAGAACTTAGGGGTTGTTTTGAATTATTCATTTTTTTGCCTGTATATTCAAGAAATTTTTTTACAAACTCTGCATTTTGTACTACATAATCACATGCGTTAAAGGTACAAAGAAACTTTTTGACACCTCTTTTCTACAGAAGGCTGGCATTTTGTTTGATATGTGAACATTCAGCATCTGCTATATCACTCCAAACAGGACGGGTGCTGCTACAAAAGACCCCATTTTAAATTTACTCTCGATGAGCAAAAATGTATTCTCCATATTCAGAAACGAATGCAATACATGTCAAAATTTCAAATACCAGGTATTAGAACATTCAGCATCTTCAAGCCTGGATAGCATTGGTCACCTGATCACCATATGGGTAGGATTTTTTTTTTTTTTTTAACCACAGCTCATACAATGCAGCATGATTGTAATTTTAATATCCATGATGAATAGTTACAAATGTCTTAAGAAATACTGTACTTTCTAGGTTTGAATGTTTTCAATCAGGGAGGAGACCGGTAGAATTAGGTCTAGCAGTTCTCAGTGGGAATAATAAACATGGAAGTAAAGGAGTCAATAGCATGAACTTCTTTTGATAATCTAAAAAAAAAAAAAAAAAAAAAAAACCCTTGGTGATATTGTAGCTAGCAATAAGTATACTTGAAATTGCAGCTGCTGGAGTAGCAATAGAAAGCCATGTTTTACTCCAGAGCATAATCTATTAGCAGGAGCAAATCATCTTTATTGCTGGTCACTACCAAAGCTATATTTAATAAAATTACAAGAGCTTTCAAGCAGTTAGCTAATTTTAAACGGTTGATGTACGCATAAAAATCACACTAAGTCCCAAGTTACTTTCTTAGAGATATTTGTAGGGTTCTTAGTGGATATGAAGTACTACATGGTCACTAAAGAATAGACAGATAGACAGACAGACAGACAGACACATACACACATACACACACACACATAGTAATGGTAGAGATATTATATATGCAATACTTTACATGGATATATATGTATAATATAGCACACTAAATGTTATTAAGAGATAGCTCTAATCTTAACACTTCCTATGCACTGGTGTCCTTAAGTGGGAGATGAAATGTTTTTCAATATGACCCATGATAAATCTATACTAATTTTTGGTTTGTTTGCTTGTTTGGGTTTTTACTACATAATGCAAACTTAGGTAACATCCAAAGGTGACAATCCTCTCTTTTTTATCAGCCAGGGTCAAGACTTTCTCTATGTGCAGAGGCTCGGTGTACAATTCCCCTAAACCCTGCCTGGCTAGATATTCTAAATTACCCTCCGAGGGCTGGAAATTTTTTTTTTTTTTTTTTTGGTTTTTTGAGACAGGGTTTCTCTGTATAGCCTTGGCTGTCCTGGAACTCACTCTGTAGACTAGGCTGGCCTCGAACTCAGAAATCTGCCTGTCTTTGCCTCCCAAGTGCTGGGATTAAAGGCATGCGCCACCACCACCCAGCTCTGAAAATCTTTTATATACCCCATCCTTTTATTTACCTATAAAGAGTTTCTGGACTCTTTTGGTCACATAAACTATCTTCACTGCATCTAATGTATACTTTTAACATATTAAGTTATATTTTGGGATATTTTATTTATTTATTTATTGGAGCATTCATGAATTTTATTTTGGGATATTTATTTATTTATTTATTTATTTATTTATTTATTTATTTATTGGAACATTCATGAATTTGTGATCCCAGTCAGGTGCTATGGCTCCCTAGATGTGAGTTCACAAGACAGAGACCACTCTTGATTCTGGTACATTGTAGTTTATGTTAAGAGATTAAATCAAATTGAAATAAATCACCAGATGACAATGGGAAATAGTACTATCCAAAATAAATGAGATCAAATGTTCAAAATTATTTGGAGAAATAACTGGAGTATGGTTACTGCTTTTTTTTTAAAGAACATTTATCGCATAATTAAAAATATTTAAACCCTGGAGGGGGAGACTGGTGACTTCAGACAAATCCATTTCCATGTTGTTCAAAGCAGGAATCTACTCCTGTGTTCAATCTTCCCTTGAAGGCAGATTCAGCCATTTACCCTTGTTCTCAGAGACAGACTTGTTTCTACACCCTTCTTCCTTGGCCTGGCCCTCAGGCTTTGGGTGTGACCTCCCCTCACTGTGGCTGGAAGCCACCAAGCTTTAACCACAGCTAAGAGCATAACTCAGGGATGTTAAAACACCAGGAATCTTCATGGCGACATTGACATTGAGAGGACTGACTTCCCAGTCTCACACCATGTTTGGTTCTTCCTTTAACCTCCCTTACTGAGTTTCTCCACATTTTAAATTTTCCTTGTATGCCTCCTGTCCTTACATTCTGTGATATTGCTATTAATTTTTTGTTTTCCTACCAACCATTGAAAAACTTCTCTCAAATGAATATACAAACTTAATCTTGCATTTTATAGGAAAAATGCAATAAAAATAAGTAAATTCAGGAAAATTAAGGAATATAAAGCATTTTTCAGTTAAGATGCATAGATATTTCTAAAAGGTCCTCAAACTATGTCAGTGAAAAACAAAATCCCACTACTTTTCTCTCTCCAGACATAGTAAATTTGCATCTACTGCTTGATTTTATATTCAAATGAATAAAGTTTGGCCTTATATCTTATGATGCTTCATAGTTTCTAGTTAACTTATCTGGGTAAAGAGTATATTATTCATTGCTTTGAAAGTTTATATTACCAGGTTTGCTTATAAAGCATCATCTACAAGCTTTATGTATGTGTTTAAAATAGTAATCTTCCTGGATAATCTCACAGTATTATGGAATTTGCTATGGTATCTCTCTTTTCTGACTCAAGAAATACTTCTATTGCTTTCTATCACTGAATCAACTGATTAAAAATGACTGCCACTTACAATTATTAATACTTATTATATTGTGGATATACCTAAAAATAAATGCATATGCATTTATACATAATTTACAGAAAAGAAATCACTAAAATATGCTTTAAATTATAGAAACAATAACTCAATAAAACAAATACCATAAAGGTATGATCTTCCTAAAAGCTATTTTTAGATTCTGAAGTTTGTATAAGATGGCAGAGAGCTTTATGAAGTGCAATTAATTCATCTCTTCAAAAGAATCACTCCTGATTTGCTTAAAGGCAGTAAAGGGCACATTTAAGATCAATATACCTGTGACTTTCTTAGGAGATACACAACACATTAATTTTATGTTTTATAAACAATTAACTGATGGGCAAATAGAAGTATGAGAAATTATCTACATTCTCCTTTATGAAGAAAAGTTTTGCTGAGAAATCACAAAATAGTAGCCAGGCGGTGACTCCAGTGAGCTTACTAATTAATACTTCGATAACCAGATTATAAGTGAAGCATTTTTTTTCATGTTTGGTGATGTTTCTCCACAAAGGATTTAAAGAACTGCTTCTTCAATTGTTGTTTGAAGGGTTTGTTTACTTCGTGATCATTTTAAAGGCACCCTGTAGTTTATATAAGAGAATAGGATATACTTAAATGTAATCTTGTTTAAGTTAACACTTTGGAGCCACACTACTTAAGCAAGTTTAGCATCCACAACCGCGAAATGCATGCTACAGTGGAATTAGGGTGAAAAATAATGACAATTAGTGGGGAATTGTAAGGTACAAGCCCAAAATTTCAAGCAACTAAAACCTCAGATTTCACCTAGAGGCTTTTCACATTAATTGAAAAATCCAAGAACCAGAAACCATACAAGATCTCCTTTCAGGAAGCCTAGAGCACTCGAGCTTTATCCTAATAGAAACCCTGAGATTTAGACAGATGTAGAACCTATCAGTCATATAAGGCCTAAACCCAAGCTCTTCCTCTGCATCATTTAGCCTTCTTTGTGTCTTATAGACTTATAGATAAGGAGTGAAAACATACATCAAAAAGCTTTAAACTAAGAATTCTGATCCAGAATCAAAACCTACAGGAGGAGTCACTTTTTGACAGACAAAGCTAACTAACTGGAGGTAAGACTGAGAGAAAGGACATCAGGTATCCTTGCCAAAGCTAAGCGGTCAGTAATTAATATTAATGAAAGGTAAGTTGCAAATTTTCCATTAGTTCTTGAGATAGAAAGCCTGTGCTGATGAATGGTGGAGAATTACGGCATTGTGTATGAAACTTCTCCTGGATGGATACTAACATCCTGGACCCTGGATATTCTATAGTTAAAACACCAAAATCATACTGGGCTGTGAACACCAACTAGGAAACTCAGGCAGCTTTATTAAGAGCTGGTTCTCCTATAAGCAACACAGCCATTTTTAGCAATATGCAAATAAATTGGCCACTATATAAATCTAGAACAGCGTACCCCTCTATATAGACAAATTTCGAAAAGCCACTGAAGTCAGAGGTCAAACAACATTCAGCCTCCAGGTACCTTTGAGCCATCCCAAGATACAGGATTGCAAGGAACAGCCAGGGAACTAGATGCACTGACGTTCAGATAAGCACGTATATTAGCTAAAGTGCAGCAGGCAAATTATTTGTTGTTCAATTTAGTGTTGTAATTTAAAATGCTATGAAAAGGAATGGGAGATACTAAGGAAGAGGAAGAAGAGCAGTGGAAGCCTGAAATGTCAGAGTATGGCAAATACCACTCCATGTCCTTCACAAGAGTACTGCAGAGATGGAGGTTCTCCAGGGGAGAAAGCTTGAGGTACAGAAGCACAAACTACCTGGAGCAAGCCCCCCACTACCGTGTCAGGCTGGTGACAAGAAGGTATTAAGTGGTAACTAAAAGAAAACAGAGAAGTCCAGATCTCAAAAGTAAAAGTGGTGAGGTACCATAAAGACAAGGTTCTCCATAAGGAAAAGGGGGGAGAGGAGAAAGAGGGGAGGGGAAGAAATTGGACTGCTACAATAAACACCTCTTGAGACTTTTCCACTCTGAGGTAATCACTGAATCTAAATATTTGTTATTAGCTGGAGAAGAACTGCTAAGTCTCCTCCAAGGGAATCTTCTGTGCAATGGCTGTGATGGATACCAAACAAGGAAATCTTAGCAGAGTCCTCAAGTAAACAAAATCACTGCACACAAAATGTAGGCTTAAAGCAGGGAAGAAATGCAACAGGGAAATGCTGTGTGCACAGGATCCGCTCATCCAGTCCTCACTACTAAGCATTCCATAGACCCACCCTGTTCTTTATCCATCCATCCAGGGACTGCTCTGCATTACCCTCACTGTCTTAATCTACATTTTGATGAAAACAAGTTGTATCAAATTTGATCTAGGTTGGTCTTCCAAATAATTTCAGAGGAGGAATACATATCGCCCAAAAGTCTAGAGAAGAAGAGGCACTAGATCTAGATGTACAACTTACGTGACTAGTTTCTCATGAAGAAAGATGGAATGCATGCATAGGTGTTCAGAAGGAGAGGGGCAATTGGATCTCATTAAGTAAAAAACGATGTGAGATTATGTGTACAGGACAAAAAGCATCTACCGTAGACCCAAGCATAAATGTATGCTGCTGAGCTCAGGTCACTAGAGCAGACACCTATGCTTGTCTACTCAACATCTCTCTATTTCCCTGGCAACAGTGTAGATGTTAATGAGAATGGAACCTAGATTTGCTGACAGTAATTTCTGCATCAATGAAGTGTTTTTAGTTACATGCATTTGTACACAGAACTTGACAATCCTGAGTCTTCGGTGGCTCGCATTGACAGCAGAATGCTCCTTAAGGACAAGATCCCGGATTCCTAGAATTCCATCAACCTTATCAGCCACATGCATGCTGACAAAGAGCCTTGTATGATGTTCAGCACCCAGTGGACACCCAGCGAAAATTAGCTGATGATGATGAATTACACTAGCTTTTAAGCTGTCACTTGATCCCAGAATATAATAACCTTCCTGAATAAATCAAGCAACAGTTTGGGATTCAGTACCATTATAAACTTCATCCTTCACCTTCCCGAGCCTAGGGAATTGCTGTAAAAGCATAATGCAAGGAGAGTAGAACTGTAGTGACGATTCAAGAAACTCCGTCTGTTATAACAAGGGAATTAAAGATTCAGTTACCGATATCGTAGGATGTGTAGAGACATGCATCAAAAATGCTCACCAAGTAACCTTTCTGAAAAGTAGCATACAGGAAGTCATTGCCGAATTATTTTCCTAAGAGGTCCTTCCCATAATAAAAGCAAATTCAACTTAGTGTGCAAGTAAAGGCTGGATGTCCTTGAGCACAGGGCAATGGATGTACAATGGATGATGTCGTCATGGGTAAAAGAGATGGAGTCAGGTAGAATGCTAACCTAAAATGCTACCAAGCAATTTACTACATAAGAAGGAAAAGGTATTTCTCATAGCTTAAATAAAATAAACCAAAAGAAAAACAGAATCCCAAAATAAAAGGCCCCAGCTTTAATTGAGCACATAACCCCAAGTTCACTGGTGAGCGTTTGTGATGGAAAAAACTTCAATAAATTTTAAGAGGAAGAACTTTCTCTTAAAATGTGACCGGAGACTAGGAAACCTCTGTGCTTTACTATTCTTATAAATGATAATCCTGCTGAAATAATGTGAAAATTCAAGACAGAAAATAAAGTGTGAAGAATTGACTCAAAGACTAACCAGGCCCTAATAATCATATCTGACTCCAACAGAGGGTCTTGGCAACATTCCTCTATAAAGAAGTGATGCAAAGGAATGCTAGATTACACATGTAGATTCACACATGCACATTTAAGTATGTACATACATAGCAGACATATAGCAGATTCTAGTTGATAATAAGAAAAATAAATAAGTGAATGAATAAGGAAACAAAATATTGTTTTCTCATGCTCAATCCCAAGGTTAAAATCTTGACTCCTCTTTGAAACGGTTGCTTTAACTTTCTGGATCCTGATTTAGATTATTGGAGTCATCAAATTGCAGTATTACTTGACAGAATAAAATATTACTTAAAACAAAAGCATCAACAAGTGGCTACATATAGAGGGACAAAGCCATTAACCACACTTGAAGAGTCACAGATTGAGACCATTTACATAAATGGTTCCCTCTCCTAATTTCTCCATTAAAATACACTAAATCTATCAAGGTCACTTTGCCTGCAAAACGGCTGAAATAAGTCATTATAAAATATTTGTTATGTACTATTCTAGGGACAAGGGATCTAACAGGGAACAAATTTACAAAGAAGTCATCCACCACCATAGAACTTATGGATATTTATGATCTCAAGTAACAATAAATCCAGAGAACATCCCTACGAGTGTTAATTTCACATTATTGTCATTAAAGGCAAGGATTCAAAAGTAGGGAAAGTAGCTATCAAAACGACATCACAGTTTTCCCGTGTGCCAGACATCAGACTGAATAATGTGTGGTACCCTCTCACTAACTGCAGTTCCTTCAATGGTTACTTGATCTATATTTCTGCTGTCTTGTACTCAAGGACATACTAGCTTCACTTGTCCAGTAAGTTGAGTTTGCTTTTGCTGTAGGAAGGGAAATAACAAAACAAAATCCTTTCAGCTATACGGCTTGGCACATTTACCTGAGCAACAGTATCCTCTGCAAATGTGTGTATAAGCAACACACTGCAGAAACACAGTGCACAGTGCTCTTTTGTTTGCCTGTGATATGTTTAAATCACAGTGTTCTTAAAGAAGAAAAACAAAGACAAAACTGAGATCCAATGTCAGAAAGCAAGGATGAAACAAAACAATGAAGGAAAAATATAGCAGAACAGGAGATGAAAGAGGATGCAAGAGAATAAAAGAGACAGATGAAGGTGGGGTTGGGGGATGAGCGAGAGCACATCCAAAAGCATCACAACTCCACAAGCCGGCTCCTCCTCTGAGGACCTGAGGATCTCAACTGCTCCGCCTCTCACATTGCGTCTTGCACACAACCCTGTGTCACATGCCACCAGTGCTAACATTCTTCCTTCTGCCTGGGCCCCAGCAGTCACTGTCATTTAGTACCTAAGTCACCAAGGCCACCTAATCAGAGCTCCTAGTTCCATCCCACTTTCAAAGTAACACAAACAGAACCAACCCAGACTCTATTTGCCTTACTGTCCTGATGAAGAATTCCATGTTTCTTTCTCTATCTTTAGGATAAAATCAGTACTTTACTGAAACATTCCCAATAATGCTGTCATCTCCTACCCCACCATTTTCCTGGCCCCCAGCTATCAGGAACTTGTCCTGTTTCTCAAATGCATCAGTCGTTCCAGGCCACTGTGACATTCATTCTCTTCTATCCACTGCCTTGGGATGCCCTCCATTGTCTCTTATTTCAAATCTACACCACATTTCATCAACTCTCCATCTTCGTTAAATGGTTCTCCCTGAGATGTCTATGGGTCCCTCCTTTTGGAATGAAGAAGAAACATGTATAAAACTCCACTCTCTCCACCAAAAGGTGTATTCCTTCACATCAAGCACCTTGTTGGTAGTGCACTGATACAATAATACTGTTTGTTTACTATGACATGCATGTGTCATGTGCCTATTAGCTCTGCATGGTATCTGCTCCAGCACCTAGAACAACAAACATTAGAAAAATGACAGAAACAGAAAGATGGAAGCAATAGTTCTCTTCTGCAGCTCCTAATTTCAATTCTTTAAATAAAGCCCTGATAACTATATAGTGCTCTTATGGAAAAATCTAAGCAGAATTTCCTTTCCTTACACTCTCTAATAGAATCTGGCTTCTTTCTTTCCCTTGGTGATGTTTAGAACGTGTGTCAAGTATCTGAATCCTCTAAATCCCCAAACACCCAGCATAGCTTGTAACTCATTAGGCCTATCATGATTTCTCATTCAAATGAATTAGGAGAAAAATGTCAAATTTATGTATTATCATGAACTTCGTATTAATTTTGCATTAGTTATAATATTACCATGTATTTCAACAGTGGACAAGAAATTGTAAATAATTAGAGATAATAAAAAGCTAAAGCAACAAAATATTTTAGCACTTGAGGTGAACAGTTGATACAAACAGCTGTTGTGCAGAGAGCTGGGTTTGTTTGGGGGGTGAGGTTGTTTTTTGTCTTGCTTTGTTTTGGATGTTCTGCCGCCTATTATCAAGTGCTTACTGAGTGTATTTTAAGTATCAGACACAATACACAGGCTAGTGAAACAATGGTGAAGAACACAAACAATGCACAACTGAAAAGTATGTTAACTATTACAAAGTTAAAAATATAAAAATATCACTCAAAACAGTATTTTCCCAATAACAAGGAAAAAAAAAACTTTTCCATTTTTGGAAAGCAATGAAGGCCATCTAAACAAAGAGCTGAAAGGAAAAGGACTTTGCAAAGAGAATGAAGAGGAATCTGGCCAGATTAACAACCTGGCAAAGCCTTGAGGCAGAATAGACCTCAGGGCTTTTGCTGACCTGAAAAGAAGCCAGCCTCCCTTGGGAGTTCACACATACTGCCCTTTAGACAATCCATTTATCACCTAATTAAAACTATAAACAATAAAGAATATTCTGGAAAAACACAGAGTGTGCTTCCATAACTGTTCCTGGAAATACTTTTTTCTGGATCTTGTGCTTCTTTACCATAAGCCCTTCACTACAATCAATTATTCATTTACAAGACCATTCTCAGTTTCCATTGACCAGAAGCTGGCATAAATACTTTGATATGATTGAAGACACTCCGAATAAAAGGGCTCTTAGGAAGTTACCGAGCACAGTCATCAACTATATACAAATGTAACATGAAACCACAATTGGAATATTAGGAAACATTTACAGAAATTTTACACTTTAATTACCTCCCCAAAACAAAAGATGTATACAACCGTGCCACTCAACTGGACTAACCAGTTTATGCTGCAATTCAGTGAAAACTGATCTCAGGCTCCATAGAAGAGCAGGAATACCTTAATTCTCTTTCAACAAGGAAAAAGGCTTAAAGAATCACATTGCTGTTTTAAACAGATCTTAGGAGTGAGACTAAAAGTCCAGTTTGTCTTTACCTTGTATGTTCCTAAATCTGTTTCCTTGATCAGATAAAGTGTGTAAGCCTCAAGCAATAGTTCTCAAACTTTGTCCAGCTCGAGAAAGCTGGGCAACAGGTTTACCTCACATCACTCCTTCTCCAGGAAGTATCTCATCTCTTCCAGCGTGTTCTGTGCTCACATCACCATAGATAACCTGCAGAGCATCAGTATGTCCTCAGAAAGACAAACTACCAGAGAGTAGATAGACAATGTGATGGTGAACTAAGTAAGTTTGCCTACAAATGACTTTAAAAGATTCCTATTAGCTTTGATTAATTGTTTCCCAATAATATAGCTTTTCATATCCTAAATCGTGGGTTAAAACTTGCAAGTGGTTAGCACATATTCTAGTCTATAAACAAAGCCCATTATCAAGAATTGGATACAACCCCCATTTTATTTTAGGCATTCTTGGGCAATTCCTTGTCTACTTCATTTAACCTCAGTCTGTCAACTGAGAAACACAGGTTACACACACCAATACCTATGGTATCTCATTGATCCATAATATTCCAAAAGCATAGGCCAGATGTTCATTGTCAACAGGCAGGTACATTGTGGGACTGCGTAAGGGTATCCTGGTTCTTGGCTGGGCATAGGCCTGGAACCCCGAGACTCCAAGGGAGAAACGGCAGGAGTTCGGCCACATCCCCAGAACCCAGGGTCCTAACAAGCAGTCTAAGTCTCCATGGACCTACATTGTTCAGTCATTATAGCCCCTCCCAAAGTGCACAGGTAAAGGGTGTGACTACAGGCCTCAGGCCCTAGAGATTTACATACTAATGAAGGTCAGAGGGTGGAGCCAATTAATCGTTCCTCCCCAGAACCTCCTCCCCCTTTCTCCCTCCCTATTTAACTCAAGTCTGCCCTGATTTTGGGGGGGGGGGGGTTACATCCAGATCCATCCACCACCCACAGTGAAAATAAACCCTTTTGGAAACAAGGACTTCCTCATATTATTGGGGCCTGCCATCGAAGCTTCCAGCCTCCTGGAACTCCAGACCTTTCTCCTGTATGTGGGTCCCCCGCTGCCTGGAAGCCTCCAGGGACTCTACCACTGCGCCACCCCCCTTTCCCACAGTACACAATATGCACATACCTTGATATCTAGAAATCTAATAAAATAGAATGAAGAGTGTAAATACTCATTTCTCTAAGAACCTGTAATTCTGAAAACTAAGTCATCCAAATATCTATCTTGTTGGAGAGTTGACTCAGCAGTTAAAACAGTTGTGGCTTTTGCCAAGGACCAAGGTTCAATTCCCAGCACGCATACAACAATCTCTGTAACTCTAGTCTGAGGGGATCCAATGTCCTCCTCTGACCTCCTGGGATGCCAAGCAAAGTACACACTCATGTAAATGCAAGTAAAACACTCAAGCACATAATATAATAAAATAAATAAACCTAATAATGAATGTTATCTATCAACAACATTATTTAGTTTTTCTTAGAGAAAGAAGAAAAGAGTACAAACTCTAGAAAAAAGAGTTTGGGAGCAACACCAGCCTGCATGAGTAATGGAAGAGATCAAGTACTTTTCTACATGAACCAACAAACATCAAGTGAGCAAGTGCTATGTTCCCTCTTCTCCAGGCTGCTACAATGACAAGAGCAATCAGCAAGAGGTAAGGCTACATCTCTGCCTCTTTTTACCGTTGCTCTCCCAATTGAAAAACCACTGAACAAAAGGGAATATGAAAATAAACATTTCCTGTGTCTGATTCATAGCATCTGGTTCATGTGAATAAACACTTCAGGAGGAAGGGGGTAGAACAATATATGTGTCAGTCATTATGTGTATGTGTCACTATGTGGCCCTGCCTGGCCTGGCTACTCAGAAATAGAAACTTAGAGATCAGCTTGGCTTCATCTCCCAAGTGCTGAAATTAAAGGCATGTGCCACCATACTAAGCTTCTTAAAAGAAATTTCAAGCTCATGTAATATGACAAAACATTAACCCACCTTAAAAATGAACGGCAATACATCAGGGCTTGTTTGTACTGTCCCCCTTTTTCTTCTGATTAAGGGATGTCACAAATTAAAACTCAAAGTTAACCTTAATTAGACTCTGCTCACTGCAATGGCTTCCTGCCTTCCATGTTATACACAATCTGGTCAGATACATTTTTTTTTAAAGTATTTTATGATCACACAATAGAAGCCACGATAGATCTTCTGCTTGCTTCTCCCAAAATGCTGAGTGATGAATGCGGTGTGGAGTCATA
The DNA here is from genome assembly GCA_021653895.1 of Mastomys natalensis. NCBI lineage: Eukaryota > Metazoa > Chordata > Mammalia > Rodentia > Muridae > Mastomys > Mastomys natalensis. Next base: position 792,833 of record JAJTUV010000425.1, on the reverse strand, counting down.
GTCTGCTTTAGTCCCTTGCTTCCACTTTAAATCTCTACTTGGGTCTGAAAAGGCAGTCTTTCCAGAGCAGCATATTCTACTGTGTGTCCACATTTCTTCCTCTAGCCCTGTTATGGGACACCCCATCATCGAGGACTTGGAAAGTGAAGAGTGTATTTAGATTTTCTTGCTTGACATATCACCAACTGAATGATGAGGAGAGGGATTACCTCCAACTGTAGATCAAAGTTGGCCCCAAGTTTGCAGCTTCAAGACAGAGTGACTTGCCCAACATACCATAGCAAGTAAGATTTGCTTAGTAATAAAATCTAAACCACAGGACCCTCACCCTCCTCGGCCTCGGTTTGTCTATGCACATAAAGTCTTTCTCTGAATCTTGGTGATGTATTCTGCCTGCATCCTTCCTGTGTCATACTCTTGTCAAAAATAGAGCTTGCTACTAGCAAATTAAATTTGGGTCATTACTTCATTTTCAAGCTAATTGACTAATGGCATGTGTACTTTCTCTTTCTATATAAATACAATGCTGCATTTATCTGTCCATGGCAGCTTCTCCGGTTCCTTCAAAGTCTCCATACCTTAGAGTATGGGAACTTCCAGCACACCCATCAGGTAGACAATGGATGGAAATTATCTGGGCTGAAATGGCTCTTTAGAAAGATTTATAAAAGTAGGACCTGTGACTACGAAACCATCATTGTAGCATGTAACAGTCAAAGGACTGTGTTTTAATGTGGTGTGCCAATAGGCTATAACAATGGTATGTTTAAGATGCGGATACATATGTTAACAAGCTGATCAGCCGAAGAGACTTCCTGCACATATTGTCACTTTTCTTACTCGTATGCAAAGAAACAAAAATGATTGCGTCAGTTAAGAGGGAGAAGAAGCAAGCTATCCATAAAAGATGTCCCCAACCCCGAGAAGGGTTATTTGAAAAGTACAAACTGCCCATTTTTCAATTCACTGTAATTTAGTGTTTCGCACACAAAAATGGACACTAAAATCTGTCATTATTACTGACCAGACTGTAATTGTTCTCTCTCAGTTCTGCCAAAGCTCTAGATTCTGACTCTGAGAGCTTGGATGTTTGGGCTCAAAATGTAATGTGGTTAGCCTTTGTTTTCAGTTAAAAAAAAAAAACCATAACTGCACAAAATGAGCACTTCCACATGGGCTTTGCACATTAAATATATACTCTGGAAACTGGACCATTCAAATATGTTCACCTTAACACAGTTGATAGCATGAGGAAAACAGGAGAAATTAAAGGGTTCTTCCTAAGCAGTGTTATACTAAGCCCCTGTTTCCTATAATTGTAATGAACTCAAGGCTTATTATCAAAACAAGCAAACCTGAGAAAAATGAGAATCGAAGGGTAGAGCAATGGGCTCCATTGTTCAAGAAGCAAGGTTGCATTATTTAAAAACATGATGGTCATGCAGACCACCTTCAGGGTATACATTTCAAAAACTCAAACCACTAAGTCTTAATGTGGTGACACAGACCTGTAATCCCACCACTTAGGAGGCAGAGACAGTCTGATCTCTATGAGCTCCAGGCCAGCCTGATTGAAATAGGAAATTTTAGGCCAGCTAGGGCAACATACTGAAACCCTGTCTGAAAAGAACCAAAAGAAGTATAGATTTCATTTTTGTGGATTTGTATTATTTCTATAGAGAATGCAGAAATGTGAGCATTTGTGATACTGTGCTATATATTACTTACTTCCTTGCTAAGGTAATATTTATCATACATCAGCCCTGACTATGCCATGACTATGCCATGCTTATGCCATGAATTATTTTACCCTAAGGTGCCTTTGAGTCATTTTAAGTTTTCAACAGTTATTAAGGATACTGCTTTGAAAGCGTATAATAAAAGTCATAGCCAACATAAGGAGGGATAGTATTTGGTTTGAGAGCATCTTTTAAAGGGGAAGCAATCAGAAAACTGTACACACATGTAGTCCTCTGTGCTATGTATTCCATACCCTCATTTCCTTCCATGATGAAAGGGAAATGTTCATAGACCCTTACTCCACGTGAGGATGACTGGATCTCCTACCAGATAACCAAATTTTAGTTTAGTATATGCAGTCTGTGCAACAAATCTGTTCCTTACAGAATAGGCCCATCCTTCTCTTTCGCCTAAGACACTGTACATATTACAGTCTCTATTCTTCTTTCTTATCCATTGTTTATTTCATGATTCCACTTTTTCTTATTCTGTGAATGCTGACTATTTGGCATTGCTCATTAGCAAAGAAAAACTCATCATAATGTAAATAGTCAAGCCCTAGTGTTAAATATTGTCTGTCATACCATAACTCACATACAAACATGTGATCATTATTAGTTCACTGGCTACAACAATGGCACCAGAGAGTGTATAAAAGCTGTATTCTTCCAGAGGTTCTAAGCACTGGCTATCACCCTTGTTTTACTTTCTGTCTTAAATAAGCAAACTATGAACCTTTATATCATAAGAATGGTTTAAAATTGCACCTAATAAATCTTCTCAGACTTCTACTGTATTTCCATACCATTGAAAGAAAAGCTGATATTGCACAAAGTTTTGAAATACACTGTTCTCCAAAGTATATGCTTCATCAGCAATTTATTTTAACATCCACATCTCTCTCTCAAAGGGAATTGAAACTAATTATGTATTGTCCCAAATGCCTTGATACCACTGATACCATATGGATTCATATATTATTCAAAAAGCTGACTTTTTTCTCTTATTAATATGGCTCTTAGGTAAACCGTATCTCTATTATGGAAGACCTCCCTCGCTTTCCTCCAAGAACAAGCTCTAGATGTAATAGTTAAGATATTCTTTCCAATTTATCTACAAACACTTGATTAGAGACTGCTTATTCTAGGCATTTTTAACTGAAAGAGAAAGCTTACTCCAATTCAAGACACAGTATCAAAGGAAGATGAAAGGCAGGTGTGTGTAATTCTTCATAAAATAAGATAAAATGATTTTCATCTTTAGAATTGCACTCATATATAAGATAAACTTTGATTTTTATTTAAGGTATCAAGAATACTGAGACAATCAAATAATTCCTTAAGATTACATCTAAAAGACTCTGAAGTCCTTTCATTCTGCCATTTAACAAGGCTACATGTGCAAATTAAATAGTTCTGTTTTAATATAATGAGACTGACAAGCCATGCATAGTGAAACTAAAAGTAAGAAACACGTCTGAACAATGTTTGAGAAAACAATTTCCCCAAAGGACTATGGGATTAAAAAAAAAAGTACCTGTTCTACCAGTCACACAGACAGGGTTTTAGTGGTTTTATTAATCATAAGAAACTGCTTTCTTTTTTTCTTTTCCTTTTCCTTTAAGGCAATTGTTTAGCTGATAACTAATGCTCAAATTATTCAAGAAATGCATCTGTTCTGGGGCAGTACATTCAAGTGCAAACCTTACTGGTTTCTCTGCAGGCTGAAATTATCCAGGGACCTCAAGGATGGGTAAGTTCTACTCCCACAAGATTCCAAGTTAATTGGTTTGGGCGGGACCTGGAAAACTGTTTGTTAAACTAACATGAAGAGTGGGAGCCATTGCTCCCCACAGAGGGATGTGACCACAGCATCTTGTCTCTGCCCCACCCACGTCTTCAACTTCAGTCATCTAGATTTCTTCGTATTGAAAAAGAAATGTGTTTTAAAAAAGAATGTCATATGCCAAGGTTCTTACCTCTCCCTTGGAAGGAGACCAAGCTCGAAGTTATGAAAACCAAAGCAGTTTCTTTTCTAAGATGTCAAGTTTATATTAAACCCAGAAATTGTCTTGAATTTATTACAGCAAAGATGAAATATGGAAGGCATATACGATATTGCAATTATTCCAACTTTTCCCACAGGTCAACAGTAAGGCAGGATACAGACTCATGATTAATGATGGGGAAACAGCAGGAACTTTCGTCTAAGGTGATGGTCTAGAATTTGGGCTTGAAATACTTACATGTTAGAGGAAATAAATACATAAATAAATAAATAAATAAATAATCTCTAGAGGACCCAAGACATCGCAAAAAATCCCTCTCCTCTAATAACAAGAAAAAAACTTGCCTTTATCCAACAATGAACACAGAATAGATGGAACAACCTGAGAATAGCCTTGCCCTATGTGTACAAAGGGAGCCACAAAATTCATTGAGATGCCATCTTTGCCTTGAAGAGACCTCAGCCCAATGGTGGATGAGCAGGTCACACACAAGTCGACTACAACCATAAAACCAATGAGTTTGTCCTGAGGGAGGCAGACAAGTCCTGACCCGATGAGAGCAACAGCCTTGCTGTTGGCTGAACAGATAGAAGAAGCATAAAAGAATGTCAGCCCTCAAGGACAAAGGAGAAAGAGCCTGGAACGGGATCACGAGCGGAAGTGGTGAGAACGAAGGAGGAGGAGCCTGAAAGGGGTTCTTAAACTGAAGTGATGAGATCAAAAGAAGGCCTGATGTTAATCCCTGATTCAATCACCAATAATCATTCCCTGAAATTTTCCTTTGGTCCAGAAATTGTACTAATTTCCATGACTTAGAGTCAGGTGACTGTAGGCATAGACTTGACCAAAGTCACAAATGATGAAACTGGCTAAAAAGGAAACAGCGTTGAGTGAAGCAGGACGTGGATATCTGGGAATTCACCATCGTTGACACAACCTTAAAGGTGCACATCCGGAAGGTGCTCACAGGGACCTGAGAGAAGGGAAACCCAGGCTCACTCGAGAGTGGAACTCGAGAAAGAGCGGGAAGAAACATAACTCAGGAGTCCTATTCCATCAAATACTACAGAAAGGATAAGTAGGAGAATTAGTCTAGTGGAGTATAACCATCAAGCACAAAGAACCTTGAATAGTACCTATATAATTTTCTTCCTCTATCATCTACTGCCCTGGACACCACATTTACTTCTAAGGCAAAGTTGTGAAAAAACAAGAAAGTGAATTTCAGATTTGAAAATCTTAGGTGGAACAGATTTTGGTGCTAATAAAGACGAAGGTATGTCCATGTTTGTAAAAGAGCAGAAACGAAGTCAGCTCTTCAAAGGGAAGATCTATGTCAATCGATGACGTTAAAAGAAGCCTGGGTCAACCAAACACTGTGCAGTCATGACTCAGAAGTCAAGATGCTAGTCAGAGTTCAGATGTCACCTTCGGGTTAAACCAGAGGTATGCATGCTGGGTAACGTGTCACAGTCGTATAACACACTCTTTGATTCACTAAGTATCAGCTCTCTCCTTTCCACTGTCATCCAGAAATCTCTAACATTAAGAATACAGGGCTGAGGTGCACAACCAATATCACATTTAAAATCATTAAAACAATGAGATTTTATTCAATAAGTCTTCAGTAATTTTAAACAAATTTGGAACTCAGAGAACTGAGCATGAGGTATGTGCCAAATGCCCGGACACTCCTGGAGTTGTGTCAGTGATTAAGAGGCAAGATGCTGACCAAGGTGTCTCAGAAGTCTGGTGACAAATAAGAACTTGAGTGAGAAGGGTGAGGTGAGGTGTGTTTTTTACAGAAGCAGGTAGCAGCAGTGGTTAGCATATGTGTTAAAGAAGACTTTTGCTCAAATTACATTTAAAAGGATATTTTAATAATTATACATATTTTATTTCATTGGGTCATTAGCCTAGAAATTTAAGTCATTTAAAAATTAGCCAAGTTACTTAAAGTTATTTAGAATATCAGTTGTGTCAATATAAGTATGTTATCGATCTTTAATTGTCAGTGCAAACATCGGCCACCTTAACTCAAGTATTGAAAATTTGAATATATAGGAAAATGAGTTTACCTTTGTTTCCAATAGTAAATTATTGTATGCAGCATTATTTAACATCATAAAAGAAGTGGGACATGTTGTTGCTCTTATCACTCTCTGTGACTAGGACAGCGGCTTTGTAATGTCTAAGGAATAGTGAAAGGACAATCTGCAAAGTGGGACAGGGGACAAGGAATGGCAGGCAGCATCCGGAGATGAACCGAACGGCCATTTTCTGGTTACACTGGCATGAATCAATTATGTATGACAATTTGAGATGGTGGGAAGCTCTATTTCTTAAATTTTTCAGGCCAAGTTCTCACAAGTTCTCAAGAGCCATGGCAAATGTATTTAATTAAATAATGTTCCAAGGCAGAACACATTCTGTATCCGCTCCCGTCTCTGTTTCACTTAATGTAATTCTCACCCTCTAATAACACCATTTGAGAGCTTTAGAGCGATTTCCCCTGATTTTTGTGTATCTTGCAGTTGAACCCAGGAAAGAACTTGGGAAGAGTTCAGCTTTTAGTGGAGAACTGTGTGGCAGCGATTTGCTACTGACTCCTGAGGACTAGTTGAAAGAAAGAGGACAAGTTGTAGCATTGATTCTTCCCTCTGCTGTGGCAAGAAGGGAACAGAGCTTCTGAAAGGGGTTAAAAGGGGTTTCCACAACCTCTCTCAATGTGTACACCCTCACCCTCTGTTCTGAGCCATGAACTGCACTGAAAGCGAGTCTCACCCTCCTCTAGGCTGTGGCTGGTGCAGATGGAGAAGTTTCACTGTGTAGAGATTCTCAGAGCTCCTTCTCCCTCAGCTATATCAAGTACTCAGTATTGTTACCTAAGAGATCAACAGATTTGCCTAAACCGAGAAAACCTCATTCACCGTGAACTGCAAGAACTCAGAGAGAAGTGAATTATAAAATTAGGATACAATAGTGTTTCATGATAAGCAAGATTAGATCACTGCTCCTTCATGATAACTACCACTCCATACGCACCCAGCTTTACTGACATATAACCTGTATGGATATCTACAGAGAGCCCAGTTCTTAAAATGGCCCAGCATTGAGTTCAATGCTCTGTCTCTGTCTGCTTAAAATTCACAGTGGTGTTGGAATAAGAGTTTCTCTCTCCCTCCTTCCGTGTGTGTCTAGCTCTGTCTTCTGTCTTTCTCTCTGTGTCTCTCATATCTCTATGTCTCTCTGTCTCTCTCTCTCTCTCTCTCTCTCTCTCTCTCTCTCTCTCTCTCTCCTCTCTGTTCGCTCTCTACCTCTCCATTTGTACTTATTGTCCATCCCCAAAATTGTGTGGTGGTTTCTGCTGTTTTCAGAACCTGAAAGAAAAATTAAAATTTCCTAGCCTGCTTATAACCTGAAGTTTGTCCTATATATGCTAGGGTGGTCTCTCTGTTGTCTCTAGAAGCTGGTCTCTACCCTTTTATTTTTCTATGTGGGAGCACTTGGGTTTTTGATTTTTTTTGTTTTAAAATTATCGAATTACATTTAATGTAATAAAATAATTCACTTAAAGAGATGATCAGAAATGCAAACTAGGTATACACAATATTAAGTGGATACCCTTTCCACCTCTACAGTCGATTTCAAACTTTCCAGTAGAACTACTCTAAATGAGTGACCATATACCTAGTAGTAAGAAAATATGTATGCAATGATAGATAGATAGATAGATAGATAGATAGATAGATAGATAGACAGATAGATAGATATAGATAGCTATAAACATCTTTATCATGAAGGTAATACTCATCATGATACATATATTTTTTCCATTCCAATGTTGTATATTTACTCAATGGAAAACCCTCTTAGAGTCCTATAATAATCAAGAACAGCAGTTCCAAATGATCTGTATTATGTCTCACCATTTCAGAGGCTTAGTTTGGAGATATCAAGCTACAGTCCTATTTAGACACAAGCAGATACAAGTACACAGCAGAAACAGCAGTATAATCTATTGAGTATGTGTTCTACTGAAGGACAGTTAAGCACAGAACCCAGATGTAGCACACTGGCAGCTAAAGCACCAGCTTTATCCTTCACTGAGTCTGTTAACAGGAAGAAACATCTATATCTCTGCTTCCCTGCTAGGTAGCATGGGACTTTTTAAAAAGCCTCCGAAGTTAGCTTTTGAGGTTATCCCTCTGAATTTGACATGAACCATCTCAGTTGCTCATCCCCCATGACCACACTTAGACCCTGATCTAATCTAAAATGGTTTCACCTACAAACCTTAAATCCATATTTTCTGTTATTATATTTGAACTTATCTTTCCACATTTCCTATCCAGCAACAACAACTAGTCCTATATCTTCATGGTGAAATAATAGAAACCTTTCTGGAATATTATTTTTTGTTCCTTTAGTTGTAAGCCTCTTCATGTCTCCTTTTCCCCTATACCTATAGCTCATCACCTTAAACCCTCTGATGACAGGTCCTTAAGTGCTTTGCCCCATTGTCCTCTGTACAATTAACAAAAACATTTATTCGAATCAAAATCCTTGGCCTTGTTCCCAGCATTTGTTTCATACGGCTCATAAAATAAGGAACCTTGTGAATAATACCAAAGGATTCACATCTGTAATCTCAGAACTCCGGAGACTGAGGCAGGAGGGTTGCCATGAATTTGAAGCTAGCCTGGGCTACATAGAGAGTTCCAAGCCAGTCTTGCCTAGAGTGAGACCCAATTGAAAGATCTGAGAGGACAACTCTTGAGAGAAACCCACTTCCTGTTTCTTCCTTCCTGCAATCCTCTGTGACAGAATCTAAACAAAACACTTTACTTTCTTATCTTAGCACAACAGTCTATGAAATCATGAGTTTGTTACTGACTTCAGTCCTTTTCATTTCCATTTACGTCCCAAAGTATTACAAAAACAATCTTCCAAAAGTAAGTCCAGATTGAAACAGCATATACCTTATCAGCCCCAAACTCCAACACCATCACTCTTTACCTAAGGACGTTTTTTCCTAGCATCACTCCCTACCTCTAAATCACACACTTTATGTCCCAGTTTATGCAAAACTTCAACTCCATTCAACTATTCCCTCTCCTACTTCTGGATCCAAAAATGTGCTATGTTTAAGGCTTGTAACACACACACACACACACACACACACACACACACACACAAAACCACTTTCCTGATTTCAGTTATGTAAACCATTTTGGTAGACTCACAGGTATGGCTTCCTCATGGCTTTCCTCTGCAAAGCTCTCTCTGATGCTCTTCCCATGCCAAGACTTGGACTCCTCCCATGTAAACATACAGGAGCCCTGCACTTTTCCCTGAAGTATTGCTGACACAAGCAACCATCTCAGGAGAAACCACCTCCCCACAAGATCATAAATTTCACATGAGAAAGCTACACCTGCAAAGATCATGACTTAATCCCCAAAGTAACTCTGTAGTAAACAAAGCAAATCATAATGCGTTCTTTCAAAGTTTTCGTTAAATTTCTAATCCCAAAAGTTTCATATAAAAACAGTCTACAAACAAATAAATAATTTAAGTACAAGTTCTCAGAATTTTCAGATGCAGGAAGTCTGAGGTTGGCAAACTAAAATTATCTAGACCACAGCACTTCTGGTAGTGATAATTAAATGCTATTTATTTCTTCAGAGGTTAACATTTTTAAGATGATCTCTAGGATAATTCCCAGGCCTCAGTTCTTCTTTGAGGCTTGAAAAATTTACAAGTGAGAAACTAAATCTCTGGTCAGTGGTAAGCCCTTATCCCCTACCTACACACTCCAGCTCAACCACATAGCTGGCAAGGAAGGATCAAAAGTCTTTAGGATGAGCAGGAAGAACTTGAAAATCTGTAGCAGACAAATATATGATGTGTATTAAAAGGCAAATGCCCTAGCATATGATGACAAACATATGCAAATGAATTAGAACAGAAACAGTGGTATAAGAGCCGTAAAGACAACATGTGTTGTGCAGTGCATAACTACAGCACGTACAGCCACACTTCACAGAAACAACCATGAGTTCTTAATCTTGAATTAATCCAGAGCAGTGGCTCTCAGACTTTTTAATGCTGTGACCCTTTATATAGTTCCTCATGTTGTAGCAACCACAACCATAAAATTATTCCTTTGCTACTTCATAACTGTAGTTTGATAGTTATGAATTGAAATGCAAATGTGTAATATGCAGAATATCTGACAGGAGACTCCTGTGAAAGAGTTGTTTGACCTCTAAGGAGGTCTTGATCCACAGGCTGAGAATCCCTGACCTAGAAAAAAGAAAAAAGAAAAAAAAGAAACGGTTTGGGGAAAGATAAAGAGGCATGCACACAACACCTATTTCTATAAGTGCACCACAATATTATTTTACATTCTGTATAATGGATTACAAACATCTTGCTACTTTATAACACATGAAAGCTCTTAATCAACTGAATGCAGCAAACCTGTGGCCATGATATCAGGGGTCTCGGAAAACTTAGTCTATGTATCTTAGTGCTTCCAAGCATTTGGCTCAATGGAACCATAATGAAAAGAAAAATATCTTAAAACTCATAGCTCAGCTCAAGGGTAATACTACCACACACTGATGAAGTAACTCTCTATCCGTTCCTACAGTGGAACAAAAAGTCACTGGTATAATCCTCACAAGGACACAATGAGCCTCCTGGTATTAGCAGCTCCATTTGGAAAATAAGAAACAGGAGTTCACTGACATTAGGTAACTTACTCAACACCAGTAGGAACCGCCCAATCAGGACCCTTTCCCTAGCAGTTCCTTTCCACTGGCATACCTAATATTAAGATGTTCAACACAAAAGATGAATAATATTACTCTGCAGTTAAGGGAAAGCACCCAGGGTGAGCATGGAACAATCTACCCTGAAAGTGAATTATGTATGGAAACTTCACCTCTGCTCTAGAATAGGGGTCTAGATGCTACAATTCTCAAAGGAGGTAAATACAGTAGAACATCCAAAACATGACTCACAACTACACACACCCCCCGCCCCCGGAAACCAAGCCATCAGCCTGGTTTTGTAATAACTGATGATTAAGTGTTGTGCTCTGGGACAATAAGCAACTGCACTAGTGGGTGTAAACACTTGGTCAGCATAGTGAAAAACAAAGAATTTACTGACAGCCGGATAGAACAAGAAAGGGCACTAAGCAACTCAAAAGTCAAACGACTTGATCCTAGTACTTCTCAGAGACATGAATGAGCACGAAGTGTCAGGCAATACCTGAAATTAATAAGACGTGATTTTTTTTAATAGGCTTCATCTACCAGTCCTCGCAAGGTGCGACATGAGTGGGGGATAATTTTTAGTTTCATCTAAACAGAACTCTAAAGAAAGCCAAATAACAGTTGTCGAAATGCACATTCAAACAAGAGACCTGCGGAAACTCTTAAATCAAAAACTCTTCACGCTCTCTCTCTTGCTCTCGCTCCTCCCTCCCCCCACCCCCCGTCGAAAATAAGGAAATGTTCTAAGTATATGACAGTATGCCCGAGCACCTGCCTTTCTTTCTGTGTTTTCCACACAGGCAGAATCCCCTGGAGTGATGGAATGGTGTTCATTAAGGGTGATCAGCTCTAAGCTGGCAGAGGCTCAGAAAAGAAATAATAGAGTTCCTAACAGCAGCGCCTGTTGATATGGAGAGGAGATTCAGAGGATGCCAAGAGGAAGGCTTCAAGTAGGAGGGTGAGTGGCAAGGCAAGGAGCTGAGGCTCCATAAGGACGGCAAGTGTGAATTAGAGAGTGGCTTGCATTCTCCTGCCAATTAAGTGCTTACTATTATGAGAGCTAAAAACTCTTCAAAATGAATAAATGGGTTAAACAGAATGGGGATTACCATTTAAGTAGAGCATTCTAACTTTGCTTCAGATCATGGGAATTCTATAAAATCACAAAGGAGAGAATTAGCTGAACCAAACAGTTTAATTTAATGGGAAATTTATTTCAGAAGAGAAGCTGAGGAAAATTTCTGGAGTTAAGTAATAACATTTAGAATTGGAGGCATTTACGTACAAAGCAATGTCCATGGATAAAGTTAAGTAACAGGAATGTTCAGAAAGACCTAGAAAAATCTGCAATACAGACCTCAGGCACTTAAGAAGAACAAAGAAAAATGTAAGCTCTTCATAGGAAATAACCAGGATAGTAGAATTTGACCTAAATTAAATGAAAACATTGTCAACGCATGCTATATGAATACAGGTTCATATGTGCATACATGTACATTCACATGTAAATGCATATACACAAATTTATAGATGAACACACATGCATGCATCTGCATATACACATATAAACATCCCCTCCTATTTTAGAAACCACCCTAAGATCATTTCTTTTTAATTATAATTAAAACATGCAATGTTGCCAATTACCTTTTATGAATTTGTGTGAATTACAGATTAAATAGAAAAATGAATATTAACTCTGGTGTCATTTCATTGCAATGTCTATTTTATGAGGTCAGAAAACTGGTGATTATTAAAGCAAAGCACTATTAAAAAGTATAGGTTCCAATTATACAGCACACTATATATGCTCTGCTAAGGAGAAAAACTGATATCTCAGCCCATGCTCTCAAGGAAAACAAAACAAAACAAAATTATATAAATTCTGAAATCTGAAATAATTCCCCTCAAATTAAATTATACTCAAAAGTATTTTCTCAGAATATGAATGCTTCTTAAGCATCTTAAGGATCTCTTTTTAAAATCATAAAATAGAAAAGAAGCTTTCCAATTATAAAATTCCCTCAGAAAACCGCTATTGTGCTTTTAATTCTTTGCTAATTTAAAGCCTTTAAAAAAAAAAACAAAAAAAGCAAACATAAGTAGCTAGAGCTGTCTCTCTCTCTCTCTTTTTTTTTTTTCATTTAAATTTTGTAAGAAAGATATTCACAGGGCACAATTCCTGCACTAGACTCTGTGTGGCCTATTTATTCAAAATGTCTCATTCCGTATGGATTTCTTCTTTTATTTATTACTTCCAGGAAGGATTTTCTCTAATAAGTTAGCAGCACAGGGGCAACAGATTTGAAATACAAGCTTTCAAATCACAGTCCCACGCGGGGCCACCTGCCATGTTTCTTCTAGAAGGACTACGGAAAGGAGAGAGGCTCACACTTCCACCAGGCACAGCACAGGAGCCAACTCGGTGTGAGCTACAAGCAGGTGGTCCACAGAGGTCAAGGTTAAAGTTCGTGGAATAATTTAGAAATAGTTCTCTGCCTGGATCTCATCTAGGAAGCCTGAGAATACACCCTCTAACTAGAATGTAATTTCCAAAGCAGCCACTCCCTTGACTTTCCAGGGCTGTTTTATTCTCAGTGAAGAAAAGTGCAAACAGCCTCTGCACATTGCCAGAGATATCGGTCCAGAGATATCGATGTTATAAATTATCCCCTAAACATCCAGTAGAGAAGGCAGCAGGCATCCTGGTCAGTGGAGACAGTCAGTGACTCATCAGCCCTCAGGAACTACTCTCAAGCGCAGATAAAGAAAACTCAGTCAGATTCAACAATTGCTCTTTGCACTTTTGACTTATGCAGCTGAGCTATCCCATGGAAGACTGGAAAAAAGAGTGGGCTGTGCGCTTGAAACTGTTCCCACACCCCAGCCGTCTCCTTTTTCTTTTTCTGAGGCTCTCTCTGTCCAGCCAACCTAGCACCTCAGTGGGAACATTAACATCAATTCTGTGGAAGCCAGCTGTCCTGTTCTTCCACGGTACTCAGGGAGCCACACAGGACTCCTGGAACTAGAGTGAGCCAGAACTGACTCATCGCTCAAGTTCACTGCCAGCCCTGCAGAGTTCTGAGATGCCAGCTCCCTTTCCAAGGCCTATTGTTATGACAAAAGATCTGCTGAGCCTTCACAATGCCCTGAACAGTAAATCCAGAAGAAAACACCCATATCACCTAAAGCGGAAGAAGTAGAGGTTGACTTAGAAAGAAATGGCTGAGGACTCTGTTGGAGAAGGCCATGAAGGAAAGACAGATAGACAGCTTCATGGAGTACTAAATAAGGGAGATGGACTAGCTACACTAAGTACTGACTCAGTGAGATTGACTAGCTGTTACTATCATAATGGGAGACTTCTTGGTGCTGGCTGGGATGCAGTCACGTTTTAGCATGCTCCAAGTTGTCCACTTCAAATGTTTCGTATACATCCAACAAGATAGCCTTCATCTACAAAATTATGACTGGGAAGCTAGCAGAAATAAGAGGGTTTGGAATTTTTAATCCTCATTCTGAGTCAGATGTTCACCCACAAGTATTTGAAAATGCTCGCCAGCTCGGGTTTCCAGCTCGGGTTATTACAAGCTATGGCCATTATTTTCCCAAGTCTATTTATCTGCCAAAGGTCACGGAAGCACTCTCATAGGAGGTGATAGATCTCACTATCTCTACATTCTTTCTGTGAACATTAGTCACAACCTGGACACTTGTTCCCAAATGCTCCAGTGTCCACGGCACACATTGCATCATTATCTCAGTAAGGAAACTATTTCCTGCAATATTTTTGAGCCATGTCCACTTAACCAGTGAAGACAATGGAAAGAACAATTCACTTTAAACCCTGTCTTTTAACAAGATGAATTCTGTGTCTAAGATGAGCTCTACCAAGTAGCAAAAAACTTTAACATGTTAATCCAAATCTCCAAATCCTATGCCACAGTGTATTTGGAGTTTTGCTATAAGTGATCTTATTTACATTTTCTCCTACTATGGGCTTGGAAAAGAAGACTGGAGAAATAAATCAATTAAATGGAACTCTTACAATTCTGCTTCTACAAAGAGAGGATTGGGACTACACATGTCCCCAATAAGTGGAGGTTAAATTCTCTCCTGTATACTTTAGTACCAAGTCTAGTTTCTAGGAAATCACATACAAAATATGCCAGCATTTCACCAACCCTTATGTTTTCCAATTTTAGAGTTAATATTTCGATAAAAGAGGATCAATATATATTGAAGGATAAGTGTTTTCTTCAAATGCTGTTTATGTGATTCTTCGGAAATGGCTATATAAATCCCGTTTGTCACTAATTTAATTAAATTACATTACATAAATTACATTACCTTCCTTCCTATTCCGTTTCTAAGGCAAAAGTACCTCAAATCTAAAGTTAAGAGAAAGAAAGCATGTTTGAGGAGCTTTTTTAGAAAGGAAAACTATAAATGTCTCTCAACAATATTTTTATTACTATTGCTAATTTTCTGCCAAGTTGGTGTTTTTCTAGTATCCAGTGAAGGCCAGGAACTGAGCATTCTTCTGAAGAAAGAAACTTCAAAACTTTTGAAGAAAAAAAAAAAGTAACACAAGAGGGAATCTATATTATAAATTGTCTGAAATGATGAATTAACATTAAATTAGCTAGTACAACACTCAAATCTGAGAAATGCATTCTCTCTGCATTCTAGCATACTAATAGCAAGGCACAGTAATCACGAACAAGAATACAGAAGATTTCCTTCTATGCTTTTTCAAATGTGTTCATTTATACTCTTCCCTTTACTAAATACTTTTCAATGGTAAATGTAATTTGAGCAACACAGGGGGACTTGAGGACTAGACATAAATTCCACTTGTCTAACACCTCACACTGAATTCAATGGGTCCTCACTCAAGAAAAAGCTGGCGAAATCTAACCGTGGAGCATAAGGTTTGCAGGCCAGTTATTCCATTCTAAAGAAGATATAAAAGCTCATAGTGTATTTAAATTCTAGTTTTTGCTCTGATGTTTTAGCACCAGTAGAAACACTGTCAGATTTAGAGATATGTAGCAAAATTACTTGGGAAGGTAACTGATGGCATGCTATCATAGCTGAATTGCTCCAATTCTCTCTTAAGAAATACTTACTTCTGATGAGTTCACCATCTGAAGGATTTCTCCAAATGGACTGGTCCCGCATTAGCCCACACCTGGTGTGGCTACTGGTAGCTTGCCTTTTATCTTTCTCAGTATTTTCCTCATTACATGCTTCTGAAAAAGATTAAACATTTATTAGCACGTGAGAAGTGCTATCAGTCTTTCTGTATTTTGGGGAGGGTTGTTTTTTTGTTTGATGATTTTTTTGTAAACAGTGTCTCCTAGAACACAGGCCTGGAACTCTTCTCTGTAGCTGATGATAACCTTGAACTCCTGATTTTCCTACCAGTACCTCCCAAGTGCTGGAATCATAGGTGTGCAGCACCATACATGGCTTAAGTTTTTCCTACTACTTCCAAGTCTGCCATAGGTTAAGGAGATATAATAATAGCATTATTGGCTGTTGCATATATTCTTGGCCCATTAACATTTGTTGGGCTCCTACTATCTTTTCATCATTAAGGAAACATGCTCACAAGAAAATAAAATCTATCAAGATCTCAGTAAATAAGTTTTAGCACAGCAAGTGATCTGTCATCATAGAGAAATGTAGAAAGGTTACATCAAGGATGAGAGCAAGTGAGTCCATACAGGTAGGAGGCAGGTGAGACAGAAAAAGTATCAAAGGAGAAGAGACTACAAATGATTGATGAACATGAAAGCCAAAGCCCAGTTGAATGAGAAGTAACTGGGCAGTGAGGATATAGGAAACAGGTACAGAGGTCTCTCTGTAGAAACCGAAGGAAAAAGTCAAAGAGTGTGCAATGCCTCCTCGGAGAGGCAAGTGTTTAGGATGAGAGGTTGGTATGTAGGATTATGAGTTCTCAGGTGGAAAGACAACATGTAAGGAAATGGAATGTCTTATTGGGAGCATAAGTCAAACAACACACAACCTATAACACAGGGTAAAAATGCATGCTATGAAAGGTCCAGAGCACTAAAGGAGTTCAAAAGACCAGGAAAAAAAATCTCATCAGGATTCAGAGATCAAGAAAGACACTATACAGAAGGGAGCGCGTTGGATGGTTTCTAAAAGATTAGAAGAACTTCAAAAAGTCACATGGGAGAAAGGCGGAAGAACAGCATGGGAAAACTCCAAAAGCAGACACTTGGGCAAAGGTCCCAGCTCCAGGCTAGGAAGCTCTTTCAGAGGGACAGGAGGTGAGGCTGTGAAGTTCTGATGAAGATAGAATGTGGGTATCTGAATGTCAACAGAGGAAATCTGGACTTAATTCAAAAGCAAGGGGAACAAATCAAAGAAGCCAGGGAAGCTGTGTGAAATGACTAAGTAAGGCAACATATTAAGAAGAGTAATAAACAATCTCAATCCTAATTGACTGGGGGCCCATGGTGAATAATTTCTATTTCATATAAAGGACAAGGAGATTGTTCTCAGGAGATCCACTTTTCCTATATCCTTTATATATTCACTGGATATAACAGAGATACAGAGAGAGAGAGACAGAGAGAGACAGAGACACAGAGAGGGTCAGAAAGAGACAGACAGAGATAAAGACAGAGAGAAGAAGAAGAGGAGGAGGAAGAACAGAAGAGAGACAGATTTAGGGGGAAAAGAGACTGAGACTACCTGCATAGGCTCACATATGTGAACAGGTTCTCCAGACTAATGGAGCTATTTGAAGAGATTGTGGAAATGTTATAAGGTCAAGCCTCAATGGAAGAAATGGGTCACTTGGGGTAGGCCTTGAGGTATCATAGTATGCTCCACCTTCCATTTACTTTAGGCTCCCTAAGTGCAGAAGAAATGTAACCAGGCAACTTCCTGTTCCTGTCACAGTGCTTTCTCTTCCTGCTGCCTTGTCTTCTATGCCACGAGGACCTGCTTTTTTCCACAGTAAAACCTGTCTCCCTTAAAATGCTTTTGTCAGGATACTTTATCATAGCGACAGAAAAGGAGCTAATACAGGCACTGAACTGAAGAGTTAGCCAAGTCCAAACAGACATCGAGGAGAGTTTAATTGAATGACTTATCAGAAATGGTGGTAGATGTGAGAAACTAAGTAAGGTTTGCACAGATAAATGGACGGGGTTGGAAATGACCAATTTCTCATCTAGATTTGATGGTAAAAGATTAAAAGAATGGGAGAATAAGTTATACATTATGTACTAAAGACATATGGTCTATACAAACATTTATTCATTTCACAGGGTGATGTCCATATCTTGAAATATAACACATTGCCCAGCCTTCATGCAATTCATAGTTTGGGAAGTGAGTTGAAAAGTGAGTACTTGAGCATGCAAACCAGAAACAAAGGTATAGTTAGCTAATCTGCAGGGAGTGGGTGACGTCCTGAGTAAATGTGTATTGTTGGACATGAGCCAGCCATGTCAAGGACCAAAGCCTTGGACTCATGGAGAATTGGCACATTTCACACTGTGTGAGGCTCAGATAGATTGCAAAACCTTCCTCTAGTCAAAGAGTGAATATTCATGGTGTGTGAAGAAAATACAGGCTATGTCCTCCTCCCTTACAACCTGAAAAAGAGCTATCCTGTAGAGACTGCTTCTACTGATAATAGCTAAATCTGCCTCTGATTCGCCAGCATCTGTAAACTCTCCATGACTCAGCTGTATACCGTAAACACTGCCTTCATGTTCCACTGTGAAAAATAAACACAAGCTTCCAGCTGCTGTGGCTTCTCCATCTGAGAGGCCAGTACACCTGATCCCTAGTAGATGTGTGTGTGTGTGTGTGTGTGTGTGTCCATGAGTTTTGTCTTCTCTTCACTCTCTTGCTGCCCCAGTCAGGTCAGTCCCTGGTACCATGGTGAATACACACTAGTCATCATCCTCAAATTCCACTGCTGAAGCATTTCCAATGACTGAGCTCATCAGCGGAGAAAATAGAGTCTGTACCATTAGGGGGGAGTAGAGAAACTACATGATATCAAGCTACGAAGGCAAAGAAATGAAGGAGACTCAACTCAGACAGAAGTTGTTAGTCAATCTTGTTAACATTTCCAATAGAAGAGAGAAGAAATCTCTGAACATGCAAAAAAGTTTCATGTACCACAGAGATTTCACAACAAATTAACAATTCTGTCACAAAGCTCATTTCAACACATGAGAAATAGTTGGGTGTAAACTCAGGATGAAACCGAGAGGCTAAGATTGCTACAAAAAATGTGGGGGTGGGGGAAGGGACTTTTTAGACTGCAAAACCATATCAAACATCAGTGAAATATAAATTAAAGCATACTAAACCAATATGTTCTAGATTTCTGTAACATTTATTCAGCATTATCAGAGGGGGAAATGTAATCTTCAAAAGATGTGTTAGTTTCAATTAAAATCTTAACTTTCTTAAACAAGTCCAGAATTCATTACTGCTATAGTCAACTCCAGCCTTTCAGAGATTATCAGTAAAAAAAGACTTTCTACGACCTCACTAGTACACAGGAACTGGCTTATCAGCAGTCCTACATGTTCATACTGTTACGAAGCTGACTGCCGCCAGGTGTCATGCTAGTAGGCTTGATTCAATTAGTAACTTTAATTGAAGCTGAATGAAATTAATTATATAATTTTGAGCTGTTCAAGTTTAATTCCATTAAAATTAATTCATGAAACCGAGGCATTATGAAGCATTGCTGCCTAAAAGAAAATAGGTATGAATAAACCCTCTAGACACACTTGACGCATATTTGAATCATGTCCAATATTCGAGTGCTAAGCACAGACCCTCTCAACTCCTTGCAGAATAAATGGCAATGACACGTGCTCCATAGACACATGGATTTATGATGATGTAACCTATTCCTGGGGGAGGGAGGAAATGGAGTTCCTCCTACCCCAAATTCTTATTAAGAGACAGTTGATCATGCTTTTGCAATGAGCTTTCATATCTGCGAACTCTATAATTAGATGATTCCCTAGTATCCTGAAGTCAAAAGAGGAAGAGAAAAAAACTACCACTCCACGTCTCATTAGATTCAAAGGGAAATAAGTTATGTGTGATTCCTATGACATCACAATCCCCAGGATGTCCAACTTGGCCTCCTTTGAAAGCTAAGTGTCTTTCTTGGCTTGAAAGCTGGTCTCTAGTTTGTCCTGTGACCATGTACTGCACCCAGCCCAAGGCAAGGCTCAGTAAAGACTCCCAGTAAGAACTTAAATTGTCTTAGGCTAATTCTTTACTTATATAAACTAAGCTTCTGGGCCACTTGACAGTGCTAGGAAAAGCTAATGCATGGACACCATTTTATTTGTATATTTATTACATTTCCTCATCTTCAAGGAATATCAGATATTAGCCTCATAAACAGTGGGTATTTACAGACATCACTGAGGAAATGGAAGGAAGGGAGAGAGAAGGGTTTTACTGATAGACAACCATGCGTGTTACAGACAACACCCAAACACGATCATCCTCAGCAACAGGTTTCAACCAGCTGTGTCCTTTTTCAGAGGAGTTAGATATTTATCAGATGACCATTATCAATGTAGGCATGGTACAATGTTTAATGACATGATCATTGTTAACGTAGCCCTGCAGTGTCACATGTGCATTGGAAAGCCAAGGATTCAATCCATTTCATTCTGTATATATGAAGATTTGTAGTTGCAATTCAGTTACTTTATTCAGGTCTAGGATGGAGACCCCCAGTACCAAGTGATTTCCCTAGCATAGGACATCACTATGGACCCAATTGTAAGAGTTCACAGGTATAGCCACTGGGTTCCTTCCTCTGTGTGATTATTTTAAGCCATGCTTCTTGGTTTTGATGATGAGTCAGAACCATACAGAGAACTCTTGCCACATATAGATGCACAGACCCTAACCTAAGAGGATCTAATGCAGGTGGCTTTGCTGAATAGAAGAGTGATGTCAAAAAAGAAATATGGCCAAGCTGGACAGGTAGTAAGATTCATATCTTACTATTCACCTCCTCAACACAGGATTCCAAGGAATCAGAAGAAGAAAGTTTGCCTAAGCATCTAATGAACACATCTATATTTAGTTATACTTTCTTCTCAGGACAACTATGAAAGTACAAAATCTGAATGATTTATAATACAAACCAGTTCTACCAATATATGGGGTAAAATAAATATATTTTAGTACCAATAATTGAAAGTCTTTTAAAATTACCATAGGGCCAAAAGATTGGGGTGTACTTGTGGGTGTGGCAAACTCTCCTGTGTGCTGCTTCTACACAGGGAAGTGGAAAACAATTTGTAAATAAGCAAGGAGACCATGTCCTATGACAAATCTCTCAGCCAGGGAGACCAAACACACTCACATGAAACAATCAAGCCCGAACAAAACCGAAGGTGGTGGAACCGGTCCAGGGTCAGCCTTCTGGCTCCCAGGCTGACAGCTGTGTAAGGAGGGCAAGGCCCTACACTCCTCCTCCTCCTCCTCCTCCTCCTCCTCCTCCTCCTCCTCCTCCTCTTCCTCCTCTTCTACATGGGAAAACAGAGATGTTGGACTACCAAGGCCATCTCACACTCAGAGAGCATAACTGACCGAATTGGGTAAAACAATAGAACCCAATTCCCATACCCACTAAAGGATGTTCAGAATAGAAGAAATCATAGAAAAAATTCATAGGCATAGGACTTGAGTTCATTCTTAGAGAATTATGAATTATATTAAAGAAAACTCAAAGGGGTAAAAAAAACAAAGGTTCTAAATGATCAATTTAAATATATTATTTTTTCCTCAAGATGACTAACATGATCGAAGTACTGCACCAATAGTGAGAGGCAGTCCTCACCAATAATCTTGATTGTTCCTGCTGAAGGAGAATAGGAGATTTCAAGTAAGTAGAATTTTTATTTCAGTTAAAATTCTATACTATTTTACTTAACTGGTATTATTCAAATTTCAAACCTTGATAATGTTACTTATCGCAGACACTTGGGAAAATCAAATAATTGATTCATAACAAGAAAGAAAAGCTAATAACAAGCAAGAAAAATCTAAAAACATTAAATAAATTGGATAATAATTTACATGAAATTTATATATGCCATACAACAGCCATTTACTTGGTATCTGGTTGTTTGGTAATTTTTTTAAGAGAAAGATAAAAATGGTTTGCTTTGTTGAAATAAAAGGTTAATGAATTTTCACAATTAGAGAACTGTCGTGGAAATTTCCAAAAGACTTTAATATATAATATTTAGTCGATCTTCACAACCACCAGCAATATAATTAGGAAGAAAACAGCTCAGTTTTACAGATGAGAGACACATCGTGTCCCAGAGTCAGATAACAAAGTGGAAATGATAACGGAGGAGTTGGGGCCCAGGGGCAGAAGCATCTTGTGGCCCACCTGATTTCAGCAGAGAAAACTCATTGCTCACTCAGCCCTTCTCTCAAACTGTCTGACCCCACACGGGGACATGGTCTGCTCTTAGGCTGATACGTCAGTTAGGTGTTCTTTGTTTTAAACTTGAATGTGTCATCAGGGAATCTAGTAGACAAATTACTAAAACCATAAAATTGGAATGTGTCCACCAGTCTATATGCAAACAAATGTATCATTTTAATAGCTGATATTTGTGTGTACATGTATACGTTATATGCATGTGTGTACTTGAATGTGTGTGTGTGTGTGCTCACCCATGTGTGTGGAAGTGAAGAAAAGAAGCTGACACTTTTCCTATCTCATTCCTCCACTGTTTGTTTGTTTGTTTGCTTGCTTGAGACAGATTCTCACTGAAGCTGAAGTTTACCATTTTGGATGCAGTGGATCCCAGGCATGCTCCTGTGTCCACCGCTGCAGTGCTGGGACAAATGTGTCCACATGCCTAACTTTAATGTGAGTCCTGAGCATCTGAACTCAGGCCCCTCACGCTTGTACAGCAAACACTACCCACTGACCCATCTCTCCAGCACTAATAACTGAATGTTTCCAACAACCCATAGTAACAAAAGAATACAGACAGCTGCTTCCAGTGAGCTAGGATTAGTGAAGTTATTGGACAAGCATGCTTGATTAAACTGTGAGACACTATAAAGTTCTAAACACACACAGCCTTCCAAGAAGTAAGGATAATGCCGTCGTTTTAAATCCTGGATGTGTGCATCCTTCCCTGTCAATAAACAAAGATTACCTTTACTATCTCTAGGACAGACATAATAGCCCTCATTTGAACTCCGCACTAGAGAAATACTTAGGAACACAGGTTTGAAATCAATTTGCTACACCAATTGAACACTTACTAATTATGTGAATCCTAAAAAAATTATTCTTTATTAAGATTCTTATCTTTAAAGTTCCATCTTTAAAATGAGAACAATAATGTACCTAGAATATAGGTTATATCATAGTAAATGAACTCATATTTAGAAAGCAGTGTCTTGTACATAGTAAGAGCTCATCCACAGTGACTATTACTGTTCATTTATGTAACCATCTTTCAAAGTTATGCTATACACATATATAGATATATAATATCATATATATGTCATATATATCATATATATGTCACGTATATATCATATATCCATATATAGCATATATAGCATATGATATATATATATATATCATTTTCCCATGATATATATATATATATATATATATATATATATATATATATATATCATGGAAAGCTTTTGAGGTCAAAAACCACGTGGTAATCCCTTTCTGAAATACCATACAAGCTACCTATCTGTAGATTGACTAAGGAAAAGTACTGTCCTATGGGAAGTTGTGGAGTTTTGGTTTTTGTTGTTGTTTGGTTTTTGTTTTGTTTTTGTTTTCTTTGGTTTTTGTTTGTTTGTTTGTTTTCTTTTGTGGGTAAGGCAGTTCTAAGAGAAGAAGAATACTTTGAAGTCAA
The DNA here is from genome assembly GCA_021653895.1 of Mastomys natalensis. Lineage (NCBI taxonomy): Eukaryota > Metazoa > Chordata > Mammalia > Rodentia > Muridae > Mastomys > Mastomys natalensis. Next base: position 769,341 of record JAJTUV010000425.1, on the reverse strand, counting down.
ATTTGGATGCCTGCATCTGACTTAGCAGTCTGTGGCTTCCAAGTGTGGGTTTACCTCAGCCTTTTCTAGTATTCTGTTTAAATTTTTTTTTTCTTTTTTTAACATACTATCACATCCTCTCAAATATTCTCCTGAAGTAGGCAAGGGTAAACTCTCAAATATGTTGTCCTTTTGTTATCTATGTGGTATTTGATTACTGAGTGAAGATATAAACAATGATAGAACTTGGAAACTATCTTGCAAGCCCTCCTAAGCCTGAGTAACTGTTCAATGCACTTCTATTTTTTACAGAAAAGAAAATACAAGTCACTGTGCTTAAATTTAGGGAATTATACAAGTTAGGCTTCATATACTTCAATTAAGTACTCAGTAATCTATAAGATACAGGTTCCAAAATATCTATATTGTCACTGTTTACTAACCTCTATTCATCCCTATTTCTTCTATCTATAAAAATTGTCTCCTACAACTTCATTTTATTATACACTCAAAACCCAGACAATTGTATTCTAGTTGACAACATTCTAAGAAACCTTAGGTGAAAATTCCTAAAAAACAAAAATTAAAACATAAAACAATCTGTGACTATCTTTTCCCAGCAGCTCAGAACAATGTGGAAATTCTGCAAATATAACCTTTAAAACCAAAAACAAAGTTAACCCAGCTCTCAGGAAGACCTGGGGCCTGGAATTTCACTTCTTCACTGATCCAAAAAGAAAACAAAACAAGACAAAACAACAACCCTCAAGCCTAATGACCTTTACAGAACAATGCAAATCTAACTTTCTTTGTCCATTCCCCCCAAATGGATTACAATCTCCTTTTCCAAAAAGCATGTAAGATCATATAAATAACCACTCTAACACACATTGGCTGACAAACAGGCATATAGATAAACATACATGATTTTATAAACAGAAAAATGCATGTAATCACAGATAAATAATGAGTGTTTCTAGATTGAATTGAATGCTTATGTCAATTCAATTAATTCATCATTACCCAAATTTTGAAAACAGGTGAGACTTTTTAGCAAGATCTGAAATGCATTCCTTCAAAAGGAATTAGGAAGTCTAAGGTCTGATTGGATTCAAAATGTAAAAAAACAAAACATAACATAAACAAAACAACTTTAAATGACCCAGCTTATCTATTGAGGTAGCCAAAGGAAAATCTGCATAAGCAAAACGGAAATACTTACAAAAATAGAAATACATGATTGAATATGAACACTAAAAAAAGGTATAAAATGCATTGCTGGTTAAAAATATGTCGCAGTAAATCAGAAAGGGAGAGAAGGATACTACATTGTCCATGTTTAAAAAGAGGGAAGGATTAGAAAGAGAAATTTGGTACTGGAAAGAGAATGTATTACCTCTTAACATCTTAATCTCTAGTACCTTTATGCTCCTAATCTGGTGACTGTACTTTTAAGTCATCTGATCCTGAGGCACAGAATTCTCAAGCTTAGCAATGTTTTCTCCACCGGGAACACTCACACTATAGCCAAACATTCAAAGGTTCATGGAATGTAGCATTCTTGTCTTAGCAGCCTCCAGAATTACTCATGACAGGAACTCAGACGAAAACATTCAGTACTCACCATGCCCCAAGAAATGACAAAAGACAGACATTGGTCCTTCAGGAGAAAGGAATCAGCCTAAAGCAGAACTACAGTTGCCAATCACTTTTATCCAAAGGCGTCCTCCAAGTCTAGCTAACGTCATCGTTCATATTACTTTGATTGATTTCCTTTAGTTTGTTGTTTACAAAATTGACAGACAAACAAATCTACATGAATGTTTATCCTTGCCTTAAGTGTCGGCTGTATCTTTTAAAATGTCTCCTGTTCTCTCTCCCTATGAAACTACTTCAATTCATTCTCTGGATTTGCATCTATCTTTATGGCCACAGTAGTCTTATTTAACCTTACCTAGAAACAAAATATTGGGAAAACATTCTGTGTAACGAACTGCTGAAATCCAGACACAGTGTCCACAGTAGTTTCCTTACTTAGCTGTCTATGAACATCATGTAGAATGAACTAAAACTCTGCCATCCTCTCCTGTGTCAACATGATGATACTTTCGTCTTTAATCTTGTCAAGTTCACCTTTCTTTTTTTTATTCCTCCTTTAAAAATTATTAGTATGTAGTGCTTATACTACATCATGGGTTTAGTTATGATGTTTTTGTTCATGCACATAATTACTATAGAATCCCTCTTTCAGTGGGTCTCGGTTTTAAACGCTTTTCTGCTAGCTCTCCGTGATTTGATCAGGACCAAATTCCTTTTCTGGTTCTCTGGCCAAGCAATGAACTCTTATTTGGCAGTTTTACAAGAATGAAGAGTACTGGAACTCAACAATGAGCCAAAGGGGTTGTTTAATCTGTAACAGCATTTCAAAGCTCAAGACTCAGACTTTGAAGTAAATACATAAGAGAAGACAGAGCAAGGCCATTACAAGTTGCGGTAAGGACACAAACAAAATAATGATGTATGAATTAAAACTCTATTGACATTGATTTCTTACACTGCTGAATGATTGATAGAGATTCAATTTAAAGTTGGGGTAGAGCCTCTGCTAGTTCTCAGAAACACCTAAGCCAGAAGCTTCTCAAATAATTCCCTAAGTCACCATGGGGACACTCTCAGCTCTTACCTCTGGGATACTACACTTGTCAAATTTTCCCTTAAGCACACCAACCCGTTTTTATGTAGCTCTGCAATCTCTTTCATCTCTTTACCTTTCACCCATTCAGCAGCTATAGGATGACATTTGTACGGGTCCCTTAACTTAGATATCCTGATAGGCCTATCATCCTTAGCAAAGGAAACACAGTGATTTCCCAAATCCCTTCCCGTCTTCAACTCTTTCTGCTTGTTTCCCTACTGAAGTCCGAATCCTGGGCAATGGTAGGAACAGAACCATCAGCAACTGATATTTTCCATGTTTTCCTTGTGTCTTAACCATTAATCATTTACCATTCCTGCTAGTCAGTCAGGAGTCCCCACCTGCTTGCAAATCTCCATGCATGTCAGGATGTCCACCTGTTTCCTTCCCAAGGAGAAGTACTTTTCTTTCAGAAAAACTCAACAAATGTTCCTTAGATCAAGAATTACACAGAAACTCTATTTTCTGTTCTCACATTATGCTATTTGGTTTTATATGTCTTTATGAAAATTATGTTAAACACTTGTTTGCTAAGCAACCAAACAAAAAGAACTGTCTTTCACATTGTGCTCTGGCCAAGAGCTCCTTTGCTCCTTTCTCATGCTTGACAATTTATCTCACTTCTTACTGAGAAGTGATATGAAACCTTTCAGAAAAAAAAAACCTAAATGTTCTGTTAATAACTTGGGTAAAATAAGAGAGCACGTTTATATTCATAAACGCTCTGAAGGGCAGAAGCTGCTCATCATGAAAGAATGAGGAAAGCTATACTTTGGGTAGAAAGGCAGAGCTGGCTCCTGACCACTCCGCCACCTGACTTCAGAGTTTCTGACACCTGCTCTACTACAAGCCACCTCATTTTGAGTGTCAGCTCTACACAAATTCAAACCAAAATAGACCAGTAATGAAATAAAGCCTAGCATCTGTGTCATACATTCGCTACGTGATGTCACCAGCAACACAAGCCCAACAAAACGAAACCCTTCTCATCACCTGAGAGTGTCTCACAGTCACTACACGTTCTGATAAGCACTAGAATTAGACCACAACTGCCTGAGTGACAACCGGTATCACCCAATCTGTCACATATTCTTGTTGTAATCTTCTAGTGGTATGTAAGCGAGGATTGCAGTTCCCTTTAGCAGACCTCACATCCTCCCTCACAATTTGCATATGGCTTATGCCTTATGGGTACAGCTATGCACATAAGCATTCTTAATCTTCAAGGGACCATGTATATAGCAGGTGCACAAAATACTTGGGGACACGGTCTTCTCTGTCAAATGTCAATACTAAAATGTATGTGTTAGCATAAAACTCATTTCCAGCTTCATTCCTGAGACTCAAAACGACTGAGCCAAAAGGCACATGTATATGAATCATCTTTGTTCAGATCATGTGGGCGTGAATCTGAAAACAGAAGTAGACTGCAAGTAGAAACCACAAGAAAAATTAGCATTTTCGGGTTAAAACAGTAAGTTCCTGCTTATTGGAGTTTGAGTGATCAGAATTAGAATTCTACACTAGAACTCCTATGTCAGAAGCTTAAGGTTGAAGAGCTATACTCCTCCCAGGTATGCATGCTAAGGTGAAAAAGAGAGCTGGGACTTTTAAATCCTTTCGGGAAGAGCTACTGTTACAGGCAAGAGGGACAGAGCAGGAAGGGAGAGGGAAGAGGAGGAAAAAAGAAGGGAGACAGATCTAAAATACTGGTTCATATACACAACCTCTCTCTGAAATAGAAGGGCTACAACCTCTTCAGTTTGCCCCCAGGGAATCAACCAACATTAAAATCATCCCAAAGTCTAGAATGATGCAATGCACAGTTGTCTCTTAACAAAAGCAGAACACAGATACTTAGGGACAGAAACAGAAATCATCCGCTTTAGCCTCGGCCTTCACACAAGAGAACATCTACATTATCTCATGCGGTTACATGGAATTTTTTTTCCCTGTTGTTTGTTGTTCTAAACAATTTTCCATTTTCAAATGGCGTAACTGTAGACTATGTCAATTTATGTTTCCTTATTTTTCCCCCACCCTTTTATTGCTACAAAAATATAATACTGGTAAAATGCACTGTTATTTGGCTTTCTTTCCATGAAATCATCTCAACCAGATCCAGGAAATAAGGTTGAAAGAAACAGGAAAAGCCCTAACACGCCCCAAAATTCCACAGCTTCCCTCACAGCTCTGTAAAGGTCACTGGATCATATATATCAAGTCCTTGAAGGCAGACTGACCAAACAAAGCCGCCCTCACTCTGCTGGAGTCTTCACCTGCCTGTGACAATGTTCGCTAGCTGGGAAGCTTTCCTTCACTATCTTCCTCCTTTTCCCTTCCTCTCTCTCTCTCTCTCCTCCTCCTCCTCTATCAACCTGAAATGATGACCAAGAGTACAAAGACACTCCCGCCACATCTGCAGGCTATTTGTCCTTTGTCCCTCTTTCTTCCATGGCTTCTGAAACCCTGCCAATTCCTAGTCCTATGCCAATTCCACAATCCATTCTCTCTGCTTCTATTCCCAAGCTTCCACATGATCCCTTCTGAGAAATGCAGTCAGCCATGCTGATCTGGGTCCAGCAGAATTCATGCCACTCATTCTTAGCTAAGCTCTCAGCCCCACTGAGTAGCCCTGGGTTTGCATCAGTTTGATTCCCTCTTGAATACTTTTCTCTTTCAACATTTCCCACAAATCTCGAATGTCTTGACTCATCCTAACCTCCCTTGCTCTTTACAAACACTACCATCTACTTTAGGGAGAGAAGCTGAGCCTTCAATAGTCTCTTTTTATCTAATTTTCTCCAGATTATAGTTTAATCCTTTTCTCCCACACAATTTCAAAGGGAAACTATCCTAACTCTCTAAACCCTTTCTAGAAATTGACTCTTTGTGCTACAAGGGCTCGACACAACACAGACACCCATGTTATATTTTGATGCCTATGTCCTGAGCTTTCTTCCCAGAATTCTCAACCAACCATTCTGGGAGAATCTTTCTATGCATATCCTTTGTCCTTCACAAATGACAATTCTTACCTCCTATAACCAATAAATATCACTAAATATTCAATACTTCTGGAGAACCATTATAAACTCCTCTTCTGTATTCTTCCCAAGGTATAGACTTCCCTCAAGATTTCATTCCCTCCCTGACTCTGGAGCCCACCATCTACCTCTGCGATGGTGACAGTCACCTGCCCCTAGTTACAAAGCCACTTTTTGGCTACCGACTGGTGACTATGACTAATGTGAAGCTCCCTAGGACTCAACATACTCAAAACAAGACTAGTGACAGAGCAAATCTATAGATGGCCTTAAATTCTTACCTTTGCAACAGCTTCCATATTACATATTTTACATAACAATGCCCATTCAATTCATCAACATGTATGAAAAATACACTTGACCTCAAAAGAATCAAAGATTAGTAAATATCAGTAGGCCCTCAAAGATAGGCAAGGGTTATCCTATTTTTACTGCTGTTCTTAAATACATTTCCTCAGTGTCCGATGCACTGGCACTGTCCCAGGTCTTCTACTCTTTTCCAGGCTACTGTAGTAACGCTTTAGATAATTACCAGTTCAACTCTTTCCCTACTCCAAAATCATCCTTTCACCTGTCATCATGCTTGGTCTCCTAAATGAAAACTGTCTTCTACTTTCCCTTCTAAAGAACTTTCAAAGGTTCACTGATGCAACAATAAAAAATGTACATGTTCCTCAACAGAACAAAGCCTCCTGACCCAGACGTTACCCAGTCTTGATTGTTTTCATTGTCATTTTCTGCTCTTTCATGAAGCCCATGCACTTATCTGTCTGGAGTGCCCAACATTCTACAATCTACTCTCCCAAGTGAGCCATGCTTCCTACCATCTCAGCAATCAGTTCTACCACCATGCTTCCTAGCCCATGTCATACTAAATCTTCCTGAAGACTTTGCCAAATCCCCAACTATAGATGATGGGTGTCTTCCGATTTCTGTCATTGACTTTCTTTGTGCCTCTATTATGGTACATAATATGTGTGTATGTGTGTGTGTGTGTGTGTGTGTGTGTGTGTGTGTGTGTGTGTGTGTATGTGTGGTGTGTGTTATATATATATACATATTCATGTATGTAGATATAATTAACATGCTAGTCACCTGCCCAGTTCATACCAGACTAAATCATAAAACAGATGTTTCCTACCATTCAATTTAGGCAACTCAAATTCTCCAAGTACTTAAATCACTGCATAGGTCGATGAGTTTTAACTCACTCCTTCCTTCCTGCTTTCTTTTCTTCCTTCCCTTTCCTTCTGTCCCTTTGTTATTAAAATTTTCCAGTTTCCATTCCTTGATTCATTTGACTCTTTCCAAAGGAAGAAACAATACAATGTTGACAAGCCTAGCCCTCTTGAAGCTAATCTTATAAACTGGACATTACTTCCTTCTTGCTTATGAAAGAGTTAGGACTTTGGCTTTCACTGTGCCTAAAAATGTCCCCACATCCCCTTTAAATCTCAACAACTCTCCATTGATTTTTATGAATTATCTTGTCCTTCCTCAAGAATATATATGTGAAAAGTGTTTTCAGACAGCTTCTAATAGGTTTATTTTTATTCTTTGTTACTTGTCTATTGCTGCCAGAGTTGTAATAGTATATTGTCAGTGATTTATCATAAAAAACATGAAAGTTTCAATACAATTTATTTCCAACAATCTTTTGAGATTTTTTTTAAGGATCAAAATATAACTTACTACTATTTCGCCGAGCAGTGGTGGCTCACGCCTTTAATCCCAGCACTTGGGAGGCAGAGGCAGGGTGAATTTCTGAGTTCGAGGCCAGCCTGGTCTACAAAGTGAGTTCCAGGACAGCCCGGGCTACACAGAGAAACCCTGTCTTGAAAAACCAAAAAAAAAAAAAAAAAAAAAAAAAAACTTACTACTATTTCTAGGCAAAAATATAAACCAGGCACCAAGAGTCCAACATACAAATAAACAGGACTCTTGTGAAAGGTGAAAGCTGTCCCTGTATCTTGCTACACAGTAGCATCTCCAAGAAGCTATGAAGGGATGCAGGACAAGCTTTTCTACGGAGGTGGCAAAGGTGTTCCAATCCTATTTCATTGTGGCATGCCTTTGATTTTCCTCTTCTATCTCGTTTATGCTATTTAAGATAAAATATATGATTTCAAAGCTCAGAAGTACTTTGGGATTGAACTAAAATATAAAACCAAAATTTGGGGGGTTTGCATCAGTAGAGAATTTTCATGGACTAATAAAAATTTAAATTTAGAATTGTTTTTACAGCTTTTTGAAAAGTCTCTGTTGCACTCCCTTCTACCCCTCTCAGCATAAAAAGAAAGGACTATTTTCTATTTAGAAGTCAATAAAATGGGTATTTTTATGGATAAAGGCTCTAAATTAATGAACTTTAGACAAAATCAACTACCACCTGGACCTTGTGCAGATACAGATTCGCTGATTTCCTACCTAGAGAATCTTATTATGCACCTGAATAAGGATGAATTCCTGCTGGTGCCCAAGAAATAAAGACAGAAGGTTTTTCTGTCTAAGCAGTACTGACTTTGGTCCAGTCTGTTTATTATTTGGTTACTCTGCTATCATGTGCCCTGAAAGATGCTGAGCAGTGCCCTGTCCTCTGTTCACCAAATGTTGGTAACAAACCCTGCCATGTTGGGACCACCTAATATTCTCCAGATGTAGTCAAAAAGTCTTCCTGGGGCCAAAATCATCTCTGGTTGAGAACTAATGACAGAAGCTGTCCAAAGATAATAAATTTTGAGAAATGCCATCTTTAAAAGAGATAAAACAGTATGACCAAAGGAGAGAAACTCAGATATGTAAAGCTTACATTATATAAATTGAAACAAACAGGCTTCCCCAAAAGGAAATCTGATTAGCTCTGTAAACTCCTGACAACACAGCTAAGCTTCTAAGTCGGAGCTCCTCTTAAGCAGTTTCAGCTTGAAGAGCCTCTCCCTCGCTTCTATTTTAGATTATTTTTAATTAACTTCACTGGCATTTTGCATCCTGCTATGAAAAGTCCGCCTAATAGTCTCAGAGGACTCTCCCTAGAGACAAGAGTACATTAAATCACACATTATCACATTAAAGTATATACCAGCACTGAGTCCAACAGTGTACGTCTTGGCAAGTGCACTGGGGTGGGGGTTGGGATGGAAACGGGCTCCAATGATTCACACTATCCAGAGCTATTAACTTCAGTGCATCTCTCCATGTGACAAGGTTGTATTGATTCACTACTGCAACCGCATTTATCACTATGGCATACGTTTTACAATTTGTGCTCCACCTGATTTCTTGTTTGTCGCTGTATGTGGGGCAATCGCTGTATTGAGCAAGCCCCTTACATTCTTTGGGCATCCTTTCCCTCAGCTAAAGACATAACCCATTGGAATAAATTATTTCTAAAGATTCCACGACATACAAATCACAAACTTATGAATGTAGCACTTAATGAAAAGGCTCTTTTGATTACAGTACTGCATGATAGCAGAAAGAGCATTCAAATGCTTAATCCAAAAGCAAAGGAAACAATAAGAGGAATCATATTTACAAACCCATCTTCTTAGAAGAACAAGCATGGCCCAATAGCCTTTCATCTACCGAGGTATGTCTACAGGAATTTTGCATAACAATATAACTCAATATTTCAGAAGTTGGTTATAAACAGGAAAATCACTTTAAAACACATTTACAGCCGGGTGGTGGTGGTGCACGCCTTTAATCCCAGCACTTGGGAGGCAGAGGCAGGCGGATTTCTGAGTTCAAGGCCAGCCTGGTCTACAGAGTGAGTTCCAGGACAGCCCAGGCTACACAGAAAAACTCTGTCTCGAAAAACCAAAAAAAAAAAAAAAAAAAAAAAAAAAACCAAAAACAACAACAACAAAAAACACATTTACTTTCTATTTTCAAAAGCACAGACAACAAATCAGAGGCCCAGAGTTCATATCCAACTTCCTAAGTGTGGTTGGTTCTTTGCCACAGGGGAATCAAAAAACAAAACAAACAAACAAACAAAAAAACCCACTAAATTAGTTACTATAAAATGATGAAAGAATACACATACACATTTAGAGTTCCACTAGCCCTTAGGACATCAGGAGATACAAACCCACATGACAATACTTAACTAGAACTAAGTCACGCTATCTCCTGGCCCACTTCCTCTCCTGGACCTTGAATCCAGAATACCTTGCCTGCCACTTTCCTGGTTCCCATTTACAGCTTGTAACATGCAAGCACCTTTCTCTATACCACCTTTCAGAACACACCAGAAAGAGTCCTAATATCTATAATGCTTTCAAAAAAGAAAAGTCAGATCAAAGAAAGTAATGTTTGGACGTCTTCATAAGAAACCTTCAACCATGTTGAAAAAAAAAAAAAACAATGTATTCGTGACATTTCCATCCCACTAAGTGAGAAGATCAAATTTGATTGGAGGTCAAACTAGATTGGAAAAAAAAATCCAATTACTTCACTTTTAAGAATACACCTGGGTTACTATAGTGTAGTGAAATAGCCATTGAAAATACTAATGTGGTATTATTTGAGCACAGCTTCTAATAATACTTAAAATTGCAGAAGCTGTCCATCTTTTTTTGTTCTTTTAAAACATCTTCTGTAAAATATCCCTAAAAATTATATTTTCCGGGCGTTGGTTGCGCACGCCTTTATATCCAGCATTGGAGCATAGACAGGCGATTCTAGTTCAAGGCAGCCTGGTCTACAGTAGTGAGTTCCAGGACAGCCAAGGCTTAACACGAGAAACCCTGTCTCGAAAAAACAAAAAAAAACAAACAAAAATAAAAAAAAGAATTATATTTTCCTTACTATATGTAGTGTGCAGAATTTTAAAACTAAATTTTGACTAACTGAACATTAATATCCTACTATTCTCAGACACTATGTTTTGTTTTTCAGAAAGAACAACAAAAACCCAGTGATGGGGTAAGAAGGTGGGACTACTTGAGGAAGGTAATGTTCAGTTGCAAAGGACATTAATTTTCCATAGAGAGATATGCATGTTGTATACAGCTAGCATTTAACTCAGGTCCTTTTAGATGCCCACTTCTTGTACTCTGATCACCTGACACCAAGCAGCTTTGTACTACATGGTACACTAGGTACCATGGCAACTTCTTCCAGATTTTAAACTTCCAGAGCATTAACATTGGGTTTTGTGCATACTGACTATTTCCAAATCAAATCATTTTACCTGGCATGTTGGATGCTGAGTTTTGGTGTAAGCACTGTTTAACAACAGTGATTAATGGTTCAAGTGGGGGTATAAAGAGCCTATCAAGAGTGGCTAGGACTGTGGCTGGCACGGCTTATGACAGAGAAATGACAATGTTGACAATAGTGTGTGTGTAAGATGGGCTGCTTCTGAGAAAACATGTGTTTATCAGCCTACTTCTGTGCTTTTCTACAGCTAATCACTTGGATTCTCTCTGTTTGGGAAAAGAAATGAGTCACTCTTCTAAAACAAAATGATAAACATAACTTTTCAATTTAAGCATGAGTATTTTCTGCTTTTATCTACTCTGGCTAGAACAGCAACTTCTTTTCCTTTTTTGCATAAAAAGAAAGAAAGAAGGAAGGAAAGGAGGAAGGAAGGAAGAGGAAGGAAGGAGAAGAAAGAAAGAAAGAAAGAGAAAGAAAAGAAAAGAAAGAAAGCCAAGGCAATATATATTGGGGTACTGGGAGACAAGATTTTGGACATGCTTAAAATCAAGAGTTTTGGAGACCTGAAAAGTTATCTGGTGTCTGCCAATCAGAATTCTCCTCATTTGAATTGTCCTTACTGGAAAAGGTAAGAGAAATGTAACAGTCTGGTTCTGCCACCACCTGAAATCTATTACCTTCACAGAATTTTAAAGTGTGTTTATGGAGGCTTCCCAGAAGCAAAAATGTTGTTTTCCCTTTGGAAGAACTCAAAAGAGTTAATTCATTCTTGGAACATGTTTATTTCAAAACAAAATGCTATTGAAAACATATGCAGGAGCCATTCCAAAAGGAACTGGTCTCAGAAACCTGGATGCTTAACCTGGGGGTCAGAGTACCCCCACAAGAAGCAGAAAGATGAGGAGAGCCCACACTTGCTCAGAGAGCAGAGACAGCCCTGTGTGAGAAAAGAACGTAAGAACTTAAGAGAACTAGACAAGGGTTGGCGACCTCACAGCCCCTCCTGAGTCTCGGGCCAAGAAGTGCTTAGGCAGTAGGTAGAAGCCATCTAGTCATTCTGTTTCTCTCAAGGAAGGGGGAGTAGAGGGACTAGGGACCCCGCCCTCCTATCCGGTTGTTGATCTGGGACAAGGATCCTCCGGCAGACTCGTATAAGTAACATGAAGTGTGCAAAAGTTCACAACTACGAAGTTGGAGCCCATCCTCGCAGTCCCTCACCATCCCTCCCACCCACCGCCCCATCCTTAAGTGTGCAAGCACTCGTTACTCACCGTGGGCCGGGGAGCCCAGCCGGCCACCGCCCGCCTCGGCCGGGCACTGCTGCCCCGCGGGCCCCGGAGCGAGGGTTTCACCCGCGCCGGACATGGGCCACGCTCCGAGCCCGCGCCGTCCCCTCGGGGTGCACCGACCCCAGCTGCTTAGGTGCTGGGTGCAGGAAACGGCCTGCCTCTGGCGGGAAAAGCAAAAGGGACAGCAGGATCAACTGTTTTTAGAGCGCAGCACGCCGCCGCGCCGGGGCCATTCCCTCCCCTCCGCGTCCCTCCTCCAACTCCACCCCGGGGAAGTTAGGATTTGAAAGCAGCCTAAGGGGACGCTGCGAGCGGGACGCGCGCGCCGGAGGGAACGCCGGGGACCCCGGCGGCAGAGCGACCTAAGGGACCTCCACCTACCTCGGCATCTCCCCCACGCGGGCTGTTCCGTGTCCCTTCCTCCCGTCACCGGTAGTCAGCGAGGCTTGGGCCGCGGCCCCATCGCGTCCCGGCAGCCAGACAACGTCCGCCGCCCCCGGGAGTGGTGGCGACTGTGGCAGCGGCCCGCGCTGACTCTGCGCTCTCTCAGTCCCTTCCCTCCGGGCAGCCCGGCTCCGGAAAGGACTTTAGGATCCACTTGTGCGCCTCTTTCACCCTCGGGCTGCCACTCCTACACTCTTCAAACACTTCTCTCTCTGTGACTCCCTTTCATCATATCCGGATTGGGGTGGCCTCGAACTCTTGGCAGACAGCCCCGAGGCTGGGGGCGGTGCGACCTAGGTTTGGCCCTGCGCTCCCTTGCGGAGGGAGCTGTCTGGGTCAGGAGGCCAGAGCTGGGCAGGCCAGATGCAGGATCCCCAGCCCAGGTTCACCAAGGTTTGGGAAAACAGGGAAGGAGCTAACCTTGGCAGCTTAGAAATCTTCAGTCTTTCTGGGAAAGTCCTACCCAAAACCACTTGTAATCCTGCCCTCCAAAGGACTATTAAATGTTGAGGAATGCCCCAGGGAAACAACCTTTGAAAATAGGGAAGGGTGTGTGTGTGTGTGTGTGTGTGTGTGTGTGTGTGTGTGTGTGTACGTGTGTGAATACCTGTGTGTATTCACGCACGCACACACATACACACGTACACTGACTTTCCTGGTATATGAAAACGAAAACGTGTATTTAAAACCTTGTTACCAGGTCCCAAGTACTTGTTTAATCTCTTCATCTTTGCTTTATTTTTTTCTACTTCTTTATGTCTGTCAAACAGGATTCCTGATCTGGTTAAACCAGTTGCAGTTATGTGGAGACACTGAAACCACCCAGGTGTGCAAGGTTAACATACTTGACAACGTCTGTCCTGCTACAGACTGAATGCCTCCCTGACATTATGACAGTGGCCAAGAAGTTGAACTGTGGTCAGAAGTAAAAAGCTCATCAGCTGTGGCTTTATAAATGAAATGTTCTGATTGTAGCAGACTTGAAAGGGCCAAGAACAAGTGTAACTGCTTGTAAAGTAATTGTATAGATCTGGTTAATGTTTGCTCTTTGAGTGAAATGCAGAATTCAGTTGAGGTACACACCATCTGTGGATGGACTGTCTAGTACAAGAGGAGTCAGCCATCTTATCAGAACTGAAGAAACTTAGTAGATTCGCCTTCTCACTAGCCCCGTCATTACTAATACATCAGGAATATCTTCAAAAAGTGACCATTCAAGGTCTTTTCAACTGACAAAAAGGTCTATTTCTTACCTCTAAAGAAGCAGTGTATTAAAACTTGATTTCAACTACTTCGAGAAATCAACCTTCAAAGGTTCTGAAGACAGATATTTGGATCTCAGAAAGATAATGACATTTTACTCAGTGACCTATAGCTAATAGATATGCCCCCGTTTTTGAATTAAATTTGTAGAATCATAGATGGCACTGTAAAAAGGTGCCTTAACTCTCTTTAGAATGTGCTAAGAGTCTAGACTATAGAGAACCTACTTCTTAGGACCAGGTCAGTTGTGCAGAAGGCTTGTCAGCATTAAGGAACACACAGGAAACTTGTGCTATATGAAGCACAGCCTTTACTTACAAGAGTTAGTGAGGAAGTTCTGGAAAGTTATTTCTTTATCCCCTTTTTGTTTGTCTCCTTGCTCTGTTTTGTTCATTCTGACAGAAGCACATGCAGAGCCAGGTTGTGGAGAAGTTATAGCTTGCTTCTAAAAAGTCATAGTGATTTTTTTTTTTTTCAATCTTTGGTTGAGCCAGCATGTGTGCCGTGGGGCCCTTGTGGAGATCAGAGGATGGCCTCTGTCTGCCAGTCCTTACTTTTCACCTTGTTTGAACAGGGCCCCCATATTGCTCCTAGCTACACACACCAGGGTTCAGACACTGAATTTCCGTCTATTTCCATGTCTCCAACACCCATCTCGCTGTAGGAACACCAGAACTATAGGTCACACGTCTAGCTCTCCCAACTCAGCTCCTCATTCTCCCACAGAGCCATCTCCCCAATAGTTGTTCATCGAATTGTACATCATATATCATTTTTACACCAGGCAAATGATATCTAAATTTTCCGATAAGATGTGCATTAGACATTTGGATCCTCTTTCACTGTGGTATGTGTGTTGGAGAGTCAGCCAAGGCTCCAAAATGGGTGGAGTTCTGAAGGAGTGAGGGTTAGAGAGTGAGGGCAGGGAGCTGGGATAGAGGAGAGAGAGACCTTCTCTCAGGATCCTAGTGTTAAAGATCACTCGGGCAAAGGCCTTCTCTGATTATCTTTAATGAAACAGCTCCTTTAGCTGATCTTAGCTTGTGTGAATACCTGCCTTAGGAGTGAACCAGGGGTATAGATGGACCTTGGAGAGTGCTAAGGATTGTTCATGGTAAACGAAAATCTTTAGCTAGAGTTTTATAGTTCTGTGAATACCTCATTTGCATGGAGAGGCACTCCAGGAATCCCAGGTACTTGCCGGGTGTGTTCTTATGGAGAAAAAAAGCAAGGTGAAAATAGGAAATTGAACTTGGAGGTGTGCCAAGGACTGCTGGACCTTCCCCAGGTAGAGGGTGTAGGGATTCAGGCTTCCCAGACAAGGTCAGAGAAAGGGAAGTGCTGATGAAGGGGTCCAGAGAAGCTATCTGGTCTAGTAGACTTTAGCCTTAATCAGCAGGATTTCACCATATTCCACCACAGCTCCTTGAATTAAATGTAAGTATCTTACTCTAGTACGGGGAGAAATAAAATTCAAATAAAAAAAATATTAGGAACAAACCAGAGGACTGTGTTGTAGAGTCACCAAGTTGGCCAAAAGCTGCATCTTGGTCCCTCTTGACTTGGAGTATGTCAGTCACTCTGTGCTCTGGTTGCCTCATAAAGGGGTGAATAATATGTTTCTCCGTGAGGACTCAATAAGGTGATAGCCCTATGGCAGTTGGAAAAGTGCCAGGTGTGTGAGAAATGCTCCAAATTATTAACTATTGTTCTCCTAAAAGAGTAGAATTATGAGTAGCAGACAGTAAGGTGAGGAAGAGGATGGAGAGAGGGTGGCTAATGAAGTCTACATGGGGGAATAACTTTAAAAGCTGTATAGCACACTACAGCAAATAGAGTCAACAACAATTACTTGTAGGTGTGATAGAGCAGATACAGAGGATTGTCTAAGTTAAAGGAATGAAAACACACAACTATTATGTATTAAATAAAAATTAACGTTTCCAATATTAATGCACCTCTCTGGCACAGCAGAAGCATTTTCCCTATAAAAAACGAGCATGAGACATTTCTGTGGGTGAAATGAGTCAATTTAAACCAGATTAGATTAAACACAGGTTTATTGGGAAGCTGGTTTTAGGCGTATTAACTGGCCTCAAGACCTGAGGCTGAGGAGTCGCCATGGAAAGAGAAAGAGGGGAGAAAGAAGAGAGAGAAAGAGCAAAAGAGAGAGAAGGAGAAGAAGGGGGAAGCCCACAATGTGTAGATTATAGAGCAAAGAGCCTTTGAGGAAAGGGCAGCCCAGCCCCTAGGCTAGAAAGCTCAGGGTTGGGGGCAGGGTATACCAGGTAGGGATCAAGGGATCCAGAGAGAACCTGGAGGCCAGGTATGCTTTGGTAGGTAAAATATGCACCTCAGGCCTTTGTTGGGGACTCTCAATCCAGACAACTATCACTAGGCCACATCAAAACAATGGGTTTGAGGCTCCGTAAGTGAGTTCAGTCACCAGAACCCGTGTTAAAAGGACATGCGTGGGGGCTCGCACTTGTAATCCCAGCGCTGTGGAGGCAGATCTTTGCTGCATACTGGAAAGACAACACACCCTCATTACAGGAGATCCTGGCCAATGAGAGACCCTATCTCAAAGTTGGAATTGGGGGTGGGGATAGTGGTTGGAATCTCTGGTCTCTGTTTTTTATACACATACACACTCAAATTAATGATGTCATGTACTTTTATTTATTTATTTATTTATTTATTTATTTATTTAAATCAAATCGTAATTTTTACTTATTCACACAGGGGTTATAAACACAAAAAGGCAGGACGTCAGGAAGGGGATGACACTGGAGCATAAGTGTTCAGGGGGAGTACAGATATCTTTCAGAACAGGGTATCGACTGGGTGAAGGTTCAGGGGACAGGTCACTATGACTCTGCCTATGATTCACTTGTTCTTATCTAAGTTGGTACTATCCACCAAGGGTACCTATTTACAAGATCTATGACTACTCAGGCTGGTAAATTCCCACAAAAGCTGCCTCATTACAATAGCTTATAGCCATCTGTTTCAGTGTTCTTCCACAGAGACCCAAGACTTTGTGTTAGCATGTATGTATGTCAGGCCTATTGCTGATTTTTAGGCCTATGGCTGATTTTAGGCCTTCAGTGTATAAGCAGGGCTGCCCTTGATATCTTCTCCCTTCTCTAAGTATAGAAGGGCTGTGGCAATTCTAATCTTTCGAAGGTGGGATAGAGGCCTGACCTCCAATAATTGAAGGTGACCTTGTAATGGCTCCAGTCCTCCTGTCCTTGTCCAGTGAGGCATGAGGGCCCTACCAGATGTCATGTACTTTAAGCAAGTTATAGCAAAGAATTTTTACACTAGCCTAGCTGGGGTTCAAGCTCAGCTTTGTAAACTCAGCTCTTCTCTCCTTAGATCTCATGCCATGAACCTTGTCTTAGTTAGAGTTTTACTACTGTGAACAGACTCCCTGACTAAGGCAAGTCTTATAAAAGACAGTATTAACTAAGACTAGCTTGCAGGTTCAGTCCATTACCATCAAGGCAGGAACAAGGCAGCATCCAGGCAGGCATGGTGCAGGAGGAGATGAGAGTCCTACATCGTCATCTGAAGGCTGCTAGTAAAATACTGGCTTCCAGGCAGCGAGGATGAGGGTCTTACAGCCCAAACCCACAGTGACACACCTACTCCAACAAGGCCACACCTTCTAATCATGCCACTCCCTGGGCCAAGTATATACAAACCTAGTGTCTGAACAGGAGTTAGATGTGTGTTCCTCAGAGGTCTGTAGGATTCCATCTCCCTCTTCTTGCTGCATTTGCCTATTCTAACTTCTTAGCTTGACTCCTGGTGAGCCACCCAATGCCTACACTTCATTCTTTCAGTTCTGTGTCATGGGGTGTTTATGTTTCCCTTACAGTCCATGTGTCGGAATCCTAATTTCCAGTGTGACAGTATTATCAGAAGCAATTAGGTCATGACATTAGTGTCCTTATAAAAAAAAAAAAAAAAAAACATGGCAGCTTGTTTTGTCGTGGCAATAACTAATCACCTTCTCAAGTCGCCCCACCCCCGCCCTATCATCTAATGCCTTGATAATTAGCATTCAGTAAAAGAAACTGGGGGTAACAGAAGGATTCAGACTAGAGCATGGGCATGCACTATGTAAATTATGATTTTATGACATTTCTATGTTTGGGGGTGTAGCAGTGTGTGCATTCACATGTTCAAAAAGCTTTGTGGAGACCAGGGGACCTATTCCACCATGTGGGGCCATGGAATGAAATTCAGGTGTCAAACTTGATGGTAAGGTCTCTTAGCTTCTGAGCTCTCTCACTGGTCCTAGGGTGTTTGAAAAACCACCCTGGTGTGCTTTATAAAATAGTTTGGAAGCATTTGGATGCTCAGTTATGAGATCAGAAGTAATGCAGGCAATACCAATGGAGCCAAAGATTCAGAGGTAAAGATAAAAACTAGAGGATTCAAAGCTTTCTGTGTCTAAGAGAAGGGCAAGAAACACAACACCTACAGAGATGAAACCTAATCCAGAGAAGCAGACTTAGTTAACGACATGAATAACATAGGATCTACAAGGCACTCAGTGAGAACTATACAGGAGACTGCTAGGTGTGCATCTGTAATAGTAAAGCACTGTTGGCACTTTACTAGCTGGGCAGTTACAAGGGTGCTCAAGGTTAGTAGGCAGACTCATACCAGAAGGCCTAAATGGATATGCTCTCTATTCAGATGTATCCCTGCTGGTTTGTTTTTTCTCCACCCCCTACCCCTTATTGACTGGATTAGAAAATCACAAGTAGCTAGGTACCCCTGGTACCACTGCCCAACTTGGTGTTCTAACTCTCTCTGGTTGATCCTCATGCCTAAGGTTTCCATGTTGTACTTCACAGTAATCTAAATGGTTAGAAGCATTCTGTGGAGGCCAGCCTTCCAGTAGAATTGAATGTGTTAATCCTAGATCAAAGCCCCCTGCCATAGACATTCCAGTGTGCTCTGTAACTCTTCCTCCTGAGTGATGCAAATGTCTAATGATCTATGTGAAAAAAGTGTTCTTGAGTTAGGACAATGACGTTATGAGGCATCCTATGGACTACTTAATTTTTACCATTTATTCATTACATGTATATGAGGCATTTCTCTACACCTAGGTTATATGGTAGGCTCTGGAAATAAGGTCAAGGTTTGAAAATCAGGTCTTGCCGAGAAATTAGTCTGCCCCCTCATATCAAAGTTATACACCTCACATAGATATCGAAACCAGAGTTTTGTAAATAGGGCATTTTACTTGCATAGTGTTCCTGGGGAGTGCAATATAAGCAGAATGATCTTAAAATATGCATGAATCCAGCCTTTACAGGACCAAGGACCTCCTCTCCCATCTATGCCCGACAAGGCCGTCTTCCACTACATAGAGAGCTGGAGCCATTGGTTCTTCCCTATGTGCTCCCAGGCTGGTGGTTTAGACCCTGTCGAGCTCTGGTTGGTATTGTTGCTCTCCCCATGGGGCCACAAACCCCTTCATCTCCTTCAGTCTTCTCTCTAACTCCTCCACTGGGAAACCCTGTGATCAGTTCAATGGTTAGCTGTGAGCATACACCTCTGTGGGAGTGGGTGAGTGGGTGGGGGTACATCCTCATAGAAGCAGGAGGAGGGGAGATGGTAGAGGAGGTTTCTGGGTGAGGGGGGAATGGGGATAATATCTGAAATGTAAATAAAATATCCAATAAAAATTTAATTTAAAAAATATGCATGTATGCTTATTTTCATATTATCATATATTCAGTATTATAGAGTACAAGATGTGTAAACTACTATAATCACTTGTGTATAATTAATGAATGTAGACACAATGAGGATCCATACTCAAATATTTCATGAGCTACTTTTAAAAACAAGTGACTTTGAGCAGTCAAGATGAATTAGTAGGTAATGCTGCTACATAGCCATATTGACTGAATTCAATGTCTACACCAAAAAGAAAATTGACTCCTATAAGTTGTCTCTTACCCTGCATGCATGGCATGGCATGTATGTGAACCACTTCTCTTTTAAATAATAATGATTACTATTGTTATTATACATATGTTTTCAGAATAAGTGACATTAATGTTTTAAGTCCTTTCAGGAGCATTCAGTGAGTTATCCCCAGATTGTACGAATGTGGTTTGTTTGCTAGAAAACCTATGTATCAGTTTTATGTAAACCTATGACTTAAGAAATCTCCAAACCTAAGGATGTAGAAACTAGAAATGATTACCCACAATCCTTTTCAGAGCTGTCACAAAATATCAGCACAAGCCACATACAATCTCAAGTTCTGTTTCTTCTTTTGTGAGGACCAACTAAACAAACTTTATTATCTACTGTTTTCACCCCCAGTATCTTGGAAGAGGAAAATTTAGGATGTGGAGACTTTGAGGAGGGAGTAGCTAAGGGAGCCATTAGGTCAGTGAAATGACAGGCAGAGGAGTGGCAGCGGACAGACAGGGAAGGCACAGGAAAATAAACATGTCATAACAACGCCTTAGTGAACTCAGCATGGTGGAGGCACTGTTCCAAATGAGGACCAGAGTCATTAAGGAAGGAGTCTCTGATGGGAATGTTCTACTCCATTGTTCAGGAAATCAGGTCATTATTTTTATATTTGAGAAAAAACATCCATTGGAACGAAACAAAACAAAAGTTTAAATTAAAAACAAAAGTATTGTTACTACCCATTGTAAATTCCATACAGTGACACACCACACACACATACACATATACATTAAGATGGGGAAACATTTTTAAGCAGAAAAAATAATGTTTTTTTCCAGATTTTAAAAGATCCAAATCACCAATGTTGACAATTCTTTCTTTTCTCAGGTAAAGAAATTGAAGATGTAAACTTTCTTCATTCAGCAATCCCTTGGCAGGAGCATGTATATAGAGAAAATCTTTTTTTTTTTTTTTTTTTTTTTTGTATTTCCTGGAACTTCTAGGCCAAGGAGAGGCAGGGGAAGGCAACAGAGTAGGAGAGTAAAGTCCTGCCATTAAAGTACCGCAGAAAGTCACAGAAAGTGGCATCTAAACGCTCAGGCGTGGGTGGGGGGTCTCAGGGGATTTGTCTGAGAGGAAAAGACACCAGGCCAATGTTTCTGATGAGTAAAATGTGCTTGTCAAAGAGGTCAGGGAATTCCAGTTAGAAGAGAAAGCAGCCCAAAAGCACAGACAGGAGGAAACCCCAGAGAATCTAAATGACTTAGCAAAGGCATTTTGATACCAGAGTTAGTACTAGAGGCCCCATTTCTCTCTTTGTAGGCTTCTCCTAGCACACATATAAATGGATCCATGATTTCCCTGCA
This sequence comes from Mastomys natalensis, assembly GCA_021653895.1. Taxonomy (NCBI): domain Eukaryota; kingdom Metazoa; phylum Chordata; class Mammalia; order Rodentia; family Muridae; genus Mastomys; species Mastomys natalensis. Next base: position 748,136 of record JAJTUV010000425.1, on the reverse strand, counting down.
ATGGTGAAGCAAACACTCACCTGCTGCTATAGTTTGGAGTTTCAAAGATTTTTGTTGTTGTTATTGTGAATAGTGGGCAGAGACTGCAGATGACAAAATCTTCTGTAGTTAGCTAGCTTGACTTGTCCTTACCCACTAGGCTCTTAGCTACAGTCTCTTTTCGCTGACTACTGTCTTTGAACTAAGGCACTGTGTGGGAAAATCTGGGGGGCCACAGCAGCTGCCTGGAGTTTTCCAGGCAGCCTGTCTCTCGTACTGGAGGAAGGTCCCAGGTTCCAGTGGCTGGAGGCTTCGGTGGCAGCAGGCCCGGCAGGCCCCAATGATACGAGGAAGTCTTTGGTTCCAAAAGGGTTTATTATTATGGCGGATGGTGGATGGATCTGGATGTACCCCCCCAAACTCAGGGCAGACCTGGGTTAAGTAGGGAGGGAGAAGTAGGAAGGGTCTGGGGAGGAATGCTTAATTGGCTCTGCCCTCTGACCTTCATTAGTATGTAAATCTCTAGGGCCTGAGGCCTGTAGTTACACCCTCTACCTGTGCACTTTGGGAGGGGCTGTAATGGTCTACGTGACTGAACAATGTAGGTCTATGGAGATTGGACTGCTTGTTAGGACCCTGAGTTCTGGGGACGTGGCCGAACTCCTGCCGTTTCTCCCTTGGAGTCTCAGGGTTCTAGGCCCATGCCCAGCCAAGAACCAGGATACCCTTACACAGTCCCACAGCACTGGTTTTCACGGTCTCTACTTGCTTTACATTCGTGTTTGTGTTCTACATAAAGAGATAGGAAGTATATGGTGGTACTTGTCACATAAGGACAGCATGGCTGAACATCAAACAGAAATGGTTTTAATGAACGCAGTGAACAGTAAACAAGTCTTTGATTCATATACAGAAATACAGTGATGAGACTGGTGTGGAAGTAGATGAACCGAGATGCCGAGAAAATGACAGCTGGATCACTGGCCTGCTGAGGCTGCTATTATAACCTTAGCATGATTTTCATGACCACATATTGCAAGTGACAGAGGAGATGGGGACTCCTGAACTCACTTAGATTCTCGGATAAAGATACGTTATATCTAGCATTTAAACTAGTACTGTTATTTCTCAAAATCCTAAATTAAAAAATAAATAGTAAACAAAATGTATGGGATTGTAACTAAACTATGTAGTTTGCTTCCTCCTGACACTTGTTTTGCTCAAGACCTAAATGCTTAGAGCATGAAATCTCCTCCCAGTGCTCATAGGTTTAAAGCTTGGACCCAAGTACAATGTTCAGAGGTAGGACTCTGAGAAAAGGAGTGAATCACGAGGGATGTAAGTGATCAGTGGAACACCCAGTTGATATAGATGTGTGATTTGGTGGCTCTCTTAAGATGAAGTAGAAACTAGAAAAGAAAGCATAGGTGGAAGGAAGTAGGTGGTTGAAGACATGCCTTCTGACTTTGTGGTAATTTGTATGAGAATAGTCCCCTTTTTCACACATTTGAGTACTTGGTCCCCAGTGATGACATAGTTTGAAAAGGATTAGGAGGTATGTCATTGGGCGAGGGGTTGAAGTTTTCCAAAGATTTGTGTGATTTCTAGTGCTTGCTCTCTCTGACTCATGCTTGGAACCTGGGAGAATGGAGCCCATAAATGAGGTGACTAAAGTCACATGCAATAGCCAACTTTATTCAGAGCATCAGACATTGATACTCAGAGGGTTAAGAGGAGTCACATAAGTAAAGTGTAAATCACCAGGGCAAGCTACACTTGGCAGGCAAGCCACACATGTCAAAAATCTGTTTTTCCCAGAGAGACATGTAAAGAGATAACAATAGCAATGTGTCATAATAATCTGAACTACACTCAATCTTATCAGCTCCTTAAGGAGCACAGAAGCATAATCCGAGAACAATTCCATGTTTTTTGAAGAAACTGAGGTCACAAGACTTGTCTGTTTTCTTGGTGTTTTCTCACGAGCATTCAGCATTCTCCTCACAGGACATCATTCTCAAGCCATGTTCTGACACCTTCCCTCCACCATCATGGACTCTAACCTTAGCTAAACTAAATACTTTGTGCTATAAATTGCCCTTGTCATGGTGGTTTTTTTTTATTTTTTGTTTTGTTTTGTTTTGTTCAGTAATAGAAGAACAAGGTAAGAAAAGCCCTTTCTCGTTTGCTTCCTGCCCACAATGAGGTGAGTGGTATTGCTTTTCCATACTTTCTTGCCCTATGAAATACTACATCATGGCTCAAACTTATGAAGTCAGACAATATTGGCTTGAAGCCTCTGAATCCATGAAGCCCTGAGTCAAATCTTTTTAAAGTTGTTTGCTTCAGCACTTTATCACAACAGGAGTGAACGGACTGCCACAGAGGCTTATCCTATGTTCTCCATTCTAAATTCTTAGCAAATCTGTGCCAAGCTTTACATAGAAAGAATTTTATTTATTCCATTCATTGCACATATGATCAATGTAGTCCTCTTTACTCCAGGAGACACAATTCCACCCCTGTACTCACTGCCCCTCAGAATGATTTAGGCTACAGTGAGACATGTAAGGTTATTTACTGCAGTATTAAGATTAATACCACTAATAAAAATCACAGCAAGAACATTTCTTCAGTTTCAGGCAATGTGATAAATTTATGAGAAGAAAAGAAAAAATTGTGAAGTATATGGGAAGAGGTACCTTATACACATCCCAACAATCACTAGAGAGATAATCATAACATTTTTGTTTCTCTTATATCAACAATAGCAGACCATTATAATTAAACTATCCAATCTATAAAATGGCATAATTCCCCTTATCCAAGCCATGTAGAACACTGTAGCCAGCTGAATGGCAACCCCTTAAAAGATAGTCAGCCTCATAATAGCTAGAAGCTGTGCATATCACCTTATTTAATAAGAGTCCTTGCAAGTGTAACTAAGTTGGATATATTGAGATGTAGAGAACACCCTGTATTTTCCATGATACACTGGGTAGCTCTATGTCATCTGACACAAGGTAGAGTCACACAAGAGCAGAAACCTCAATTAAAAAAAAATACCTCCATATGAGTGGCCCATAAGGAAAATTCTTAATTAGTGATGGATGTGGGAGGACCTATCACTTGTGTGTGGTGCAACCCTTGATTGTGGTCCTGGATGCTATAAGAAAGTAGTCTGAGCATGTCACACAGAGCAACTTTGTAAGCAGCATCCCTCCATGCCCTTTGCATCAGTTCCTGCCTCGTTTTCTTGCCCTGGTCTAGTTCCTGACTTGATTTCTTTGGAGATGAATAGTGATATGGATGCATAAGCCAAATAAACTCTTTCCTCATGGTCATGATGTTCCACTGCAGCAATAGTAATTCTAACTAAGACGCACAGATCTGGATTTCACTGGCAAAGATCCTTGTAGTAGACACACAGACATGACAGTGACAGAGGACAAATTGTTGTGAAGATAGAAATAGGGACTGAAACTAAATGGCCAAAGCCAAGGAATCTGGCAACCATCAGAAGCTAGAAAAGGCAGAGGTCAATGTCCCTAGAGACCCTGGATACAGTGTGGCCCTGTCATCACCTCTAAACACAAGTGTTTTTTGAAATATAAAACTGAGGCTATTTGGGTTCCGTGTGTTAGAATTATTTGAATTGAATTGAATTATTTAAAATTGACTGTTTTCTTATCATTACAATAGAAAACTCTAAACTGACATGTGCCTACCCTAACACCATGGCAATTCTTAACGTTAGTCATAATATATATAATATATATATATTATGTTGCTTTAGAATACACATATTTTGTTCTACTCATATTTCAATTTTATCACTGTATATCACTGAATATTAGATATTAATGCATTGCTATCCACATTCTAGAAGTTGAAAGGCTTGACTTTTATCTGAAATTATAGCTAATCAGTATTATTGAGAGTATATCTACATCAGCTATTATTAATTAATTAATTAGTATTCAGATATTATTGAGAGTATATTCTACATCAGACCTCGTGTTAGAATGTATGTTTCAAGCACAAGGTGTTAAATGACTTCTGAACATAAAATGGAAAATAAAGAAACTGAATATTTGGCCTTGTAAAGCTTTGCCTTTCCACATATAATAATAAAGCAAATACAGGTAACCCGATGTAAGTAGAAATAATGATGTATGATGAAAAATGACAAAATGATATGAGTGTGTAGTGTGAGCTTTAATTATAGACACTGCTCTAAATGATCTTCAAAATAAAGTGTGGCAAAGGGACAATAAATAGAAGGCTGGAATGTAATAGAATTTATATGATGATGCATGAGTTAAGACATGTGGCAAGACAGAAGCTGAAGCTTGGAAACCACTTTGAGGCGATGTCCTGGATAAGGGGAAGTTAACCATGGGGAGAAGGAGAGGGAGGACAGAAGGATCAGCTAGTGCAGGTTGCAGGTGAAAGTGGAGGAAGCCCTTTAGGAACCCACAAACTTCAGTCCATCCCATGGTGTGTCTCACAGCATATGTACTTCTCTTACACATTCCACAGGCTCCAGTTATCTCAGAACTCTAGTAAAGGATTATCTATACTAACCTTTCTTCACTCTAACAAGATCATTCATTCAGTTATAACGAGACTTCCCATTTGAAATGTACTTAAAGAGGTTAGTAGCCATTTGATGTCAGAAAAAGCCTGTCTCAAACACATTGAAGAAGGGAGAAAGGAAGGAGGCAAGGTAGGATGTCTAAGAGATTGCTTAGAACAATCGTACAACTTAAGCTGGGCCATCAATATCGCAGACCCTTGCTTCATTCCATAAGCCCCACGGTTTTGACAGAGTACCACAAAGGCTTATTTAAATTTTTTTATATTTCTCTATACCATTGTATAAAGTTATCAATAATAATAGGATTAAACATTCTGTTTTTATTTATTTTTATTTTAGTTTTTATTCTTTAATCTCTTTTTACAGTTCAGTCTTCAGTCCCAACCTGGTCTGCCCCGAAAGGCTCCCATCCCATACCTCCTTTCCCGTCTCCAAAAGGATGTCCATACCCCCACCCCCACCCCCAACCTCACCAAACCTCCCCACTCCCTGGGGCCTCAAGTATCTCGAGGGTTAGGTGCATTTTCTGTACACAGACTTGGCAGTCCTCTACTGTATATGTGTTGAGGGCCTCATATCAGCTGGTGTATGCTGCCTAGTTGGTGGCTCAGTGTCTGAGAGATCTAGGGGTCCAGGTTAGTTGAGACTGCTGGTTTTCCATGGCGCCGCCCTCCTCCTCAGCTTCTTCCAGCTTTTTCCCAATTCAACCACAGGAGTCTCAATTTGTCCATTGGTTTGTGCAAGCATCTGCATCTGACTCTTTTATTTTTTTAAAAAAAAATTTATTTACATAAGTACACTGTAGCTGTCTTCGCACACCAGAAGAGTGCATCAGATCCCATTACAGATGGTTATGAGCCACCGTGTGGTTGCTGGGAATTGAACTCAGGACCTCTGGAAGATCAGTCAGTGCTCTTAACATCTGAGCCTGTATTTAACTGCTTGTTGGGCCTTTGGAGGCAGCCATGTTAGGCTCCTGTCTGCAAGTACACCACAGTATCAGTAACAGTGTCAGGCCTGGGGTTTCCCCTTGAGCTGGATCACAATTTGACTCTATCATTGGATCTCCTTTCCCTCAGGCTCTTCTCCGTTTTTGTTCCTACAGTTCCTTCAGACTGGAACAACTGAGTCAGAGCTTTTGACTGTGGGGTGGCAACCCCATCCCTCCACTTGATGCCCTGTCTTTCTACTGTACACAGACTCTACAAGTTGCCCCTCCCCACTGTAGAGCACTTCATCAAATGTTCTTTCCTTTGAATCCTGAGAGTCCTTCATCTCCCAGGTTTGTGGTACATTCTAGAGGGTTCCCCCACCTCCTATCTCCGAGGTTGCCTTTTTCCATTCTTTCTGCTGGCCATCAGGGCTTGAGTCCTGTTCTCCTCCCACCCCCAATATCTGATCTTGTTCCCCTCCCTCCCTGTCCCCTCATCACCCAGGTCCCTCCAGCCCTCTGTCCTCTAGTGATTTCGTTCTTCTCCCTCCCAAATGCAATCACCAACTTGTCTGCTCCTCTGAAGACACCAAAGTCTGAAGGCCTCCCAGGAGTTTTATTGCAAGCAGGGCAACTGATAAGAGAGCCTCCCTAATAGCCATAGCCGCTGGAATTAAAACATTCTTATACACATCCATACCCTAGGGAGTTTGTCTCCATTCATGAAGCAGATCCATGATTCCCTTCATTTCTTCCACTGTAGCCCTTCTCAGACAGTCACACCACTCATCTCTATAATCTGTGAGGAACTATAAAACACATAACCCAGTAGTTTTCATCACGGTCATGTTCATGAGGAGAAGATAACTTTTTAATACGTAATTTTTCTCTAAATTGACAATAAGACACTAGAAATGAAAATGAGAATATATCAGTTCTTCATTTCTTTTTTCTCCTTTCTGTGGCAACCCATGACCACAGCACCTTAGAGGAGAGAGGGATTATGTGTTTGTTTGGTTGTTTGCTTGGCTGTTTGGTTGGTTGGTTGATTTGGGTCATGGCTTAAAAGAATACAGTTCATGACAATGGGAAGGTGTGGCAATGCAAGCTGAATGTATTCCTTCATATTTCATTCTGGATGATTATCAGAGACAGATGCTCCTGCCTACTGACTTCTTTCTGTTCTTCTTTTTATTCAGTCTGATTCCAGCCTAGGGAACTGTTGCATTAGAATCCAAGATGAGGGGCTGGAGAGAGGACTCCATGGTTAAGAGCACTGCCTGCTCTTCCAGCGGTCCTGAGTTCAATTTCCTGCAACCACATGATGGCTCACAGACATCTGGAATAGAATATATATGAATACAAGGTGAGTCTTCCCTTCTCTCTTAAGCATCTCTGGTCTGGAGTCATCCTCAGTGATACATCCAGAGGTCTCTCTCCTAGGTGTTGTAAATCCAGTCAAGTTGGAAATCAAGATAAGCTATGACAAACAGCATCACTGCTCCTTCCTCTAGAGTGGCCAGGGTTATTCAGTTGCTAGAAATAAACTCAATGAGATAGGTGTCCGGGAAGAAATGTGGTTTAAATTTTTTGTTTAAATTTTGTTTAAGTCATAAAGTGATCTAGCAATGGATTTATGACCTTAGATGAGAAGTTACACTATGATAATAGCATTTCCGTTAAAAGTGACTACTACAGTAAATGTTGGAATGGTTACAATTTTAGGTTTTTTCATTCTCTCTCTCTCTCTCTCTCTCTCTCTCTCTCTCTCTCTCTCTCTCTTTTCCTTCGAGACAGGGTTTCTCTGTGCAGCCCTGGCTGTCCTGGAACTCGCTCTGTAGACCAGGCTGGCCTCGAACTCAGAAATCTGCCTGCCTCTGCCTCCCAAGTGCTGGGATTAAAGGCGTGCGCCACCACTGCCTTGCCAAATATTTATTTATTTATTTATCTATTTATTTATTTATTTTATGATTGAGTTCATTGTCACTGCCCTCGGACACACCAGAAGAGGGCATTAGATCTCATTACTGATGGTTGTGAGCCACCATGTGGTTGCTGGGAATTGAACTCAGGACCTCTGGAAGAGCGGTTAGTCAGTGCTCTTAACTGCTGAGCCATCTCTCCAGTCCCTTCATTTTTTCTTTTTTGAGGGGCAAAATCATCTTTAAATTAATGTGAAGGATGAACCTCCTAAGAATAGCTGTACCTGTATACCCCGCCTCATCCAAAAAAGTGTAAATAGAAAGAACTTTGGTGTTGACTGATGTTGATCTACCTCCTTAGTTAGGAGACTATTTCTTACAGTCATAGTAATCAAATCAACACAATATTGACAAGAAAATAAACCAACAGATTAAGAAATTATATGTATATAAAAGCACATACATATTTTCAAGTATTTTGTCCATAGGTTTCAATATGAAACATACAGTTATTTACTAAATAAATAATTCTGATGTACTAAACTATTGTGATGATTAATCACAGGTGTCAACTTGGTAAGGTTTGGAGTTGACTGAAAGACAAGCCATCAGTGAGGAATTATCTTGATTTAATTAATTAAACAGGGAGAACCCACATTAAGAGTGTGTGGTGAGCCAGCGAATGTGAGACGGCTGAGTTAGTAAAGCACCTGTCACCAAGCCCACGCGGTGGCACCTGAGTCCAATCCACAGGACCCATGTTGTGGAAAAGAGAAATGACTCCCCAAACTAGTCCTATGAAAAAATGCATGCTGTGTCAAGTGTGTGATCCCCATCCTACACAGAGAAATACAATATGAAAATATAGGTTGCGTTTAGGAATATAAATATAAAAAATTTAAGTGATATGAATATAAATGGTTATGAATATGAATATAAATACAAATACATATAAAAATGTGTGTATATTTAAGTAACAGCAATTTTAAAAAGAGGCCATCAATTTAAAAATTTCCTACCTGGGAAGGATTGGAGGGAGGAAACCAAGTGGGAGAAATCATGCAATTATATGATAATTTCAAAAAGTAAAAAAAAAATAAAAAAAAAAAGATAATATGAGTCTACGATCTTTAAAAAGTGTGATAAAAATTTAGGGAAATGAAATATGAGTGACACCATCCCCTGAGTTCATGTCCTGGACTGTGTAGATAGGGGAAAGCAAGATCTCAGTGAGCAACCCTCCTCCCCTGCTTCCTGACTCAGATGCACTAAGACCAGTTTCCTCTAGTCCCTATCTGTCACTACTATTTGCCCTCAGGATCATTGCCACCTACTCTGTCATCACACAACATAAAGCCTTTCGCTCTGAAGTTGCTTTTTGCAAAATAGTAATAAGTAAATATATTATCATAGTAATAAGAAAATAATCAAGACATTTTAATTGGATATTTTATTTATTTACATTTCAGAAATCATCCCCTTTCCCATCCCCCCCTCCCCAGAAACCCCCTATCCCATCCCCCCTCCTCCTTTTTGCTTTTATACCATTTTAATTACATGTAGGTTTTAAGGTCAGTTCTAGGTTGAGGAACTAGCAATACAATAGATGCAAATAGTCAAGGAACAAGCAAGACAATAAACACAAATAGTCAAAGAACAAGCAAGGCAATAAACATAATCATTATTTTTTAAATAATAGACACAATTCTCTCACAAATTTCATGTTAACTTGACACAAGCTAGAGTCATTTGGGAAGTGGAACTACAACTAAGAAAATGTTCCCCCAAGATTGGCTTGTGGGCAAGTCTGTAGAGAATTTCCTTATGTAGAGACTGATGTGTGAGGAACAGCTCCTATTGGAGAGCAGGGTCCCTGGGCTGGAGGTCCTGGGTGGTATAAGAAAGCAGGTTGAGCAAATCTTTAGGAGCAATCTAGTAGGCAACATTCCCCCATGGCCTCTGCATCAGCGACTGACTCCATGTTCCTGCCTTGAGTTTCTGCTGTGACTTTGTTCAGTAAGGGCCTACAATTTAAATGTATAAGTAAATCTTTGATTGCAAAATAAGACCATCTAGTAACTTTAAGCATAACAAAACTAAATAGAAACCTTCTTACTATGTCAGAAAACTAGAATGTTTTTATCTATACCTTTCTGCCAACTGTAACTTTCCACCAAAATATAATTCCCATGAATAAATGAGGTTACATGTACCGTGTTGTTTATGGCACTATTGTACTGAGAGAACACAAATAGAAATAATGTGGCTAATAACTCAATTAAATGTATTAGATCACAGTCCACATGACATATTAGTATGCAGTCACTAAAGAAAAAGAATTAAAGTTCAGTTGAAACAATTCCCATGGATGTTGTTAAGCTGCAACAACAAAATGCAAAGACATGCATCTAGCATAGCATTTTACAGAACATAGACCCAAACAAACAAGAGAGTATTAGGTACAGATGTGAATAAATACTCATGCTTGTGTATTATGTAACTTCAGGGACTCTATTGACCCAAGGGAAGCAGTTACAATATGCCAGTGATATACGCTTGTGCAGTTGTTTGCAACATGGATGGAATGTGCTTTGGGGTGTAAGCAGATACAAATATACACAAAGACAAAAATAGACTTAAATATGACTGGTTGTATGTAAAGACACTGATATGTACAGTCCAGGTTACTGACATTTGTTACTCTGGACAACAAGAAACACGCTCAAGAAAACATATTACTTTAGTGAAAGAACATTGGAGAAGGGGAGAAAAAGAAACAGAAAATGACTATAAATGTATTAACACCTAAGCGGTACGCTAGACCTGCATAGTCATATATAAATACTAAATAATTACACACTAGCCATTTCTAAAATGAACTATTATAAAATTGACTAGTAATATTTATTGAACATTTTTATTTCATGCCTCCTACTTCCTTATCACTTCACCAGGGCCAACACATGAGGGTGATCCTGACTGTCTATGCAAATTTAATTCATAGGCTTATTTTTTCTCAAGTCTCCTCACATTGATTTGTTTGAATTGAAAGCATTGATTTGTTTATTGGTCATTTATCCATTCCTGTATGGATGTCCTTCATTTCTTGCTTATTGTAGCAGAGTCTACATGCTTTTCTATTTGCCCAATTATTAACATGAATTGAAGTGTGTGCCCTATTGGTTTATAAAAAGTTATTCTAATTTTGATGGTATAAAAACATTAACATTTACACGAATCATGTCTGTAGGTTAAGAAACGGAACACGATCTACATGTGTCTTCTGGCTCTGGGTTTCTCAAAAGATAACAATCAGCAATCATCTCTGAGATCAATGGAAAGAACTCAGTTCCTAACTCACTCGTGGTACTAACAACCAAATTCAGTACTTGATGTGTGCTTGGGTTGTGGCTCTTTCTGTAAGTTGTATGACACCTAACCAACAGGCAGCAAGAGGGCAACAGAGACTGCCAGGAGGACCGAGTTCAAAAGAGCATAGTCTTCAGGAACCTAGTTACAACAGCACCATCAGTCACTTTGCTACACTCTGTTTGGTGAATCATTACTTTACTGGATCAACACTGCACTGGAGACCATGAAATACCCCAGGGAGTGAGCATCCGCAGCCTCCTGGGAGGTTCATCAGAAGCTTGCACACAGTGTGTTTAAGCTGCTGTGACATCAATGTGACTCTTCACTGTCTGCCTGTGGCAGATGCTTCAGGACTTTACAGCCCTGTTTTTAGAAAACAACAGTAACAAGTTTCCCAAATTTGTACCTTAACAACTTTATTGTGATGGGTTGCTTTTGTGTATTCCTTTGACAAAATCTTTGCTCAACTCAGATCACAGACTTTCTGTTTGTCTGTTAATTTTAAGTAAATTGTATTTTAAGTAATTTAAACATTATTACATATGAATATTTTAAAATTTTTTTTGCTATTTTTTAATATCTGAAAGATATGCTTTGACAATTCATCACTAATTTTTGTTTTGCTTTTCATGATCCATAAAGCTAAAATTATATCAGTTCTTTTTATGCTTTTAAGGAATCAATGTTTCATTAAAAACATATTTACTATTTGTTTAAGTCGTTTCTAGTACCTTGTTTCTGTGAATATTGGAGTCACTTTTCTCTATTTTCCCAGGTTTCTAATTTACATTGTTGACTCAGAACTTTCTTTTTTATTATTTTATACTCATTCTTTCACTTATTTTCCTCTCTCTCTCTCTCTCTCTCTCTCTCTCATTCTCATCTCATCATGATCTCTTCTAACTTGCTCTCTAGACAAAGGCTGCCTTAAATCCCTGCTCCTTCCTCTGCCCTCAATTACTCCTCTTACACGTATAAACACTCCAAGCAATTGTCGTTTCTCAGAACACTGCTTCAGCTAACTATCACGGTAGTTGATATAATATTCAGTTAATTTATTTTCACTTTTCATTGCTATATTTATACATGATTTAAAAGTAACCTGTTCGATTACTAACGTTTATTGCTCTCAGATATGCTATTTTTAAGCTTATAATAATTTTACATTATTCCATTTTTTAAACATATGGAATATTGTATAGTTGTCTTTCATATTGGTAAAAATATACTCTTTCTCGAATATAATGTTCGGAAACTATCAGTTGCTTAAATTTGTATTATTCTTCCAATATTCTTTGTGTTTATTTGTTTGTGTCTGGTTTTTCTGTAGCCTTAATACTCTCGTTAGTGACTGCACTTCTTCTGTATGCCAATATTTAGCTGGATGTAGCACAACTCTGAAGTCCCTTTTACAAACCTCAGTTGTCTCTTTGATTGTTAACTCCACTGTTAACCTTTTGAGGTGAACTACTGATCCTAGACTCCAAAAAGTCAGCATTTCCATGTTCACTACTTGTTACAGAAACACAGGATTCTTCAAAGTCAATATTCTGATATCTGTGCTTATGCCTTAAGGTCTGTCTATGAGACTTGGGGCAAGGTGAAATAATTTAAGAATGGAATGCCTTGTGGGCTTTGCTATGAAATATAAAGTCCTTTTGATCTGATTCAGGAATCCTATATTTTCAACTAGCGTTTGGAAAACAATATCTGGCTAATTTAATGTTCTGTAGAGGGGAAAAGTTAAATTACAGACACTATAGTTTTCTTCTATAGTGATAGAGTTATTTGTTTCTTCTCTTAATTCTATTAATTTTACATTCTATAAGAAGCCATATTATAGTCTAAGTAGAAAGGACAGGCAGGTGTCCTCTAGGAGATTATGGGAAAACATCATAAGCTTTATGTTCTGACTTCCCAAATTAGAAAGACCATGTGATCTCTTGGAGTTTTACCTTTCTATTCTTAATTGAACTAGACCCACAGCTCAGGAGATCTGATACACCCTTCTAACATCCATGGATACCTGCATACATTTTGTATACACACACATAATATAAACACAATTACATTAAAATTTTAAATAAACACATTCTCAGTATGAGTTAAAGATTCTTTATTCTTATAAACCCTTTAGTAGAAGTCAAAGCTGGAATAAGTTTCCCAAAGTTCCTAAGTTCTGCAAGATATAAATGAATTTTTAGACATTTAACCAAGTAGAAGGAACCAAGAGTTCCATCAACTACGAGAATCTGAAATGACTTAAACTCACAATGGGAATACAACATATCCTACAGTTTTCCAAGAAAAAAAATGAAGATCAGTTTCATACTAAGAAAATCAGAAGAATTATTTGTGTTATTTTATGTGTTTTGGTATTATTACAGAGCTATCAACAAAATGTGTATAGTATTAAGATATACAGCAGTGTCTCTGACTCCAGCAACATGCACAAGTCCTGCACAGTTTGAAGCCAGCACTGAGAGGGGGAAGTGGACACAGATAGGGCTTGACCTCCTAATCAAGAAGCTATCTGCAATTGATATCTACTGATAGAGAGACAATAAAATCCATTTTTACTGGGTTCACTGGGTATATCAACCACACGCTAAACCAAGCTCTATACCTAGGAGTAGCTGGCCAATACAAATGATCTCAATGACGCTTTTGTGAATGTTTTCTTTCATTTTTATGTGTGGACTTTGGGTTTGTTTGTTTGTTTGTTTTGTCTTACTACTCTTTGGTCTGTTTATTTGATTTTAATTTTTGTGGTTTTATGATATTTTCAAAAAGACAGAGCCTCTCTAGAAAAGTAGAGTATTTAGGGCCCACTGGCATAATTGAATCAAATTTCACAATAGAGTGAAATACAAACCACCAACTATTTTTTTTAATTTAATTTTTATTGGATATTTTCTTATTTACATTTCAAATGTTAACTCCTTTCCCTATTTCTCCTCCGGAAACACCTTATCCCATTTCTCCCTCCCCCTGCTTCTATGAGGGTGCTCTCCCACCCACCTACCCATTTCAGTCTCCTCTACCTGGCATTTCCCCACACTGGGGCATCGAGCCTTCACAGGACCAAGAACCTCTGCTCCAATTGATGCCCCACAAGGCCTTCCTCTGCTACATATGCGGCTGGAGCCATGGGTCCCTCCATGTGTACTCTTTGGTTGGTGGTTTAGTCCGTAGAAGCTCTGAGGGGTCTGGTTGGCTGACATTGTTGTTCTTTCCTATGACTTGGCAAACCCGTTCACTACTTCAGTCCTTTCTCTAACTCCTCCATTGGGGACTCCATGCTCAAGCCAATGGTTGGCTGCGAGCTACCGCCTCTGTATTTGCCAGGCTCTGGCAGAACCTCTCAGGCTTCTGTCAGCAAGCACTTCTTGGCATCCAAAATAGTCCGGGTTTGGTGTCTGTATGTGGGATGGATTCCCACGTGGGGCAGTCTCTGGATGGCCTTTCCTTCAGTCTCTGTTCCACACTTTGTCTCCATATTTCCTCCCATGAGTATTTTGTTCCCCCTGTCTGTGAATTATATCTTGGGTATTACAAGCTTTTTGGTTAATATCCACTTATCAGTGAGTACATACCATTTGTGTTCTTTTGTGACTGGGTGACTTCACTCAGGATATTTTCTAGTCCCATCCATTTGCCTAAGAATTTCATAAATCTATTGTTTCTAATAGCTGAGTATTACTCCACTGTCTAAATGTACCACATTTTTTGTTCGTTCCTCTGTTGAAGGACATCTGGGTTCTTTCCAGCTTCTGGCTATTATAAATAAGCCAGAACATATGCTATGAACATAGTGGAGCATGTGTCTTTGTTATATGCCGGAGCATCTTTTAGGTATATGCCCACGAATGGTATAGCTGGGTCCTCAGGTAGTACTATGTCCAATTTTCTGAGGAACCTCCAGATTGATTTCCAGAGTGATTGTGCCAGCTTGCCATCCCACCAACAATGGAGGAAGTGTTCTCCCCTTTTCACATCCTTGCCAGCGTCTGCTGTCACCTGAGGTTTTGATGTTAGCCGTTCTGACTGGTGTGAGGTGGAATCTCAGGGTTAAAACCACCGACTTTTATACTCAAGACTTAGAGTTAATGTGATCAGGACTTCAATGGCATCTACTCCATGGTACAGTCCTCATTTTCTTCATGTTCTCTTTGTCCTCCTTCTGTTGTTTCTACCTCTTTATCTCCCCCTTCTTCCTCTTCCTTTTGTTCTTAGTCATCTCCTTCATTCCTTGGTCAGGTGATTGATCTCAGGAAATAAGTTATACTACCTATGTGCCCTAT
Source organism: Mastomys natalensis (assembly GCA_021653895.1). Taxonomy (NCBI): domain Eukaryota; kingdom Metazoa; phylum Chordata; class Mammalia; order Rodentia; family Muridae; genus Mastomys; species Mastomys natalensis. Next base: position 733,028 of record JAJTUV010000425.1, on the reverse strand, counting down.
CACTGCATTCTAAAGTCACTTCACAACCAAGATCACATCATTCTTTTTTGTTTGGTTTTTCGAGACAAGGTTTCTCCGTGTAGCGCTGGCTGTCCTGGAACTCACTCTGTAGACCAGGCTGGCCTCGATCTCAGAAATCTGCCTGCCTCTGCTTCCCAAGTGCTGGGATTAAAGGCGTGCACCACCACTGCTAGGCCACATTATTCTTACTAGTTGTCATTCATACTATTTGTGTGATTAATAAATATAGAAGTAGTATATATTTAATTCTCCTGCAAATGTAAGACAATACCAATGTGAAATAAATCTATGATATCATTCTATGAGAAAATGCTTACTCTGTTAAGGGAAAAGTATTTGTATCTGAGGAAAGGAGTTCTTATTTTAAACTCCTTACAAATTTGAAAAAGCCATGGGTATGAATGTTGAGAAAAAATAAACAGAGACTAAGAAGTGTTTTGCATCCAATTTGTGTTTTAAAGAAAAGTATTCATAATTACATATGGTTGATGACATGTTCTTTCTTTACCCCAAATGTTCTGATTCTATATGTTACTCAATTTTATTAGACCATTTCTAGAGTTTTTTTTTTCTTTAAATAAAATATTTTCCCAGACCAGGCACAAAATATAAGTAAAGAGTAACTTCTTTTGACATTTCATACTGATTTGCAGAAGTCTTCCTCAGCTTTTTATATTATCCATCTACGAAGCGGAAGGCTTAAGGAAGCACTCTGAAACACAAAGCACAAAACAGCCAGCTTTTAGAGATCCAGAGTCGTGAGGATCTTACACTTGGAATTCTTTCTGTTCCTTGAATGGTACCTGATCAGTAATGGGAACACTAAATATTTTTGATTGGAGACAAGTGAATGTCCTCAAGTGTTCATTATGTTACCTTTTGTGTAGATAATCTCACATATTAGGAAAGCTTTGAAAATAAAGGTACAGTACAGAATAAAATAGTAGAATAATTTTTTTTTTTCAGAAAAAGGTATCAGACAAAGCTTCTCATCTAGATGGAAGTCACAAATTTAGAATGATTCAATGTCCTTTCCTTACCTTGGAAGGGTGTCACCTCGTGCCAGTATTGCCTGTTCTGAAAACCATCCCATACTGAATCCTTTAACCCTGAGATTCTCTCTAATGGTAAAATTCATATCGTGGCCAAGCCTTTAATGTTACAAAATCTTTCTTAGTTGATGATAAAACACATACCCAAACTATTTCTTCGAACTGCACACAGTGTTGATGTATATTGGTTATATGGACCCACAAAAAAACATTCCAGTTACATAGCTTCCTCTGAATTCATCATTCTCTTGTCATTTTAGTATTTAAATTCACCCTTGTATTTCAACAGAAATGGAAAGACAAAGGGAAGCAAGAAAATAGAAATGACAAAGAGACAGAAGCATGTCTCCTAACTCCTACAAAAATTGTCAAGTTTCCCCTCTCAATGAAGAATGATGACATTCTAAAAACTACAGAGAGACAAATGTTCTTTGAAAGTTGGAACCCACCAGGCAAATGAGAACTGAGATCAGGTTGACATTATATGACATGAAAGTTAATTTTTGAGAGTAAGTAGGATTTTAAAATTTCTTTCAGTCATTTCTAAAAATTATTTTAGCATTGAGCCAATGTTCTCACATAACACATGACTTAAAAAAAAATCAGAAAACAAGTTAACTTTCATAGTATATATTTTCCTTATTTTATATAAAATGTATTTATACACAGCATTAATTCATATAACTTGATTCATTAAACATCTAGAAAATACATGCTATAATTCAGGAAAAGAGTTAAGTAGTAGGAAGAATTTCAGAAAAAGATATTATGCCTTAAACATCTTAACAATAAATTAAAACTAACAAGAAGTAGAGCTTACAAAAGAGATAAAGCTGACAACATGAAATGGTTTGTGCAAGCACACAGCATACTGAGATATCTCAGAAACAACCATGCACCAACAAAACAGGGGCCTGTCATGCTGTGAGATGCAGCTACATTTTCCTCAAAAGGTTGTTTCCACCTTGCCATTGTCTCTTGGCTCAATCATTAGTGTCATAGAAAATAAGTTTTATTTTGTCACCAGCTTTACTCCTGCCAATCTGCTTTATGTTCTTCCAGGAAGAAACTTTTCATGCTGCCTATGGCTAACCACAACAAAAAGATTAATGTAGCATAGTACAATCATAATTGTAGCCCTTCCTTGTAGGTGGAGGAAGGAGGATGTCATCATGAGTTCAAGAACTTATGGCCTACATAATCAGGCTTTGTCCCCTTCTGTACCCAAAATGAAACAAGATGATAACTTATTTTTTCTAAAGAGACTTCTAAAAGATATCCAGATAATACATTCTTTCTCCTATTACCAGACCCTTTTCTCTTTGTCTCTGTCTTTTAACCTTTCTCCTAATAGTGAATCTGAGATGCTGCCATAAAATGTCTGGACTCTAGCATATGTCTTCTTTCTGAGGACTCAGATCTCTATGGAAGAAATGTTAACTGGAAATAAAACAATGGCAAAATGTGGGAAACCTTCAATAAAGAAATGATAAGAGAAATAAAGAAATGGTAGCAGAAAACAGTTGAGGAAAGATAATAGTTTTCCTAGAGAAAGTGAAGATAGTCAAAGTCCACACTGGTACTGTGCCTTCCAAGGTGGATTCCATCTTTACAGAGTCTCTTCCTCAGAAGAAGTAATTCAAATGATCCATGTCATCCCACAATTCTCTTTATTTCCTGTTCTCTCACCAAAGAGCCATGGAAGAGCACAATGGTCAGAAAAACCAGAAGGAAGCAACTCACAGTCCCCTGCTCTCTAGTTTGTAAGACTGGAAAGCAAGGATGGCATGACCGCAAAACTGGATACCATCACATCTTCCTACTAGGGAATTTCTATACAATACATTATGATATGGTGTCACGGGCAATGAAATTGCAAAAATGTCCAGTTTTGAGTTTTCAGTTCTTAGTGTCAAGTAAGTGAAAAGAAATTTACTTCAAGAGAGCCTACAGATTTGACAATGATGAGGAATACGAGTCATGGACTCTCCCAATGATCTTGATTAATCTATGACTGATCACCTCCTAGGAAGGAAAAGCAAAGCTTCCCCAGTGCTCAGATCTGCAAATGAACATAGTTTTCTTTTTCATTTTCCTTCTACCAGCACATGCCCAGCACTTGTTATTTAATACTTTGACTATTGAAATAGTTTCCTATAGTTTCGAAGGTTTCCTGTGTGTCTTTTTTTTTTTTTCTTGTCAAGCCATTAGAGTATCAAAGACTTAAGTTTTCTTGATAATTCAAAGTATGGTGAGTCCATTTAGTACTATCCTATCTAATGGTTCATTCAAGATAGATCTCACAACCTTCAACCTGTGATTTCAGCCCCCAAACTCACTGTGCTCATTCACCTGTGTTTTGGTTCTCTCTAGCCTAGTATTTTTCTGTCTTTTTACTATCGTCCTGCTCATTCATTACCCAGTGGTATCAGGTTCATGCAACATCTCTGCCCAAGGTTCTTCCTCTCTACTGTTTTCCAAACTTGACTCTTCTATTTAACCAGTCATTAGAAAATCATGTTGACATTTTCATGTTCTGAATTATACTCTCAAGAAAGACCTGGGAACATGGCCTTGTCCACAGGGCTCAGTGGAGAAAGACTGATCTCAGTTACAGTCATTCATAGACAGTCTCCTCTCTCTCTCTCTCTCTCTCTCTCTCTCTCTCTCTCTCTTTTCTCTCTCTCTCTCTCTCTCTCATAGTTTAATGTATTTTAATAACAGAAACAGCACAGAAGCAGATAACATTAGAAACATGTACTTTCATGTAGGACAACTCAGTTAGAAAAGTATTGTGAATGGATGGAATCTACTATATGATAAAAATGCTACAAACACCATTTAGTTGCCATCAATAAGAAACTTATTTATTTTAAAAAAATCCAAATGCTGACATTGTCCAGAAAATTTTAACAGGTTTATTTATAACTGTTATCAGGTTGAACTGTTGGAATGTGTTCACTGAAACATCTTTCTTGCATTAATGCTTTACATCTTGCATTTATATTAAAAATTCAAACAGAAATGAAGGTGGAAAAACTGCCAATATCTGATTCTGTCCCTTATGTTTCCATTCGCAATCTATATACTTAGGTACCTTTGACCCCATGGAAAAAATACATAACATTCAAAACACTGATAACAAGAAGAGGGATTTTTTTTTTTTTTTTTGAGAATGAAATGTTTCCCCTCATATTGGACTCTTAAGCACGCTCTCTGCGTATGCAGCCTGCCAACTGGATATCTTTTGGAATAACTGTAATACGTTTGGCATGGATAGCACCCAGGTTGGTATCTTCAAAAAGGCCAATCAGATAGACCTCACTTGTCTCCTGCAAAGCACCAATAGCTGCACTCTTGGAAGTCCTAAGCAATTTCTCCACCAGACGCTGAAAGGGGAGCTTGTGAATCAGAAGTTCAGTAGACTTCTGATAGCTTTGATTTCATGGAGTGCCACAGTACCAGGCCTGTAACGATGAGGTTTCTTCACCCGTCCAACAGAGGGCGAACTCTTGCGAGGGTTTTTGTAGCCTGTTGTTTCCTGGGTGCTTTCCCAAGGATGGACTGTGGGCAGTCTACTTTGTATGAGCCATGGTATGGTCACCTCCTTACTTACCCCCTTCTCCTTCGGTGGAGCTCTACAAGCAAGAGACAGCACTGGCATTAGAGAGCGGTGGTAAGTCTCCTCTTTAAGTCAAGATGGTAAGAACACGCTGAGGCTTCAAGTATCCATATTATTTGCCAGCTAAAGCATAGTAAGACAGAAAGAGCCTAATGCCTAACTTTGAATAAAGCTGACAGATGAGCTGGGTTGATGGTTTTAGCTTATAGACTCAATTCACCTAAGAACTATCTCTGAGTCTCAGACACTAGAGCCAACACATTATCGTTTTGCTTAAGCAAATCTGAGTTGGGCTTTTAGTCATTTGTTCCACCAGTCATGGTTGATACAGGAACCCAATGCTAACAATGTGTGTTAAAAGAAACAGGTAACTAAAGATAGAAAGGAACCTGTTACCTTTTAACTGTATGAAGAATTCCTGAAAGCTTAACTAGGAATAAAATCCACTTCAAATGATTTATTGAATAATGCCTAGGATGACAAAAATCTTCTTGAGAACTTATTCCTTGTTACTTGATACCACATCATCAGTGGGACAAGCTAATAGTTTGGGTGTAAGGAACAAACCAAATTCCCAGTATGACAGTCCATATTATTTAAAATTTAGAAAGGAGATGGTAAATATAAACTACAAGGGGAATTTAGTTTAGGTTAAGTCTGACTAATCAGTGACTAGGAAGCAGTTCTGACTAGTGAATTAAAGCTGTGTAAAATCAGAAGATAATGTCTTTGTATGGGAAACCCACGTCTGTGAAGCTCTTTCTCATAGACTAAACAACAGTGAATTAAATCACATGGAGCTGAATGACAAAGTTAACACTAAGGTTTGGAAGTTAACACTAAGGTTTGGAAGGCATCCCAGATGGGAAAGGTATAACCTATAGCAACAAGGAGGTTGGGAGTCTTATAAATTGTGAGAAATGAAACATATTTTAACATATATTAAAACCACTTGGCAACTCTTTTACTCTGTTAAGATTGTCATTTAACAGACAGGTTTTTTGTTTTTAACTGTAGGTTCTTTTGCTGGAGGTGTTGCAATTAATCAGTGCATTACTCTCTGGCTCTCTGGGGCTAAGCAGGAATCCCTTTCTCACACTTAGGACATTTTTATTTTTCCTTAAGAAACTGATGACTCAAAACTAGGCTAATGTGCAAATGGAGTAATATCTTCTAATAAGATACTTTGTAGCCTGGATCCAAATATAAATCAGAGGGCACAGTATGCTTGCATTTTGTAAATGAGAGCTAATGATGGTCCTTCCTTCTAGTGAGCTCTATGAGGGAGTCCCTGGGACCCTGAGCATGGGAATATTTGTATTCTCTGGTCATTATCTCCAGGTTGTGTACATTGAGCATGGAAAACTTTGTTTCAGAGCCAGAAAGAATGGTTTTCCATTGTTCATTAGATTTGTATTGTGCTTTTAGACATAGTAGATTCTGATGAGCTTCTTTAGATGACCACAGTGATAATGATGAGTTTATTAAAAGAGGTTACTAGTCACTGGGAATTTATGTTTAAAGACATGTATCTCTGACAGCAAGACACTTGATTTGATTTCTTATTAAGAGAATACCTGGTTAAATTTATTATAGCTTATCCAACTGAAGTGAGAAAGAAAGAAGCTGAGAAAACACTATCCAAAACACAAATAAAACTAATTCTTTCTTATAGCAACTGCTATGGGGCTCATGTGAATGTTTCATAGTTTCTGTAAATATGCCATTGATTGCTACAAGCTCCTTTGAGTTTTAAGCCCTTCTTCAGAAACTTTAATTTACAAATAACACAAGATACAAGGTGGAAGAGTCTCAGCAAAAGAAAACAGAAATTCCCCTATATGATAAATAATCTCTTATCTGTAATTATAGAAAAGGGAGCCATAATTTATTTTTCAGCAAAGAAAATGATAAACTCAAAAGTGTCAATATTTAACTAAAGCCATAAAGTTCCACAAAGTAAAGTCTATATACATCAGTGCTTCAAGTTCCTAAAATAATGAAGTCACCTAAGTATCTTTCCAACAATGAACAATGTAGAATATATTGAAGTGTTATACTTTCTGGGGCTAAGTGTTGATTACACTTTTTGCAAACTTGACACAAGTTAGAGTCATCTGGGAAGAGAGTGTGTCAGTTCAGGAACTGTTTCCACCCCATTGGCCTGTAGGCAAGTCTGGATGACATTTTCTTGCTGCTTCTGACACTATCTCAAGAATAGTTAACTGACAAATAAAATTGTAGATGAAAATGCAATGTTTCCATGTTTTCCTGGATTTTTTTCTGTCTTTTATACAGAAAAAAAAAAAAGTACTCATTTAGGACTTTCCCGGTCACACAATTTTAACAAGTACCAAAACTTTATTGCAGAATTCCTTTCTGATATATTTATTTGAAAGAGTATATATGATATGTCATGGTTCATCATGGGCTCATGTGTTTGAGTATTTGGTCCCCACCTGGTGACAGTTTGAGAAGGTTTAAGGCCCTTTACAAAATGGAACACTAATGGACAGAGTGTTGCATTTTATTTTTATTCTTGTATATTTTATTTACATTTCAGATGTTATCCCCTTTCCCCATTCCCCACCCCCCAAAACAAACCCCTATCCCATCCTTGCTCCTCCTGCTTCTAGTTGTGTGTGCCCTCACCCACCCACTCCTGCCTCTGTGCCCTCACATTCCCCCACACTGTGGCATTCAGTGGGAACAAGGGGATCCTCTCCCACACCAATACCCAACAGGGCCATTCTCTGAGTTCCCAGGCTGGTTCTTTAGACCCAGGGAGCTCTGGTTAGTTGGTATTGTCTCTCTCTCCATGAGGTCACAAGCCCCTTAAGCTCCTTCAGTCCTCTCTCTAACTCCTCCACTAGGGAAGCCATTATCAGCTCAATATTTGGCTGTGAACATCCACCTCTGTATATGTCAGGCTCTGGCAGAGCCTCTCTGGAGACAGCTATATCAGGCTCCATCAGCATGCACTTCCAGGCATCCACAACAATGTCTGCATATGGTGACAGCACATTGCATAGATTCCCAAGGTGTGGCAGTCTCCAGACGGTCCTCCTTCAGTCTCTGCTCCACACTTTATCTCTGTATTTCCTCCTGTGAGTATTTTGCTACTCCTTCTAAGAAGGACCAAAGCACTCTCACTTTGGTCTTCGTTCTTCTTGAGCTTCATGTGGTCTGAAGTTGTACTTTGGTATTTCAAGTTTTTCATCTAATATCCACTTATCAGTGACTGCATACCACGTGTGTTCCCTTATTACAGCCATTTGCCTAAGAATTTCATGAATTCATTATTTTTAATAGCTGAATAATACTCCACTGTGTAAATGTACCACATTTTCTGTATCCATTCCTCTGTTGAAGGACATCTGGTTTTTCCAGCTTTTGGCTATTATAAATAAGGCTGCTATGAACATAATAGAGCATGTATCCTTGTTATATGTTGGAGCATCTTTTTGGTATATGCCCAGGAGTGTATAGCTGGATCCTCAGGTAATATTATGTCCAATTTTCTGAGGAACCAGCAAAGTGATTTCCAGAGTGGTTGTATCAGCTTATAATCCCACTAGCAATGGAGAAGTGTTCCTCTTTCTTCACATCTTCCCAGAATCTGCTATCACCTGAGCGTTTGATCTTAGCCATTTTGGTGGTGTGAGATGCAATCTCAGGGTTGTTTTGATTTGCATTTCCTGATGACCAAGGATGTTGAACATTTCTTTAGGTGCTTCGCAGGCATTTGATTTCCTCAGTTGAGAATTCTTTGTTTAGCTCTGTACCCCATTTTAATAGGGTTATTTGATTGTCTGGAGTCTAATTTCTTGAGTTCTTTGTATATATTAAATATTAACCTTCTATCAGATGTAGGATTGGTAACGATCTTTTCCCAATCTGTTGATTGGCATTTTGTCCTATTGACAGTGTCCTTTGCTTTGCAGAAGCTTTGCTAATTTTATGAGGTCTCATATGTAATTCTTGATCTTAGAGCACAAGACATTGGTGTTCTGTTCAGGAACTTTGCCCCTGTGCCCATCTATTGGAGGCTCTTCCCCACTTTCTCTTCTATAGTTTCAGGGTATCTGGTTTTATGTGGAGGTCCTTGATCCACTTGGACTTGAGCTTTTTTCAAGGAGATAAGAATGGATCAATTTGTATTATTCTACATGCTGACCTCCAGTTGAACCAGCACCATTTGTTGAAAATGCTGTCCTTTTTCTACTGGATGATTTTAGCTCCTTTGTCAAAGATCAAGTGACCATAGGTGTGTGGGTTCATTTCTGGGTCTTCAATTCTATTCCATTGATCTAACTGCCTTTCTCTGTACCAATACTGTGCAGTTTTCATCACTATTCCTCTGTAGTACAGCTTGAGGTCAGGGATGGTGATTCCCTCAGAAGTTCTTTTATTGTTGAGAATAGTTTTTGCTATTCTGGGTTTTTTGTAATTCCAGATGTATTTGCAAATTGCTCTAACTCTAATAAGAGTTGAGTTGGAATTTTGATGGGTATTGCATTGAATCTGTAGATTGCTTTTGGCAAGATGGCCATGTTCACTATATTAGTCCTGCCAATCCACGAGCATGGGAGATCTTTCCGTCTTCTGAGATCTTCTTAGATTTTCTTCTTCAGAGACTTGAAGTTCTTTTCATACAGATCTGTCACTTGCTTGGTTAGATTCACACCAAGGTATTTTATATTATTTGTGACTATTGTGAAGGATGTCATTTCCCTAATTTCTTTGTCAGCCTGTTTATCCTTTGAGTAGAGAAAGGTTACTGATTTGTTTGAGTTAATTTTATATCCAACCACTTTTCTGAAGTTGTTTATCAGGTTTAGGAGTTCTCTGGTGGAAGTTTTGGGGTCATTTAAGCATACTATCATATTTTCAAATAGTGATATTTTGACTTCTTCCATTCCTATTTGTATCCTTTTCACCTCCTTTTGTTTTTTAATTGCTCTGGCTAGGACTTCAAGTACTATATTGAATATGTAGGGAGAGAGTGAGCAGCCTTATCTAGTTCCTGGTCTCAGCCCTTGGTCACCCAGGTGCCACTGGGAGACCATAGAAGGACTGAGGCAGGGGCATACTGGCTGGACCACCTGCAGCCAAGAAGGATGAGGGAGAGAAGCTCTGATGGTGCCAGCAAGGTGGATGAGACTCTTGGTCAAGGTGACTTTCTTGGCTGGGTCACGTCTGTCTGGCTCACTAGCTTGGTTAGTTGGCAGGCCTCTGTGGCTGGAAAGCAGAGAGGTCCTCCAGGAGATTAGGCTGCAGCTTGGTAGTTGAAGACCATCTCCATGATCCCCCACTGTGGGCCCCAAGTATGAGAGAAGTCCATGGTTTCCAAAGGTTTATTGTCATGGTGGAAAGTGGATGAAGCTATACCCCTGTCCTCAGGACAGGCCTGAGGTTAAATATCTTTTCAAGTAGGAGGAAGGTCTGGAAGGAATGCTTAATTGGCTATACCCTCTGACCTTTAGGTAATTCATGAATATGGAGATCTCTTGAGGCTCTGCAGCCTGTAGTCATGCCTTCTACCTGTGATACCTGTGCTATGTGACCTAAGGCCACAAACCTTTCTTTGGGAAGGGCTGTGGATAATGAAAGGAACCAGGGCCCAGGAGCAAGGCTGTACATCTACCATCCCATTAGGGTATTATGTGGGGTTTAAGGCCTGTGCTCTAGCAGGTACCCAGCTGCCTCTCACAGCCCACTGCCCCACAACCAATTATAATGGTTGATTTTGGAGAAAGTACCATGAAGTGCTAAGAAGGCATTTTTTTTTGTTTTGTGTTTTAAGCCAAAATGTTCTATAGATATCTGTGAAATCCATTTGTTTATAAACTTCTCTCAGTTTCATGTGTCTCTGTTTCATTTCTGTTTCCATGATCTCTCCATTGCTGAGAGAGGGGTGTTGAAGCCTTCCACTTTTTTGTGTGAGGTGCTACATGTGCTTTGAGCTTTAGTAAGGTTTCCTTTATGAATTTGTTGTTCCCTTGCATTTGGAGCATAGATGTTCAGAATTGAGAGTTCATTTTGGTAATTTTTCCTTTGATGAGTATGAAGTGTCCTTCCTTATCTTTTAATAACTTTTGGTTAAAACCAATTTTATTGATATTAGAATGGCTATTCCAGTTGTTTTTTGGGACTATTTTCTTGGAAAATTCTATCCTTTTACTCAGAGGTAGTGTCTGTCTTTGTCACTGAAGTATGTTTCCTGAATTCAGGCAAAATGCTGGGTCTTGTTTATGTATCCAGTCCATTAGTCTATGATTTTTATTGGGAATTGAGTCCATTGATGTTAAGAGATATTAAGGAAAAGTGACTGTTGCTTTCTTTATTTTTCTTATTAGAGGTGGAATTATGTTTGTGTGGCTATCTTCTTTTGGGCTTGTTGGAAGAAGATTTACGTTCTTGCTTTTTCTAAGGTATATTTTCCCTCCTTTGTTAAAGTTTTCCATCTATTATCCTTTGTAGGGCTGGATTTGTGGAAAGATATTGTGTAAAATTTGGTTTTGTCTTGGAATTTCTTGGTTTCTCCTTCTATGGTAATTGAGTTTTGCTGGGTATAGTAGCCTGGGCAGGCATATGTGTTCTCTTAAGGTCTATATGACACCTGCCCAGGATCTTATGGCTTTTGAAGTTGCTGTTAATATGTCTGGTGTAATTCTGATAGGTCTCCCTTCTAAGTTACTTGACCCTTTTTCCTTATTGCTTTTAATATTCTTTCTTTGTTTTGTGCATTTGGTGTTTTGATTATTATGTGACAGGAGTAATTTCTTCTCTGTTCAAATCTATCTGGAGTTCTTCTTATTTTCATGGGCATCTCTTTCTTTAGGTTAGGGTAGTTTTCTTCTATAATTTTGTTGAAGATATTTATGGCCCTTTAAGTTGGAAATCTTTACTTTCTTCACTTTCTATACCTACTATTCTTAAGTTTGGTCTTCTCATTCTGTCTTGAATTTTCTGGATGTTTTGGGTAAGGAATTTTTTGCATTTTGCATTTTCTTTGACAGTTGTGTCAATGTTTTCTAAGGTATCTTCACCTCAGATTCTCTCTTCAGTCTCTTGTATTCTGTTGGTGATGGTTGTGTCCATGACTCCTGATTTCTTTCCTAGGTTTTCTATCTCCAGGGTAGTCTCCCTTTGTGATTTCTGTATTGTTCCTACTTCCATTTTTAGATCCTGGATGGTTTTGTTCAATTCCTTCACTTGTTTGATTGTATTTTCTTGTAATTCTTTAAGGGATTTTTGTATTTCCTCTTTAAGGGCTTCTACCTGTTTACTTGTGTTCTCCTGTATTTCTTTAAGAAAGTTATTTATGTCCTTCTTAAAGTCCTCTGTCATCATCATGAGAAGTGATTTTTAAGTCAGAATCTTGTTTTTCCAATGTGATAGTGTATCCAGGACTTGCTATGGTGGGAAAACTGCATATGATGATGCCAAGTAACCTTCATTTCTGTTGCTTATGTTCTTGTGCTTGACTTTTGTCATCTGGTTGTCTCTAGTGCTAACTGCCCTCACTGTCTCTGACTGAAGCCTGTCTCCCCTGTTATCTTGGTTGTGTCATGACTCCTCAGAGTCCAGCTGTCTCTGTGATCCTGTGATCCTGGTCGAGATCCTAGGTATAAGACTTCCTGGGAGTGAGGCTGCCTCTGGGATCCTGCAATCCTGGTGTGACCAAGCTCCTGAGATCCTGTGATACTATGATCCATGTTCCTGGGCATGTTAGAGCTTCTTGGATTTCAGCTTCCTCTGGGTGTTATGGGACTGTGTACAGTGCTATGATCCTGGGTGTGTTAGAGCTCCTTGGAGTCCAGCCTCCTCTGGGTGTTGGGGATTGAGTGCAGAGCCCAAGGTCTGCTCAGGGCACTGGTGCAGATTGGAAGGATATGTATTTTATTTTTATCATCCCCAAATCCCAAGCAAATTTTCTGTGCTCTTGGACCACCAAAATGTAAGTAAACCAAGCCACATCTCTAATCAATATGGAAACTAGGACATTCCACCTACTCCTGTCATAAACCTTCACTTTCCTTGAAGCTCTCAAGTATCTAAACTATCATGAGCAAGGGAAATAAAATATCTTCCTTTAAGTAACTTTTATCCCCTTCATCTCTATATTAGTCAGGGTTTCTATTCCTGCACAAACACCATGACCAAGAAGCAAGTTGGAAAGGAAAGAATTTATTCAGCTTACATTCACATTGCTGTTCATCACAAAGGAAGTCATGATTGGAACTTAAGCAGGCAGAAGCAGGAGCTGATACAGAGGCCATGAGGGAGTTACTTGCTTCTCCTGGCTTGCTCAACCTACTTTCTTATAGAACCAAGACTACCATCCCAGGATGGTACCACCACAAGGACCCTGCCTTTTGATCATTAATTGAGAAAATGCCTTACAGATGGCTTCATGGAGGCATTTCTCAACTGATGTTCCTTCTCTGTGATAACCAGCTTGTGACATGTTGACAGAAACCAGCCAGGACAATCTCTTTTTGTTGTCCTTATGTTCTTGCTAGAACCCTAAGTACTGTATTGAATAGATATGTGGAGAGTGGGCTTCTTGTTTATCCCTGATTTTATTGGGATTGCTTTCAAGTAACTCTCCATTTAATTTGACATTAGCTGTTGGTTTGCAATAATTTGCTTTTATTATGTTGAGGTAGTGGGCCTTGAATTCCTGATCTCTCCAATACTTTTACATGAAGTGGTTTTATTTAAATGCTTTTTCACATCTGAGAGATTGTGTTTTTCAAATTGTTTTGTTTATTAGTACCTTGAATTCATTTTGAATCATTTAACAGGAAGCTATGGATGTTGTAAATGATGGTTTTGATGTGTTCTTGAATTCAGTTTGCAAGAATTTTATTGAGTATTTTTGCATTGATATTTATAAGTGAAATCAGTCTGAAGTTCTCTTTTTTGTTGCATCTTTGTGTGGTTTAGGTATCAGAGTAATTGTGGATTCACAGCATGAATTAGGTAGTGTTCTTTTTTGTTTCTATATTGTGGAATGTTTCAAGAGGCAAAGAAGTAAAGGTATCACTATTTGCAGATGATATGACAGTATGCACAAGTGACCCTAAATCTTCTACCAGAGAATTTCTAGGCTGATAAACCGTAAAACTCCAAAAAAGTGGCCAGATATAAAATTAACTCAAATAGATCAGGTAGTCTTCTTTTATACAAATGATAAACAGGCTGAGAAAGAAATTAGGGTAAGAACTCCCTTCTAAGAGCCACAAATAATATAAAATATTTTGGGGTAACTAATCAAACAAGTGAAAATCTGTATGACAATAGCTTCAAGTCTTTCAAGAAAAAATTCAAAAAAATCTCAGAAAATGGAGATATCTCCCATGCTCATGGATTGCAGAATTAACATAATAAAATGGCCGTCCTAGAAAGGAAATCTACAGATTCAAAGTAATTGCCATCAAAATCCCAACACAATTCTTCAAAGACATGGAAAAGAGCAATTCGCAAATTCATCTGGAAAAGAAAAAAAAAAAAACAGACTAGCAAAACCAATTCTTATACAAAATTAAAAGGACTTACTGGTGGGAATCACCATCCCTGACCTCAAAAGCAATAGTGATAAAAACTGCACATGGTATTGGTACAGAGATATAAACCACACAATTATGGGACACTTAATCTTTGACAAAGAAGGCAAAAAATATACAATGGAAAATAGAAAACATCTTCAATAAATGGTGCTGGTCTAACTGGCAGTCTGTATGTAGAAAAATGAAAATAAATCCATATCTGTCATCTTTCACAAAGCTCAAGTCCAAGTGTATCAGGGACCTCAAAATAAAACCAGATAAACTGAATCTAATAGAAGAGAAAGTGGGTAAGAGCTTGAACTCATCAGCATTGGGGGAAAATTTCCTAAACAGAACTCCAATGGCTCAAGCTCTAAGATTAAGAATTAATAAATGGGACCTCATGAAACTGGAAAGCTTCTGTAAGACAAAAGACATAGTCAATAGCACAAATAGGCAACCTACAGATTAGGAAAAAAATCTTCACTAACATGGCATCCAGTATTATTAGCACATATTTTGACTAATATCTAAAATATATAAAGAACTCAGGAAGCTAAGTACCAAAAAAACCAAACAACTCAATCAAAAAATGGGTATAGAACTAAACAGAGAATTCACAAGAGAGGAATCTCAATGGCTGAGAAGCACTTAAAGAAATGTTCAAAGTCCTCAGTGTGAGGGAAATGCAAATCAAAATGACATGAGATTCCACCTTACAACAATCAGAATGGCTAATATCAAAAACTCAGGTGACAGCAGATGCTGGAGGATGTGAGAGAAAAGGAACACCCTCCATTGCTGGTGGAATTGCAAACTGGTACAACCACTCTGGAAATCACCTGGAGATTCCACAGAAAATTTTAAATAGAGGTACAGAAGATCCAGTTATCCCACTCTTGGGATTATATCCAAAAGATGCCCCACCATGCCACAAGGGTATATGATCCACTGTGTTTATAGTGGTCTTTTTTGTGAGAGGCAGAGGCTTGACACAACCTATATATCCCACAACAGAAGGAATAGATACAAAAAATGTAGTTCATTTACATAATGAAATACTACTCAGTTTCTAAGAATGAGGATCTCCTGAGTTTTGCAGGCAAATGATGGAACTAGAAAATATCATCTGAGTGAAGTAACTCAGACCCAAAAGGATATGCATGGTATGTACTCACTAATAAGTGGGTATTACCCCCCAAAAGTACAGAATACCCAGGATACAATCCACAGAACTCAAAAAGGTTAACAAGTTGAAGTGCTCAAGTCAAGATCCTCAATCCAACTTGAAGGGGAAGGGGGGAAACAATCACATCAAGTAGTGAGGAGGAGAGAGTGGACATTATATATATTGGAATTTTACACAATAGCTGGCATAAAGTGGGGTAGGGTACAGATTTATTGAGAGTCTTAGTTTCATTCTAGAGATTTTTGCTCTTAGACACATTGATTTGAGGCTTGTAATTATGCAGAATGTCATGGCTCTTAGAAGCATGTACAACAAGCTACAAATATCAAGGTGAACATGAAGATGTGGAAGAAAAAGGCTCAAAAATACAGCATAAAGTAGGTACCATGATGGTATAATTTATCTAACTTCCATTTACTCACTGGACCATCTACTCAGTCATATTTTAATTCCCTTAAAAACAAAACCCTTCTTAAAAATATGTAAGCCCATAACTTGGGAGGCAGAGGTAGATGGATCTCTATGATATCTAAGTTGGCATGGTTTATGTAGTGATTTTCAGGCCAGGGAAAGCTGTATATTTAAGACCCCATCTCAAAAATTTAAACAGAAAACAAAGAAAAATAGAGATTACATTAGTCTATTTAAGTTTATGAAAGAAAAAAGAAATGTAGTATATAAAGTTATGGTGAGACATACACCTTAATTTAATGAGTGCATATATAGGAGAGATAAAAAGAAAAGAGTAGAAGGTTGAGGAAGAGGCAGAAGAAGGAGGAGAGGAGAAGGGAAGGAGAAGAGAAGGAGAAGGAGAAGGAGAAGGAGAAGGAGAAGGAGAAGGAGAAGGAGAAGGAGAGAGGAGAAGGAGAAGGAGAAGGAGAAGGAGAAGGAGAAGGTGAGACAAAGACAGAGAGACAGAGACAGAAAGAGAATCTGAGTTACGGTGGGCTTTTAACTTGGAGATTTGGGATAATGCTATAGTTGTTTAAAATATGGGGTCTCTTAAGAGATGGGCTGAATGTATCTTGGTACTGAAATGGACATGAGACTTACAGAGACAAGCACATAATATTGTGGTTTGGACATAAAGTGTCACCCAAACAGTTCTTGTAATAATGTTATGATCCCTTGACTGATGCTACAGATCTGAGAAGGTTCTGAAAATTTTAGAGGATTTGTGCCTATTACTCCAGCTCTGAAGGAACAGATTCAGGTAGATTCCTGAAGCTCACTGCTAGGCCACCTAGCCAATCAGTGAATCCTAAGTTCAGTGAGAGATTCTATCAAAAATATAAGGGAGACAGCCTGGTAGAAGAAAATACCTGACATTGATCTCTGGCATCTACACGAAAATACATTGACACACACACACACACCAACACACACACACACACCACGTGCACAACACACACACATACACAATACAGAGAGAGAGAGAGAGAGGAAGAGAGAGAGAGAGAAGAACAGAGACAGAGACAGAGAAAAGAAAGAACAGAGACATATAAGAGAGAGAGACAGAGAGACAGAGAAGCAAAATCAACAAGCACAAGTAATGGAACTTATGGATTGTGAAATAAAGTACAAGTCGTCTTTGGTGGAAAATGGGGTGAATAAAAGGAAAAGAGAGGAATGGGTGTGTATTGTAGGGGGAAGTAAAAGCAATATATTCTGAATACATGTATGACAATGACACATGAAGTTCCTTTGTTTTATACTCACCAACAGTTAGAAGATGAAAAGGCTATATGAGAAGCTCCTGCATTCATTTATTCACTTGTTCAGTATAGCTAAAGAAACTAGAAGGTTAATGACAGGTAAGACAGAGGACCTTCACTCCTAGGATTTTATAGTAGAAATGGGACATAAACCTGTAGTAAAGCTCCAAAAGAGGAGAAACATGTTGCCATGATGGGACACCCCTGATGGTCTTGGTCACATCTGTTTTAGTTACAGAGTTAGATCAGAAATATTGAAATGTATGCAAATTCACACAGTTACATGTGACAATTAAGGAAGACGACAATGAATGTCCACCTCTACTGATCTAATGTCATTGAGGCTCATAAATAAATTCTAAATAGAAGTTTCTGGCTTTGACTTCCTTATTTTAAACTAACGCTACAAAGTCCTTCATCATTGATATTTTGTTAGTATGAGCAACAGAAACAATAGAAAGATATACATCTACATCTATGGCTGTTTTAGACAATAAGTAAAATGGACGCCTCTACAGTCAAACTCATATATCAAACATTATTCAAACTATCCTTCTCTTTTGCTGAGACTTTGTGGATTATTCCCACAGAGAATTCTCAGAGATAGTCCTTCTGGCTATCTCTATGTTATGCATCCCCATATATGGTCCCATTCACAGTTTTTATGTTTAAGTAGCACACGCCATTCATTATCATGAGGTGAACATAGCCAAACATGCGTCTAACTATCTTTATTTTTGAGCTACGTCCTTCAATTAGTCACACTCAGGAATGAATGCACTTGTTAACTTAGCATGTCATGAATGCTCACCTCTTACAGCATGCTCACACCGTAAAGTGTGCTTTCCTAAATGAGTATGAATAGGTTCTCCAAATAAAATCACCTCAATTTGCTAGTTAAAAGCATTGCTTTTAATTAATACCTGTGCTGTTGGTGGGAGTTCATTCTCCATTGCTTTATTTCTGGGTTGAGCAAGTTTTGGTTTCACATGCTCCAAGATGAAAATTCAACCTATCTCACTGAATTTCTATCTTTTTGGTTGGCTGGATCATGGTATAAACCAAGTACATAAGAAATCTTAATCTTAAGGCCTGTTGTCAGTATCAAACTGAACCAGTATTCATGTTGTCTGTCTTGTAGCTTATCAGGAGAGACAATATGTTCTTTGCACTCTAATTCTAAATTAAACTTTGTTCTATAAGACTGTAATGAAATTATATGTAACTATCTAGTTCATACAAAGGCATGAAAAATGAAAGAAATATCATCAGTCTTGCTTCTGTGTGTGTGTGTGTGACTTAGTAATAGGAGTGAAACCCAAGTCCCCATGCACAGTAAGTGAGCACTTTTTCACTGTGCTGTGTTCTCAGTTTTGTCACATCAATGTTTCAAAATCCAGTATGTTTTTAATCTAACCCCAGGAAGAAGCCTGGCATGTTTAAAATACTTTACTTGTGTGTAACCCTTTCAGTGCATTCACAAAACTCACTTGGAATGAAATGCCAAAGTAAAAGCTTTTGTGACCTTTCTTCCTTTTGGCCTTTATCTTTTAAGTTCAGTTCAGAGCAATTGTCTAGATCACAGGACTCCTTGCCTATGAATATTTATGGGCGCTATCCTCAGTTTAGTTGTATGAGAGGTGCCCTAAGATACTGTTTATGTTGCCCTTTCTTACAACCATTCTCAATAATCCAAAGAATATGTTGTTTTGGTTTCTTATACAAACTCATGTGTATCTTGGTATTTTTAGAATACTAAAAATATAGTCTGAAGAACTTTTTTCGCAACAGTTTTAATCCAACAGACAGAAAGAATAGTCCAGGCAATCTGATTTTAACATTTTGTTCAAGTATTTAATGAGAGAACAGATTGACCTAGGCTGTTGGGTTATTATATCTTGCTTATTCTTCTACCTATCTTCACAAAGCATAGATCTTTAATAATCTAGTCCAGGAATTCAAATGTGATTAACTTTTATATGCTTTCATTTCTTTTTGCAGGGGAGGGTCAAATAGATCAAATTTTAATAGTCTCAAATCTCAGCTTATTTTATTTCTCAAAACGATAATGTATGTAAATAATTTGCTTAATTGCACTACATTCATAAACTCAAAAAACCAGAAGGTGGTAACCATTTCATTTACACCAGGTTAAGTAAAACATGATAAGTTAAGCCTTTTGAGACGAATAAATTTCAGGATAACAATGACATAAATAAAATGCTCAAAAAAAATAAAATACAAAATAAATGACATAAATAAAAAGTCATTTTTGTTCTGTTTGTCCATTTGCTTGAGACAGTCTTATTGTGCAGCCTAGGCTAGGCTTAACTCACTATTGAACCTAGTCTGGCCTTGAACTTGGAAACTTCTTGCCTCACCATCCTATGTGCCTAGTTACAGGGCTGCACCAAGCATGCCTACTGGTTATTTGAATACATCGTATATCAGAGTTAACTTGAAGTGCCTTTATAGTTCTGTTTGTGTCCAGATGTCTCCAATTGTACCACTGTGTGGTGCAGTGTCAGTGAACTGGAAACATTTTCCATCCAGATGTTTTAATTGTACGCAGAGACAATCATTGGCTATTAACACTGACAACTGAAAAAAAGGAATGGCTTTACTAAGTGAAGGTCAATTTTAAATTGTTTTTATTCCGTTCATTTTTGTCTCATTTCATTTTATTCTGTAGTATTTTATGACAAGAAAATGAAACAAAAGAAAGAGGAAGTTTACACACATTTTATTTTAAGTTACAGTTTATAGGAGCATCAAACACGAGTGTTTTATTTAATTCCTTGGGTTGATACCTTTCTGGTTTCCTGAAATATAATACCATTAATCCCTGTTTGCAGACACCTTGAAATATTTATTGAATAATACAATACAGATTCTAAAACATAATCTTCTTTTATGAATACTGGCACAAGTTCACCCAGCTCTGTGGAAGATTTAAGAAGAATGGCAGGGCAAGATCAGACATTGTTTACATCTCACCTCCAGCAAGATATAACTTTACTCTTGGCTGACCTTTAAGCAAAAGCAATGGTTATGTAACCACGTAAGCTAAAAACTAAACAGGAAAAGACAAGCGAGGGGTCACAGAGCTGGGAATGAACTACAAACTTACTCTATTTGTTAAACTTAGATTTTTATCATGTTGCTCAAAGAAACACTGAAGTTTCCCAAATGGGAAAATGTGACTGATATTTTATCTTTGCTATCTGAGTGTATACATAAATATTTCAGCATTTAAGCAAAGTTATTTGGGAGTCTACAATAAAATGCATGGCAGTATCTTGCAATATTAACTGTATTCACTATTGACAAAGTAAAATTTTGGAATGAACTAACTGCATTCTGTCATTGAATAAATATTAGTTGTAATGAATGCCTATGAATACTGTTTTGGAATATATCATCTGAGGTTGTTCTGAGAGCAAACAGATTTATCTGTGGAAAATTTTAGGAACAAGATTTATTATTTGTAGCATATAAATAAAATTGGTAATAGCTGCATGGATTTTTTTCTACTGAAATACTTTCTGAGAAAGAAACAAAATAAATTAAATATTAGCATATAGAAATTCTCTCAGATATTAAAAGATATTGATTTTTAGTATACACAAAATTTCATTAACAAATTAAAAGATTCTATGTACGTGTCCTTAACACTGAGTTTTCCCCACAGAATTGAGAAGTCATTTAGTATATTTTTGTTTCATATCTAGTAAACATAACAGTATGACTATATGCATTTTAAATATCATTTAAACAATGGAGCTATAACATAAATTGCCCTGGAAAATATATGAAAAGTTGAGCATGAGAGACACTGAAATTGTGCTGTGTATTCCCAATAAGACAGAGATTGTTTCAATCCTGTAGGAAATCTAAAGATATCAGGTGAATAATTAAAATGCCATATGCAAGGAGCAACACAGGCTATCATATCTGAGTACCCAGAAGCAAGAAAACCCAGAGTTTGCAAAGAGGTCTTTGGACAGGAATCTTGTTGAACAGGATGTGACAGCAAGCCAAAAGAACCCACCAGACAAATAAAGATGCTTGACAGGACTTGAGTCCACTGGACAAATACAGATGCTCAGCATGACTTGAGCACTGGGTTTGAGAAAGTAAAAGGTGAAGCTCAAGGAGATCAAAGTTATGCCATAGCTCTGAGACAGTGCTGAGGACTTCAAAACAGGAAGAATAAAAAGTAACAGCTCAAAGAGTTCTGTATGAGGTCATGGTTGTCACATGACTAACGAGATTACATTGGCATTCTGGATAACCAATGTAGTTGCACTTAGAGAACAAATGCAAAGACTAAAAGATGAGATTCTGGAAAAGGAGTCAGGGTTTGGACTGTGGTATTAATCTAAGTGAGAGACAACAGTAACACTGGCGAAGTAGGTGAAAAGAATTGGGAGCATTCAGGAGGTAACTGATTGAGGGAGCTCCTTGAAGGAAAATAAAGTAGTTCTGGAATTCCCTGACATATGAACTTTCAAAGAGTACGATTGTGGGAAGATAAAATGGCAAGTACAACTTTAGACATATCCCTCATCTCTTGTAAAACCTGTATGTAGATATTTAAATAAATCTCCCCTTCTCTCCTTCTCTCTCTCTCTCTCTTCTCTCTCTCTGTCTGTGTGTGTGTGTGTGTGTTTTGTGTTGTGTGCATGTTTACATGATGAAGCCAAAGGGAGATATCACTGTCCTGCTTTATACTCTATGATATTCCTTCAAGACAGTGTCTCTCAGTGGACCAATGACTCTTTTTCCATACAGTACTGGGGTTACATTACAAGAGTAGCCTTTCCCTGCTTTTTTCATGGATGCCTGGATCTGGATTCAGGCCTTCACGATCATCTTACTATTTTGACTTACTCGTTTCTATTGGTTCTAGATAAGCAATTTTATGCACAGAAAATCTGAGTAAACATTATGGAGTTTGGTATATTGCTGAAAAAACTTGGTCATTCTTTCTAAACATATGCAACTGAGTGAGCACCATCTCAGAGTTTACAACTTATTATTTGTCTTAGTTTGTTTCCTGCTGCTCCTGTAAACACACTGACAAGAAGCAACCTGAAAAGGAAAGAGTTTATTTCACCTTGCATGTTCTGGCAACAGTCCATCATTGAGGGAATTTAGGGCAGGAACTTGGAGGCAGGACCTGAAGTAGAGACCAGAAAGGAATGCTACTTACTAGTTTGCTTCATCTGGTTTGTTCAGATTGTTTTCTTATATAACTCACTTGCCTGGAGATGGTGCTTTCTATAGTAAAATGGATCTCTCCCACATTTATTATCAATCAAAACATACATTTACATATGTTAATCTGACAGATAAAAAATGTCTCAATTTAGGTTCCATTTTCTTAAGTGATTCTGGTTTGTATCAAGTTAACAATAAAAACTGAACAGCATATGCATCTAGTAAGTAAAAAATATTGTAATCAAAGATATGTGATTGTGGTGATTTGAATGAGAGTGGATCTCATAATCTGATATATTTAAATGTTTGGTTCCCAGTTGGCATAACTGTTCAGGAAGCATTAAGAAATGTGGCCTTGTTGGAATCATTGTGTTTTTTTTGGAGTGTGCTTTGAAGTTTAAGTAGTCCACTCAAGGCTCAGTCTCATTTGCTGCCTCCAACTTGAGGATCAGGAAGTAAAGTCTCAGCTAATGCTCTAGCACTGTGCCTGCTTGCCTGCTGTCATGTTGTTCATCATGATTTCAAGGAATCTAACCCTCTAGAACTGTGAGCCCCCAAATTAAATACTGTCTTTTGTAAGCTGTCTTGGTCACAGCATCTCTTATCAGAAGTAGAAAAGTAACTAAGACAATGATAGAGCCAGGAAACTGTTTCTCTTGAGTATTGCAAAAATTAACAAAATTTATTTTTTATAGAAAGGAACTAAAATTAGACTGATGATAAAAAAGTATAATAGGGCTAATTCCAGACAAGGCTATTTAGAACTAAGATTCAGCCAGCTACTTTGTAGTGTTTCTTGTTTGTTTTTCTGTTAGTTTGCTTGTTTTATAAATCATGTACTTAATAAGATTATACAGTTTCTTTTTTACAGTATTGCAAAGTGATTTGTCTTAAGATCCAGCTTTGACTATTTCCTGTGGAGGAAAGATCATAAATTACAGTTCAGGTTATTTGTCAGTTATGTAGTTTAAAAATTCTTTGGCAGACAGGATTAAAGTATGAGAATTGATCCTGAACTCCAGCTGAGGGGCCTGTGAAATTATAAAGATAATATGTTCAGTACAACATTTCCTGCTGCCCAATTTGAAGGTTCTAGGTAGGAGGTCAGTGAAAAGAGAAGGCAGTTGGATGGCACTATTTGAAATACTTTTAATAAATATTTTGTAAAAGGCTAAAGTATTATGTTAAGGAATGATTTTCTTCCTAACAGAATCGTATATAACCATCTGATTTATGAGTGAGAGCATTCTTAGAGTCTTGGGCTTTTAGTCATCTAGTTTTCAGAAGAACATTCTTCTTGGTATAGGTCTATTGCCGTTTTTAATAATTTCTGATCAGTAAGAAGGAGATAAACTGCAAGGAAGATCAACATGTAAACAACTGACCTTGAGCTCTCAAGACGAATCACCACCAGGGAGCATACTAGTCTACACAGATCTACCTCATGGTGGACTAGGCCTCCTGCCATATGTGTAAAGTGCAGCTTGGTTTTCATGCAGTTTTCAAACATCGAGTGGGGGCTATCCAAAACTGCAGCCTTTATGGAGTATGGTCTTCTACGTGCCTCATCGAAATGGGAGAGAACTAGCTCTCAGAGACTTAAGTGCAGGTGGGATACAGGAGGGGGTACTCAGAAAAGAAGGGGAGGATTGGGAGGTACTGGAGGTTATAAGTAATAGCCAAAAAAAAATAATAAAAAAAGGAAAAAAGAGAAAAAATAAAAATAATAATAAAAAGAAATCTATTATATTCCTGAATTTTTTTCAAATAATACAGAAGCCAATATGTAGAGAAATATATTTAAAGATTTCTGCATGAGTTCTTCATCATCTTGAGTTTTATTTGCTACTCACAGCCTTGAACAACATATAGATTTCAAGAGCAATAACTATAGCTGTACTGCATGAATCAAAGCAACAAGAGGTCTCTTAGTTTTACAAGTCAGTTATCCAGAATTAAAAGATAAATAACATTGAAAATCCACATTAAGAAGGCTGCTTTGTTCATAGAGTTTCAGATACCCAAGACTCATACTGAATAGCAGAATAATCATACTCTTACACTTATAGAAAAGATGAGATAAACAAAAACAGGGACGAAAGGAAGATGGAACCAAAAATAAAGGAGATGACACAGGATGAATAAGAAAGTTCCACCTGCTAAAGATGGGCCCAAAATGTTCTCTAAGCTTGCAATATTGGTGAACTTATATTTCATTATAAAGTTGAGGACATCCATGAAAAAATACTGAAGTCCAAGTATAGAATCTGTCAAGTTGATTCATAACATGTGAAGAAGGAAAAGGATACTTTAAAAAAGGATGCATGGGGAACACATATCACTGGAGACAGAATAAGGAGTTCTCTACTCTGTCTAAGGATGCCCTCATCTTTACAACAATGCCTATATAATGTGGAGAATTTTGGAAATGCAGAAAACTACATTTTAAAACTACTAATATTGTTTTAGCTTATAAAATGAAGATTTCTTAAACCTACTCTTTGTGTTTCGTATAGAAAAATATCAATATAATATGAAAATCTCTTTTTAAAATTTAATTAAAATATAGTGACACAATTTCTTCTTCCTCTCTTCATTCCTATGCCTCTCATAATAATCTGCCCCCCTTCCTTTACAGCTCCTCATCTTTAACCATTGTTGTAATATAACAGTTTAAATGAATAAATGTAGGTACCAATCTGGGACTCCTTGAAATCTGACCTCAGAGTTCCAACCTGAACTTCAGTACATTGGTGGATTGGTTAACTCCCACATTGCTTCTTCTTGAAGAATGTGGTAATTAACATATAGGCTCACAACTCTACAATGTATAGAGAGTGATTTTGGAGCACTGAGTTCTAAATGGGATGTCTTTATCATACCTCTCCCCTCAAAGCTTGAGCATCTATGGAGAAAAAGGGGCAAAAAGATTTTAAGAGCTGGAGGTGAAAGATGACTTTAAGAAAACAGAGTCTTCCAGACACAACAGGGCCTTTGTACATAAAAATTCACAGAAACTGATAGAATGCACAAAAGATATACAAGTTTAAGTTCTGAGAAAGGAAAGTAAGTAGAAAGTTCATCCACTACCCTTAAATCTTTTTGTAGGTGATAGTACACACACACACACACACACACACACACACACACACACATACACGTATGTATGTATGTATTTAATTTTGGGCTTACAGTTCTAGAGGGGTGGAGAACATGGTAGCAGGTAGTCAGGAATGGTTTTGGACTAATAGCTAAGAGCTTCATACTTATCCTCAAATTATATGTAAAGAGAATGAGACTAGGCCTGGCATGAATTTTTTTTGAAATTAATATTTTTTATTGGATATTTTATTTACATTTCATTTCCCCACTCCCCCACCCAAAAACACCCTATTCAATCCCCCTTCCCGCCTGCTTCTATGAGGATGTGCCCCCACCCACCCACCCACTTCCACTTCCCTGCCCTTGAATTCGCCCACACTGGGGCATCTAGCCTTCACAGGACCAAGGACCTCCTCTCCCACCTATGCCTGACAAAGCCATCCTCTCCTACATATACAGCTGGAGCCATGGTTCCCTCCCTATGTGTTCCTAGGCTGGTGGTTTAGACTCTGGGAGCTCTGGTTGGTTGATACTGTTGCTCTTCCATGAGGCCACAAACCCCTTCAGCTTCTTCAGTCTTCCCTCTATCTCTTCCACTGAGAATCCAGTGATTGGTTCAATGGTTAGCTGTGAGCATCTGCCTCTGTATATGTCAGGCTCTGGCAGACCTCTAAGGAGACAGCTATATCAGACTCTGTCTGCATGCACTTTCTGGCATCAACAACAGTGTCTGCCTTTGGTGACTGCACATGGGATGGATACCCAGGTGCAGCAGTGTCTGGACAGTGCCTTCTTCAGTTTCTGTCCTACACTTTGTCTCCATATTTACTCACATGAGTGTTTTGTTACTTCTTCTAAGGACCAAAGTACCCCCACGTTGGTCTTCTTTCTTCTTGAGCTTCATGTGTTCTGTGAGTTGTATCTTGGATATCGCGCCTTTTGGGCTAATATCCACTTATCATTAAGTGCATATTATGTATGTTCTTTGTGACTGGGTTATGTCACTCAGGATAATTTCTTGTTCCATCCATTTGCCTAAGAATTTCTCAAATTTGCAGGGCAGTGGTGACACACGCCTTTAATCCAGCACTTGGGAGGCAGAGGCAGGCAGATTTCTCAGTTTGAAGCCAGCTGGTCTACAGAGTGAGTTCCAGGACAGCCAGGACTACATAAAGAAACCCTGTCTCAAAAAAAAAAAAAAAAAAAAAAAAAAAAGAATTTCTCAAATTCATTTTTTTTAAAGTGATAATACTCCACTGAGTAAATGTACCACATTTTCTTTATTCATTCCTCTGTTGAAGGACATCCGGTTGTTTCCAGCTTCTGGCGATTATAAATAAGGCTGCTATGAACATAGTAGAGCATGTGTCCTTGTTATATGTTGGAGCATCTTCTGAGTATATTCCCAGGAGTGGCATAGCTCAGTCCTCAGGTAATAAATACTACGTCCAATTTCTGAGGAACCACCAGACATATTTCCAGGGTGGTTGTATCAGCTTGCAATTCCACCAACAATAGAGTGTGTTCCTCTTTCTCCACATCCTCGCCAGCATCTACTACCACCTGAGTTTTTGATCTTAGCCATTCTGACTGGTGTGAGGTGGAATCTCAGGGTTGTTTTGATTTGTATTTCCCTGGAGACTAAGGATGTTGAACATTTCTTTAGGTGCTTCTTAGCCATTTGAATTTCCTCAGTTCAGAATTCTTTGTTTAGCTCTGTACCCCATTTTTAATAGGGTTATTTGGTTGTCTAGAGTCTAATTTCTTGAGTTCCTTTTATATATTGGAAATTAGCCCTCTATCGGTTATAGGATTGGTAAAGATCTTTTCCCAATCTGTTGGTTGCCATTTTGTTCTATTGACAGTGTCCTTTGCCTTACAGAAGGTTTGCAATTTTGTGAGGTTCTATTTGTCAATTCTGATCTTAGAGCATAGGCCATTGGTGTTCTGTTCAGGAACTTTCCCCTGTGTCCAAGTATTTGAAGCATTTCCCCACTTCTCTTCTATTAGTTTCAGTGTATCTGGTTTTATGTGGAGGTCCTTGATCCACTTGGACTTGAGCTTTGTACAAGGAGATAAGTATGGATCAATTTGCATTCTTCTACATGCTGACCTCTAGTTGAACCAGCACCATTTTGAAAATGCTGTCCTTGTTCCACTGGATGGTTTTAGCTCCTTTGTCAAAGATCAAGTGACCATAGATGTATGGGTTCACTTCTGGGTCTTCAATTCTATTCCATTGATCTACCTGCCTTTCTCTGTACCAATACTTGCAGTTTTCATCACTACTGCTCTGTAGTACAGCTTGAGGTCAGGATGGTGATTTCCCCAGAAGTTCTTTTATTGTTGAGAATAGTTTTCACCATCCTGGGTATTTTGTTATTTCAAATCAATTTGCAAATTGCTCTTTGTATCTCTATGAAGAATTGAGTTGGAATTCTGATGGGAATTGGTATGGACTTTTAAAACCTAAAATCACCTCCAGTGACATAATTCCTGCAACAAGACCACACCTCCAAATTCTTCCTAAATAATTCCTTTAATTGGGAACCAAATATTCAACTGGATGAACCCATATGAATCATTTTTATTCAACCATTCACACAGAGGACAACTGACTTTTCTTCAGTGGAATGAACTAAATATATTGACCATACTTTATGTAAGGCCTCATGTTCAGGATTAGTAGGACAATACAAAAGAGACTCTCTAATTTATTTATTTTTTTTAAGAAATACAAGAAACTTGATGTTGGGTGAGTGGGAGGCAGTATCCAAGAGGGGTTAAAGGAGAGAAAGAAATACAAGTAACACAAATTGTATGAAATTTTCAAAAACCAAAAGCATTTTAAAAGAGACAAAAAATAAGCATAAACACAACATGTTGAGTCTGTTCTGTATTGCTTGGGTGTGTATGTTTCCAGGGCTGTCCACGTTGTATGGGATAACCAATTAGGGGGCTCTTCCCTAAGGAATAGAAATTTTTTCTCTCTCAACAGCTATGGATTGCATGTAGCTCTTCATCTAGGGGTGGATCTCTGTGAGATTTCCTATATCTGTACTAGGGTGTCAACTGTCAGGATTGTTCAAACCCTGTTTAATCAGCCATGCTGTTGACATTTCTTGAGGGTAGCTTTCTTGTCATAGGTAGAAGTTACTATCTTCCACTGTCTCATAACAAATTCTTTGATATTCTGTCTCTTGCAATCTATTTGCCCAATCTATTGTAATTTGGGAGCAGGGATTGTATTTTAACTGTATCAACTGGGGATTGGTACCCCAAGTTCAATTGTTCTTTGTACTTTGACTAGTTGTAGCTTTCTATAACCATTTCTTTCTGTTACTTCTTTGATGAGGGGGTAAGTTCTCTACTTATTTGTGTGTACAGGATAGTATTTAGAATGCATTTAGGAATCATACTGGCTTAGGAACATGTAGTAGTAGGTTCCTGTTTAAAATGCATGGCTTCACTAGCCATATGCAGTTTACTATGTTTCTGGCACCAACCATGATTTTTATCATGTTGAGCAGTTCAAATTGGACAGCTGTTGTTACCCAGAGATAAAAATGCTACCATTGCCCCTCTAGAGATATCTTGCCCAGGCTGGTTGTTGCCTGTAGTTCCTAGGTGTCACAGCTGGATAAGCTACTGATTGGTCCCTTCTCTCTTGGCAGTTTACATATCACCTTCTATTGCTGTGAAAATCTCTGATGAGGATTTCTGGTAATTCCAGGTCAAATCCTGAATACTACCTCTAACATGTGTGATGATTACATCCATAGGAACTTACCTTTAACTCCTGGGAGGTAATCAGAAGCAATAGCAATAGTTTGTATTATTTGGGAGACATGGATTCCCTGGCCCCTCACTCCAAAAGAGGTTTTTCATGGCTGGCGCTAATGATTCTGTTAGGTAATCTATGGCTCCTCTGAGGTTCATGTATATGTGTTCCTGGGAAAATATAAGATAATACAGTTACTTAAGGCTTTTTGACCCTTATTGCTATTTACCCCATTCTGTATTTTTCCTCCTTCATCCTCTTTGACTAAAGCATCCTCCCTATTTCCCTCACTTTCCCTTTATATCACCTTTATCCTGCTGTTCTCTTCTCTACTTTTCCCAACAATGGTCCCTTTTTATTTTTCTTGTTTCTGTGTTTGTTCCAGGTTATATACTCATATCTGAAGTTGCTTCATAAGTTAACACACAAGCAGAAGGTTAAATGTTTCTGAAATCCAACAATGACTGAATTCATTTGCCTGATTTTAGGCAAACTTCAAACAACATAGTTTTGCTGAAGAAAGTTCTGGATGACAATTGAGAAAGTTTATTTTTGTGAAGAAACATTGACTATAAACATATTTTTTTGCATCACCAAAAATTCTCTTTCTATATATTATATGGTCTTAGTTACAGTTTCTATTGTAGTAATATGACCAAAAAGCAAGTTGGTAGGAAAAGGTTTTCAGATTACACTTTCACATTGCTGTCCATACTAAAGAAAGTCAGGACAGGAACTCAAACAAAGCAGGATTCTAGAGGCAGGAGCTGATACAGAGGCCATGGAAGGATGCTCCTTTCTGATCTGCTTCCTATGGCTTGCTCAGCCTACTTTGTTATAGAACTCTGGACCATCATCCCAGGAATGGCACAACCCACAATGGTGGGGCCCTCTCTCCATAAAAAAAAAAAGAAAATGACATAGCATTTTTATGGAGGCATTTTCTCAGTTAAGGTTCCCTTCCTTAAGATACCTCTAGTTTGCATGTCTTATTGACATAAAACTAGCCAGCACATGTCCAAAACAATTTTTAAAATGTTTGAAGACATATTTAGAATATTTGAAAAATTTTTATAGTGACATCAAATGATAATTTATCTCGATGTGACTGAAAATACTTATATGAATAGAGCTTAATTGAGATACATGTTGACTGTGATTGACTATATCTACAATTATTTATTTGAATTTCACAAATAAGAAACCCAGTCTAGTAATTTTAGGCATGTTTTATGTAACTTTAAATTAACACTTATGAAGCAAATAATTTGTCTACATTTAAGCATGAATTGATGTTAGTTAGATGGGATTGTGAATTTGTCAAAAGAAATAGGGGAAAATGAAGAGAAATTCTTGAGGTGGATAGAAGACTTAAATACAGAAAATATATTCATAATAAGATGAGGTTCTTTAAAGAGAATGACTCTCAATAATATCAGGTATAGAACTGATTTACAAATATACATCCACATATACATATATAATTTCTCTGTGTGATTTGTGGAAACTATGCTTGGTACTTGGTGTAAATTTTTAGGTAATGTGTGAAGTGTCCCATACATCATAAGGTATTCAAACCAGATCCATCAAAGGCTGGTACAATAGCTATAGTGTGAGTAATGTCAGCTACAAATGGCCAATGTATTATTTAGCAGAGTGTCCTCTCCTTTGATGACAATTAAGAAAAAGGTGGAGTTTAAAAATTATTTAAAATGAAAATTAGTATTTAAAAAAAATCCCAACTCAATATTAAATTGGATATCCTTTGATTTGTTCATTTGAAGGTCTGTCCTGATTATAACCAAGGAGACCAGAAGAAATTGTTCACTCTTCAGGGTTTGTGAAAAATCCAAAGACAGCAAATTAGGATTTTGAGAAATGAAAAGCAATGAGAAAATTGAGAAGCATTATTTTATCTTGGATAGTAAGTTCACCCAAAAAAGATTATTAATGGACCAAGTGAAGTTCAATAGTTTGCTTTTTAAAAAAATTAATAATGGAGGATGAAAGCAGGCCCATGCCTATCCTACATCTCTTAAGATATAATCTCCTCCAGTCTCATCTCCAGCTCTGTAGCAGGAAACCTGCTGCAGTCTCCCTTTCCTATTTGACCCCATCCCCCAATGGATCATGATGATCATCTCTCCCGACCATTCTTTCCGCAACTCATCCCATTATCCTAGCTTCCAACAACAGTAAGCATTCACTTGGAACACACCAGCTAAGCAAAAGTGGGCAAACAAGTAAACTAACTGAAGACTCTCACCACTCTCTCTTGCCCTCCAAATTCTCAGTCCCAGCCTACAACAGAACACAACTGGAGTCTGCCTTTCCCTTCTGCCCACATTTTTGTGATCCCACAGTTGAACCCCACCTAACTTTGTCCCACTCACCACTTTGTCCCAGCACTCAACTTGGCCTGATGTTCCTTGCTCAACCACAGGCCAAGCATGCCAGACCAGGTAGCCTGGCCCAGACCTTCTCCAGTCTCTTCATTTTTTGAGATTCAATTCCCAAGTTTCATCCTCAGCACTACAACAAAATACCAACTGCAGCCTTCCTTCCCCTGCTTACATCTCCTGCAAATACCATAGTTCATCCCCAACTAACCTTCTTCCCCCTACTCAGTAACTTTATCCTGTTCCTCCATTCCAGTGTGCAATTCTTGCTAACCCAGAGGCCAGTCTGACAGAAAACCAGGTAGGCTATCCAAAAATCTTCTCTTCTCTCTCTATTCCCCTAGATACAATACCGAGTTTAGTCCCAACTCTACTGAAGAATGCCTGTTGCAGCCTTCCATGGTCCCAGATTCCATCTCCTGTGAATCTCACACATCTTTTCCTTCTAATCTTCCTCATTGTTTTGTCTCAGACCCCAACCCCAGCAGGTACCCTCCTGCTAACCCAAGGAATACTCCTTCCAGGGCAACAAGTAGGTCAAAGGAAGGCCCACACTTCTCCTATTGTTCTTGCAACCTAATGCCCTGAGTCTCATCCCTAGCTCTGTAGCAGTAACACCACTACAATCTCCCTTTCCTATCTGACCCCATCGCCAATAGATTAAGATCTTCACCCCAAACATTCTCCTTACATCTCATCCCTTTATCCTAGCCTCCAATGCCAGCAGGCATTCCCTGTGAACATACCACCTGAACAAGTCCATAAAACAGGCAACACACACACATCACACTCTCTAAAAATTTAGAGAAGAAATAGAAACAAAGGAACAAAACATCCACAAAACAAAGATAAACCCATAAATCAGCACCTAGACCTGTAATCATCCCAAACTCAGATGCTTAGATGTTAGGAAATCTGGAAAACTATGAAAAGACCGAACATATGAATGACAAAGAGAGGAAGGAGAAGAATCACAGCTCAAAGGCCCAGAAAAAAACATTTCAACAAAATCATAGAAGAGAATTTTCCTAAAGAAGATGATGCCTATAATGACACAGAAGCATACAGAACACAAAATGATTGCACCAAAAAGAAAGTCACCTCACCACACAATAAATGAAACACTAAACATACAGAACAAAGAAAGAATATTAAAAAAAAAACTATAAAAGATAAAAACCAGGTAACAAAGTCAGACCTATTAGAATGATATCTGATTTCTCAATGAAGACTCTAAAAGCCTGAAGGGCTTGAACAAATGTGTTGCAGCTTCTAAGAGACCAGAGATTTCAGCCAAGAATACTATGTAGAGTAAAACTTTCAACCTCTATACATGGAGAAAACAAGATATTCTATAATAAAGTAAAATTTATATAATATACAAGTCCAGCCCTATAGAAGATGTTAGAAGGAAAACTCCAACACAAGGAAGTTAACTACATCCAGGAAAACACAGTAAATAAATAATATCACACCAACAAACCAAAGGAAGAGAAGCATGAGCAGATACACACACACACACACACACACACAACAATAATAACAGCATGAAATTTAATAATAATAATAATAATAATAATAATAATAATAATAGTAAATCATTGGTCAATGATATCTCTCAATATCAATGGTCTCAGTTCCCCAAAAAGCACAACCTAACAGAATGGATGCAAGAACAGGGTCCATCCTTTTGCTGCATCCAAGAAACACATCTCAACATCAAGGATAGATAGTACCTCAGGGTAAAAGGATAAAAAAGATATTCCATGCAAATGAATCTAAGAACAAGCTGATGTAGCCATTCAATATCTCACAAAATGGATTTCAAACCAAAACTAATCAAAAGAGGTATGGAAAGACACTATTATACTCATCAAAGGAAAACTCACCCGTGATAACATTTAAATTGTTAACACCTATGCCCCAAACATAAGAACACCCAAATTTGGAAAAGAAACACTGCTACAGCTTAAGTGACATATTGACCCTCACACATTGATAGAGGGAGACTTCAATAACTCACTCTCACCAATAGACAAGTCATCCAGACAAAAAATTAGACAGAGAAATCCTGGAGCTAGCAGATGGTATAAACCAAAGGATCTAACAGATGTTTACAGAATATTCCACTCAAACAAACAAACAATATATCTTCTTTTTTTGAAACTCATGAAACTTTCTTCATTATTCACTGCATACATGAACACAAAGCAAATCTCAACAGATATAACAAAATTGGAATAATTCCCTACATCCTATCAGACTGCCATGTACTAAAGATAGATATCAACAACAGAAAGTTTACAAACTCATGAAAACTAAACAACTCTCTACTGAATGAAAATGGTCAAGACAGAAATAAAGGAAGAAATTAATAACTGTAGAATCTCAATAAAAATGAGATACCAGCATACTCACATTTATAGTACATAATGAAACAGTGTTAGCGGAAGTTCATAGCATTAAGTACCAACATTAAAAATATTGAAGTGATTTAATACTAGCAACTAAGCAGTACCCCTGGAAGTTATAGAACAAAAAGAGTAATGGTGGCGCACGCCTTTAATCCCAGCACTTGGGAGGCAGAGTCAGGTGGATTTCTGAGTTCAAGGCCACCCTGTTCTATTGAGTGAGTTCCAGACAGCCAGGCTATACAGAGAAACCCTGTCTCGAAAAACCAAAAGAAAAAAAAAAGTACATCAAAAAGAGTAGATGGCAAGAAATAATCATGCTGAGGGCAGAAATAATAAATTAGAAACAAAAGAACAGTACAAAGAATCAAGTAACAAAGATTGTCTTTGAGAAGATCAACAAAATAGACAAACCTTATATAATAAACGTAAAGATGGTGATGACTTCCAAATTACAAAATAAATGTAAAGAGGGTATAAATAACAGACATGTGAAAATTCAGAGAATAAAAACACAATTAATAATTATAATAAATACAATGTAATTCAGAATTATAGGTATCTCATTAATATTTAAATTTATCTTATATATCATTAAATAAATTTAAATAAAGAAAAACCTTATACATAAATATGAAAATTTAATAAATACAGATTTTCAAATAGTTATACTTACAATAAATCAAGTAACAATCACTTAAATCCTAAGTCAACCAGTATATAATAAAATTAATACTTCATTAAAATTTTAACTTACCAAAACAAAAAGTCCAGAATGGTTTAGACAAAATTCTACCAGCTTTCGGTTAAATTTTAAATTGACCCAGCCGGTTTAAAATGTTAAAGGGAGTTATATTGTCTCTGATTCTGTGCCTTTCTTGAGGTTTTTACTTGTCTCTAGTTTCTATGTCTACTTTTTGTGATGACTTTTTATAATCTTATTTTAAGAAAAGATGTTATTTGTCTATGAGAGTGGGGAGGTAATGAAGAGATTGAGGAGTAAATGAGGGAATTTTGATTCAGGTGTTCTGGTTTTATATTTATTTCTCAGTGGCTGCCTTCTGTATATCTTCAATTCCTCCTTCAGTGCTATAATTAAAAGACACAATTCAATTTTGATTGAATACATAAAATGACCATTTCAACTTTTTACCATTTAAAGTCTAATATCAAATACAGTATATTAGGATTTTATACAGGATTATGTGATACATAATTTTTTCAACCAGAATTTTGTACTACAATTTACACACAACCAACATAATTATAATATAAACAAAAGACAACATCCATTACTTAACCAAATTTTATAACAATTTGGGATAGCATTTTAAACTTGTAATAAATAATTTAATATTTTCATTGAGACATTATCTTAAAATGTTTGAGGAATATTAATTTGTTTTTGTGTTACAGTTGATATGAAAGCCAGCCACACAGAAAATCACTCTTGCATTCTTCCCATCAGCATTAAAATGTATGTACATAGCAGCCTATTGTTTATTGCTAGGAGCTATAAAACAAAAGGGAAAAAAAGTAGAGACTCTAGGGACTTAGTATTTAATTACAGTAACTGTGTGGATGCTTAAAACAGAAAAATAAATAACAAGAATGCATGTCTTAAATTCCAAATAGAAGATTATCTGCCTTCCTGGATTTGAGGTCATACCAGCTTACTCCATGTTGGCTTCTAAAAGATTCCAAGAGAAAACTAACATTGTTTATATGCAGATAATTAGAAGAGAATTTCAGAATGAATAACAGTGATGCACTTTTTAAAGACCTCTGATTTCACAAGGAGTATTCTTCCATTGCTTCTTATTAAGAAAGGAATAGAATATCCTCTTCTATTATTTAAAAATTTTATTATTTTGGACCTATTCGTTCAAGATTTGTTTTAAGAAAGTAACTGGAATAGGGACTTTAAAACATGCATTAGTAAATACTATAAATTTGTTCTTATTTATTATTATCTATTTCTGTTGTTCTGAAGTAGTACCATACTTCACAAATGACCTCTCATTCTCTATGTAGCTACAGCTGACTTTGAACTCTTGATCCTCTCACGTGCTGGGATAATAGGCAAGTGCCACCACACCAGGCAGTAGATGCATTTTTGCCACCTAAGATAAATAATGGTTTAGTTATTTGACTGCCTAAATCATCTTTATTGTTATTTTATCTGCATGGAGATTTATCAAATTCTTAATTCATTTTCAAAAAACAAAATGTGAGAGAGAAGACAGCTCCAGCTGTTTTATGTACTGAGCTGTAAACTGACTTTTCTAATAGAGCACATTAAAAATTCCAAAAAGATCTGTTTAAGTGGTTAAAATATTGAAGTGGTTAATTTTATTGGAAGAACTTACCATTGAAGTATTATTTAGTGTTTCTTTATCGGTTCAATCTTATGTTACTATGTTAGCATTATAATGGTGGTGACATGATACCTTTAGTATAACTGAAATATACCCATATAAGGTTTATGGAAGCAGTACAGTTCAGATATAAAATCTCCATGTTCTGACATCAAAGTGTCTAAATATGAAGCCATTGGTCTATAAACTATATGTGTTTTGGCAAACTCAGATTTCCTTATAAGGACATGTTTTAATGGTCTGAATTTAGATGTCATGGTTGAGTTGTATGTGTCTATTTTGCAACTTAATAAACAATGTGATTGAATTAAGTGAGTCCTTTGGGGGGGAGATGTTAAAAGAACACTTTCATAAATAGTGTCTTAAGGTTTCTATTGCTATCAAGAAACACCAGGACCAAAAAGCAACTCTTATAAAGGCAAACATTTAATTGGGCTAGCTTATGGTTTCAGAGGTTTAGTGTATTATCATAGCAGGAACCATGGCAGCATACAAGCAGACATGGTGCAGGAGAAGGAGATGAGAGATCTGCATCTTAATTCAAAGTCAACCAGGAGATAGTGGCATCTATAGGCAACTATGAGGAAGCTCTCTTCTGTACTGGGTGGAGCCTGAGCATAGAAGGACATCTTCTAAATATAGAAGTGACACATGTCCTCCAGCAAGTGCTAATCAATATGGGGCAAACAAATTTAAACCACACAAATGGGATCAGTGATTTTACGAAGAGTTTAAAGAGAATAGTCTAGTACCCTTTGACACTTCAATCTGCTCTAGCAGGTGATTCCATAGCAACAAGGTTTCATCTATGAAGCAAAGTAACCCTCACCAGTCACTGTACTTGTTGGTGTCAGATGCCCAATATGCCAGCAACTTTATCTCTAATTCCCCATACTCTAGAACTGTAAGATATAAAAGCTTTTTTTACATTATCCAGTCTTAGATTTTTTTGTCATAAGAGTATAAATGAAATAAGACAAGGAATAATGATAACTGTCTCATAAAATAACCATGAGGGTTTGGTAAGGAACATATGAGCAAAATGCTTAATACAAAATTAGCAATAAATGTTAGCTACTATTGGTAACCAATGAGTTAGAATATATTTAACATTTTCTGAAAATGATTTTCAAACTCATCAGCATACTGGAATAATGTAGAGATATGTTTTTGAAATTCTAATATATGGCCTTATCCCTAGAGATTATGATTAGATTCACCTCAGAAAGTCCAGATATTTATGAGTTTTAAAGGATCTGAAGGTAATTCTAACACACATGCAGAGCTTAAAACATGTGATTCATGTATCACATAGAGATGTGTATCATCATATCACCCTGTCTACATCTACAACAGTCCTAGAATGATTTTCAAATATGTATATGAGTAACAATTTTCATACAGAAAGACATCACTTAAAATTAAGTACACTCCTTAGAAGAGACTGATTCACAGTATACCGAGCATCATGTTTAAATATCTTCTTTAAGAGATTAATTTCACATCATATTTAAAAGATATGAAAAGTTCACCTTTAACTACCTTATTTTGTTTCTTATAAACTCAGGATTTTCAATGTATTGTAACAAGACTTTCTTGAGTAATAAGTGACTTTCTTAAATATAACAGAGCAACAATCCTCTATCACTTTTATTAATGATTATATCTATTAATGAATATATTGTCGACAATCTCAAATGACAAAGGTACAGATGACATACAGGTGCAGAAACTCTGTTTGGGCTTGAGTTGTTTATTTTAGACTTCATCTAGAGCATGTGCCCAGAAAACCAGAAAATGACCAACATTTATAGCTACAGATCAATAAGGAATCATAGTGCCCCAACTTTTGTTCATTGGAAACTTTTCTTTGGAAGACATGATGCTACAACCAGAAAAGTGTGCTTAAGACAAATTATAGCAAGATTTATTAAGCAACCTTGACTTTCTTTGTGTCTGTGAAAGGATCTCTCCAATTCTAAGACAATTGTGACCATATACTTAAACCAAATTTGCAGCTGGAGCTCAGAGTCAAGACACCTAGAAAAATTTGACAAATTAATAAGATGTTCCAGCCTATAATTATCTTGATTCTTCTGTCTTCAAATATAATTCACTTTAGACTTAGAGCCATTCCAAATTTAGGCTGAGGATTACCTGACCTCACTTCTATCTGAAGGAGTGGATTACAATGAAATTCTAGACAGGCAACAGGCTATTTGCTCCTGGAATTTAGGTGGCAACACTAGAGAAAAGATGTGTTCAGTAGCAATATGAACTAGGCATAGAACATGTTTACTTTCTCTTCATAGTTATAATTATTTGATCTGTGAACATAAATAAGAGAGAGACCTACGAGAAGTCGTGAGGTCATGAAAATTATGGAGAAACATAGTAGAAGGTTTAAAAACATACACATGAAGTTTGATGAAGACACAATTCATGTTGTTAAAGCAATACAAAGAAGAGCTAAATGTTATAGTAGTTCTTTGGCTTGGATCTAGTCTAAAATACATATTTTGGAACTTATATCTTGACTATAGTCAGTTTATTGAGTTCCATTTCAGCTACCACTGGGGTTACTAAGCAATTCATATATGTTACTGAATTTAACTATAAAACCACTATAGGAAGCAGAAAAGCTAACATCAATATCTCTGCTCTGGAAATTGACGTAATCAAAATTAGAAACTAGGTTGAACTGACACTGTAGCATGTTCTATCTCCATGCCCTGAGGACCATCCGTCGCTGATATATGTTTTTCATTATGTCTAACTAGAAGCACACTTTCAGAAGTAGCTGAAAGTAGCTACTAATTATTTTCAAAAGTAGTAAAAATTATTTCCATGTACACTTGCTAAATTTTATTAGTCACATAAAGAAAACTGAAATTCACATTCTACAAGTCAATAGGTTCAGCAATTGTGGATGCATTTTGCAGCTGGCTCTCATCTTTTTAAACTATTTAATATGGAAGTTAAGTTTCTAGGTACCACACAAAGAATTTTCACATTACAATACATTGTTCATATTAGTCTCCCCTTCCAGCACCTTGACTTGTGTCCCAATCCCTGTCTAGTTGATTTCTTCTTTTGTCCAGCTAGGCCTTCTTTCTGTTTTGTTAATAGCAGTGTCCTGTCTATGTCCCTTCCCCTGATGATTGTTTCTCTTTTATCATGGTTGTTTTTCTAGTTTCATGACCTACACATACACATAAGTGTAAATCTATGTTCCTAAATATGAGAAAAAATGTACTTGTTTTTCTGAATCTGTCTAATTTTGAGTAAGGTAATAATTTCCATTTTACTCATTTCCCTGGAAATGACATGAGTACAGTTTTCTTTATGATTATATAAAATCACATTTGATTATTGTACTGTATTTTCCTTCTGTAAATGGGCAACAATACAGGTTACATTTCCTGGCTCATATGAATGTAGGAGATGTTGACTCAGAGACTTTTGAGTATATTCTTATAACTGGGTTGTATAGTAGTTTTAATTTTAATGTTTTAGGAATTTCCAAATCGATAATTTTATAGTAACTGAACAACTTTACAATCCCATCAGGGGTGTATAAGGATTCTCTTTCTTCATCAGCATTTGTTGTCATTTGTGTGTTCTCAATGGTAGCCATTCTGTGAGGACTTCTTCATGTATTTATTGGCAATTTTCACTTATACTTCAGAGGCCTGTTAATCAGTTAATTAGCCTATTATGGATTGGATAATTGGAGGTTGGAGACTTAGCTGTTGCAGAGGCTTACACATCTTCCTTATTAATATCCTGTCAGATAAGTACTTGTCAGGATTTTTCCCATTCTTTAGGTTGTATTTTCAGTGTGCTGACTGTTTCTTGTACTGTGCCATAATCTTTTAATTTCATGGAATTGTAGTTGTCAATTTTCAGCATTAATTTTTATTCTTTTATTGTCCTTTGCTGAAAATCCCCATGTGTCCTGTATCTTGAAGTGCTTTACCTTTATTTTTCTCTGCTACTTTCAACATCTGAGGTCTTATATTAAGGTCTTTGTACAACTGAATTGACTTTTATGCTGGGTGAAATGTACAGATCCAGTTGGTTCCCTACATGTAGAAATCAGGCCTTCTGGCATCATTGGTCAAAAAGGCTGTTTTTCTCTAGTATCTGTGGTTGTGTGAGTTTATTTTCATGTTCTCCATTCTATCCCATTGATGAGCATTTGTTATTTTGTGTCAACATCATGCTGTTTTATTATTATGGCTCTGCAATATAATTTGGGGTAAAATTTTGATACTTTTAGCATTGCTCTTTTTGGTAAATATTGCCTTAGCTTTAGGGGCCCATTGTTGTTTCATCTGAATTTTAGGATTATTATTTCCCTTGAGAAAATTTTGCCAATTTATAGTCCCCAATGCTCAAAAATCTAGGATTAGGGATAAATTTCCAGAAACATATGACCCACTAATTTACCAATTTGAAATCAAGTAAATAGAAACAATTTGTAGCCTGAAAGATTTCTCGGGCGGGGGGGGCGTTCATGTAGAAGATCCAGGTTGTCTTTCCAGCACCCTGTACCTATTAGCTCAAACCATCTGTAATCTCTGTTTCATGGGAATAAGTCACCCTCTTCTGGCCTCCATGGTCACTGCATGCATATGATGCACATAGAAATAAGCAGGTATGCATCTGAAAACACAAACACACACACATAACACACACACATACACACACCCCCCTTTTTTTAAATTGGAGTAGTAACACAAATTTTCTCAACAAAAATGAGTCTAGGATAGAAATAGTTATTAATGTATTCTACCAAATCCTTAAGAGGTAGTACCAACGTTTCTCAAACTGAGAAAGAGACTACATTGAACCAAACACATCCTACAAGCCAGAATTACCTTGATAACAAAACCAGATTAAGCCATGGCAAATAAAGAAAACTATAGAGCAATTGTTCTGATAAAAATAGATGTAAAAATTCTGAATAAACTTCTGACAAACTAAATTCAGTAACACATGATACTAGAGAAAAGATAGAATCTACATCCAATAGTACTGAGAACACTGGATGTCTACATGGAGAAGAGTAAAATCAGACTCCTGTCCATTACCCTCCAAATAAACCAAAGTCCTTGATCTGAAACCTGAGCTACTCTTGCTAGAATAAAACCTAGTACCTTACAAGATGAAGGTAATGGAAAGGACTTTCTGAATATGACTGTAATTGTTCAGGAGTCAAGGTCAGCAATTGGCAAATGGGGCTTCATAAAACCATAAAGAAGCTTCTATGAGACTAGGAAAATAATTAACCACGTGAAAAATAAACTCACAGAATGTGCGACAATCATTGTTAGCCATGCACAGGACACAGGAGTGATATACAGAATATCGCAAAACAAACAAATAAACAAACAACACAAAGAGTCAATGACAACAAAAAAAACGACCCTATTTAAAACTGGTGGAGGAATCTAAATAGAGAATTCTTGATAGAAGAAATAGAAATTGCCGAGAAATACCTCAAAAAGTGTTTATCCTTTTTAGCAATTAGAGAAAAAGAAATGAAAAGAACTTTGATATTTCTTCTCACACTGGTCAGAATTTCTAAGGTCCACACAATAGCTGGCAACAAATGTTGGTGAGGATGTGGGGAAAGAGGAGCCCTCATTCACTTGGTGAAAATGCAGATTGGTGCAGCTACTATGGAAATCAGTATGGAGTATCCTAAAAAAAAAAAAAAAACCTAAAAATAAGTCTGTCACATGACCCAGCCACAACTTTCCTTGGCATATGCCCAAAGGACATGATGCCCTGCCCCACAGATACATGTTCCACAATGTTCAGTGGCATCCTATTCATAATAGTTAGGAAATGGAAAAAACCTAATATCGTTCAGTAGGTCAATGAATAATGAAAATGTATACACACACACACACACACACACACACAATGGTATACTATCCAGGTATAAAGACAATAAAATGAAGGTCGAAACTAGGTTAAAACCTCAATAAATACGAGTACTTGATTGAATGTAACCCCATGATACCAGAGAAAAAATTAATGCCAGCATCTGATACATTTTCATGTTGAATGCCTAGATCCAAATCTATATGTGAGCATCCAAATTGTTACCGAGAGACAAAGAATTGTAAAGGTGGGGCAGCTTTCAGGAAGAATAGCAATACAGGTGTGATACAAAGTGGGATATGGTGGTATACGGTGAGGCCTCCAACTTACAGGAAGGAAGAGGTCAATTGAGAAGTGAGGATGAGGAGAGACAACTAATACAAGTTGTTGATGAAACCCACAAGGAATCATTAATTCTTATATTTACTAATAATGTCAGCGTCACAACCTTATCAAGAACTACAAGCAAATAATGATTGTTAGGAGGTTAGCCTCTTCCAAGTACAATCCTTATTAGTTGTTAATGTAAAGTGGCCAGCCTCAAAACATCTACACATCAGAAAAAAATGGACTCAGAGTATGTATATATGTTGCAGCACACACAATGTAATGGTGATGATGATGAATGATTATGATTAAAAAGGCTTTCAACTTGAGAGTTGATGTGGACATGGAATGTATTCAAGAGAGGATGCCTTGGAGGAGGAAAGGGAAGGGAAAGTGACATAATCATATTAAGAGATATTTACAGGGCATTCCACCCAATCACCAAACATGTATTCTACTCACCACGACAAGGACACTTCTCTAAAGTAGACCACATCCTGAGACATAAAACAAATCCTTACAAATTCAAAAGGATTTTGATAATTTCATGTATCCTATCTGACCATAATGCAATAAAGCTTAAAATTGGCATCAAACAAAACTCTAGTTAAGACACAAACTCGTGTAGATTAAATAACATATTACCACATGTTGATTAGGTCAAAGAATAAATCAAGAAATAAATAAAAAAATTCTGGAACTAAATGAGAGACAGAACAACACCACATCACCTCTGAGACACACTGAAAACATTATTAATGCAATTTTGTTGGAGTTATAGGCAATATGGATCCTAATATACTCAAAATATATATTATCTTAAACTAAACCCATGACATAATGATTAAAAATATTCTCAAGCTGCGCATAGTGGAATATACATTTAATCTCAACACTTGGGAGGCAGTAGCAGACAAGCAGATCTCTTAATTTCAGGCCCAGCCTAGTGTACAGAGTGAGTTACAGGTCATCCAGTGCTACAAGAAGAAACCCTGTCTCAACAAACACACAAACAAAGAATATTACCTCTGCTCTTAAACACATGTTACGTCAAGTATTGTTTCAATCTTTCTGGGTACCATTTGGGCACAGTCAAATGTTGTACTTTTCTTAAAGAATTCTAAGACTTAAAATTAAACCATAAACATTAAATCATGCTTATTAAATGCTTAGTGAAATGCTGGATACACAGTAGTATCTAAATATGACAGTTAGTCTTAATTGTCAATTTGATAATCTAGCATCATCTGGAAAATAGGCTTCTAGGCAAACTTGTGGGGATTATCCTTTTATAATATTAACTGAAGTGTGAAGACCAGCCCACTGTGGGTGGCACCATTCCCTGACAAGGATCCTGAACTGTATAAGTGGACAAAGGGAACTAAGCATGTTTACAGGTTACTCATTCTGTTTTCTGACTTTAGATACAATGTGATTAGTTTCCTCAAACTCCTGCTAACAGTACTTTCCCAACTCTATGTGCCATGGAATTGTATGCCAAAATAAACTCTCTGCTTTATGTTGCTTTTGTTAGGATATTATAGCAACAGAAAAGTAGCCAAGACACTAAGATTAAAAAGTACTATTCTGATTTCATACATCTTGTCAGTGATTTTAATAGACAGTTTATGTTCTGGTTTCACTACCAGAGAGAAATGAGTTCCCAAAGATTAATAATTTTTAACAAGGATAGTATAGTACACCATCTGCCAGATTTCTTAGTAATGTGCAATCTAAGTATAATTCAAGCTTAAATACCAATATAAAAGGCTCTAACAAAGTCCAATCACAAAAATTAAATCTTATTTATACAGTTAGAAACAAGGTAAGAGGCCAAGCATAGGAGAAAAGCCAAGTGTAAAGACATGAATTAAAAGTAAGTCTGGACCATAGTTGTGTGGGTTCATTTCTGGGTCTTCAACTCTATTCCACTGATCTTCCTGCCTGTCTCTGTACCAATACCAGGCGGTTTTTATCACTATTGCACTGTGGTACAGCT
The DNA here is from genome assembly GCA_021653895.1 of Mastomys natalensis. Taxonomy (NCBI): domain Eukaryota; kingdom Metazoa; phylum Chordata; class Mammalia; order Rodentia; family Muridae; genus Mastomys; species Mastomys natalensis. Next base: position 688,357 of record JAJTUV010000425.1, on the reverse strand, counting down.
TGAGGTCAGGGATGGTGATTCCTCCAGAAGTTCTTTTATTGTTGAGGATGGTTTTCGCTATCCTGGGTTTTTTGTTGTTCCAAATAAATTTCAGAATTTCTCTTTCTAGTTCTGTAAAGAATTGAGTTGGTATTTTAATGCTGATTGCATTGAATCTATAGATTGCTTTGGCAAGATGGCCATTTTTACTATATTAATCCTGCCAATCCATGAGCATGGGAGATCTTTCCATTTCCTGAGATCTTCTTCAATTTCTTTCTTCAGAGACTTGAAGTTCTTGTCATACAGATCTTTCACTTGCTTGGTTAGATTCACCCCGAGGTATTTTATATTATTTGCGACTATTGTGAAGGGTGTCATTTCCCTAATTTCTTTTTCAGCCTGTTTATCTTTCATGTAGAGGAAGGCTACTGATTTGTTCAAGTTGATTTTATAACCTGCCACCTTGCTGAAGTCGTTTATCAGGTTTAGGAGTTCTCTGGTGGAGTTTTTGGGTCACTTAAGTATACTATCATATCATCGCAAATAGTGATATTTTGACTTCTTCCTTTCCTATTTGTATTCCTTTGACTTCTTTTTGTTGTCTAATTGCTCTGGCTAGGATTTCCAGTACTATATTGAATAGGTAGGGAGAGAGTTGGCAGCCTTGTCTAGTCCCTGATCTTAGTGGGAATGCTTCAAGTTTCTCTCCATTTAGTTTGATGTTGGCTATTGGTTTGCTGTATATTGCTTTTAGTATGTTTAGGTATGGGCCTTGAATTCCTGATCTTTCCAAGACTTTTACCATGAAGGGATGTTGGATTTTGTCAAATGCTTTCTCGGCATCTACTGAGATGATCATGTGGTTTTTACCTTTGAGTTTGTTTATATAGTGGATTACATTGATGGATTTCCAATTATTGAACCATCCCTGCATTCCTGGATAAAGCCCACTTGATCATGATGAATTATTGTTTTGATGTGTCTTGGATTTGGTTTGCTAGAATTTTATTGAGTTTTTTTTGCATCAATATTCATAAGAGAGATTGGTCTGAAGTTCTCTTTCTTTGTTGGGTCTTTGTGAAGTTTAGGTATGAGTGTGATTGTAGCTTCGTAGAACGAATTAGGTTGTGTCCTTCTGTTTCTATTTTGTGAATAGTTTGAAGAGAAATTGGTATTAGGTCTTCCTTGAAGGTCTGATAGAATTCTCCACTAAAACCATTAATCTTGACAAAGGAGCTAAAACCATCCAGTGGAACAAGGATAGCATTTTCAACAAACGGTGCTGGTTCAACTGGAGGACAACATGCAGAAGAATGCAAATCAATCCTTTCCTATCTCCTTGTACAAAGCTCAAGTCCAAGTGGATAAAGGACCTTCACATAAAACCAGACACACTGAAACTAATAGAAAGAAAGTGGAGAAGACCCTCGAATACCTAGGCACAGGGGAAAAGTTCCTGAACAGAACACCAATGGCCTATGCTCTAAGATCAAGAATTGACAATGGGACTTCATAAAATTGCAAAGTTTCTGTAAGGCAAAGGACACTGTCAAAGGACAAAACGGCAACCAACAATTGGGAAAAGATCTTTACCAATCCCACATCCGATAGAGGACTAATATCCAATATATACAAAGTACTCAAGAAATTAGACTCTAGACAACCAAATAACCCTTTTAAAAAAATGGAGTAAGGAGCTAAACAAAGAATTCTCAACTGAGGAAATGCGAATGGCTGAGAAGCACCTAAAGAAATGTTCAGCATCCTTGGTCATCAGGGAAATGCAAATCAAAACAACCCTGAGATTCCACTTCACACCAGTCAGAATGGCTAAAATAAAAACTCAGGTGATAGCAGATGCTGGCGAGGATGTGGAGAAAGAGGAACACTCCTCCATTGTTTGGTGGGATTGCAAGATGGTGCAACCACTCTGGAAAACAGTCTGGCAGTTCCTCAGAAAATTGGACATATCACTACCTGAGGACCCAGCTATACCATTCCTGGGTATATATCCAGAAGATGCTCTAACACATAACAAGGACATATGCTCCACTATGTTTATAGCAGCTTTAATTTATAATAGCCAGAAACTGGAAAGAACCCAGATGCCCTTCAACAGAGGAATGGATACAAAAAATGTGGTACATTTATACAATGAATATTATTCAGCTATTAAAAACAATGAATTTGATAAATTCTTATATAAATGGATGGAACTAGAAATATCATCCTGAGTGAAGTAACCCAATCACAAAAGAACATACATGGTATTCACTCACTGATTATTGGAGTTTAGCCCAGAAGCTTGAAACACCCAAGATTCAACTCACAGACCACATAAAGCTCATGAAGAATGATGACCAAATAGGGGAGCCTTCAGTCCTTCTTAGAAGGAGTAACAAAATACTCAAGAGTGCAAATATGGAGACACAGTGCAGGACAGAAACTGAAGGAGAGACAGACCATTCCACCTGGATATCCATCCTATGTGTAGTCACCAAAGGTAGAGTTGATGTGGATGTCAGGATGTAAAATGCTGACAGGAGCCTGATATAGCTGTCTCCTTAGAAGTCTGCAAGAGTCTGACATACTCAGAGGCAGAAGCTCACAGCTAACCATTAATCTGATCATGGGTTCCCAATTGAGAAGATAGATGAAGGCTGAAGGAGTTGAGAGGATTTGGGACACCATGAGGAAAGCAACAATCCCAACCAACCAGAGCCCCCAGGGTCTAAGCCACCAGCCTGGAGCGCTTAGGAAGGTATCCATGGCTCCAGCTATATATTGCAAGGGAGCTATATATAAGTGGGGAAGAGATCCTTGGTCCCATGAAGGCTGGACATCGCGGGGGGGGGGATATTCGAGGTGGGGAGGTTGAGATATGGGGAGGGTGGGGTGGGGGTACACCAACGTGGAGGCAGGAGGATGGGGGAGGGATAGTTAGTTCCTGGGAGGGAGGGGGGAAATGGGGTAAGGAGAGAATATCTGATTGTAAAGTCAAAAAAAAAAAAAAAAAAAAAATAGTCTGGAACCAGAGAGGAAATTTTGAGGCCTCGCAGACTCAGCATTCATAGGACACAAGACAATGTATTTAAAGTTTGGTTGCTGACAGTCTCCAGAAAGCATTCAACTATGACTAAGCCTATAATAAAAGTTTAGACTTTAGCTGTAACAGCTCCAGAAACTTTTTTACTACCTTGAGACTATGTTCTACTACTCTTACCACTGGCTACTCTTCTTTTCTTTACTCCATTGATCTGTTTTCTTTGCGGCTTTGTTCTTTTTCTTCACTCTCTTTGCCACCTATCTCTTCACTCTACTAATGACACAACATTTAGTTACTAAAAATCAGTAGCTAGAAAACCATGCGAATGACACAAAAACCAATACCGAAACCTGCCAGCACTTAATTCTCTCCCGTACAGAGCTAACAAATGAAAAATGCAAAGACACACCTTCACACAGTGTGAGGAAGAAAGGATGTTAGAAAAGGAAATGGAACCATACCTAATCTTTATCAAGTTCATTAGGTAAGTGGCCAATAGAGGGAAGTGGTAGGGTGAGGCAGGTGGATTGCCTGCCTTCAGCATTTAACGTGGCTCAGACAGAGAATCAGGTTTCAATGTATTAACAATCAAGGGAGAACAGGAAGGCAGGTAATCCAGTGCAGGATGACAGGAACAGAACGTGATTCATGGTACCCTAAACCTGACATTCATGCCACTTTGCTTAAACCACAATGACTCGACTGTCTTAAAGAAGAAGAGACGAAGAGAGTAGTGCCTTCCACAAATAACCAGTAATAACGGTTGATAGTCCAGGTTGTCTAGCAGGGTTCCCTAAGGAACAGAACCAATAGACTGAATCTATTACCGTTTACAGGCTTAGCATGGCCCTAAACTCCCAAGGTATACTAGGAAAGGCCAACTTGAGCCAAGAGCCTGGATATCTTAGATGATCTCTACATTGGAATCCCAAAGAAGGAGGTTATAATACCAGTGCAGAAATGCCTCAGAAACAGGATAGATGAACTTGTCAGCAAGTGTGAGTGAACATCGGATGTGTGGCCCAGATTTAGAATAGATCTTCTCACCTCAAATGATCCAATCAAGAAAACCCTTCACAGGTGTGGCCAACTACACAGTGGGTTTCAGTTCATTCCAGCTGTAGACGTAGGTAGTCACCAAGATCAGCCATTATACTAGTAGTTTATGTAAAATGCAGTGTAAGACATGAAGAAATAAATAGAAACTAAAGTTCAAGAGTGGCTCTTGTGACTTAAGCACAGTGACACTCACTCAGGATTTTTTTCTATTTTTTACATATGTCTATAGAGAAAAATGAGATTGTTTAATTGTCTGTGTCCTGATGCCTACTATTTTTGGTTGCTAGTAGTTTACTCATTTCGTCATATTTCGTTCTGTTATGTTTAACAATGGGATGTGCTAATCTGAGGAGTCAAACTAGCATGGATAGACTGATGTCACAGATAGCTAGAACAGCAGACACTCAGTGTTGCTTACCTGTATTCATGTGAATATGAGTACGTAGTTTTTCTTTTGAGACAGGGTTTTATTATACAACCCTGTCTGGTACCGGGATCACATTCCTTCTGCCTTGACCTCCTGAGTGTTCCAATTACAGGTGCACATGCCCATATCTTACATAAAGAAAACTCTCAGCCACCTGAAAGTTACATTTTACTTGAAGAATTTTGTGTTTATAACCTGACATTGATAAAAATCTCCATAAGAAACATGTTTATTGTATTTAGTGACAAGAATAAAAAGACTAATCCATTGGTAAAGATAAAGCTACAGCCATGATGGGGAATGTCTCGAGCAGGGAGAACTGCCTATTGAAGTAGACAGAGCTGACACCACATTCCTGCACATGATGTTTGACACTCACAGTGAAATGATTATGTGTCCATGAGTAAATCCATGCTGACAGACCAGCCTCTCACAGATGAAACAGAGAGTGTTATTTTAAAGAGTGTTTTAAACTTAGATTAGGTTTTCAGACAGTTTATATTACTAAAATCCAGGAAAATCTCAGAATGAGATTCAATAAAGAGATTGCTAGGCAAGTATATTTAGCAGGTTTGCTCTTTTAAAAAGATAGATGTACAAAAATTACAGAATAACAAGATACAGACTATCCAGATGAACCCTTATTCATTATTTAAGAAAATGTTTTTGTCCTTGTTCAGACACAGTAAAGAGTAATATCAGAAAGGCCTTCCATGTCAATGAAACAATAAAACATGTGAATATTGTGATACAGTATTGCCTAATAGTTAATTCTTTATGCTCTTGTTACTGCATAAACTGGATTTTGATTTTATGAGTCACCTGTTAATCACGACCACATTAACAATAGGGAAATAAAGCAAACAAGAGTCAGCCTTTCTTCGTAGGCATCGCTCTGTGAAGTTTCTCATGGTATCTGAGAAGAGCTGAGTTGGATCAACTGAATTTTTGCATAAAGGATAAATTCAGAGGAAGGACCAAGACATGAGAATATAGCACAGAGTTCTGACAACAGTATGAAGTCAGAGGGAGTCAGCAAAGATGGCGCCCGTCCTGTGCACTGCTGGTGCACAGTCTTTCTGCAGCATTGTCTTCCAGGCCTTTTGTCCCACAATGTAAAGAACAAAGGCTTGATGTCAGGATAAACTCAAAGAAGTATAATAAGCATTCTCTCCAAAGTTTTAGCAAAGAAAACATATTGTTCGTTATTTTTTCTTATACTGCTTTTATTTTAAAGTTCGTATGGTCAAACCACTGGAAAATGAAGAGGTAAGTGTAGCCTAAGAAATCACAAAAATGTCTAAATGCCATTTTATTCGGTATTTGTGTTTTCAAATTTCTCTCTCTCTCTCTCTCTCTCTCTCTCCTCTCCTCCCTCCCTCCCTCCCCCCCCCCCCCTTTATGTCAGAGGCCAATGCCTCAATGCCTCACATTTTTGAAATTCCTCATTTTTGGAAACCAAATCTTTCACTGAACCTAAAGCTTACTGTTGCAGCGAGGTTAATTGGCCATGAACCCCTGATTACTCCTGTTTCGACTGCCCAAGCCTTGCGGTTGTCAGATACATTTAGCTACTCCTGGGTTTTTACATGGAAACTAGGGATGATCCACACTCAAGCTCTTTATCACTGACCAATCAACCTCTCTAACCCCCATACTTTCATTTCCTCTGCTCTTGCTTTCTTTCTTCCTTTCTTCTTTTCCTTCCTTCTTTTCCTTCCTTCCTTCCTTCCTTCTCTCCTTCCTTCTTTCTCTTCCTTCTTTCCTTCCTTCCTTCCTTTCTTCTTTGGCAGTACTGGGCATAGAATGAAATCCAGAAAACTGTTTGCTAGGCAAATCTCTGTCACTGAGCTACAATCCTAGTTTTATTTTAGTATTTATTTATTTACATATTATTAATTACTTTGAGGTAGGGTTTCCCTATGGTCCTATGCTGGCCCTTGAATCACTAAGTAGCACAGGCAGGGTGCAACCTATGCCTGCTCCTGTCCTTTCTTGTAGCCGATATTACATATAAGCACCACCATGCCAAACTCTGTTCATTTAATTTATACTTATTCAACACCATCCCCACCCCTATACAAATGTCACAAACCAGAGAATCCTAGGGATAACAGGCAAAGGACATTAAGTAATTTTAGAAACAGAATACTGACAGAATGCATATATGTTGTGTAAGGCAATTAGGTTGGTTTCCATGATACGGGCTGAATGATCAGTCCCTCAGTGGCCATCTGCTAGCTAGAGTGGCTGAGAGCTAGCTGCCTAGTCACAAAGCTGGTTGCCTAAACTGTTCCAGTCTGGCCTGAATGAAGCCTAGAATGATTCCTGGAGAGTTTTGTACTGTCATGGAAGTTGGAGTCTGATACAGCAGAGGATAGGTTGATAACATCCATAAGGATGCACTTATCAGCAAGAAACAAAGGCAGGTAGGCAAGACTGCTTTCCTTAGACCTCATCATGTATAGCCACCAACTGTAGTAGTCTCTCACTCTGAAGCTTCCTTCTCCCTTCACATAATCCTCAGAAATACCCTCATAAACCACCCCCGCCCGAGACTTACCTGAGGTTTCACCTGCTCTCTAACCACACTGCCTCTCACCTGGGACTTTTTAAAGCTTGGATTCTATGCCCAACAGTGAACATCAAATGTTAGTGCAGTTTTAAAAGTGACAATTTTCCCCGACTAGCTCTCAAATGAATGAGACAGAGACTACATGATTTATTTAATCAAGCTTTATGGCACAATATCTGAGGAGTTATTAATCTATTCTATTCCTCTGAGCTAATCTAGCTACTTTTCAGCCGAAAATCCCCAAGATACTTGCGTTTTAGTATTAACTTGGCTCTCTGGGCTCCAAGTGTGTTCTCATGGTGTCTGTAATGTTCTATTTCTCTCTCTCTCTCTCTCTTCTCCTCTCTACTCTCTCTCTCTCTCTCTCTCTGCTGTGTGTGTGTGTATGTGTGTCTTCCCCTCCACTGGCTGGGACCTGAAATCCCTTCTGTACCACTCTAGATTCCAAATAAAAGACACAGAAACATGGTATTTTTATTAAGAAGTTGTCAGCACTATGCTGGGCAGGTTCTATTCTAACTTATATCCTAATCATAGGCCCCACGTTACTCATCAACTGAGTCATGCTGTGTTTGCTTGGATCCATGTGTGTCCTCAGAGAGATTTTCTCTAGTCCACATGTTCATGACCCATACTCACATCAACCTCCTCCTCCTCCACCTCTTCCTCTTCCTCAAGGTCCCTACCTGAGACCTCCCTCACTGCATCTCAAGTCTCTACTTGATCTCAAGTCTCTGCTTCTTCTCCCTCCTGCCCATTCACAGGCTCTAGCCTTTTATTAGCCATTCAGGAATTGTTGAGGAGCATTTTTACAGCACATTGGTCAATACAATGCCCATGTTCACACTACAACTTGATCTTGTGGCAGAAAACTCAGCATCGGAAGACATAGTGCACAAGACCAACCCCAACAGCTCTCATCTCTGAACAATAGTAGAGACTTGTCTGTTCTTAGTAACAGTCAAACTGAGACAGTTTCTATTCAAGTGTATTTTCAATACAACTAGCTAGTAAGAACAGGAAAGCTAATTTGGCATGAACTAGTTTTAGGTGCACATGCAACAAGGCAAAACTATATACTTTCAAGTGAACATTTAGAGAGAATGCTCTATTTACCTTCCATGTCTATACATATATAGGAGTGCATATGACCAAAATTATTTATGTTATGAGAAGGTACAAATGGATTAGGAAAATTTAATGTCTGACCTAATCTATCAATCAAAATGGGGATCCATCAAAGCTATGCTCCTTGGCAGCATTCTCTTGAACCCCATGAAGAGAACTCCTAAATTCTAATTCAGACCTTGAGTACTCTCATTCAAGTGATCTTGCTTCCAGTCTTGACTCTGTGTCCATTTATAACCTTTAATGTTGTTTCACATTGAGTAAAGTCTTCTTGCCTTTTACAAACCCATGTGAGCTGTGTTTCAGTTCTTTGTGCAAGAGGCCAAGAACATGGAAACACTTGGCCCACATCATGACCACAAGTAATAATCACACTGGACACTATTTGGTTTAATACTCTGCTTGTACTGTGTAGATATGTGTATATTTTGTTTGTTTTGTTTTTTTGTTTGTTTTTTTAAATTTGTGTGTCAAAAGTAAAGTCCACTGCAACAAAAGAGGAAACCTGTAAGACAAGGAGCTACCCTCAACATGTAATGTTCTTTGTTTTGTGGCATGCTTATAATACTCTGTGGGTATTAGATTTCCATGGGAATACAAGCCGATATTCACACTAAGAGCAAGTATGTGTGTTATATTCATGTATATCCACCACCAAGTGAATAGCAGACAGCCCTATGAGGCTCATGCATGCCTCTTACTAAACAAGAATGACCAAGGAACCTTATTATCTCTTTCTCATTAAGTTGTCTTCCTAATCTAGCACTTACAAAATATAATTATGTATAAAGGATTGGAGGATAGTGCAACCAGAGTTTCTCTCTCTCTCTCTCTCTCTCTCTCTCTCTCTCTCTCGTCTCTCGCTCTCGCTCTCGTCTGCTCTGTGTGTGTGTGTGTGTGGTTCTGGGGTTTGAACAAAGGGCCTATGTATACTAGGTAAGCACTCTACTACTGAGCTATACTCTTAGCAAAGAGTTACTTTTCATTCCTTCCTTATTTCAGACGAATATTGTAAATATTTGTACAATGTGTACCTATGAACAAGCAAAATAAGAGCATCTTGAACCTTCTGTGTTGGCTCTGGGAGGGAACTTAGCAGACATACTTGTGCATACCCCTTATTCTATAAATAGATCAATAGAGCTAGAGAAATAGTCACACTGTTGTGTGGTACTTCTCATGTTCCACCTACAATTCAATAAAATACTAATAATGGTCCTTAAATGTAGAATTTTCATAGAAAGTTATACTATAGCAATAGTAACATTTAGTTTTTTAGAACCTTTGCTCATATCTGTTATAGGATTCTTACAAATTAGGGAATCAACAAACAATTGCTTCTTCTAAGTTTTACTGCTGTTTCTAATGTTTTATAGGAAATATACATATATATATATATATACACAAAATACATACATATTTATAAATCTATAAATTATAAATGTATATATATGTATATATAAATTATGGAATATTTCTGATGAGTGTAGATACTGGATTAATGATCTTTTCTTTTAAAACGGCACAGTACATTATAAAAGTGAATGATTAAAGTAATGATAATAATGAGATGTAACAGTGGTAAACACTGCTAAGCCCTATACTTAGGGAGTAGAGATAGAAAGATGAGGAGTTTAAGGTTATTATTAGATTCCTGGCTGTCTAGATAGGGAGAAGCTAGCTTGGGCTATTTAATAGATGTTAAAACCAAAGCTTACAATAAATAAACAATGTTGCCAAAATGATAAAGACCATTAATAGAGACATTAGTATTTATAATAGAATATGGAGGTGTTGGACCACAAAGCCTAGTTTTTTGATGACTCTGTTTTCCCTGAAGCCAATATCATTGCTACCTTATCTAATGTTGCTAAGAATATGTATCACTTCAGAATTAAGGCAAATTCATGGAATAATTTAGCAATGTGTATTCCACTCATCTTGGGTTATGGACATACTCCTCTTTAAATATGTATCTAGATTTACACATAGGAATGGAAGACGTCCAAGTATCACAATTGTAAGATGGTGTGATTTTATACATAAAAGACTCCACCAGAAACCGTTTACACATGATCAACATATTCAGGAAAGTAGCAGGATACAAAATTAACACCCAGTGCTCTTCCTATATACCAACAACAAATATACTGTAAATGAAGTTGCTGAAATAATTCTATTTACCATACCCTCACTGAAAGCAAACAAACAGACAAAAAACTCAGCTTCATGTGGATCAAGGACTTCAATATAAGACCTGATATCCTAAATCTGATATAAGAGAAAGTAGGGGATGCACTTACTGGCTCAGGAAAAGGCTTTTTGAAAAAAGATAACAAATCATGCTGTCCTCTTTTTAAAAAAGAAGAAATGAGCCTAAAATCTTAGGACCCCTTTACTGTATCAAGTTACATGTGTACCTCTCTCCAAATGATATAAATAATTTATCCTCTTCTTAGTGACTATAAAAACATAGACAATTTCTATCCAACAATCCTAATATAGCAAGGTATTAAGAAAGGAAGATCAATCAAGCCTGAATTGATTCAGAACAGACATTTAATTGAGCAAACCTTATCCTTTTGGGGAGAATCTTCTATTTATCACCTTACACATATGCACAATTGGCATGCATATGCTTGAAATCATATGTACCATAAAAAGAGGCATGTACCGAGAACAAAGGCTTCATAATCCAAGACTGTCAATTAAAAGAGAGCTGCTCATGCTATCCCACCAAACTCTTCATTTTTTTTCTGACATCATAAAAGAAGACCCCAAACAAAAACTTTGAGTACTCTTACTTATATATCCTTTTTGTCAGTCTGGACAGTGTATCTGATTTGTACTCTAAGTTTGATTTGGATGAAGTTATGTTCTATTTTTGCTAATCTATATGTGCCTTTGCTTCATTCTTGAGTGAGAACCTAGACTCACCAGGTGTCTTAATTAGGTAATTTATTGCTGTCAAGAAAAAGGCAACACTTACTTGGGGCTGGCTTTTGGTTTAAGAGATTTAGTCCATTATCATCATGGCAGGACATGATGGTGTGCACGCAGACTTGGTGCTGGAGAAGGAGCTGAGAGTTCTACATCTTGACCCACAGGCAGCAGAAGACTATGTGTCACAATAGGCATAGATTGAACATATAAGACCTCAAAGCCCAACTTCACAGTGACACACTTCTTTGACAGCAAGTTCACACCTCTCAATAAAGCCATTCCCTATGACCATGCATTCAAACATGAGTCTATGGGGGAGGATATTCATATTAAACCACCACAAAGGTCCAGATCACAACCACTAGTAATAAGAGGGGCTCAAGGTTATACAACAAGAAGTGAAGGATGTTAGTCTATTTCTACCTCAACCCAAATGACTCTGGAAAGGCTTCAGCTCTATAATTTTAATCAAGGTGATACATACATATACATATATATATATATATATATATATATATAATATATATATATAATATTACTAGAATTATTCCCAAGGTCAGTACCAGGAGCAGTTAACCCAGAAGCTAATGTAATAGGGCTGTATCAGCCTCTGTGCTTCAGAGGCTAGCAAACTCTCAAACTTCCTTTCACATCTTTTTTACCCTCCAAGATGACTAGCAATTTTCTGTTCTATATTAGTGTCTTCTGAGTTTATCTGATTGTATTATAGAGCCCAAAGAATTAATGTCTACCAGCAAATTTTAATCTTCTTTGCCCAAATCTCACTGGCAAATACGAGTATATCTTTTATTCATGGTGTTAAATAAAACCCTTTGCCTGGATATGAATAGTGTTTAAAATACTCCAAATAATATAAAACAATATGTTTAAAGACTTTGTCATTTGGACCTCAAATTATTCTATTATAGATTGAACTATATCACCAAACACTTGAATGTCTACTATTAACAAAAGTGGGAAAATCAATATATATCAGATATTCATTTAATTTAGTAATTATTGGAAGACAGAATATATTCTTATATCATATATGTTAATAAATATATTTTACTGTTATAGTTCAGTACATATTTTGTTAGCATATTTATTAGTATAACCTCTTAAGATCTGCTGTGTCCTGACCGTCATGAATGTATTACACTGCTCTGAGGTACAGAGCTATAGATAATTCCATTGTAATACATGTATACAGAATGCTTTACAAGAGATTTTTCAAATGTTTTCAATTTTCTTGATACTATTGTCTTCAAATATCTCTATGCAAAAATATACAAAGTCCATCCTCAGTTCAGAGTTTAAAGAAATAGTTGGTTAGATAGCCTGCTTTGGACTTACATGTTAACTCTTTTGTCAACACTTCGCTAACCCTCATAAATTGTCTGTTACGGAAGCCACTTTTTTTTTCTCTTAATGTATAAAGCAAATGACAAGAGGAACAATTCTCTTAATTCACTTTTTGTTATCTGTAAAATGGAGCAAAATGAAGTCAATGCCTCTTCTAGCAGATTTTTTTTCACAATCAAAAATATTCTTATTTTTCACCAATACTATATATATTAATTTTATATTTATATTATATATATTATATATATATATATATTAATATTATATATTATATATATATATATATCTCACTTGCTTCATTTTAATGACATGCAAGTGTACATGCTACAGTAAATGAATGCAATAAATTCTAAGAAAAGTGGATTGTTCTTTCCAGTTACTCTGAAATAAATGTGCAGTACATTCTCAACAATATGTTCCTTGTACAACGATTTTATTTTTAAAAAGACATAACAATGATATGAGAACTGTTGTGTTCAAGTGTGGGTAAGACAAGGAGAAGGGAAGAAAAAACTAGACTCTCTAAAAAGTAAAAATCAGGACAAAAAAAAAAAGTATGCAAGCAGACCATTCTCTCACAATTTTGCAAAGTGAGCTTTGAGCTTTGAAATGCTAGACAATAATGCACCAGCCATGAATGAATGCCTTCCCACGTCTCATAAACTCAGGCATGAAGCATACTTTTGAATAATCAAGATAATTTCCATGCTAATTCTGAGTATTTAGAGCAGTTGTTCTCGACCTTGGCAGCACTTTAGAATCGTCTGAAAAGCTTTTAAATTTTTTCTGAGCATCACCTCGGATCAATTAAAATTTGATACTGGGCGGGCCCAGGTATTGCTACTGTTTTAAAAGCTCACCAAGGGATTCTGACATTCTCAGAGGGTGAGAGTGCTGAACTTGGGTAAATGCTATTATGCACTGTTTTAAGAATAAGCATTTAAATTTTTAAGTGAGAAACCTTTTTTTTTTTTTTTTTTTTTTTTAAGCAGAGTTTGAAGTCACCTCACAAAATTCATACTATGCTTTATCCATTTTTCAGTTAGGACCCAAACCAAAATCAGATCTGAGCATGTTCAGAGCTGGTAGGGTGGTGAGTCACTGCAGGCCTGGATTAGTCCTTACCAATTTGGCAGGGTGGCCATTGGTTCAGGTAGGCTCCAGGGAGCCACAGCACCCTGCCTGGCATGACCTCTTCTTTCAGGTCCCTCCAATCCCCTCCCTGTTTGAAACAGTTTAAATCTAGTTCTTCTTCTTTTTTTTTTCTTCAAATGTAATATTCATGGGCTACACTGAAGCTCCCTAGACTGAAAATTTTTATTTCTTTGCCAAAGGAAGCAGGAACAGTTTGCAGGCGAAAATATTAAAATAAAAATTGCCTACATTTTTAAATCCATCTTTTATTTGGTTTTCTTACTAGACCAAAGTGAAATGTGACCTGCAGCTTTGAGGTCTCTCCCAGAATTAATAATCTCCACGTGTATTCAGAACCATTAATTGCCTCTGAAAGGAGCAATAGGAGGTTTCCCCAGAATCCTGTTAAGTGAAGGAGGGTTACTGAGCTTGGTGTTTGCTGCTTCAGTGAGTTCCTATGGCCGAGGTATTCATGTTGTGCTTAAACTATGAAGCTTGAAAGGAATAACTTGGGCAGAGAACTTGGTTGTGTTAGCATGAATGCACTGAAGGCCTTGTAAAGAAGGCCTTTTGAATTCCATGTATGTTAAGTAGTTTCTGAAGGACTGTTTCCACTTTAGGTTTTTTGCACAATAAAACCCAAATTGCAGTTTTGACTACTGAGCTGAGTCTCTTTTAAACTTGCTTTCTTTTTGAAAAGAATAAGAAAGGAGAGAAAGAGAGAGAGAAAGAGCAAGAAAGAAAGAAAAAAGAAAAAGAAAGAAAGAGAGAGAGAAGGGAGGGAGGAAGGAAGGAAAGAAAGAGAGAGAGAAGGGAGGGAAGGAGGGAGGGAGGGAGGGAGGGAGGGAGGGAGGGAGGGAGGGAGGGAGGAAGGAAGGAGGGAGGGAGGGAGGGAGGGAAGGAGGAGAGAGGGAGGAGGGAGGGAGGAGAGAGAAGAGAGAGAGAAAGAGAGAGAGAAAGAGAGAGAGAAAGAAAGAAAGAAAGAAAGAAGAAAGAAAGAAGAAAAAAGAAAGAAAGAAAGAAAGAAAGAAAGAAGGGAGGAAAGCCTCCTCATGATGATGGCATGGCTCTGTCACACACTGACACAATCTGTTTCTTCCGATCCTATGTCATTAAAATATGTGACTTACTTATGATGATTAATAACGATGAAATATGTATGAAGAAATAAATTATACAAATTCCACTCCGTATGTGGAGGGAACGATACAAATTACCAGGCCCTGATTATCCCTCCACCTTGCCCAAACATAGGCCAGAAGAGCATTGCTCTATCTGGTTTTCCTCTGAGATCCCAACTTAGGAAGTAGACTATGAGAAAGTTTGAGAGCTGTTGTGACAGGCTCAAATTCTTTTAAATCGTGGATTTGTAAAACTCTGCCTCTCCCGCCAGCCCATCCCCAGCTTTCGCTCTTGCCTTCACATCGCATTATTTAAGGCAGCTGGGAATACCTGAGTCAATGCCATCTGACAGGATGTGTCAAATGCTTTTGTCTCCGCTGACAGGAGGACTAGACACTCTCCTAGAGCATTTCCTGAATATCCATAACTGAACATGTGGGCTGTGTGCTGAGCAGAAGGGAAAGATGCCTCATGCCTCCGTGTAGACACGGCAGGTGCGAAATGGGCTCGGACGGTCATAAGAAATCTGGCTCAGAGGTAGATCATCACCAACACGTGCTCATTAACTCGTCACCACGACAGTGGATCTGCTTCCTCTGGTAGTGGTCTGTTTGCTTGCTGTTAGAGAAAGAAATGAAGACATGAACAAACCCAAATAACTCTCCTAGTTTTCACATCCAATAAAGTAGTGGATTTGATTTTAAGAAACCAAATCGTCCATCGCATCCATGGAACTTAAAGGCACTAAAAGTCCGTTAAAGCTGAAATTCCATGGAATGATTCCTGAGGTTTCTGCAAGACTATACATGTCTCTGATCAACATTTTTTTTCACTTCCTCTGGCTAAAACAATGGCATTTCTACCCATTTAAAAATAAGACAAAACAACAACAACAACAACCATGTTGCCTTATTTTTAGAAGAATTGGTTTAAAATGATTCTGGAAATTCCTCACTTGACAATGCTAGTAATCTCAGAAATACCAAGAACAAGAACCAAGCAATAATATATCCTCCAACAGGATAACACCTTCAACCCACGCTCAGAGGACACTGGTGGCCACTTCCAACCAAATCACTGTGCAATTGGGCCCTGAGGTCTCTGAGGGTTTCTTTTATCCCCAAAGTTTTTGGCACATTAATCTTTTCATAGACGTTACACATGCACTCGACAGATGTTCTTACAAATAAATTATGTGACAGAGTGGGAAACATGACACTTGTAGGAGATAAATACTAAACTAAGTCATAACAAAACATGGAGCTGACAGCCTTTGTACTTATTTGGTGTTACAGTGAAAGGTCCTAATTGTTTGGATTAATTTTTGCCAGATGGTGTACACAAAAATTTAGAGAAATCACTGTACATGAAGCCAATTGGTAAATGTGTTGACTGTGGTTTGATCAATGATGGACTGTGATTCCACTAGAATGTAAACCCTTGGAAGAAAAGAGAAGAATTGAGTTCAATTTATTGGGAGCTATATAATCTGTAGCATATAGTAATTTATCAGTAAATTCCATGAAGCAGCTTTTTTTTTTTTTAATTCACTCAAAGGAAAAATGTATTTCTCTTTTTCATTGCTGATGATTTATTTGAGAATTAAATTTACCAGGAGATAACACTCAACCTTTTATTGTTCTCCTCAAATTGAAACACAAATGTGTTGTAAAAAGATCCCCATTAGTGAATTAATAAGTGTCTCACTCTTTATTCTTATATTTAGTAGCCTTAGCATCTATCTGTTAGCACTTCAGCCTCTAATAAGAAGGTGGATACACTATGATTTTATAAACTCAATGTAATGTAAACTTCTGTGTTTTGTATATTAGTAATTGCTCGATTTTAAAAAATACAGTTTAGTTCACAAATTCATGTGATTATGAGATGACTCTGAAGTTGAGAGTATTCCTAGTGTAACCATGAGGATCTGAATTCAGGTCCCCAGAAATTACATAAACAACCAGGCATGATTGCATCCATACCTATAACCTTAGCTTTACAGAGGGCAGAGACAGGAGGATCACTGGTGCTGACAGGCTGCGAGCCTAGCTCCGGTTTTAGTGAGAGGTCCTGTCTTAAGAAAATAAGGCCAGCAGTGATAGAGCTGTCCATAGGGTAAACATGCTCACACCCATGTATGTATACAGCACACATGTAAACACACATATGCACACCCACAAACACATACGACCACTCACATACCCACAAAATAAATAAAACGAAAACAAAAATAAGTTTAGATCATAGAAATGGAATTTTGAAAGTAGATGGCTAAAAATAAGAAAGGTTGACATTTGGTAGTGGTTATTAAAACAATATTCTCATAGGATTCACTTTGTATGCACATTGCCCACCAAATATATAGCATTTTCAATTCCAGTCCTTAAATTGTTAAATCATGAATGAACTGGATATCTACATTTCAAATTAGCATTGTATTATGAACCCTACAAGTGAAAAAAAAAAACCCTAAAATTGCTGCCCTTAGAGTTGAGGCTTGAATTCAAATTACCCTTTTGAATAATAAAAGTAGTTTGTAGGGATCTTGGATTATGCAGTTACCTATTCTGCCATGGATTGAGCCTTGTATCAGTAGATTCATATTTTTATCTTAGAGGCAGACTCTTCTGAAATATATTTCCTCCTATATACCTGCTTGGTTTTGTTTTCCTTTTCATGGCCATGAAGAGAATAGGGTCTTGGTTTGTAGATAAAATATAAAGAATTACCATAACCCAAATAAAAGATAGGGTAAGTAAGCTGACCTAATAGCAACAGTGGGACCTGAGGACTGAGGCAAGACAACGAGAACTGTGCAGACAGGAATTAGGTCTCTCAGAAAATTTGTTTTCCCTTCTGCTTTGAAACTCTTTTTATTCTTGTCCCAGGAAGATCACACAAGACAGTTGGATTTTCACCAGTTATGTAGCCCCAAATAAAACTACAATAGCAATAATTTAGAAATTCTGGAGGACCCTGTAGCTCAGTGAGACACCTGCACATTATACAGAGTCTTGGGTTAAATACCTAACACACACACACACACACACACACACACACACACACACACACACACTTTCCAGTCATAGAAATCACACAATTTGTAATAGGTTAGACTTTACATTTGAATTCATTAAAGAATTAGTGAATTAGAAACAGGACTGGATATTTAACTTCTGGATGTATGACCAGCGCTGCCGCTGTCATTGTTTCTAGTTGTTGTTTCTATGTATTTTGATTCATCATGATTGAGTGATATCATTAGATTTCATGATTTTGTGGGATGCACATGTACATAATAAAAAATATCAAGTAAACAAACACATTCTGAAAGTCAGTGTCCTGAAAGCCATCCAGCTAAGTAGTATGATATTCTGCCTGAAGAAATGCTGCTATGTAAGTTGGAAAAAGGAACTTTCTCTAGAAGAAAGAAAACTGTCTCAGAGTCCATAGGCTGGGTATCTCTCAGTGCTGCCTGGGCTTTGTGCTGTTGCTTCTTTGTTCCTGTTTATTTCTTATTTCTTTCTTGTTAAACTCAGATGAGTTACTGGCGTCTACTGTCACTGTGTCCTTTCTCGTTTATATTTGTTAGTGAGTGTGTGATTTTCAGATAGGATATCAAATACATCAAATACCAATAGCATAGAGTCCTGACACTTTTGTATTCCAGATCTGAAATATAATGGAATTTTATTATTTTAACCTGTTTCAGAGCTGAATAAGCCTAAGGTTTACCTCATTCAGCTTCCATGGTCCAGAGTTGGACGATTTCCAAAGTAAAGTCTAGTGTTACCCTGGACACCTTTTCTTATAGTGACTGACCTCTAATCTTTGTCTCCTCTACATGTTGGGCTGTTAAATCCTCAAATTACTTTGCACTAGATTTCTATTGAGTTGCTCAGTCTTTTGACCCACACAATTTACCAAATTTCTGGAGAAAAACTGATGAATGTACTAATATAAATTCTATTTCTTGCTCAGTCTGATCTGGTCCTCTGATGGCTCCACCCCCTGTAAGAACACCAAAATCATGGGTTCATCTTACCTTTTTTTTGTAGAAAAGATCGGTTTCTCATACATTTGCTTCTATGTTCTGAATCAGCAAAGTCTTGGGGAGCATTTGCCTGAAGAGTATTAACTTACTCGTTCTATACTGGAATCGCAGCCTCTCTAACCTTTGTGTCATTCACAGCTCTTGAATGTATGTCTTCAGTACTGTGCTGGGCTTTTCATAACGAAAGTCATATCTTGCTGAAGAATAAATCCTCCCATACCCCTAGCAGCAGAGGTGTACTGAGATTTCCACATTGTTTTTTAAAATTGTGTACTTCCATGTACAAAATTACATCAAAACATGACAACACATTCTGTCATTGTCTCCAGGTTCCTTTGAATCAGAATTGTGTGGTTTAGAGGCACACATCTAACAAATGACCCCAGTTCAAGATCATTCATGGAGCTGTAGCCAACTATTACCCTGGACTTTAGAATGAACTTTACATTGCTCAGCCTCACAATGAACAGATACAGAATTTTGTCAGGAAGCCCCTCCTTTTTTGCATAGTCAACTACTTGCATGGTCCTATTACATGGCAGATAACTATCATATGAGTTATCTAACAAAGACCAAACTGAAAATGGTACTAAACCTATATAAGTGGTTTAAGTAAAAATGGCCTTCATAGACAGTGACACCGTTAGGTGTGGCCTTGTTAAAATAGGTGTGATTTTGTTGAAGGAAGTGTGTTACTAGGGGTGAGCTTTGAGGTTTCAAAATACTCAGACATGGCCGTTTCTCTCTCTCTCTCTCTCTCTCTCTCTCTCTCTCTCTCTCTCCCTGTTGTCCAGATGGAGAACTCTCAGGTTTTCCAGTACCATGGCTGCCTGCATATCATCATGCTTCCCTCCATAATGATAATGATGGACTAAAGCTCTGAACCTATAAGCCAGCCTCAGTTAATTGCTTTCTTTTATAAGAGTTGTCATTGTCATGATGTTTCTTCACAGCAATAGAAATGCTAGGATACCCTATCTCTTAAAACTACACACTCCCCTTTCTCAATATGCTTCAGAAATTAGAGTATTAAATGTGTAAGCACAGACAGGAGGAACAAACACTAGGAAAAGAATCATTTTGAGCGAAATCTGTCTTGGAAACTGGCTCCATACTAATTGAATAAAGTTCTCCACATAGATATTGACATTTATGACTTTGTTGGCAATACTAGAAAAATGGGTCAGCAGGTAAGCACCCAGACTGCTGTGGTAGAGGAGTGAGGTCAGTTCCTAGTACCCATGTTGGATTGTTCATAACTACCTATAACTCCAGACCCAGAGAATTTATCACCCTCAGCTGGCCTCCATAAACACTGAACTCTCTCCTCCACACATACATATGCCCATGCCCATACTTGAAAATGAAAATAAAAAATAATGTAAGAACTCTGGACATGACTACAGGTGTAAAGAAACATGTCTTCATCTTCCAGCTGCTTTAATTGAAATTGAAACTGTTAACCCAGTTTAGGACTGGATTTGACTCCAGGTTATTGAACAGGCTAGACAGCTCTGAGACAGCATGGAAGTTCCAAAGCTGATTATGCACATATAAGAAGGAGAAGAATATCAAAATGAAGGCATTGAGCATGTTTCCAATAAAACCATAGAAAAAACTTCCTACATTTAGACAGCATAATGTCTATCTAGCTATAAGAGACCTACATAACTTCAAATAGACAAAGCCAAAAAGAAATTCCCTATGAGACATTAAAGCTAAAAACAAATTTTTAAATGAAGAATAAAGGAAGGATATTAAAAACTTCAAGAGAAAAAGGCTAAGTTGCTTATAAAAAAAAGTTGTTTATAAAAAAACCAACACATCAGAATAAAACCTGGCTACTTGAAAAGTTTTAAAGCCAGAAGAGCCTAAAGACATGCATTCCAGTTCTGAAAGCTAATAATTGACAACCCAGAGCATTATATTCAGAAAAACTGTCTGTTAAAATTGAAAAAAAAAAACAAAAGCTTTCCATGATAAAAACAAAAATAATTTATGTCCACTAATCCTTTTTATACAGGGTACTGGTAGGAATGTTTCAGTCTGAAGATAAGGATAAGCATATGCAAGGGATTACAGGAAATAAATACTCTCAAAACAGTTAATCAAATAATTCTAAGAAAAAAACATAAAACAACAAAATGACAGGTATTAACACACATTCTCCAATAATACTTTAATATCGCCTGTCTCAGTCCACCAAAGAGACACATACAAAGATTAGATTATAAAACAGAATCCATCTCTTTTTCCTCACTCCAAGAAATCTACCTCAGCATGAATGATTAACATGACTTTAGTGTAAATGGATGGTGTGATGATTTGTATATGCTTGGCATAGGGAGTGGCACCATTAGGAGATGTGACCTTGTTAGAGTAAGTATGTCACTGTGGGCATGGGCTTTAAGACCCTTGATCTAGCTGCTTGGAAGCCAGTCTTCTGTTTGCCTTTGGAACTAGAGGTAGAACTCTCAGCTCTGTCCCCATCATGCCTACCTGGACACTTCCATGTGCCCACCTTGATGATAATGGACTGAACCTCTAACCCAGCCCCAATTAAATGTCATCCTTTATAAAAATTGCCTTGGTCATGGTGTATGTTCACAGCAGTAAAACTCCAAGATTGAATGGGGTTTTCTAAGCACATAGAACTAAGAGACAAACAGAGCTAACTATTATAATATCTGATAAAAATAAACCTCAAATAAAAACTGGTCTTAAAAGATAACGAAGCTCACTTAATAGTCAACAAAAAATCCACCAAGAGAATTTTATAATTCTAAACATACACACCAAACTAAAGTATACTCCATTTTATTAAAACAACAACAACAACAAAAACTGCTGCTACATCCTAAGCTACAGATTAACCACCACACAGTGATAATGTGAGGATATGGTAGAGAAGGCTTCTTGGAGAAGGATCATTACCTCTAAAGTCCTTTGAAATTTTTATATGGAAACATATTACTATAGAAACTTTCTAAAAATGTAAGAGTATACCAGTGTAAAGGGGGTTTAAGTGGAGGCACACTATAATGGGGGTCAGGGCAATGTCTTACCCAGATACAATAGGTATCAAATAAGATGTTTGGTTTGGTCTGTTAATATGTGTTCAAATGCTAAATTCTGCATCCCAAGATCTGGTCGACCCAAGTAGAGTAGATTCTCAGGTACACCGCATTTGTTGAGTAAAACTTGCCTTCCTCTGCAATTATCTATGATTTGTTAAGAAAAGTTGCTGACAGCCTGTATGTAGCTTGGCAGCAGAGAGGTTGGCAGAACTTTGGTTCCCAGGTTGGGGTCTCAAGTAGAAATCACAAGGAGAGAGTCAAAAGCAGAGAAATAAGGAAGTCACCATGGGGTAGTACAGACCATGAGCATGTGGCCCTGAAGCAGGAGCATTGAAAATGGAACGTATGGCAACTAACTTGTCAGGAATTTTGTCATGCTTGCCAGTTAAAGAGTAACTGTCACTGTATTAATTTCCAGCATTAGTTATTATATACAGAGTATTAATATTTAGTTTATGAAATGTCCAGATCCAGAGATGGGTTACCTCTTTCTGAGTTATTGGTGAGTAGGGTCTCAAACACCTTAAACATGGCAGTTTGTTGTATTTGTTCTTGGTTACACTCCACAAGTTGATTGTAATGCTCCACTGTTGAAAATAAATCAATCTGGTCCTGACCTGATAGCTTCATCTCTATGTCTAGCATTCATAGTGCTATGAGGTGTTATGCATCGTAGAACAGGTGAAAAGAGAACATGTTTTCCTAGGTGTGAACCCTTCAAGCTACAGTAATGATCTGCCTATCAAAATATGCATGTTGGTTCAATAACGGCACAAGTTTTATGGGAGTAACCAACCACTTTCTGGTTATAGTTAAGGTTTACTCCACAAGATAAAACTCATGCCAGATACTTTTAACTATACCCCAAACTCATGACTGAGCAATAGTAGGCACTAGGGAAGGACTTAATATAATTATTCTGCTGCATAGACATACTATTAAACTTCCTCAAATGTTCCTATTATATTTATAGATTAATATATCACTCAACAATCATCAGAAGCTTCCTTTTTTTTTCAGTAGATTCTAACTAATATAGAGACCCACAACTGGCCAGTGGGTAGAGAAAAACAGTGTTGAACATTTGACTCTAATGGGATGTCACACACACTGCTTCCAAGACGTGGAATTGTTTTGGAAGATGGAGTGAAAAGATAATAGAGACAGAAGCAGTAGATTAATGCAAAGAAATATTATTTTCTGGACATGTAAAGCAGTCGTACATATGAATTGACAGCATCTGGAATGGCATGTGTAATACCTGTGCAACATCAAGCCAGTCCCAGATTCCAGCATAGGTAAGACAGGGTCTCATGAAGACCAATTTCTTCTTGAGACTCTTGACAATTGATGGCTACTGGAGTCAGGACAATTAGCTTTTTTTCTGACATAAGGCCCTATACTCCAGTAAGTGGTCTTAAATTCACACATATTTGTCAACACTAAATGGACTCAGTGGATGGGAAGGAGGGAGGAAAAAAAGAGAAGAATGGAGGGGGAGAGAGAGAGGCAGTGTTAGTGGGTTACTGACAAAAATATAAAGAAAAGGAACATTTAATACTATTAATAGAAGTGTAAACAACACAGTTCCTAAGGAGACAATTGTAAAGATTTTCCAATTTTTATAACGAAAATATAACTACTATATGATATTACACTGGAGGGTATATGACTGAAGGAAATTTAAGTCAATATACTCATGTTTATGTTTGAAATACGCACTTGTACAAACATGTTAACTGTTGTCTTAGTCACAACAGATACGTTACAGAACCAGTTTTGGTATTTCATTCAGTGAATGGATAGGGGGAACATGATATAAATGCACGTTTTAGGTTTTTTTTTTTTTTATAGCTCTTAAGAAAAATAAAACCATGCTATCTGTAAAAAAGCGATTTAATTAGAGATCATATTAAATGACATAAATCTGAGTCCAAATGACAAATATGGTACATATCTCAAATTGGTTATGTATATTAGGAACAAAGATCTGACAGGACAAGGGGTACTATTTGAGGGACAGTTTGGGCCAGTCAGATGTGAGGATAAAGGACAAGAGATGGCACTTAGAGACAAATAAATAAAGGTGTGTAATAGAGAAACATAAAAATGTCACAATGAAACATTATTTGTACAGTGACTACACACTAATGAAGAACAGAATGTGACTATTTTTTCATAATCCCCCAAGTGCACTTAATCGGGAGGATCTTCAGAATGATCATTTGCAAGAGAAATGCCCCTTATAGACTCATGTGCTTGATCCTCAGCTGAGGATGCTATGCCAGGAGGTCGTGGAACCTTTAGATACCTGTCACCTGGATTATAGATCTGTTTGGAGTCAAACAACTAGTTCCATGTTCCTGTCATTATGTCTTCCCCACTATAATGAACCAGACCCTCAAATCCCAAACTGAAATAAACCCTTCCTTCCTTAAAAGAAAAGATTGTGTTTGTTGCATTGATAAAGCATTACAAAATAATTCACCAGTTTGCTCCTGTGTGTTGGTTGCAATGTTATACTTGCCTCATACGTCTTATTTATTCAAGGGTCCAAGCTATTGGAGTCTCATCCCATTCTGGTATGCTGTTCTGTTACAGAGAAAAGTAAGAACAATAAGCATAGCATGCAAAGACTTTCAAGTGATTACTTGAGTATGACATGCATCATATCTGCTTAAACTTCATTGGCAAAACAAGTATTATAACCAATTAAGATGAAAATGGGATATAGACAGAGTCTTCTAATAGAGTGGGACAAGTTTTATCATAATTATGAAAATATAAAATATGTCTGAGAGGCAGAATATGAACATTTGGGGAAAATCACAAAATCTATAACAGACACTTGATGTATGCACAGCAGTTACATAATAATCTGACCTTTTTAAAAGTAAAGCTCATCTGTAAGACACAGAAGCCTAGTTCTTCCGCTTCCGGTCTGGGCCCAGGCAGCAGATCCCTGGAGGCAGCTCTGCACTGAACCTCACAAAACCCGGCAGAAGTGGGGCACCCAGCAGCTCTGACCCAGGCAGTATCTCTGGTAAGGAGACAGCAACACTCACCCCAAACAGGGAGTAACTGGGACCCACCTAGACCCACTGAGACCCAGGGATTTACTCCTGGCCCGGAGCACCGGCTCCTTCCGGTCTGGGTCGGAGCTCCCAGCAGATCCCAGGCGGTAGCTCTACACCAAATCCCCCGGAACCCAGGGGAAGCAGGGCTCCTAGGAGCTCTAACCCAAGCAGCTTCCTACGCAAGGAGGCAGCAACACTTGCCCCACACCGGGAGTAACTGGGACCCACCGGGACCCAGGTACTCACTCCTGGCCCCAGCACTGGTTCCTTCCGGTTTGGACCTGAGCGCGCAGCAGATCTCGGGCAGCAATATTGCAAACAATCTCACAGAACCCAGAGGAAGCGTAGCTCCAAGGAACTCCAACTCAAGCAGCTCCTTAAGCAAGGAGGCAGCAACACTTGCCCCAAATAGGGAGTAACCGGGACCCACTGGGACCCAAGTACAAACTCCCAGCACTGGTTTCTTCCGGTTTGGGCCTGGGCGCTCAGCAGATCGGGCGGCAACTCTGCGCCCAATCCCACAGAACCCAGAGGAAGCGTGGCTCCCAGGAGCTCTAACTCCAGCAGCTTCTTAAGCAAGGAGGCAGCAACACCTGCCCCAAACAGGGAGTAACCAGGGCCCACAGGGATCCAGGAACTCACTCCTGGCCCAGAGCACTGATTCCTTCCGGTCCGGACCAAAGCACTGAGCAGATCCTGGGCCCTAGCTCGAACCTCAGCAGCGACACCCAACTTAAACAGTTCTGACACAACCAAGAGAACAGGAAAGACAGGTTCCAGCCAGAGACAGCACAGGTAGCACCAAGGAGATCCAGATGGCAAAAGGCAAGAGCAAGAATACAAGGGCCAGCAACCCAGAACACATGTCATCATCAGAACCTAGTTCTCCCACATTAAGTCCTGAACTCCCCATATCACCAGGAAAGCAAGAGTCAGACCTAAAATCACTTTTAATGATGATGATGGAGGACTTTAAGAAGGACATAAATAACATTCTCAAAGAATCCGAGGAGAACACAGGTAAACAGGTAAAAGCCCTTAAAGAATCACAAGAGAACACAACCAAACAGGTGAAGGATTTATACAAAACCATCCAGGACATAAAAATGGAAATAGAAACAATAAAGAAATCACAAAGGGAGACTACTCTGGAGATAGAAAACCTAAGAAAGAAATCAGGAGTCACAGACGCAAGCATTACCAACAGAATACAAGAGATAGAAGAGAGAATCTCAGGTGCAGAAGATACCATAGAAAATATTGACACAACTGTCAAGGAAAACGAAAAATGCAAAAAACTCTTAACACAAAACATCCAGGAAATCCAGGACAAAATGAGAAGACCAAACCTAAGGATAATAGGTATAGAAGAGAGTGAAGATTCACAACTTAAAGGGCCAGTAAATATCTTCAACAAAATCATAGAAGAAAACTTCCCTAACCTAAGGAACGAGATGCCCATAATCATTCAAGAAGCCTACAGAACACCAAATAGACTAGACCAGAAAAGAAATACCTCACGTCACATAATAATCAAAACACAAAATGCACAAAACAAAGAAAGAATTTTAAAAGCAGTAAGAGAAAAAGGCCAAGTAACATATAAAGGCAGACCTATCAGAATTACACCAGACTTCTCACCAGAGACTATGAAAGCCAGAAGATCCTGGTCAGATGTCATGCAGACCCTAAGAGAACACAAATGCCAGCCCAGGCTACTATACCCAGCAAAACTCTCTATTACCATAGATGGAGAAACCAAGATATTCCATGACAAAGCCAAATTTACACAATATCTTTCCACAAACCCAGCACTACAAAGAATAATAGCAGGAAAGACCCATTACAAGGAGAGCAATCATAGCCTAGAAAGAGCAAGAAAGTAATCCACCTCCAACAAACCCAAAAGAAGATAGCCACACAAACAATGCCTCCCTTTTAGCAAAAATAACAGGAAGCAACAGTCTCCTCTCCTTAATATCTCTTAATGTCAATGGACTCAATTCCCCAATAAAAAGACATAGACTAACAGACTGGATACGCAAACAGGATCCGACTTTTTGCTGCATACAGGAAACCCACCTCAGTGACAAGGACAGACACTACCTTAGAGTAAAAGGCTGGAAAACAATTTTTCAAGCAAATGGTCCTAGGAAACAAGCTGGAGTAGCCATTCTAATATCGAATAAAATTGACTTTCAACTTAAAGATATAAAAAAGGATAAGGAAGGTCATTTCATATTTGTCAAAGGAAAAGTCAACCAACATGAACTCTCAATTCTGAACATCTATGCACCAAATGCAAGAGCACCCACTTTCATAAAAGAAGCCTTACTAAAGCTCAAAGCACATATTGCACCTCACACAATAATTGTGGGAGACTTCAATACCCACTCTCAGCACTGGACAGATCAGGGAAACGGAAACTAGACAGAAGTACAGTGAAACTAACAGAAGTTTTAAACCAAATGGACTTAACAGATATCTATAGAACATTTCACCCAAAAACAAAAGAATATACCTTTTTCTCTGCACCACATGGTACCTTCTCCAAAATAGACCATATTATTGGTCACAAGACAGGCCTCAACAGATATAAAAAAATCGAAATAATCCCATGCATCCTATCAGATCACCATGGTCTAAAGCTGGTCTTCAATAACAACAAAGACAATGGAAAGCCCACACTCACATGGAAATGAACAATACTCTACTCGTTGATAATGGGGTCAGGGAAGAAATAAAGAAAGAAATTAAAGACTTTTTAGAATTTAATGAAAATGAAGACACATCATACCAAAACCTATGGGACACACTGAAGGCAGTGCTAAGAGGAAAGCTTATAGCTCTAAGTGCATACAAAAAGAAACTGGAGAGAGAACACACTAGCAGCTTGACAACACACCTGAAAGCTCTAGAACAAAAAGAAGCAAAAAACCCAAGAGGAGTAGACGGCAGGAAATAATTAAACTCAGGGCTGAAATCAACCAAATAGAAACAAAGAGAACTATACAAAGAATCAATAAAACCAGGAGCTGGTTCTTTGAGAAAATCAACAAAATAGATAAACCCTTGGCCAGACTAATCAGAGGGCAGAGAGACAGTATCCAAATCAATAAATCCAAACTGAAAAGGGTGACATAACAACAGAAACCGAGGAAATTCAACAAATCATCAGATCCTACTACAAAAGCCTATACTCAACAAAATTGGATAATCTGGATGAAATGACAATTTCCTAGACAAGTATCAGTTACCAATGTTAAATCAGGATCAGATAAACCATCTTAACAGTCCCATAACTGCGAAAGAAATAGAAGTAGTCATTAAAGGTCTCCCACCAAAAAAAGTCCAGGTCCAGATGGTTTTAGTGCAGAATTCTATCAAACCTTCAAGGAAGATCTAATACCAATTCTCTTCAAACTATTCCACAAAATAGAAACGGAAGGAACACTACCCAATTCATTCTATGAAGCCACAATTACGCTTATACCTAAACCACACAAAGACCCAACAAGAAAAGAGAACTTCAGACCAATCTCCCTTATGAATATCGATGCAAAAATACTGAATAAAATTCTCTCGAACCGAATCCAAGAACACATCAAAACACTTATCCACCAAGATCAAGTAGGCTTTATCCCAGGAATGCAGGGTTGGTTCAATATACGGAAATCCATCAACGTAATCCACTACATAAATAAACTCAAAGAAAAAAACCACATGATCATATCTCTTGACGCTGAGAAAGCATTTGACAAAATTCAACACCCCTTCATGATAAAAGTCTTGGAAAGATCAGGAATTCAAGGCCCATACCTAAACATAGTAAAAGCAATATACAGCAAGCCAGTAGCTAACATCAAACTAAATGGAGAGAAACTTGAAGCAATCCCATTGAAATCAGGACTAGACAAGGCTGCCCACTCTCCCCTACCTGTTCAATATAGTTCTGGAAGTCCTAGCCAGAGCAATTAGGCAACAGAAGGAGATCAAAGGGATACAAATTGGAAAGGAAGAAGTCAAAGTTTCACTATTTGCAGATGACATGTTAGTATACTTAAGTGACCCCAAAACTTCCACCAGAGAGCTCCTAAACCTGATAAACAACTTTAGCAAAGTGGCTGGGTATAAAATTAACTCAAACAAATCAGTAGCATTCCTCTACACAAAGGATAAACTGGCTGAGAAAGAAATTATGGAAACGACACCATTCACAATAGTCACAAATAGTATAAAATATCTTGGGGTGAATCTAACCAAGCAAGTAAAAGACCTGTATGACAAGAACTTCAACACCCTGAAGAAAGAAATCGAAGGAGATCTCAGAAGATGGAAAGATCTCCCATGCTCATGGATTGGAAGGATTAATATAGTAAAAATGGCTATCTTGCCAAAAGCAATCTACAGATTTAATGCAATCCCTATCAAAATTCCCACTCAATTCTTTACAGAGATAGAAAGAGCAATCTTAAAATTCATTTGGAATAACAAAAAACCCAGGATAGCGAAAACTACACTCAACAATAAAAGAACTTCTGGGGGAATCTCCATACCTGATTTCAAGCTGTACTACAAAGCAATAGTGATAAAAACGGCATGGTATTGGAACAGAGACAGTCAGGAGGATCAATGGAATAGAATAGAAGACCCTGAAATGAACCCCCATACCTATGGTCACTTGATCTTCGACAAAGGAGCTCAAACTATCCAGTGGAAAAAAGACAGCATTTTCAACAAATGGTGCTGGTCCAACTGGAGGTCAACTTGTAGAAGAATGCAAATTGATCCATACTTATCTCCTTGTACAAAGCTCAATGCCAAGTGGATCAAGGACCTCCACATAAAACCAGCTACACTGAAACTAATAGAAGAGAAAATAGGGAAAAGCCTTGATCATATGGGCACAGGGAAAAGTTCCTGAACAGAACACCAATGGCGTATGCTCTAAGATCAAGAATTGACAAATGGGATCTCATAAAACTGCAAAGCTTCTGTAAAGCAAAGGATACGGTCAACAGGACAAAGCGGGAACCAACAGACTGGGAAAAGATTTTCACCAACCTTACATCTGATAGAGGGCTAATATCCAAGGTATACAAAGAACTGAAGAAACTAGATTCCAGACCATCAAATAATCCTATTAAAAAATGGGGTAGAGAGTTGAACAAAGAACTCTCAACTGAGGAAACTCGAATGATTGAGAAACATCTAAAGAAGTGCTCAGCATCCCTAGTCATCAGGGAAATGCAAATGAAAACAACACTGAGATTCCACCTCACACCAATCAGATTGGCTAAGATCCAAAACACAGGTGACAGCAGATGTTGGCGAGGATGTGGAGAAAGAGGAACACTCCTCCATTGTTGGTGGGATTGCAAGCTGGTACAACCACTATGGAAAGCAGTCTGGCGATACCTCAGAAAATTGAACATGGTGTTACCTGAGGACCCAGCTATACCCCTCCTGGGTATATACCCAGAAGATATTTCAACATGCAACAGGGCCACATGCTCCACTATGTTTATAGCGGCCTTATTCATAATAGCCAGAAGCTGGAAAGAACCCAGATGTCCTTCAACAGAAGAATGGATACAGAAAATGTGGTACATTTACACAATGGAGTACTACTCAGCCATTAAAAATAATGAGCTCATGAAATTCTTAGACAAATGGATGGAGCTAGAAAATATCATCCTGAGTGAGATGACCCAATCACAAAAGAACACACATGGTATGCACTCACTGATAAGCGGATATTAGCCCCAAAACACACAATACCTAAGATGCAACGCATAAACCTCATGAAACTCAAGAAGAAGGAGGAAGACCAAAGTGAGGGTGTTTTTGTCCTTTTTAGAACGAGTATCAAAAGATTCAACCAGAGCTCCCAGGAGCTAAACCTCCAGCCTGAGAACAGACCGGCAAGCTGTCCTCTGAGAGGCTCTAACCAGCAGCTGACTCAGACAGATACAGACATCCAGAGCCAAACAGTGGATGGAGCTTGAGGACTCTTAAAGAAGAATAGGTGGAAGGATTGAGGGCCCTAAGGAGATAGGAACTGCACAGGAAGATCAACAGAGTAAATGAACCTGAACCCTTGGAGCTCTCAGAGACTGAATCACCAACCGTGGAGCATACCTAGTCTACACAGATCTACCTCCATGGGCTGAACCTAGGCCTCCCTGCACATATGTTGTAAATGTGCAGCTTGGTTTTCATGTAGGTCTCAAACATCTGGAGTGGGGGCTATCCCAAAACATGCAGCCTGTATATGGAGTACGGTCTTCAAAAAAAAAAAACAGTTGTTCAGTTATTCATGGAATATTATTTTTTTTATATCTCTTGTATTCAGTTTGCACTTCAATGAGAATTTTTGTATGTATATTCATGAGGGATATTGGACTATAATTTATATATTTTTGTTGGGTCTACACTTGATTTCACTATTTCAATATTATTTGCTTTGTGAAGGAGCTTATTGTGGTTCTGAATTTTTTTAAACATAACTCAAAAAGTGTTGCTTGTTTGAAGGCCCTATAGAATTCTTGTATAAGTATATCTGACCCTTGGTATTTTGCTTGTTTGTTTATTTTCATTTTATTCTGTTTGAATGCTTTTTAAATTTTTTTTGATTTGCTGAAAATAAAAATTAAAAAAAAAAAAAAAGGTTAAGTGATTAAAAACTTAAGAGGCCCAATGTAAAGTTGAGAAACAATTTTAAGAACTTTAATGTACAGAAAGACATCTATTATAAAGCCTGACTAACCAGAATCCTTAATAAATGTATTAGAAATTATGCTTGTGGGAAAGGTATACGCTAAAATTAGTCAAAATGTTTACATATTAAAGGTATCTGTCCAACAACAACAACAACAACAACAACAACAACAAAAAAAAAGACACAGAAGCCTACTTAAAGTGCTAGACGTAGTACTGGAAAGAAGCAAATGAACCAACCACTTCTGTTTTAAACCATTTATATCTTTTTTTTTCCCTCAGTCATGATCTTGTTTCAGTAGACCAGTTTAGGTAATGCAATGGTTACAGTTATGGTTAATTCTTACTATTAACTTGACTGGATACAGAATAATATTTCTGGGTAAGTTGGTAAGAATATTTCCAGAGAGGTTTAACTGAGGCAGAAAGACATACACTGAATGTGTGCAGGTTATTCCGAGGACATGGTTCTTGGACTGAAAATAAAGGAGAGACCTAAGTAAACTCTTATATTGCTTACTACTTCTCCTAAGAGCAGATGTGGTCTGAGCTGCTTACCTTAGTCACTTGTAGTCCTCACTTCCCAGGATGGGAAACAAATGAACCAAAATAAAGTTTTAATACCTGAAGTTGCCTTTCTTAGATTTTTGCAACAATGACAATAAAAGGAACTAATACAATTGCTAAATTATCAGTTTCACCACTTACTCCATTTTCAAAACAGATCTGTTCTACACTAAAGACAGAACATGAGTCTGATCCAACAGCCACTAATTAAAAGAAATTCTAAGAGCTGTATATAAATACACCACAATCTACAGTGTCTGGAAAAATATATAGAAAATTGCTGTGTCAGATATGAGGAAACTATAATCAAATCTCATATGTTTTTTACATACTATTTTCTTAATAACTCAGTGTTACTAACAAATGAGATTGATCTTATAATTAATAACCTTTAAGCCTGAAATGTATAATGTATCCATCTCTGGAAGAATATAACAAAATTAGTATGGTAACATTTTGCCCAGAATTTTATTTTTAGCATCCAAATTAGATTGCTCTTTCTCTTCATTTTGCATTGAAACAATCTGATAGTCACATTTTAAGACCATATATACTAATATACACTTGCAAGATTACAGTGACAATGTGCTTATGTCCGAAAAGAAAGCATACTATTGCTAAAACCTTCACAAATCACAAAGTAATACTTGTCCTACGTCCCTAGTTTCCTTTCACTGAATCAACAGACAGGGCTGCAGCCTATAGGGCTTGTAGCTGTCCTCACCAATGTGATAGGCTGGAAAGGCTAACACCTCCGCACAGTATTTACCAAGGAAATGGATAGAGTTGATTCACCGTGTGTACAAGTTTGAACTTTCATATATTGTGTTTTCTTACAAAAAGGGACACATTTAGTACATTCCAAATACAAAACAAATGCTTAATTTTCTATTACGACTGCTCCAATTAAACCAAAACTAATTCAGTGCTACACAAGTGTTTAGTGTTGATTTAAAGTAATAAAGAGCTATTATAAAAGCAGGGTATTATGATTAATCTTTCTTTTAACAAAATTAAATTAATAACCATAATTAAACCCATCACATTTTGTCTATAGAAATGGTCACATGTATCCTCTTACTGGTTTTGATGGGATGAATTAAGGAATCCCTCTTGTGTATTAGCTTGCCAAGTGCACTTTTGAGTGTTTAAAAAAATTTGAAAAACATTACAATGAAAGGCACTTTTAAAAACCGTATTCCAATGCTCTTGAAATATTCTGTAGGTCACTATGGTTGCATTCCCTTCAAGTTCCAGTGCATAAACCACTTTGCACAGTTTCTAAATATCAGAGGAAGGAATGTCAATAGACGGCTTCCCAAATATGAGATACTTCTGTAACTAATTTTTTTTTCATGAATGTTTATGGATTTAATAGG
This sequence comes from Mastomys natalensis, assembly GCA_021653895.1. Classification (NCBI taxonomy): domain Eukaryota; kingdom Metazoa; phylum Chordata; class Mammalia; order Rodentia; family Muridae; genus Mastomys; species Mastomys natalensis. The sequence goes on along the minus strand of JAJTUV010000425.1, from coordinate 654,699 downwards.
CATTTGTAGTCTATGTGGCAATAATAGGTATATAAAATTCAACATTGTCACAGTCAGGTAAAAGACTAGAGTAATAAAAGGATTATCAACAAGTGTAAAGCATTTTTGGAATTAATGTCTGCAATATTAATTTTTTCTTTTTTTGTGAACATCAAGAAAATGAAGTTAGAGTTTCACTACAAGCATCAGTAAATAGCAACATAATTACATTTCTTTTAAATATGATGTCTTCTTTTATAATTATGCTTTTTTGAGATTCTCATACATATTCAAAATATTCCTTCCGGGATGGTGAGATGGCTTAATGGGGAGACTCACTTGCTGACAAGACTCATAATCTGAGTTAGACCTTTGTCACCCACATGATTGAAGGATAGAACCAACTCCATTGAGTTCTTCTTTGGTACAGGGGAATTGTCTAGCTTTGGCATTGTCAAGGGAGCAAACACACCACACACAGACACACACACACACACAATACACACACACACATGCACCAAACAAATAATTAAATAAATGTAGTTTTTAAATTATGAAAATATTTTTTATTCCCTAGTGGGTCTTATTTCAGCATTATGATTTAATATATCTTGTAGTTACTCTCAGTCTGTAATATGTATTTCACATATGCCCACATGTTTCATTCTTGTGTGATTCCTATAAGGTAACTACATGCCTTCTCATTTATAACACATGAAACTGGGCATTGAATTACCATAAGTTGGATGATTATCCCGGGAACACAGAGACAACCAGTGGAATACCTGGATTGAGACTCACCTGCCAGATTCAGGACCCCTGGTTTTAATTACTCACCTTCTAATATGACTTCAGCGAAGATGTATTCCTGCTAGCTGATAATATTATTTCATATTCATTGGTGATTCAACAACTTTAGCAACATTTGTCTTGAATCTTGAAACTGCATGGCAGAGTAAGTTTTCTATAAATGCTCATCTTCAATTTCAAGAGCTGGTCTTCAATTTTAGCCACTGCTGGGTAGCCAGAGAGCCTGCTGTTTCCTATACGGAACTACTGACTATTGAACCTGCCTAGTAGAGTTATTGTATGTTAGTTCAGCACAAATGAAAAGTGAAACTGGCTAGCCTGTATTCAGCACAGCGCTGTCAGGACCACAACTGAAAAAGATACACGGTGCTTTTACCCAGAGTTTTTTTTTTTTTTTTTAAAAAAAACCTTGATTATCCTATAAATAGGAAAGTGTAGTAGTATTTTCATTTTATAGAAGGAAAAATTGAGACAAGGTGAAATCTTATTACAGGAAGGTTACTCAGTAAATTGATAGGAAGGTTTCCATCGACCTATAAAGCACTCAGAATGAGAAGCAAAATAACCCTTGGTCCCTGTAGTGCTCAGGCAGTGGGCTCTGTGACTACTCACAGCTACCAAGCAGGGGCTGATTTTATTTCATAAGTATTATGAGTAGGAGTTAAAAGTAGAAAATTCATTGTATGATTTCTGGGTGCCTTGTATTCTCCCCCTGTCCATGTTATCTGATATTTATAATTTGCTTTCTATTGCTAACAGTGATGCTTATGGCTAGTGATGAGAACAGTATGGGAAGGAAAATGTAATATGATAATGCCATAACTATTATTAATAATTTATACTTGCGTTAACCCCAAAAGTTAGTTTCTGAAGGGAGAGAACTGAATCTACTGGACGTCGGAAGGAAGCTAAAGGGAAGTTCACTCAAAAGAGGTAAAATCGGGCCACTGCCCAAAAGCAGCACCCAAGGATCTGGAGATAAACTGCCACACTTTTCTTCTCTGTACAGGACAGTTTAAGTGTAAGCAGGCAAAGCCAATCCAAGCTTTATTAATTGAGAAACAAGAGTCATAATAATTTTAAGTACATAAACTAATGTGCTTAATATTGTACTTAATGCAGGAAGTGCAAGTTCAGTCATGCAAAACATACATGTAAAATGTTGAACTTGGGTGCAGGAAAAACACCGGCTTCTAAGAAAGTGAAGAAACTGCTGAGCATGGGGACAAAGTAAAAGGACACTGGCCACCAAAATACAATGTGGGTCCAAAGGACTTCTACGACTAAAACAAAATGAGTACGGCAGAGCAAGCTCAGGTTCCTGCAACACATGGCTAAAGGATAAAGACTAAGAATGGGCTGCAGTGGTCTATGAGGATTTTTCTTCTTAGTAATTATTTAAGGCAATAAATAAAACAATAAAAATGTGGTGTGGACTCTTGCATCTGGAATTCATAGTGCAGGAGACAGAGAGATTGCTCTAGTAGAGCAGTGTCCCGGGAATGCCATCCATTCAGGAAAACACTGCAAATATGATTGTTTCGACCACCACATTGCAAATCATAGATACTAGGGCAATGTGCTTGGTTAAGTTGAAGGTCACATGAGTCTTCATCACTGAATATAGAGAAAGAGAGGAGTGGCAGCCAGAGCCAATGATCCAAGAAAACTAGCACAGACACACCTTCTCGTAACACATTCGTTTTGAGCCATGGCATTACCAAAGTATAAACATGTTGCCTGCAGAAATGTTTAACCAGTTAGGACAATGACATAAATTTTCCTGTAATAACAACATGCTCAAGAATTTGAAAAGTGTGTAAAGAATGGAGAACAAGCCTGGAAGATTCTTTGCCTAGATTCAGTCTCTGAAGAAATTGTTACAAGGGATGATAAGACTAGGAGTTTGATGCTTGCCTTTTATACATTGAATTCCACTGACTAGGTTCTGTTCTCACAGACAAGCAGAATGCACACATGTTATTTTAAAGGCTCCTAAATACAGCATTTTAAGATAATGGTTATTTAGGCAATTTACTTACTATTTGGTAACTAACTAGTCAGTATCATTGATTATCATGATTATAACTGATATAGTACTATAAAGGCCTATTATTAATACCTACCCAGTTTATTACACATATTAACATCTAGAACCACATACAGATAAAAGATATTTGAGTTAACCATACAGTTTAAATAGACTTCATGAAATTTATTTCAACTGGCACTATTAGTTGCATATTTATCCTGAAATTTTTATTACTTTATAAATTATTTGTTAATATTCTGAGAGTCATAAATACTTGCAAGAAAATTTTCTAAGTATTTATAGTTATTTTAAGACCTAAGCCATCTATGAAGAATAATCACAATTTACTGCAGTACTTTAGTATGGAGCAGTGAGCAATTCGAGGCCTCATTCTCTGCCATTCTCATAAGATCAGACTACAAAGTTCAATGTCAAAAACTCATGTTGAGAAGGTAGAACAGAAAGCAACTGGGCTCCAGAATGCCTACCCAAGGTTCAAGATGTTTATAGGAACTGAAAAAAAAAAAAAAACCATCTAGGCATGGCATATTCTAAAGCCTGTAATTTTCATTAGACTGTGTCCTCATCGTAAGACAATTGAGTTTCCACTGGACTGCACCTACACATTCTTTCTAGACACTATACACATAGCTGAGAATTAACCATCCTACATTGCCAAAACTGTTTTCTTTAAAAAGAGAAAGCAGTCATTTCCCCCTCCCTGGCTGTATGTTTTCTCTTAGGATAGGGCTGCATTTCATCAGTGCTGCCTGGCAAGTATAATTTATTGACTCCATCAATAACTATTTGCCAAATAACAATAATTGTATCTTGCTGAAAACGATGCTCACATCACTGTCAAGTTCTTCCACAACGGAATGATGTACTTCTGCTGTTCATTGAGTAAAACAACCCACACATTATCCTTAGGCAGCTACTTTATACACTGTAGTTATTCCACAAAAGCAAAATCGTGAAGGAAACAATTTAACAGAACCCAATGTCTCTCTCTTCATCTCTGTTTTCCTTGCTGTAGTATTCACAGTGCAGTGGTTATATTGTCAAGATCCCTACTAGATTGCAATTCATTTTCCCCCTGTTACCCAAGAGCCTAAAAGCAAATTCCCAACAATACATTAAGTGGCATAAAACAATTCTTGAAAGAAAGAATTAGATTAGATATGAAGCAATACAGGAAAAATCGGAGATAGGGAATTGCGCTTATCAAGTTGTGTGTGGAGAAATGTCATTTGTGAGATCTCAGAGGAACCTGTTGTGACTGTTTGATACACTCTATGTAGGATTTGTCAGGTTGCAGAGTAATTCCTGGATTCAAAGAAACAAGGGTTCACTTATCTTGCAAAACTGTTCCCAAGATGTGCCAATTTGTCTGCCAATGTTTATCCTTCTTTCAAGGTAACTACACGAGTGGATTTTTATTCCCAAATAAAAGCTGAGCTCCTGCATTCTATATATTTAACTGTTTTCTTGGCCACAAATAAACTTTCTCCCTTTCCTGAGCATTTCCACAAAGTTACTAAATATCAAAGAAAGGCATATTTGAAGTTTCATTGCCTAGAGGGGAAGAAAAGATAAAGATAATTTAGTACTAAAACCTATCCAAAATCCCCAACTCTCATCCCCCACCATTTGCTTGATCCTCATTCTCCACTGTGCTCGAAAGTATTGTTTTCTGCCTGTCGTATAATAAAGTTCCTTTTTTTAAAAAAAAAAAAAAAGAGTATAATTAGCTGAGTATATCAGTCACAACAAGTTCCTCAGAGATCTTACAAATGAGTTTCTTCACACACAATTTGATAACCACAATTCCCAGTCTCCAACTTTCCCCTGTATTGCTTCAAAAAGCAGAAGAGAAAAGGAAGAAACACTAGAAATATCTAAGGAGTGTTCTGAAACAACAAAATCTTTTCTAAAGCCATTCCTAGTAAGCAGGAGCCCATTTCTGTTTACATATTTGTTTTCTTTATCAAGTTCACATAGGATCTTTGGAGGGGACACTGGAGCCTTGCTCCAGTTTAACTCCACAGCATTCTATCTTTTAAAATTTCCCAGTTATCATGTTGTCCAAACAAATTGCAACTGTAAAAACAGCATCATCTCTTTTGCGTGTTTCCTCTTTGTTTTCCTTCTGTCTCATCAGAACTTATTTTTTAGAGAAAAGGGTTTGGGGCGGCCAATTAGGGATCTCATAGAGTACTGTGCCATTTACTTGGGAGCAAAACCCTTTCCAAAGTCTTTGCACTCTAATAGATTGGAATCTGACAATTACAGTTCTCAGAGTTCTATAACTCTCCTTGCTCTAGCGGTTTCCAAATATTTTCATTATGTGATAGAAAATGGCTTTCTGCTCAGCACACCAGATAAATCTGACCATGAAGCTACTTGCAGAGTAACCGAAAGGTGTTGGTCTGTGCTTTTATTGCACTATTTATAGAATGATGGCTAAACGTCACATTACCTTATAACCCAGGAATGAATTATGCAGTTTTATATATAAGGTCTGAGCATGTAAGAAATAAAACGGTGCTACATTTGAGTAATTTGGCGTTACAGTTTTCCTTACTTAAAAAAAGGAAAATGGGGTCAGTGAGGTGCCTCAGTGGGTCATGGCACTTGGCATTCAGCCTGAGGATCTGAGTTTGGTTTCTTGAATTCACGTGGTGCGAGAAGAGAACCAACTCCCTCAAGTTATTTTCTGACCTTCAGTTAAGGGCTGTGGCATCTGTATACATACATACATACAACACACAGACACACACAACACACACACACACACACACAGAGGAGAGAGAGAGAGAGAGAGAGAGAGAGGAGAGAGAGAAGAGAGAAGAGGGAGAGAGATTCATATAATAAATAATATTTCAAAAGAAAGAGTACTATTATGCAGTGAGTCCTTCCCCAACTGCAGACAATTATCCCCAGGCTGTACAATCTGTTTTTAATTTTACAAATTAGATCTGAGCTATGAATTTCCAGTTCTGTCATCCTTTAAAGGGGAGATGGAACTTGATCACCTATGTTCTGCTACTGTTTTGGGCTACTCAATCTGTTTAGTGTGGAAGACACTTGCTCATATAAATCCTTCAAGTGATGATGTGTGATGATTTGCTTATGCTGACCTCATCCCTATTCGCTGCCTTTATGAGACAGAAAAAGTCAGAATAATGATATTATCAAAGTTTTCAACAGTAAGATCAACCCAGAGAATTTTAGGAGAACTGGATTATTCATGGCTGATATCAGCCTAATGAAAGAGTGTAGAAAATACAACTGAGTTCAAACCCTTGGCTGACCACTTGTAATTTGTGTGGTCCAGACAAGTTATCCTTCTGTAAACTGAGTTAAGTCATCCTTACAGAGTTGTAAGGATGAAACAAGATTGTGCTGGCAAGAATACTTAGTAGAGCACAATTATACACTCAGTCGCTATCTTCTTCTAGAATCTTCAAGTGGGATAGGAATGGGGTTTGAATCATTTAAAAAATAATAGTATTGGGAACTGAGAGTCAAACAGAGACTTGCAAATCACTGAGCCTCCAAAGAGAGGGAGACCAGTACTATTTTACAACAATCAAGCTGCAGATTAATTACTTCTGTATACTTAAAGTGGCCCTCTTTCCAAATCCTCCTATGTGTGGGAAAGGCAGTACCTTCTTTGAACTTCCTCCCAATTAACAAAAATGGAAAATCCATTATTTTTGCCACTGATAGCTGATTTATATCACATTATTCCATGGTACAAATATTCCAGGGTGGTCAATAGAAAGGACAAGTTAAAAAAAAATCAAACCTAGATTTTCTTTCAGTGAATCTGTCATAACACCTTATTCCATCTATTTTAACAAGTATAATTTCAAGGCAAATTCACTTTGTAAAGTTAGTCACGAGTTAGCAACGTCAATAATAGATTTTTGCTGATTTTTACAATTTGATTATTGCTACTAATAAAATAACTATCAGATGCATGAAAAGTATTTAAAATATTTAATTGTTTAATTATTCTATATTATTTTAATTATTTAAATATATAGATTAATTTTGATATATAGTCACATTTTTAATCTTCATGAGTTTGTCCAGTGGTAAAGAGACTTTCTGCCAGACCTGAACAGGTGAGTGTGAGCCTACGGCGGAAGAGGAGAACCAACTCACACACATTGTCCTCCAGTCTCTACACAGGCACGATGGCATATGCATGCTCCTCCCTCACAGAAAAGTACATGTAATTTTAAAAAGACTCATTCATGTCAGAAGTAAAAGCTCTTACAGGGTGATCAATCAAAGACTTTCAAGTATAAAAGGGCTGGGATCTAGTTCTGTTGTAGTGTGTTTGCCTGGTATATCCAAGGCCCTAGGTTCAATATCTTGTACTGCTAAAACAAAACAACAAACGAACAAACAAAAAAACACGAGATTTCTAGATGGGTATGGTCTGTAGCTCACACCTGTAATCTTGACACACAAAAGTAAAATAGAAAGATTGCCACAAATTTAGCTTAGGCTACATATTGAGTTCAAGGCCAGTTTGAACTATAATGTAAGACATTATTTCAAAGTAATGAAGCATAAAATGTTTTGTTATGATAATATTTTATGAATGTGATCTATAGAATGTTTAAATTCTTGTTTGTTTTCTTTTTTATCTTTCTGTTTTCTAAAGACAGAGGGAAAACAGTCACAGGGTTGGAGGAGTGGAGCAGTGGGAACGGTCTGAGAGGAGATGAGATGGGAAACTATGAGCAGAATACATTGTATGACTTTCAACTTAATAAAATGTTTTGAAGCTGAGTACAGGCAACGTTTGTACTACAGTCCGAATGCACTAAGCATCACTCACACTTGAACTACTGCCCTGCCCATGTTGTGTATTTTGTGACAGCCATTCTTCATCTGTAATAACAAGTACGAGCACTGACTCTCACTATTCCCCTCGTGTTTCCGAGTTTTATTAACAGAAGAGCCAAACTTTTCCCAGCTTGAAGACCACCAGCTGTCAACAATGGGCAGAGTACAGCTGCCGCTCACAACTATGAGGTCACACTGCCGAGAGAAGGCTTCCTCTGAAAACTGAGAGTGCTTTCGAACAAGTTACAACCTTCCCAACAGACTGCCGTCACCCCAGCAAAGCCCTCATGAGGACATGAAAGGAGCCATGCTACTTTCCCAAACTATCTCTGCAGTCACAAGGAGAGATGAAGGAAATGAAGAGGTAAGGGAGTCTTTTCTGCAGTGAGACTGGAGGAGGAGACTGAGAAAACATGGAAGGGGATTTCCACCCAATGCCACTGCTCAAAAGCAGTTGTAGTTTTAGTTGTTTGTTCCTAGCTGGTTGTAGGGTCTTCAGTGAGATTTCTGTAAGAGGATGTACTTATCTCACAAACTTTCCCAAGGATATAATTGTGTTATGTGTTTTAAGAATAACAAGTTCCAGGGCCAAAACCCACCTCAATCATACCCATTTCACTAGAAAACATAGTAACTTTCAGGACAAAGCTTAAGAAAAGGAGAGGAGAGGAGAGGAGAGGAGGGGAGGGGAGGGGAGGGGGAGGGGAAGGGGAAGGGGGAGGGGAGGAGAGATGTGACCAAGAAACAACTTGAAGTCTAAGGTTTCCTTTGGCTTACACACGCACACATACACACATACATACACACACACACACACACACACACACACACACACACACAAACACACATGCACACATACAGAGAGAGGGGTGGGGGAGAAATACACACATCACATAGGTATACCCTGTGGAATTGTTATCTGGGTACTGTGTTCTTGGGATGTGGTGAGAGATATGAATGAAGGGAAAGTTTATGACTTTATTATTACATTGGTTAACTGTTGACTTCTTTTAAAAGTTACCTACTCTTTTTTTTTAAATCTACAACAAAGGTCAGCATTGGAACTTTCCAGAGGATATGACAAATGACTACATTATCTTTTGATAAGGGAGAAGGCTGTATTGTTCAAATGTGACCGTACCGGGAGGGAATCATTGGAAACAAAAATTAATGGGTTAGCCTTTGAGTCTGACATACATACTAGAGATTGAATTTTGCTGTGTATCTCTTTTATAAACACAGGCAATTCTTTTAACTTCTATTATTTTAAGTTTTATTCATCTGTAAGAGGATTTCACAAATTCCTCAAAAAATATAGTATTCTAACTCCTATCACAAGTAATAGTGCTTACTAAATATGATTATATATCACATGATAAAAATCTGTGGTAAATCGGCATTTCCATGGAAATGTTTGATTTGGAAACAAGCAAATTAGACACCATCTACTACCCGATCCAGGAGTTGCTATCGATCAGTGTCTATTATCAGATTAAGGAGCTGTTACTGATTCAGCTATTATTGATCACATTGGTTCAGTGGGAACTTCCTTACCAGACTGTTTCCAGGGTTAAATGAAAGAGCAGGTGGTTGAGCACCACTTTCACCAATGAAGTTGATACAGACAAAAGTTCCCACAGGGTGTGAGCTTGCTGTGAAACAGAGGAGCATCGATGAAGATGGCACTTACAAGCAGCAAGCGCTTTAAAGGGATGCTCACCAGGATATCCTGTTACTGGGTCAACATTTTCATGGACATGAACAGTAATTTTCACAGAACAGAAAGCAAGGTTCAGGTCTTAGTGGAAACACTTTTAATATAGAGTTTAGATACTGAGAAAACGCTCAACTCACAATGTGAAAGTACTAGACAGTACCCTTCACACTGACAGCACAACAAACTGAATTGAAAATATAGGCAAATAGTTTTGGTCTCTGATGTTACAGCCAGAGATATTATTCTCCTTATAGAGGACCAGATTTCATCTTATATTCCTGCTGAAAATAGCAGCCTACCATCTGCGTGTGTTTGAGAATCTACCTTGGATCTAGATTAGAAAATGTGAAGGGAAGCAACAAATCTTAAAGATTTACCAACATAATATAAGCCACCAATTAAGTCTGAAAGACAGAATGATAAATCATCTCTCATGTATGGCATTTATGATGAATAAGAGAAATATTATTCACATCTACTTTCCTAAATTAGTGCCTACCTGTATTGAAGTCAGATTTTTTTTTTATAGAGTTACAGCTGTGCTTTAATACTGTGATGAGTGTTTCTTCAATCTTATTTCCCTTTGTTTCCACAAGTACACAGAAATTTGAGTACACTGCGTTAAACATATACTGCTGGGCAATATATAATATTGCAAGTTTTTAAGTGTAATTGGTGGCACCATACTACATGGATGATTCTACATTTTTTTAATTTTTTTTTTGGCCTTGGCTGAATAGTTTTCAATGCTTTCTCCAAGTGGACATACGTAAATCGTAAGTTGCTTTTTAAAGACTTACATATGTATGTATCTGAACTATTTATCATACTACATTACTACCATCAAACTTAAGTGGTTTTTAAATTTTAACTATTAAAATAGATGTTACAAGGAACAACCTAGGATAAAACAAAGAAGTGGAGGATCAGAAAATGATACTTTACTACAGATAACAGGTAAATTTAGGGGAATACAAACTATATAGTAACTGATGAGTTTTGATATAATATAAATCAACTATTGTTATTACATTTTATGTTATAGAGGGGATTTTTGTTTCTCAGTAGTTTCTTCTTAACTACCTTAAATGCTTGTCTTTCAATTCTGATTTTTAAGTTTTATTCCATCTTAATCAAAGTAAATTAACTGTCTCTGTACTAATTCCTTAAAATATATTGAGATTTTCTTTACAGGATATTTCTTTCTATATTTAGCACAGGACCCTAACTATTTGTTTTCGTTGAGGCATGTAATTTTGTTAGCTACATCTTCTGTGTCCTCAATAATTTCCTTTGCTCCATCTGTTTTTATAAAGATGTTTTATAAAGATATCTTAAAGTCTTCTTTTATGACTCTATGTGTCAATTTTAGCCTCATGATTTTAAGATGTTTTTTGAAGCTTCTCTAAGATTATGTAGTTCGATGCAAAGAGAGTTATGAGTATTACATTTTTGGTGGATGATCCCTGCTAATGCCTTTTGATTAAATTCCATTTTGCTCAATATTAGCATTGTCATTTGCTTTTTTTCTTTTAAAGTTTAAATTTTACTAGTATGCCTTTTTTCTCTGTCACTTTGTTCTAAATGAGGCACAATTGTCTTTGTGCTTAATGTGCTGTTTCCTAGAAAGGGCATTGAATTTTTCTTTCCCAGAGTGTGAATCAAATAGGTCTATTAGCTCCCCAGTGTTATTCATATTTTCTAGTTTCTTTTTTCCTCCTCTTCTGATTCTTTTTTCTATTTATTTATTTATTTATTTATTTATTTATTTATTCACTTTACATTCCTATAGCAAGCCTCCTCTTTTCTCTCCTCACAGTCTCACCTTCACATATTCCTACCCAAATTATCCCTGGCCCTTTTCCTCAGAGAGTAGGGAAGACACCCTTGGGTACCACCCTGCCCTGGGACATCAAGTTGCATCAGGACTACGTACAGCCTCTCCCACTGAGGTCCAACAAGGCAATCCAGCTTGTAGAAGGGGATCCAATGGCAGGCAACACAGTCAGAGATAGACCCCACTCCAATTGCTAGAGGACCAACCTGAAGACAAAGCTGCATATCTGCTACAAATATGTAGGAGGCCTAGGTTCAGCCCCAAAATGCTCTTTGGTTGATGGTTTCATCTTTGTGAGTCCTCATGGGCCTAGGTTAGTTGAGTCTACAGATAATTTTGTAGTGTTCCTGACCCCTCTGGTTGTTCCATTCTATCTTCTGCTCTTCCATAAGACTCTCTGACCTCTGCCTGATGTTTGGCTGTGCCTCTCTGCATCTATTCCCATGTGTTGCCAGATGAAGTCTCTAAGGAGACAGTAATGCTGTAATTTTGTCAATGCTCTTTCAGCATCTAATGAAATGAACATGTAGTTGTTTTTTTTCTGTTTTTTTTTTTTTCTAGTGGAAATTTTTACATTGAAATATTTTTCATATATTGACTCATCCCTAGACCCCTGAGATGAAGTCTATGTCATGATAGTGGATAATGGTTTTGATATGTTCTTGGATTTGGTTTATGAGTACTTTATTGAGTATATTTGCATCAATGCTCTATGGGAAATCAGTCTGAAATTCTCTTTCTTTGTTGAGTCTTTGTGTAGTTTAAGTGTCATGGTGACTATGGCCTCATAGAATGAATTTGGCAATGTTCCTTTTGTTTCTGTTTTGTAGAATCGTTTCAGTGGTATTGGTATTAGCTCTTCTTTGAAAATCTGGTAGAAGAGCTAATACCAATACCACTGAAACATGAAAAAATAATTTTAAGAGAAAACAATTTTAATAGAAAAAAGTACCATTAAAACACAAATGTTCTGACTACATTGACAGCTAAGTTTTCACAGATATTATCTGTTACCTCATTACCTAAACTCAGTTGCCATCAATTAAATGCTTCATATTTCCTCTTCTTGCTATGACACTGTCCTAATATTATCTAAGTTCCTATAAACTTGCCTCATTCTAATATAGCATTCCACTATACGATCCAACAAAAGTTCATCTTAAAGACTGCTCGTGTTGTTAACTCATGCTGTTATCTCTTTTGTAAACTTATAAGCTACAGGAAACCCACTGAAATCTCCCTCTCATGGACCAAATAAATGCCATCCAGATAACTACATCTGCCTAAAGTTCCCACTTACTATCACAAAGGGTGGGATCTCTCTGGGTTTCAAATGTACATCTTAGAAAAATTTTCTTTCTCCCAAGTGTGCTTAATCTTATTCCCTACATCTTGTCAAGTCCAGGTGCATCCAGGACAGCTCCAGAGAAGCAACCTTCAGATGCTCCATCCCCTGTCACACATACAGCTGCTTCTACTGGACCTGTTCCTTCTGGCCTATCCTCAGATGGCTCCACAGACCCTGGACAGCAGGACCAGACAAACATCACCCCAGGTTTCCCCTAAAGACATGTCACCCCCAATGCCAGCAGGAAGTAGCCAGATATCACAACAACCCTATTCCTGCTGCGCCATCACCTCTTTCTAATTTTTTCTTTTTTAATTAAGCCAAAACTGGGAAATGTTAGTATTCTGTCAAACTCCACCTCCATAGTTACCTGGCAATGGCCCCGTATGCTCCTCCCTACAGTTATAAAAGGGACTGTCTGGCCCCTCCTCTTCCTCTCTTGCTCCCTGTGACCCAGGCACCTGTAGGTTGTCTCTGCCCCTTTCCCCCCTTCCCTGCCCCCTTTCTCCACGTGGTCATGGCCAGCTTTGCTCTCTCTCTCCTCTCGCTCTCTTCTCTCCACCTAAATAAATATTCCCCTCGTGGAACCTTCAAAAAAAAAAAAAAAAAGCCACAAATGTTCTTTTCTACCAAAAAAAAAAAAAAGTCTGGTAGAATTCTGAGCTAAAACCATCTGTCCCTGGACTTTTTTTTTAGTTGGGAGGCTTTTAATGATTAAATCTATTTACCTAGAGATTATAGGAATATTTACAATGTTGATCTTGATTTAACTTTGGTAAGTGGTCTCTATCAAGAAAGTCATCCATTTTGTTTAGATTTTCCAGTTTTGTGGAATTTCAAAGTTAAGACGTAATGATTCTTTGGATTTCCTCAGTGTTTGTTGTTATGTCTCTCATTTCATTTCTGATTTTGTTGGTTTGGATACTGTCTCTTTGCATTTTAATTAGTTTGGATAAGGGTTAATTAATCTTGATGATTTCCTTAAAGAACCACGTCTTGGTTTTGTTGATTCTTTGTATCGTTCTCTTTGTTCTCTTTAATTCTAGTTTAGTGATTTCAGGCTTGAGTTTGCTTTTTTTTGTTGTTTTAGAGGTTTCAGATTTGCTGTTAAGTTGATAGTATGAGATCTCTCCAATTTCTTTATAAAGTCACTTAATGCTACAAACTTTCTGCTTAGCACTGTTTTGATTGCTTCCCATGAGTTTGGGTATGTTGTGCCTTCATTTGCATTGAATTCTAAAAAGTCTTTCTTTCTTTCTTTCTTTCTTTCTTTCTTTCTTTCTTTCTTTCTTTCTTCTTTCTTTCTTTCTTTCTATTTTTCTTTCCTTCTTGCTTGCTTGCTTTCTTGTTTGCTTGCTTTCTTTCCTTCTTTCTTTCTTCTCTGACCAATTGATCACTTAGTAGAGAGTTGTTCAGTTTCCATGACTTTGTAGGCTTTCTCTTATTTCTGTTGTTGAATTCCAGCTTTAACTAATGGTGATCTGCTAAGATGCAAGGGGTTATTTCAGTTTTCTTGTATCTGTTGAGAATTGCTTTGTGACTGATTATATGGTCAATTTTGAAGAAGGTTCCCCGGGGTCCTGAGAAGTAGGTATATTCTTTGTGTTTGGGTGAATTGTTCTATAGATATCTAATAAGTTCATTTGATTTTTAACCTCTGTTAATTTCATTATTTCTCTGTTTAGCTTTTGTCTTGATGATCTAGCTATTGATAAGAATGGGGTGTTGAAATCTCCCACTGATACTTTGTGGAGTTCAATGTGTGATTTAGTTTTAGTAGTGTTTTGTTTATGAATGTGAGTGCCGTTGCAATTGAGGTCAGAATTGATGGTTAGTATTGAGATGCATCTTGGTAGAGTTTTCTTTGATGAATATGAAGTGTCCTTCCCCATCTTTCAGTTAATTTTAGTTAAAAGTTTATATTATTAGATATTAGAATGGCTTTATAGGTCCAGTTGCTTGGAAACTCTTTTTCCCAGCCATTTACTCTATGGTCATGTCTATTTTGATGCTGAAGTATATTTCTTTTATGCAGCAGAATGAAAGATCTTATTTCTGCATCGATTCTGTTAGCCTGGGTCCTTTTTATTGGTGAATTGAATCCATTGGTGTTGAGAGTTATCAATGACCAATAATTGTTAATTCCTGTTATTTTGTTGGTGGTGGTGGTTGTAGGTCCCGGAAAGGCTGCTATGCCCTGGCTGAGCCTTTCCGTATGCTGCTCTCTACTAAGTAGCATTCTGCGGTTCCTCTAGGATCAAAACATTCTGACTAAGGCATGAGGTCCCAGGAAGGGAATTTACACTTGACATCCTATTGTCCCCCAGTTGAGTTCCTGCTTTTTCACATCCTGACTAATACATGGTACCCCAGGAAGGGAATTTACACTTGACATCCTATTCCCCCCACCCTTGAGTTCCTGCTTTTTCCTGAGTTTGTATTTTTCCTTTCCTGGCTTGGTGTATATATATATATTGAACCTGCCCTGTAAAAGTTTTGGCATTCTCTCATAACTGAGTCTGAGACTTTCTTTAATCCCCAGGCCTATGCCCGAGCTCGGTACCTCGGGCAGTGCCTTAGATGTCGGTGGTGGTGTGGTAGTGGTGGTAGTGGTGGTGTGGTGGTGGTGGTGGTGGTGGTGGTGGTGGTGGGTGTGTGTTTATGTGTGTTTCTTCCTTTGGTTTGTTGGTGTGGGATTATTTATTTCTTGTGTTTTCTTGAGTGTATTTAGCCTCCTTTGTTTGGAGTTTTTCTACTTGTATCTTCTGTATAGCTAGATTTGTGGATATTTTAATGGCTATTTCTGGTTGTCAACTTGACTATATCTGAATGAACTACAGTCCATAATTGGAGGGCACACCTGTAATCCAGATCTTGAGACTGTAAGACATAAGGTTCTGACCTCTGACTTGGATCTTGGCATGGAGATTCTGAGACAAAGTGGCCATGAAACACTTAGGCCCAGGCAAGGTAATACACACTTTCAATCCTAAAAGACTAAGGCAAGGACACCTCTGAATTCAAGGTCAGCCTGGGACAAAGCAAGTCCCAGACCCAGGCATGATAGTACACATCTTTAATCTGGGCCACACCTTCTGCTGGAGGCCTACATAGGGACATTGGAAGAAGAAAGGCTCTTTTTTTGACTGCTTGCAATTACTTCCCAGCACATCAGTTGGAAGCTACTTCTACAAAAAGCCAGCTCAAACAACTAGTCTCATGGGACTGAACAACTACTAGATTTTTGGACTTTCCATTCACAGCTGACCATTGTTGGGTTAGTTGTACTACAGATTGTAAGTCATCAATAAAAATTCCCTTAATATATAGGGACATTCCTTAAGTTCTTTGTCTCTAGAGAAACCTGACTAAAACAGATATTGTTTCAATTTGATTTTGTCATGGAATATCTTGTTTTATCCATCTAAGGAGATTGAAAGTCTTGCTGTGTATAGTAGTCTGGGCTGACATTTGTTGTCTCCATGTCTGTCAGACATCTTTCATGGTGTCCTATGTTTCTTGAATATTTTATGTCATGAACTTTTTAGATTTAACATGTTCTTTGATGGTTGTATCAATTTCTTCAATCATATCTTATAAACATCAAATTCTTTCCTCCATCTCTCTATTGTGTTGGTGATGCTTGCATTTGTAGTTCCTGTTTTCTTCACTTTTTTCCCATCTTAAGGATTCTCTCAGTTTGTGTTTTCTTTATTGCTTTTATTTCCATTTTCAGTTCTTGGACAATTTTATTCATTTCCTTCATCTGTTTGATTATATTTTCCTGAATTTCTTTAAGAGATTTATCAATTTCTTCTTTAAAGGTCTCTGGATGAGACCAACCACCCATCTCCAAAATTTTAACCCAAAATTGCTCCTGTCAAAAAAAAAAAATACAGGGACAAAGAGTGGAGCAGAGATTGAAGGAAAGGCCATCCAGAGACTGCCTACTAGGGATCATACACCAAACCACGACACTATTGCAGATGCAAGAAGTGCTTGCTGACAGGATCCTGATATAGCTGTCTCCTGAGAGGCTCTGCCAGAGCCTGACAAATACAGAAGCAGATGCTCACAGCCAACCATTGGACTGAACACAGGGTCCCCAATAGAGGAGTTAGGGAAAGACTGAGGAAGCTGAAGGGGCCTTATCTGGTATCAATGGAAAGGGAGGCACTTGGTCCTGTGAAGGCTTGATACCCAGTGTAGAGGAGTGCTAGGGCAGTGAGGGAGGAGTGGATGAGTAGGTGAAGGAGCACCCTCATAGCAGCATGGTAAGAGGGGATGGGATAGGGAGTTTACAGAGGGGAAACTGAGAAAGGGATAACATTTGAAATGCAAATAAATTAAATATCCAATTTAAAAAAAGGCCTCTATCATCTTTATAATATTGTTTAGGTTATTTTCTTGTGCTTCAGCTATGTTAGGATATCCAAAGGATAGCAGGGTAGCTGAGCTCTGCTGTTGCCATATTGCCTTGGCTCTTGTTGGTTGTGTTTTTATCCTCTCTTTTAGCAACCTGGTTGTCCCTGGTGTTGGCCTGATGCTAACAAGACTCTTTTGAGGGGGCAGGCTGACAGCAGATCTCAGGGAATAGCACACCACTCATTTCTGCTGGCTGTGACACAGGTGGACCCTCTGCTTGCTGGACCCTAAGTGTACCCAGCAGGCAGAAGATTTTCTGGGGAGAGAGTCTAAGCTGAATGCTCCTGGAGCCCCACAAGCCTCTTTGGGAAGGCAGAGAGAGCCATGAGACAGAAGATGAAGGCCAGGAGATAGTATTTTTCTCACTTCTGTTGGCTGTGTCCCAGGCAGACCTTACTGGCAGAGGATTGATGGGGAAGGGGACTAAACTGGATGTTCCTCTGGCTGCCATAGACCTCCTTGAGAAAGCAGGGACAGCCATTGGCCAGAAGATAAAAGGTCTGGGGACAGAAAGCACCTTACCTCTACTGGCTGTGTCCTTGGTGAATTTGAATCTCCTCTGATCTCTATGCTAGATTTATAGAGTTTCTGTTTCCACCTGTGTAAATGTCACTTTTATTTCCTCAGAGGAATGGATGAGATGAGAGCTGTGAGCAAGCTTTATAAACATATGGGCTAGGCTGAGCCCAGATCGTTTCTATCTTAACTATTCCTAGGCCTAGGCCTGGAAGCTTCTAGCCTCCACACAATCTAATCTTCTACAAGCCTAGAGCTTAAAGGTTTCAACTTGGGACTTCCGCTTCCGGTCTGGGCCCAGGCAGCAGATCCCTGGAGGCAGCTCTGCACTGAACCTCACAAAACCCGGCAGAAGTGGGGCACTCAGCAGCTCTGACCCAGGAAGTATCTCTGGTAAGGAGACAGCAACACCCACCCCAAACAGGGAGTAACTGGGACCCACTGGGACCCACTGAGACCCAGGGATTTACTCCTGGCCCGGAGCACCGGCTCCTTCAGATCCCAGGCGGGAGCTCTACACCAAATCCCACAGAACCCAGGGGAAGCAGGGCTCCTAGGAGCTCTAACCCAAGCAGCTTCCTACGCAAGGAGGCAGCAACACTCAGAAAATATCATCCTGAGTGAGATGACCCAATCACAAAAGAACACACATGGTATGCACTCACTGATAAGCGGATATTAGCCCCAAAACACACAATACCTAAGATGCAACGCATAAACCTCATGAAACTCAAGAAGGAGGAAGACCAAAGTGAGGGTGCTTTTGTCCTTTTTAGAACGAGTATCAAAAGATTCAACCAGAGCTCCCAGGATCTAAACCTCCAGCCTGAGAACAGACAGGGGCAAGCTGTCCTCTGAGAGGCTCTAACCAGCAGCTGACTCAGACAGATACAGACATCCAGAGCCAAACAGTGGATGGAGCTTGAGGACTCTTATAGAAGAATAGGTGGAAGGATTGTGGGCCCTAAGGAGATAGGAACTGCACAGGAAGATCAACAGAGTAAACAAACCTGAACCCTTGGAGCTCTCAGAGACTGAATCACCAACCGTGGAGCATACCTAGTCTACACAGATCTAGCTCCATGGGCTGGACCTAGGCCTCCCTGCACATATGTTGTAAATGTGCAGCTTGGTTTTCATGCAGGTCTCAAACATCTGGAGTGGGGGCTATCCCAAAACATGCAGCCTGTATATGGAATACAGTCTTCTAAAAAAAAAAAAAAAAAAAAAGTTGTTCAGTCATTCATGGAATATTATTTTTTTATATCTCTTGTATTCAGTTTGCAACTACTTCATTGAGAAGTTTTGTATGTATACTCATGAGGGATACTGGACTATAATTTATATATTTTTGTTAGGTTTACACTTGATTTCACTGTTTCAATATTATTTGCTTTGTGAAGGAGCTTATTGTGGTTCTGAATTTTTTTAAACATAACTCAAAAAGTATTGCTTGTTTGAAGGCTCTATAGAATTCTTGTATAAGTATATCTGACCCTTGGTATTTTGAAAAAAAAAAAAAAGAAAAGAAAGAATAAAAGAAAGGGATAAAAAAAAAAAAAAAGGTTTCAACTTCCAGTCTATGTCTGCTAACCTAGGCCTAGAATATTTTAACCTCTGAGACTTATTGCTGAATAAACTCATCCTTTATAGCTTTCTGAATTCTTTCTGGTTCACATCAGCTGTTTTAACTCAAGCTTTTCTCCAAGCTGACTGATTCAAATTGGCTTCTCTTAGCTTCTGACTGAATTGTTCTACCTGGGAAAACTACCTCCAAACTCCATGAACTGAACAGTAGTAACAGTACTGACTAAACAAAGAGAACTGAGTGGAACTGCATGAGCTCAACTGGGTCCAACTGAACTGCACCAAACTGAACTGAAGTGCACCAAACTGAACTGTTCCAAACAGAGCTGCCTGTCTCTCCCTGTACTGCTCTTAGGTAGCCTTTCTGTCCATTCTCATGAAAACTGGGCATTTCTCATCTCTGACTCATTCTGTTAAATCTTTCTCTGATTGGTCACTTTGCTTGCTCCTCAATTTTATCTATCTATCTATCTACCTACATCTACATCTACATCTACATCTACATCTACATCTACATCTACATCTACATCTACATCTACATCTACATACACATACACATACACACACACACACACACACACACACACACACACATATATATATAATTGATTAGGATTAAAGGTGTGTACTAAAGGCATGTCCATATTTCAGCTGGATAACACAGACCTAGCTCTTTGGATGTGATTCCTTGTCAGAGTTGTCATGCTGGAGGATTAAAATTCCTCTACAACCCTGTGTATGGATTAGTATGCCATGACCACAAGCAACTTTGATAGGAAGGAATTTGTTTGGATTATAATTCCACATCACTGTTCATCATTGAGGGAAGACTGCACAGGAATGCAAGCAGGAAAGAATCCTGGAGGCAAGAGCTGATGCAAAGGCCATGAAGGAGTGTTGCTTACTCACTTCCTCTTCATGGCTTGCTCAGGCTCTTTTCTCATAGAACCCAGGACACCATGAGCCCACCCACAATGGACTGGGGACTCATCATTCACTAATAAAAAATAATAATACTCTATAGGCTTGCCTACAGCATGATATTCTAGAATCATTTTCTTAAGTTTCCCTCCTCTCACATGACTATTGATTATGTCAAGGTGACCTAAAACTAACAAGCACATCTTGTATGGCTTAAAAGAAATGTGTTCCATTTAAAAGTAAAATACCAATACACATTTAACTGTGAATTTATCTAAAATTTCTTAAAGATATTCACATTTTCAAGCTTCTTTTGATCATTACTCAAATTCCATCTTGCAACTTTCCCTTTACCTCACACTTATTGTGACTAGCTTTTAATGGCAATTTGAGACCATCACCCTTGCTTTGAAGTACTAACCATAAAGGCTCTAGCCAACAAGTTAAACTAAAATTTCAGCTATTATCTCACAACACAATCCTGGTTGCAACAATTGAAGCCTAGGAGGGGTTGGCAACCGTGTCTGTCCCCCTTTCCTCTCTCTTCATGTAAGTGTTCTCCACTGCAGTCAATATGGACCCCAGAACAAGTCTCATCATGTAGATTTTTCTTTTTCATGGCCACTTCTAAGACAATATGCCTGTCACTACCTACCCACCCATTGCTTTTTTAAAAAGATTTATTTTAATTATATTTAGGCGTGTGTGTGTCTCTGTGTGTGTGTATCTGTGTGTGTATGCACATATGCCCATCTGTCTGTGTATGTGCACATGTCTAAGGAAGCCAGGAGCATAGATTCCCCATAGAGCTAAAGTTAAAGGTAATTAAATCTAGCCACATGTGGGTTCTGGGAACTTAACTAAAGTCCTCTCTCAGGACAGTATGTGCTCCTAAACTCTGACCCATTTCTCCTGCTCCTTCATTGATTTAGATTTCTCATCAATTTACAATCTTCAAGATGTTTATGTTAGTTTTCAGTCTAAGTCTACCTTTTCGGTTTTATTGGTTTTGTTCATTTATGTTATAAAATAGAACAGACACTTCTGAACACTGCCGTCAAGTTTAGTGGGGACAGCAGTGTGATGGTTTGTAGAAAATGATCTGCATAGGCCTACAGGGAGTGGCACTAGTAGGAGGTGTGACTTTGTTGGAGTAGGCATAACCTTGGAGGAAGTGGTCACTAGGGACAGGCTTTGAAGTCTCAGATAGTCAAGCCACAATCAGTATGGCAGTCACTTCCTGTTGCCTGGGGATCCAGATGTAGAACTCTCAACTACCTCTCTGACATCATGTCTTCCTGCTTGTTGTTATGCTTCCTGCCATGATGATAATGGACTAATCCTCTGAAAAGCAAGCCACGGTGGCCAAAGATATATTTTCTTCTATAAACATTGACATGGTCATGGTGTCTCTTCATGACAATAAAATCCTGACTAAGGTAGGGAGACTCAAAATCCAAGACATTAGTCTCAGAGAATCTTGACAACATACACTCTAAGGTACTTCCTTCATGTTTACTTTGATTTCTTACTCCAGAAACTGATTCCAGATTCCCATAGGTTAGACTCAATGACGGCATTTTTCTGGTTCCACATACTATTTAATTTACCTGTATTATTTTTGATTACATATAATAAATGTGATTTCAATATAACCACATAAAGGGAGAGAGATATTCAGAAAAAGCAACATTAAGCCATCAAGTGTTAATTAAATATTTCAATATATGTTACCAAACTTGTCTTGATTTTTTTTTTTTTTGTTTGTTTTTTGTTTTTTGTTTTTTCGAGACAGAGTTTCTCTGTGTAGTCCTGGCTGTCCTGGAACTCACTCTGTAGACCAGGCTGGCCTCAAACTCAGAAATCCACCTGCCTCTGCCTCCCAAGTGCTGGGATTAAAGGAGTGCGCCACCACCACCTGGCTTTTGTCTTGATCTTGATGTAAATAAATAAATAAATAAATAAATAAATAAATAAGTAAGAATGTGGCGATTCTCCTAAACATGTTTGCTTAAATTCAAATTGGTAACCAGTATATCTTGCTACAAGATTATTGGTTTAGTCTTACAGTCTAAAAAAATTTGATAAGGAAATAATTTGTAACCCATTTCTTTAAAAATTCGGGATCTATTTGTTTTATTTTATGTATATGAGTAATTTGCAAGGATGTATGTTTGTCCTTGTTGCCAAGGAGGCCAAAAGAAGGCAAAATATCTGGTTATATGGATAGTTGTTAACACCATAATGGTGCTGGGAACTGAACCTGGGTCCTTACAAGAGCATCAAGTGTTCTTAACTGCTGAGCAGTCTCTGTAGCCAAATCATATTGTTTTGATAAGAGAGTATCTATGACAATTTTCACTTGGATTCTTTCATATTAAAAGCCTTTGAGAGAGAAACAGTACACAAAAACCCATAAATCAGAAAAAGGAAGACAATGATAAAGAACAAACCTCTGGAAATTTTCTATTTTTACTCCAAACAGGTCATCCATACATTAATTTGTATTCTATTATCTTTTTCAACAAGGTCAATAACTTAACTTTTTTACTTTTGGAAGATATTTGGTTTCCTGTTAAAAACCAATAGAGATTATTTCAGGTTACTGCTTTTTTTTTCTTCTGTGTAGGTCACTGTTACCACATATTGTAACTTAATCTACTCACTCTGTGTATCATAGCCTTCCTTAAAAAATGGATTTGAATATTACCATACGAGTAAAGAAAGCACACTATTTTTATAGTGCAGAAGAATTGCTAAGCTTTCGCCTCTTTTTTTTTTTTTTTTTTTTTTTTTTTTGATTAATTTCATGCCTGACTCAGTCAGAGATTAGGCCTTGACACAGGTTATAATTAAATATTGAAATCATGAAGTGCAAGAATGTTTAATTTTTAAAATATGAGTTTTAATTTACCTCATACAGAGAATAGCTCTGGTCACCTGCAGAGATGCATTACACACTACATTGCCTAATGCAGGATGCCTGAATGAGGCTGAGCACACAGTTAAAGTAAACTAATGCAATTTACTGAACAGCAGTCAAATATTTATCCAGTTGATGAAGCAGACTTTATGTGAAACTCAGACAATAATTAAAGAGAAGCCTTGCTTAAAACATGCCTACCTCTGTTTTTTACAAATATGTTATATCCTCCTTTCTGTACCCTCCATATTCCTAAATATCACCATATACCCAAGGCACTCCACAGAGAGAATTCTAAGAATTATTTTGAGCATAATCTTTATTATTTCACAGCATTTGCAGCAAGAAAGGTAGAGTGACAGCAGAAGCAGCTTCTTGCCCCTTGTTCCTACACTGACTACAATGTGACTGTGCTGTCTCCCATCAAAGGTAAATCTATTTTTCTCATCCTTTGAATATGCCTATGTTCTGATTTCCTTTCCCAATCCAATGTGGGCCCCATATTGTTATGGTGTTCAGAGTTTATAATTTTTACACTGCATGTCTCTTTTTCTTTTCAGACCCTTCCGTCATTCTCATGACAAGGCAAGACTGTTTCTAAGAGGATGAGAGGCCTCAAAAAGTTAGTGCATCCAGACTAGTCAATTGCCATCTATCATACTATTAACTAAGTCTGGACAAGTCAAACCTCAGGCAAAGAAACACTCAGACTACTTGTAGAGTTGTGAGAAATCATATTTATTTTGTTATTTTAAAGCCATTATTATTACAATTGTTGACTATGCCAGACTAACAAATGGAAATAGGATTTGTAGATCTAATTAAATCTCCCTGTTTTACAAATAACACAACTGAAACCTCAAGGGTTTCAATGTTTTAATTACATTCACTCATTGGTAGCAGATTCAGGTTTAAAGATTACATCCTCCAGAGAGGCAGTCAAAACTCTCTGTACTATAAATACTACCTGTTTTTGTTCTCTTTTGTAGCAGCAGATACCCAAAGTGTGCCTATCAAAAAACAAAACAACAAAACAAAACAAATTGGAATTTCTGTGTAGTCGAATGGCATTTATAAACATAATTTTAATGGCCATATATGAATAAGCATATATGCTTCCAAAATAGGCATTATGTGTTTTCTTAGCTCTCCTTTTATAAGTTCCATGAATCTGAATGATAAGATTGATTTCATGGGTAAGAATCCTATGTTCTTCAATCAGTGCGATATTGACAATTCTTTTTCTTTTAGATTTTTTCTTGTATGCTGAAGTCAACTGATACCTTTTAAGAGTTATGTTTAATTGAACTAAAAGTTTCCTGACTCTCTTTGCATACCAAATTGTCATCTTGAAAATATATAATATACACCATACTATCTTTGTATCAATTTGGAGATGACAAGCCATTAAGAACTATTTAGTTGCTTATGTGATACTAATTGAGTGAATTTGGCTGTCTTTGTCTACAGTGTCAAGAGAAAGCATATGATAAAATCAGGCTCAATGAAGTTTGCTCTAAAGCTCTAAAAATTAAAGATATTTGATCTACTTTTTCAGACTAGAAAGTGTTTCTAATTTTAATTTACTGTACCTACAATTCTGTCCCATAAAGCATTAGTTTCTCTTTAGTTCCTCTAAATCACCATGATTGCTTGTAAAATCACAAATAACTGGACTCTGCCCCATAGCAAAGGTCTTCCAGTTTTGAGGACTTAGGGTTCATTTTAAGTGAAACAAACTGCTGATTCAAAGAACCCCACTTAGAGAATTCCATAGATGCCAACAAGATCTTATATAATTTGTGAATATTTTATCTTCAGTTATGTTATACAATAATATTTTAATGGAAGCTAAAGAAATCACATAAACTATATTCATGACTTATATTACAGAGTAAATTACCTTCTACAAAGTCTGTCAATCAAAATCAATAACACAGTCACTGCACTTACAGTTTGAATAGTTCTGACTTTTAAGTTATATTCAGAGCTTGCCCACAGACCAATGGATATGGCAGAAGGGACTTGTAAAAAAATAAAATGTTGTACTGTCACAAGACCCATAATATTTGGAATGCAGGCAAATTAGCTCAAATGATCATCTCCAAAGGGAAATCCTTTGCCAGAGTTTGAAAGAAAAGCAATACCTACTTCCAGTCCACAGGCAGGGTTTTGTTTTGTTTTGTTTTTAATGAGAGTATTCACATAACACTTTCCATGACAGTTTCTGCTTTCCATCACTCAGCTCTTTGTGAAAATAGTCCATTTTTGGCTTACTGACTCCGTTTGGGCTTCATCCAAAACTGAACTTCTTGAAAGGTTTTTAAAAAGTGACCTCAGTTATTTTTAATTCCTGACTGCTTCAAATAAAGAAAACAAACTATGAAGCATGTAGTGGGGTTTTAATAGCATTTTCTTTGCATTTAAATATCAGATAACTTCCTAATGGGATTTTTTGCATATCTGTGTTCTCTGTGAAAGTCTCAGTCTTCCCTCCATTTGTGAAGACAGCTGAGATTAGAAAAAAGATTGGTGTCTGTAAAGGTCCTCTGAGAAAAGGCACACAAAAGCACATGTGTGTCCTGAACTCTTGAGTGTGCACACTTAGGAGGCGCCAGCCAACCCCATCTTTCTTCTTGGAGTAAACATGCCTCCTCGGGTATTTAGAGAGCTCACTTTCTGAGGGGCCTATGCCGTATTGTTTATCATTTTTATCAGTGTGGTTTTTCTCCATCACCTCCTTAAAAGTTCATTTCTCCCCTTTCTGGACTTCTTTGCAACTCCTTGTAGAGGAAAAAAGAAGAGGGCCAATTCAGATAACCATGCATTAGACAGAGATTTCTACCCCCCTTCTACTTTTAACATTTTCTTGTAGAGTAAAAGCTCCCAGGTACAAAAGAACACCTAACATTAGGTATATTTGAGTTAAGGTTTCTCACCAATAGACTAACACTATACACAGCTTGTCTGTTGTGAAGAAAGTTATTTAATAGCATCCATTTACAATCCAATTTATTGGTGAGTGAATTACTTTATTATTGTGTCATAATAAAGATACAGTAAAATGTCTTTTAATATTATAAAAATTATCCTATCTCATAATTTTAGCTGCAAGTATTTTTCATTCCTTCTTGAAGCTTTAATAATGAATTCCATTTGGCGGTGAACATTTTTTTATTATTTTATGTGCATTAGTATTTTGCCTGCTTATATGCATGTTATGTGAGGGTATCAAATCTTGGAGCTACAGACAGTTGTGAGCTGCCATGTAGGTGCTGGGAATTGAGCCTGGGGCCTCCTGAAGAGCAGTCAGTATCCTTAACCATTGAACCATCTCTCCAGCCCCAAGATCTAATCTTAAAGTGGCCATTTTAACTAAAGTTCCTTCCTAACCCTTTACTGATATTTACACTTGCTTTCTATCATGTGAATAGCTATACATGACATGTGGAACTCTTGGGAAGAGGGTTCTGATACGGGACCTCAGTTATATGCACTAGGACAAATAAATGATCATACTTGCATGAGTTTCCATACTAGGGCTTCTTAGCTTATTTTGTGTGATGTGAGAAATTTCTTTCACTTGACAAATAGCTCAGAAACTTTTTTTAGAAAATTTTTTCTGTAAAATTTTTTGTCTTGTTCCTTTTCATTCCTTCCTTCTCTTCTTCCTACTTTCTTTCCTTTTCTTTCTTTTCCTCTCTTCTTGAGTCTTTTCTATTACTGGATTTTAAACAAAATTTCACACTATACTTCAAACCAAACTGGCCTCAACTTATGGCAATCTTTCACCTCTGCTTCCTGACTGCTTAGGTAACAGAAAGCTTGAGGTTCTTAATTGAATAAAGAAAAACAGGATTTTTGAAATACCAAATGATTAGTTTTATGATATAGTAATAAATGAATTTTTTATCATTAAATATAAATAGCAACAGTTGGGTCACATACATATCATAATTTTGAAATACTAATGGTCTTAGCTCTAGTTACTGTTGCTTTGATGAAACACAATGACCAAAAAGCATGTTGAGGAGGAGTTTATTAAGCTTATACTTTTATATAGTTGTTCATCATCAAAGGCAGTCAGGACAGGAACTCAAACAGGGCAGGAACCCGAAAGTGAGAGCTGATGCAAAGGCCATAGAGAGGTGCTGTTTACTTACTCCTCCTGGCTTGCTCAGTCAGCTTTCCTATAGAATCCAGGACCACCAGTCCAGAGATAGCAACACTCACCCCCCATCAACCACTAATTAAAAAAATGCCTTACAGTTGAATTTTATGGGGGCAATTTTTAATTGAGGTTCTCTCCCTTCAGATAATTCTAACTTGTTCAAGTTGATGTAAACATAGCCAGTACACTAATGAGTTCTAGTGTTTCAAGATAACTACAATAATGTATGAAATACACCACATCTAGTGATGGCATAATGATAAACCCCTATTAATATAATACTATTTGTCTTCATTACTTATACTCATTAAAATATAAATAACTTTATAAAGACTGAGCATATTTTATGTATGTATTTAGGGATATACATAATACACATATGTAACAATTAAAGACAAAAGGGTCGTGAATTTGAAAGAGAATTGGAGTGTGTGCATGGGAAGGTTTAGAATGAAGAAGAGCAAATAATGTAATTATCATCACAAAATAATACAATGACTTAAATAATTAAAAATAAAATGAAGAAATATAATTTAAAGTTTAAATAAAATTTTATAGAAGTCAGTTGGGGCAAATAAAGATGAGATGCAATTTTTTTCTACTCAAGTTTAAGGACCCCCTGGATTTTATCTATGGGCAGAACTATTATGCCTTATTTGTTTGTGGAAGAAAGAAAAAAAAAAATACATGTCTTCTATAGCTTATTGAGTACATTCAGATTAGATAAAGTCCTTTCAACAAATGCATACTGAGTATTTTCTACTTGCAAGTATACATTAATGAATGCAATAAGATCCATTGTATCAGGAGGGAAATGCTTTGGTTGTGGGTGATTGGCATTAACTGAGTGTGTGTGCATGTGTTTGTATGTGTTTGTGTGCTTTTGTGTGAGTGTGTGTGTGTATAGGTCTATGTGTGTGTGTATGTCTGTGTGTGTGTGTGTGCCTGTGTGTGTATATGTATGTGTGTTTGTCTCTGTGTTTGTATGTGTGTGTTTCGGTGCTTTTGTGTGTGTGTGTGCATGCTATGTCAGAGAATAGTTTCAAAGAAAACCACTGATTGTAAGGTGTGCAGGAGAGATCAAGGGAAATATCTCAGTTATGCCACTAGAGCAAGGACCTGAAGAAGGCAGTGCCAGGAGCCATTGAAACATCTAGATACAATTGATTACAATGTTGTCAGTAGTGTAGCCTTTTATTGACTAGATTAATTGATAAATGTGAACCACTGTAAACTGAAATTCATCAATATCACTAAGAATAAATATGTAACACTTTCTTTATCAAATTTGTACTTCTCCCAAGATTAATGTATAAATTACATATATCTCTATTTGAAAACGTATCCTTTCTTCTGTTTTTACTGTATATAAAAGTTGTGCCATATATTATATGCCTAACACTGTACTTCACCAACTTAAATAGTTTATTCCTAATAAACTCCACAAGATAAAATATAGCATAACCTTTCTTTGTCATTTAAAATAATAGAGTTTCAAAGCTGGAGAGATGGCTCAGTAGTTAAGAGCACTAGATGCTCTTCTAGAGAACCCAGGTTCAATTATTCCTCACAACTACATAGCAGCTCACAACTGTAACTCGTCTCCAGTCCCCAGACTTGTGACATCGACTCCTAGCCTCTGTAGCACCAAGCACACATGTAAACTCACACCAGGCAAAAACCATCCACACACATAAAATAAAATTGTGAAGAATCAAGACACTAGAAGACTAAATTAGTTGCTTATGTTTATGAAGTATTAGGGACAGAAGTTGGGTGTAGCCAATGCCATCCATAAATTTACACTTTTTGCCCATGTTGTTACACAACCCCATGAAGATTGGTATTATGTTTAGGCAAGAGAGTGTTCCATCTCAGGAACTGTATTTAAAGTATTCCTGAGGTACATTAGAACTTTGCATTAAATGTGAGAAATTTATATTGGATTCATTAAGGAAAATATTCAAAGAATGAAAAAAAAATGAACCGCAAAGTGACAGAAAAAGAAATTGCTAATTAGGGAGAAAATAATCATTAGAAAACTCCACTGAAAGGCTATAGTCACATATAGTCTTTAGTCACTATTGGTGATTTAAAAAAAATAAAGAATTAAAAACAATTCAGGAAAGTAGTAAAAGGTACAAAAATAAAAGCCCGAGACCTTTCTACAGTCTAGGAGTATCCATGGCCTGTAGCACTTGGGAAAGCAAGTAGTGAGTGTGTTCAACTGTAGGTTAATCTTTGAAAAGCCTAGGGGCTTTATGAAGCAGATGAGAAGAAATGAGTGGGCAGGAGGATCAAGTTAAATCTTATGAAGAAATCCTGAAACTGATAGAGTGAATATTAACAAAACATAATTTTAGGTTCAACTTTTATTTTGCTTGTATCTCTAAATTTGTTTTCTTGCTCCTCAACAGCACCTCTTTTTAAGATATGAACTACAATAGCTACAGTAAGAGGTGATAGAACCTGAAGAAAAACAGCATCCAGGAGATGCCTAGTAAGTAAAGAAAGGTTATATTTAGTATTCGATACTGAAAACCATCCAGGGTGGAGGAAAGGTGGCAAAGGGTGAATCTAGCTTGGTTCTGGTTTCTACACAAGTGTCTAGGGGGATGTTATGTTTCTATCAAGGTTGTGGATGTGAGAGAAACAAAGGGTAGGTTTGTACAGATTTGGAGGTACTGATTTTTAGGTTATTTTGTGTGATCTAGATGGCAGTGACTCATAGGCAATTGAATATGTACATCTTGATCTTTTGTAACAAAATCTCCAAACAAAATAGTTTCAGGAATTATCAACATGTGGATAAATATGTAAAATGACATTAAATATTTAAGTCAAGTTCAGAGGATAGAGAAGCCAAAGCAAACTTCAGTGGAGTTCAGTGGAGCAAAGTGTCCTGAGAGACAGCTATGAACAGTGTCTAAAGTCACACGTAGAAGCCAAGTGAGACACTGAGCAGGGAGCCTTGTGGTAGTCTGTGTGCTGAGACACTTCGACAAAGCATTTGTGTTGTTATGGGGACAGAAACTCTGAATGTAATGAAGTGGATGTGAAAAGAGAAGAAAGATTAGAATAAATTTTAGTCTACTTATGAAGACGGAAGTCAAGCTGGAGAGCAAATGAGAGAGAAACCTGGAAGAGATGGAAAATGACTGACTAGAGGCTAAGACATTGTCAGAGTGTGGAGAGGCTAAAGTGCAGTTGAAAGATGAAGAAGAACCAAGAAGGGTTTTGGTTTTGATAGCTAAAATTATAGAAGGTCAACCTGGCAATAAAGATGTAAGGTCAAGGCAGCTAGATCCTTGCAATTCACAAGAAATAGAAACTTATTGTGCTATGTGGTGTATAAGCATCAAATATCCAGAGGGTATATTTATATGAATAATCTGTGTATTATGTAAGTTGTGTTGTACATACAGACTGGAGCAGTTCTGTATATTTGCATTTCCTAGGAAAGTAGCTATGCATATTGCAATGGAAGATTTATTGAGTTCAACTGGCATTTTAACAAGAATTGGCCATATATTAAAAAAAAATACACAGCATCAACAGAGAAATGAAGTTTATGTTGTAAGTAACCAATGGTACACATTCTGTTTTTCTGGTTTGAGCAGTCTAAGTAACATAGCCTCTTCAAAATCAGCAGCTCTCATGCATGAGCTCACACTTGAGAATTTGCATATTAAAATGAATGCATGGATAGAGATTATGTCTTTGCTTTCTTTCTTTTTTTTACTTTAGAATGAAGACACTGTGTTGATTCTCTTCTTTGACCCTCATTGTGCTCAGTAAATAGGAAATCAAGCCGACTATGACAACACCATGCTGCATGACCACTCTCTCTTTCCATCACTTGGGCAGTATCCAATCATCTTCCAATAGGATCCTTTGTAATTCAGTGACCATAATTTTTATTATAGATAGAATGGCCATAAAACTTTTCATTCAAATGGAATGATTTAGGGAAGGAAAGGGGGCACTATTGATACTGAAGGATAACTAAAATGAATTTGGACTCTCCCAGATAAATCAAGACATATGTCTACCCTAACTATACACTACAGGTATGAAGGAAAATGAATTATTTATTGATCATAGAAGACGCCAGATATTCTTGACCTGCATGACTGAGAAAATTCCCTCTTGAGGGTGGTGCCATCTAATTCATCATTACACCTCTAGCATCTGACTCAGTATTGAGTTCACAGTTAGAATCTGGTTTACGACTCACTGAAGAGTTCCGAATCAACTCCAGTTAACAAAACCACTTGATATCAAAATAATTTCTGGCCAGGAAATATCATTATGCTAATAAATAAATGGTAGTAGCCTCCAAAACAAGAAAACAATTTTTAATAGACATGCAGGTGATTCTGTGAGAAACTTGAAGTCTTCCTTTCCAAATGAAAAGGCATGAAATCAAAGAACAACAGTAGAATTAGCCCCAATGTTTTCTAATAGCCCAGCCCAAAGATGAGACTGCCTAACCTGGCAATTCTCAAGCTTAGGAATCACTTGTCAATCTTTCCCAAATGCAAACTCTGTGAAGATGGTCTTCAGCAAGTGAATAAATAAATTTACCATCAGCTGAAGAATGGAATATCTGTACATAACATTTACAAAGAAAAACAAAGTTATCAAACTGTTTAGTTACTTGTGTGTGGCAAAGTGCTTGACAAAAGCCTCTTAAGAAAGAAAGGGTTTAGTCTACCCTGAAGTTCAAGTGTAAGTCCATCAGAGTAGAGGCATGGCAGGAGGGGCATGGGGTAGCTGGGGTCATTGCATCCTCAGTCAGGAACATGAGAGCAATAAAAATCTGTGCTAATTTACATTTGCTATTTATGCAGTCTAGGACCCAATCTCATAGAATGGTACCACCTGTACATCCTATTCCTTTCAAAAACCAGTTCCTAATGTAAATATACATTTTCTATCTTCAGAATATCTCATGGGCTCAGTTCAATTTCAGCCCTTGAGCAGGAATGCTGTCTAGCCCCAAACCAGTACTACCAGTCAAGTAAGCAACCCTTTGCTTAGTCCCCCACAAGAACTTGGAAGAACTCAAGAAGTGAGTCAGGCCTCTCATGAGCCCACCCACATTGTCTATGAAAATCTTCTTTATTCAAATATCAACTCATTATATTCTTAACCACCTAAGTGACTAATTCACAGATTGTATTCACAAAAGCACCTTGACTGCTGTTTGAAAAGCTGTAACTATATTGCAGCCATATTGACAAGGGTAATTGAATATCAGCCACCACATAGTCACATTGAAGACCTCTTCTCAAAGACCAACAAAAGCACCTTGACTGCTGTTTGAAAAGCTGTAACTATATTGCAGCCATATTGACAAGGGTAATTGAATATCAGCCACCACATAGTCACATTGAAGACCTCTTCTCAAAGACCACATTAAGCTAGCCTGCACTCAGCTTCATGTATTTCTTCTACATATTTCAACCCCCCAAAACTGCAGTGTTTATTATTTATTTATTTATTTATTTATTTATTTATTTATTCCGTTTATATCTCAGTCACAGCCCCCTCCTCTCTTCCCAGTCCTATCCTTACAAATCCCTCTTCCCATTGTCCCATCTCCAGAGAAGAGGAGCTGCCCTTGGGCACCATCCTGCCCTGGGACATCTACTCCTAGCAGGACTAGGCATCTCCTCTCCCACTGAGGCCCAAACAGGAAGTCCAGGTAGGGGAAAGGGGGTCCAATGGCAGGGAACAGAGACTGAGACAACCACATGAAGACCAAGCTGAACATCTGCTACAAATGTGTAGGAGGCCTAGATCCAGCTTCTGAATGCTCTTTGGTTGGTGGTCTTATCTCTGTGAACCCCCCTACAGTCCCAGGTTACTTCACTCTATAGGTCTTCTGCTGATGTCCTTGACCCATCTGACTTGGTCACTTCTGTCTTCCACTCTTCCACAAGACTCCCTGAGCTCTGTCTGAAGTTGGACTGTGTGTCTCTGTGTCTGCCACTATCCACTGGTGGATGAAACCACTCAGGAGGCAGTTATGCTAGGTTTCTGTCTGCAAGCATAGCAGAGTATCATTAATAGTATCAGGGGTTGGCTTTCTCACATGGGGTGAGTCTCAAGTTGCGGCAGTACTTGGTTGGTTGTTCCCTCAGTCTCTGCTCCATCTGTATCCATGCACAATTTGTAGACAAGACAAATTTCGGTCAAAAGTTTTGTAGGTAAATTGATGTCTCCCTCCCTCATATGGAAGTCCTGTCTGGCTACAGAAGGTAGCCACTTCAGTCTCTATACTCCCTTCTTACAAGAATCTCAGACAGAGTCAACCCCATACACTCAAACTTGTCAGAGTAAAACAAAGCCCAATTTTAAATAAAAATTGAAACTTAAAGGATCCAAGAGAGTGCATAAGACGAGAATTTGGAATTCTGCTCCCTCCTATGTTTAGTCTTAGAACAAGAGAAATCAAGTTTTGAATCCCAGCTTTAGTCTCAATGACTGCAAATAGTCATCTCTGTGAACACACCAATTAGAAAGAAGTCATTTCTTGTTCTGTGTGCCTACATCACAGGCATCATGTGGATTCAAATACCAGACACTGAGCATGTTCACAATGGAGTTCTGAGGTAAGAAATTGTCTAGAGTACTTTCTAATACTTTAGCCCTCAACCTTTATCCTAGAAATCATTATTTTCTTCTTGTCTGGAAATCTCTTCACCTGATTTTTTGCTTTTCCATTTCTACTATCCCTACATTTCCGCATCCATGATATTTCTCGATTTCCTGTTTTTGATTATGTTTATAATATAACAGGCGTCTGCTTTTATGTCATTTGTACATATATACTTTCATGCAATCTTAGAACCAATACATGATAGAAAAATGTGACATTTATTTTTGTAATAATGTACTTGCATCTGTTTTCCTACAAATGATAAAATTTCACTTTTTTATGGCAAAAAAGTTAATACTATCATGCATATAAGCCACATTTTCTTCACCCATTCTTCTGTTGATGGATATTTAGGTTGGTTTCATAACGTAGTTATTATTAAAAGTGCTATTATGTCCAAGTATCTCTGTGACATGATGGCTTAGAGTAGTATAGTTGGGTTATATGATAGGTTGACCATATTTTTAAGATTTGAGGAACACTCATCCATTTTCAATGTGGAAACAAATGTAGAAGTTTCATGCCTGCATATATAATGGACGGACTAGTTTACATTCTCACACTACAAATCTCCTTCTCAATTTCCTTCTCTTAATGTAGCATAATTTTCCAGAGTCACCTTCCTAGAGCAAAGACCTAGTTCCACTCCACTCTAAAACTCTGTATGTCACATCTTGTCACAAGCTGTATGTTAGTCCCTTTCCTGTTGCAAATATATGGATAAATATTCCCTAAAAGGCTCCTTTTCTCCCAAATCTGTATAGTCCTTGTGTTCTGCTGGTCCCTCTATTGCAGTATCATAAAAGTTCCCTGGACAATTAATCATTCCAACCTCTGCCTCAATGATGATATACATACCTGTTGTGAGATCTATCATCTATATTATGACTACTAGTCTGTCTCCTTCCTACTTTCCAGAGAATTCCTTGACGATTGAATTTAAGTTGAATTATTTGTCTATATAATCAAAGGAAAAAAACAATGGCATGATACAGAGTTTAGACAGATTATCTATTGGTGAAGCCAAGGAGTGAACAGGCAGATGCTGAATGAATTAGAAAAGTCTCTTTTTGTGGTGCTGGAGTGTTAAATGAATTGTCTTCCTACAGGGCCCCTGTACTGGACTAATTTGGGAGGTTTCACAGTTCAAGTACTCTAATAAAATGTCTCAGAAAAAATTTAAAGAACTTGCCTAAGGTGGTCAGATATTAAGAGCAAAAAAGATAAAAAAAAAAAAAAAGGAAAAGAAAAAGAAAAACAACACAGAAACTTAAATCATGCCGCCTTGTTCTTTTTGATGCAATGTGCTTGCCTCTGGTAAGTGAAAAGTGAGAATAAATATCTAAGAATACACTTTTGAGAGCAGAGAAAGTTTTCTCTAAAATCATTGTGAACTTCTTTTGTTAATACTATACCACAACATGAAAGATTCAGCACTCACTGGGGAATTGCCATGGATGCAGTAAGTTTAGAAGAGCAGAGGAAAGAAGGAATGCCAAGAGGTTTATACAATATGCTTTCCACAAAAAAATGACGCTGAGAAGAGCAAGGACCTACTTAAGATAACCATAGTTAATATGCAGACAGCATGTTAATAATACAAACTGTGTATCAGTGGGAACTAAAGACATTTTCCCCTGGTAGCATTAATATTCTTTCATCTCTAAGGGACACGCAGTCTCCTTGGATAGTTATTGATTGAGGTGAACTCAGTGTAGACAGATTGGAAAGATCTTGTGGTTAAATAGTGGTCAGCCTCTTGCTGCTTTGCATGATGGTGATAAGTGAATGTGGAAAGGAGAAGAGGAGCATCCTTAAAGTGGGCTCACCAACTGTTTCAAAGTTCACTGATTACTAGTTTGATAAACATTTCAATATGATACTTCTGTGTGCATTAACCAGCCATTCTTTTATGGAAATTATACTCAACACAAGTAAGTTCTGTAAGGCAACATAGGAGTCCATTTGCACTCAAGCATTGTATGTTCCTTGCCCTCCCAGTAGCTTGCTACAACCTACAATTACTATGATCCTTCCTCAGTCTCTTCAGAGCTAGATCAAAACTTCCTTTCTCATTCCTGTTTTATTGCCACCACGCTTGCACCAAAGACATTTTGTTATGAGCTGGGAGATCAGTCCTCCTATCTGCCTGGCACTCCATCTGAGGTGTGTCATGTGACTCCACATCTGCCATTGTTTTCACTTTGACTATGAAACTATCATATTCTTTTGCCTCATTATAGAATGTGTACTCTAGTGTTTAGAGGCTTGAGGGAAAAGATGGCAAGAATGTTGATTTTCTCTGCAGGCCTTGCATTTTGCAGATCTTTATAGGTCTTCCTTATTCATTTT
Source organism: Mastomys natalensis (assembly GCA_021653895.1). NCBI lineage: Eukaryota > Metazoa > Chordata > Mammalia > Rodentia > Muridae > Mastomys > Mastomys natalensis. The sequence continues at coordinate 618,548 of JAJTUV010000425.1, read as the reverse complement.
ACCCTTGGACAAAGGAGGAAAGGGGATTCTCCCAGGTGTGCAATGACCAGTGAAGTATTTACAATTGGCTACATTCTATGTGATTGCATGAACATAGATGCAGATGTCATACTCAAGATCTCCCTTTTCCTATTTTTGGGGGGGGGGAATTTCATGTGAGGCAAAAATAAAGCTGGTGACTAGGGTACTGGTGTTTTATGCATGAGATTAATTAAATGACAGAAAACGTAACCATATGCTTGTTGGATTTTTTTAAAGGAGTAAATAGCTAGGAGTAAGAGATGCTGCTTAGCAAGTGGCAAGACTTATGAGATCATGGGTTTGAAGTGAGAGATTGAGGGAGCCGCATCTAAAATGGGCTGAGCCTTCAGCCTATTTGATTGACAGTGGAGTAATATTCCCTACAGGGACTGCAGAGTTGAAAAGAGAAGTGCATGTTCCAGTAAAAAATTAAGATCTTGATCTTTGCCATGTTAAACATAAAGTGGTAATGAGACAGCAGGAAGCTACTTTGGTGGATCAGCAGGAAAACAGGACCAAACAGCTGGAAAGGGTATGATGCTGAGGTAAAACTGACTGTTTCATTAGATAATCATACCTCCCATTATGTAGCATCAAGCTTCATTATCTACAAACTCCATTGTAGGTGTTACTGAGCCTCACAAAAACCTGGCATGTCAGGCATTTATATTTTACAGATCTGGGGACTGACGTTCTCAGAGATACATAGTTGGGGGTCAGCTAAGGCATTCCTTTTGCTAGCTTCCACATGCCTTCCACAATCTCATGTTCAGAGTTCCAACAATTCCGTAACTTTTGTCTCTTAGAAGTAGATGGACCCAAACTTGTGAAATCATGTTCTTTTAGTAACTATTTATTGAGTATAATTTTTTTGCAGTGAAGATAACATGACAAATGACCAAGAGACTCAGTCTGTAAATCCACAATTCCTCCCAATGTCCTCTGAAATACTAGCCATAGTAAGAGTCATTTTATTCCTCTGTTTTGTAAAGGACATTACCTATCCCTCTATTTTCTTGCTTTCAGACCTAGAATTGGTTAAGGAAGCAGACTGTCAGGGGAACCCTAGTTTAATTTGACATCAATTAAGGAGTTCCAATTCCAGATAATTCCATTGTACGAAGGCCAGTACACCTAAAAGATAGAAAAGTATTTCTTGTTCCCAATGTAAAGATCAAGTAAAGGTATCTCCTTACTTTCTGCAGGAGGCACCTTGCTTGAGAGCAATGCAAAAGCTGATTAAATGACCAATCTTTATTTCACAGTATAGAGTCAGACTAAGGGTAGAGCAAAATAGTCTTAAAGATCTAATACTTTAAAAGTTTACTTGTCAAACCATGAATCTTTTACTGCCTGCCATTAGATGAAACAAAAAATTTCTTTAAATAAATTTAGCTTTTTCAGTGCTAATTCCATCAGCATTAATATTTACAGTTGAAAATTAATTTCTTAATAGAGTATATCATTTAAGGCAGATTCTCATAAAGTTATATTAAAACACAAATTTAATTTTTCCTCAAATCAAATTTCTATATTTTGTCAACAATTTCTACAAAGATATAAATATAAATTGGTTGATTGTTTTTATTATGTTTTATTGGTTATTTTGTTATCACTGTTATTATTAAGTATTAAGCAAAATGCAGTTAAAGTTAAGACCCATTCTCTTATTTTTCATAATTTTCTTAGCTCTGTAAAAAGGGTATCCCAAGACAGACACACAGATAGTTGATAGTTTATAGACAGATAATAGCAGATTCCTATACTTGGTTTTATTCTCAACAATCTTTAAAACTTAGGAGAATAACAAAATGTAGAAAGAATATCTCATTCCATATGTTTCCCAAACTTTGAATCTTAAATAATCACCATTGGCTTTTTATTCTATTTCAACTCAGCTGCTAAATCTAGTATTGCACCAATTTTATGTCATATAGGTCAGTTATATTAAATGTAAACAGTGGCTGAGAATGATATGTATACATTAATGGTGTGAAGGAAAGTCATCACTGTGAACAGCCAGTGCTGGTCTAGAACACTTATAATACTGAAATGATGGCTTTCTGGAGCTTTCCAGTAACTAACCTTTCTTTCCCAATAAGATATTTATTGATATTTTGGGAATTTCACACAATGCACCTCTATTAGATTCACTTCCCAGTCTTCCCAATCCATGTCCCCATCCTTGTGCCTTTCCCCCCAAGAAAAGAAGAAAAAAGGAATAGCAAGTCCAATTTGTTTTGCCCATATACTTACTGGAGCAGGACAAACTGCCAGTGGCCAACCCCTTAAAGCAACTTGTGTGCCTTCCCTACCTGACCTCCAACAGAAACCACCATCCATGAAGACGTTCCCTTCAGCATCTCTATCATAATTTTCAAGAGTTTTCTTCAATGACTTCCTGTCTAAACTGTTTCTTCATTTTTGTTGTTGTTGTTATCTGTGGTAATTAATCATTTTCAATAACTAAAATAGGAATCCATCGAAGACTTGATTGCTCTTTCACTGATAGAAATGGTTTATGTAAAATATGATCACAAATGTTGGCTTCTTCATATCACTTAATCTGGATTATATTTCTGTCCTTTGGAGATTATTTTTTTCATCTTATCTGTTCACCAGATAAATTAAATGTAAAGATTTGCAGAATAATCAAATAGATTACATTGTTAAATTTCTCAGCAGTTGGGTTTTTCTTTGTTGGACTGAAAAATAAAAACACCTTTATTTAACAGGAATTGTATTAATGCTGTCAAATTCTTATTTGAAGTTGCTATACTGCTCTACCAGTAGAATAACAACATGACTTATGCAAATCACTAGAGTTCATGGTAAGCCTGACATTTACAGAATTAATGAACTAAATAATGAAGTGACCCAGTAAGTGAATTGGTAAACCAGAACCATTAATCTTTTAATGAAGTCTTTACTATCACTTAAATAATAAATTTTGCATAGTCTTCACAGATTACAGCAAAGAAACATTAGAGTAAGACTTCTATCGTGTGGAGAAACATTACTTTTATAAATCCATCTTTGTGCCTGTTTTTGTTTTTTGGGTTTTTTTTTTTTTTTTGGTTCTAATTCTATTTAGTTTATGAAAGTGTCAATTTTTATAGTGGTAACTAAAAGTCTTCAGATTTGAAGACCTCTCCTGCCCTCAATGAGAAAGAGAGTTTAGGATCATTTACTGGAAAAAAATAAAGAAACAAACAAAAAAACAAAACAAAACAACAACAACAAAACCCTACACAGATACAATGAATAATGAGCAGCAACTCTGATTTCAGAATTTTTCCATTGGATGACCCACATCACCCATGTTTCATAACTTCCAAGCTTTCTCAAAACAACTAGGCCATAAAATAAGGCCTTGAGCTACTTCGACTTACAAAGCATTTCTCTATGCTCCAAAATGGCTACCTTCACTTTAAATTATCTTACCTTTCTCTGCCAATAATCAAATCAAAGCTCTTAACTGTTCTAGACTAAACCAAACTTGAGAACCTTGAAACGTTTGCTGTTGTATCAGTCAATATTAAAAGGAGTTGCAGGAAAAAGATCAGATTGGACCTTCGATATCTTTGCATTTTTGGAAAGGACCACTCTTAATACCCTGAGGCATTATTAAGTGATTGGTATTCAGTACCTTCCTTCAGGGAGAAAGTTAAAATACTTAAATGAAAGAAAATTGTAAGAAAGATAACACCTGTATGGTTTTCTCAAGTCATATGAAAGATGCATATTGTTGTTTGATTGACAAAAATCAATGTTTGTTGAACAACTACAGGAAGTTCTCTTTGCCTGGCACAGTGAAGCTCACAGAAATAAATGAAAGCTGTGCAAAAGCTAGAGAGAAACTTTGAGTTAGTAAGGAGCGACCACAGGTACACATTAAATGAATAGCAAGTTGATTAATCAGAATGCCAAGGGTGGCATGGAAAACTATGTAATGGAAATCCAGTAGCTTTATAGGCTGAGAAGACCAACCCAATGAACTTTAGTCAGAAACTCTGGGTATCCATGAACCTTTATTTCTGGCGTTGTATAATGCTAAATATCCTGAAACTTTTCTTGACAGAGAATACATAGAAGGACAGCATATAACATCATAGTGGCCTTCTAAATGCAGAACTGAATTCTTAGCATCCTACAGGAAATTCTCAGGATATAATTACTCTGAGAAACTAAAAACAAGCATAAATGGAACTATTTCAGTGCTTCCTTCCAGACACAGGCAGTTTTGATCATAAGTAATCTAAGATAAAGAGATGATTTCTTTATGTAGGATTTGGACTGAGATTCCCACGTATAGAATTGTGACTGTATAATGGATAGACAGTTGTTGCTGAAATTGTGGATGAAAATAGTGCCCCCCCACCAGCAAATGAAGATGTAAAGGTTTACTTTACTGTAGGCCTGTATTTTAAGAGAGTTATCTCTGAGTACTTTGTAAACTTGGGACTTGGGAATTGAATTTGTATTTCCTGATAAATTTGGTAAATCCCAAACCAAGAAATAAGATAAATTGTTCCCAGATTGAGATAACTCCATGACATTTAGACAGCAATGTAAGAGTTGGGAGAAACTTACTTGAAATCCAAGGCCTGAAAGATCCCACAGAGAGAGTGCTGCTAGATTCAGTTTACTACGGCACATTTCAAATGCACAGAAAAACAAAGCTCCATGGATGTGCCAAAACTCTGAGCACAGAGGATACACCTAACAAGAAAGATGACAGCAATGTCCCAGCTGAACAGTGGGTGGAGAAACCATGAAAGACAGAAAATAGTAGAGGTGCCTCTGCTTTTGTTCAGCATATGGGAAAAATTTTAGACTTTAAAAGAACTTACCACAGCAAATCAGTGTACTAATGTTATAAATGTCTGAAAAAGTTCTTAGTTCTCTTGACCAATTTAAATATTCATCATAAAGGCATGGATTGGTTTTTGACATGTAGTAAAGGATGTTTGATATAATTTATTTCCCTCTGCCCACACTGAAAATATTTGGTTTGATCCATACTTTCCTAATGAGAGACAGAAAGGTAGAGGATTCAGATGGGAGGAGAGGTAGGAAGATACTGGGAGGAACAGATAGATGAGGATAGTATAATCAAGATATATTGTATTTAAAAGCCTATTTCAATAAATCAGCAAAGTAAATAAAATACTCAAAGCAAAATAATAACAAAAGAAAAACATATGGCTTAAATATTTCCTCACTTCCTGGGTTTCATATTGACTGAGTTAGTGGTTAGTTAACCTGCAAACAAATGCATGTAAAAAAATTCTTTCTAAAGTTAGTTAAAAACCAACCTGAGAACACAGCTTAAGCATCTTCGGGGTTTTGTCACAAGTGACCAAACTTCTCGGATCAATGCATTTTCTAAGTCTCCACTATGATTTGAATATTAGCAAGAATAGTTTGAATATAAATGTTGGAGACTTTGTATCTTAGAATGCAAATGTTCTATGGGATACTCCAGTAATGTGACCCTGGGTGTATCTTCCATATTCTACGATAAGTATCAGATCTTTCTGACTCAGACACAATTGACTTGATTTTTAGGGTAGGAATACATAAATTTATTTACATATTTGTAGAGTAAAAGAATCTACACATATATGCATATATGCATGAAGATATGAGGCCAGTCAAAAATGGTTGCTTCGGGATGGACCTATACTTCCCTGGTCATATGTAACAGATATGCAGCTTGACCTTTATGTGGGTCCTAAACAAATGGAATGGGGAGTTGTCTCAAACACTGTTGTCATTCTACTAGCTGGGCTACCTTGTATGGCCTCAGTGGGAGAGGAAGCACCTAGCATCTCAGAGACTTGAAGTGCTAGGGTGGGAGGAAATTGGGGGGGGGAGATCAGAGGGGAAGGGAGGGAAATTGGGGAAGGATTGTGGGAGGGGGTGACTGGGGAGGGAGCAGTGAGATGTAAAGTGAATAAAAAATAGATAAAAAACGTTGCTTAAATAATAAATATCACCAATTTTATTTTCCTTTTACAATTACATTCAGCTACTTAAAAGTATCAATACCTGCTAAATGTGTATCATTGGCAGTTGTGCAAGCATGCTTGATTTGATTCAATATATATGTTCCAGATTGTTTTGAAAAACCATTTATTTAAAATGTGAGATTGGTGATTTTCTAAAGACATTTTCTCAAGTTTTTGAAGACACTCCGATGTTAATATTTTTTATAGCTCTTTCTACAGTGCCTGCTCAATATTGTGCCCAATGAAATGAAAAACATTTATTTTCATCTAAGAGAAGTTCAGTGTCTGCCCTCACCTGCTGATAGCTCTTGCCTGAATCCTTGCTTAGTGATGCACACTCTGTCATGTGACCTTCATGCCCACTGACATGATAATCATTAAAAACAACTGGACAGTGCTCCCTGGAAAGTGTGAGGTTGGTGGCAGAAGGTGACCAAGTGAGAAGATGTCTGTGACTCCATGACCTCTGTGAATTGAAAATAGCCATTCTCCAATGAACTTGAAATAAATGACGAACTTAAGTAAACGGTGGTAGAAGTCCAATTAGAAAGTTTCTTACTCTAAGTATTGTGAGGGGAAAATCTTCCATGGCAAAACAGTGTATCACAGCTGTTTTTGGAAGTCTCACTTTCATCGAAAAGGTAGGAGAATGCAAAAAAAAAAAAAAAACCAACAAAAAACCCTGGAGAAAGCCAGAACCCATCCCTCAGCTTACCTTCATCTGCCAATGTGATTCCCAATGGCTTCCACTGAGCCTGAATTTTTCAACGAGGCTTGCATTGATTTTTTTTTTCAGTGTGGTTCCAACTCAATTTTACTCTCTGGAAAAACTGTGTGGCTACCTTCATACCATTCATAGCAAAACAAAGTCCATTTTATATACCCTTGCTTCATGGGCCTTGTGTTACTGGACCTAAGCTTTGTAGGCTTGAAGAAGAAGAAGGGATGTACTATTAAGCACTTTTAATGCACTCTAACCTTGAATACTGTCATTTTCGTCCCCTCACATATCTCCAGAGAAATAAGAGCCTGTTGGAGGGTGTCTTAAGCTATCTGTGATTTGTAGGTTGCCTGATTTTTATAAATGTAAAATGTATTGTTCACACTTCAAAGGTTGGGAGGTCTTGAGTCAAAGTGTCTTCAGGTTTGATGCTTGGCACTTCCTCTTTGAAAGGCCACTGTCTTATCATTGTTATGTCCACTGTCTTAGGGCAGAAACAAAGGTTTCCCAAGATATTCTTCTTCATAAATATATTAATACCATTCATGGGCATGGATGCCTGATAACTAAATAAATTTCCAAAATCTGTACTCTTTTTATTTATTTCTACACTTAATTTTAAAATTCTAATACAGTGTATTTTATTCACATTCCTTCCTCTCCCCTAAGTCCTCCTAGGTCCTCTCTATCCAACTTTTTTGGTCTTTCTCATCACCCAAGTTTGATGTCCTAAATTAGTGATGCTTGTGGTGTTTTAAGAGTAACTGAAATAGTAGCCATTTCAACAAAAGGAAGACTGAAAAGGAAAGTTCACTAACAGCGTTCTGGGGAAAAAAAATCCTTGGCATACAACCACATCTATTTGTGGTTACTACATTGGACCATAGTCTAGAGAACTGTCTTTATGATTAATTCCCATCTTGCTGCTGAATCGATCATGCAGTGATCTGCATTGATTATTAAGGTGACTGAAGTAACCGGATCAGACATGGCTTACCAGTGCAAATTGGCTAATTCATCAACACATAAAGATTTCAGGCAAAAGATTAGTGATTGTCACATATCACCAGGAAAAGAATTACCTCATACTTATCAAATCTGCTGAGCCCATTTTTGCTGACATGAGTTGTATTTTTTTAATAAACACTTTTTTTAAACCTTGGAACTATAGGCTTGAGATCAGTCAGAATTGTAAAAAGCTGTATTTAATCCTGAAACACCTATGTATAAATCAAAAGACTGGAGGTTGGGTGTTTGGACTATCTTTCACAAAATACCTTTGTGGTGATTTATCGTTTTACTCTAATCTCAAGTTAGATATTAGAGGGTCTCAACTTCTAGTTACTCTAAAACAAACCAAACTCTAATTACACTAGACCTCAACAATCAATTCTGAGACTCTACATGAAATACAAAGCAAAATTAGCTTGAAAAGATCTACTTCTTTCCCCATTGATTTCTAATGAAATATTCTAGTGCTTAATATTATTTTTTAACCCTACTAATTAGGAACATTAATTGGGAGATGAAAATGAAATTGGGTAATCTTGTGCTATAGGTGTAGCATGGTTGTAGCAGTGAACTAGTCAAACCACCTTAGCTCCAGGCAGGTTCCTCCTCCAGCCACCCACCAAAGCCTCCTAGATTGGTGAATGAAAGATACACACACACACACACACACACACACACACACAGGAGAGAGAGAGAGGAGGAGAGAGAGAGAGAGAGAGAGCATGTGTGCCAGTTAATTTTGATATGTCTTGATTAGCTCAATGACTGGACACTTAAACCTCCTCACAGCTAGCAAACCCTCCTTTCAGGTATACCTGAATTAACACCCTCCAAATCTACATTTTATCTTTGTTGCCCGTACCTTCTGGGCAGCACCTCCACCCTCTCCTCTGTAGGACTGCTTTCCATTTATACTACATTTTGACCATCTCACCATCCTCTCCTTCAGGAAGTGATGTCTGTCCTATACCCTTCTCCTGGTGCTTCCCCCACACCCCCTTCCCATCTTCTTCTTCTCTCCAAATCCAGGAATCCTGAAAGCTCCACCTCTGTCTGCCCTGCCCAGCCATTAGCTGTTGGCATCTTTATTTACCAATAGGAACCAATTTGGGGCAGGGTTCCTCAGTATCTTACATGCAGACATTCGGGTAAGCAGTTTGGGGGGCCAAAATAAACATTATAATACAAGCAGCATTAGACCAAACCTACTTCACGTGGTTGTCAACCCGCGCAAGCCCTGGGTTAGATTCTCAGTGTTGATGTCATTAGATAAATGAGCAAATAAATATGTAGATAAATAAATACAATCCTATACAATGATAAGAAGCTGAGTTCTGAACCTTCAGCAACTAAGTGAGAAATAAAGACATGAGTATTAGGATTAAGGTATTCACCTACTCCTGTACTACTTTGAGGTACAAAAATGTCTGTAAAAGTCTCAGTCTCCCTTCACACTTTTCTTTAACAAATATACATTCACTTCGCTCAAGAAAAAAAGTCAAAACGATGAATCTCATTTAATCTAATGTGTAACTTTAAAGAGAAAAAAATGCTAACGCCATCAGTATTTCTAAGAATCTGGAATGATTCAGGTTTTGACGACTTCTGTGCTGGGAGTGAGCATGGCATACAGTGGCTTCCTGGGAATCATCTAGAGCGTGTGGCCTTGGCTCTAGATGCATCTAACCTGGGGAAGGACTTTTGTGTCCACATGCAGCACAGCCTAACTCTCAGATTTTATTGCATGGAGGTACTTAACCATGAAAGATGCCCTAGTGTAGGGGAATGCCAGGGTAGGGAGGCAGTAGTAGGTAGGTGGTTGAAGGAACACCCTTATAGATGCAGGGGAAGAGGGGATGGAATAGAGGTTTTCTGGAGGTGGGGGTGGGGGAACCGGGAAAGGGGATAACATTGAAATGTAAATAAAGAAAATATCCAATAAGAAAATTTAAGAAATTATAAAAACAGAAAAAGAAAACTTTCAAGTGTTACATTGACAGACCCTAGTAAGTGTCACATGGAGAAAGATACGAAGACTTACTCCATTTGTTTTTGAAAAAGCAAATAGAGTAGGATTCAAAATTGCCTCGATTTTGAATTAACCTTCTAATAGTTTAGACTGACTCTACTCAGCATAGCTGGGATTCCCTATGCTACTTCTGCCTTCAAAAGGAAGCTCTTCAGATTGGCAAAGTGGGAATATTTTCTTTGAACTTTTAAGTAATATGTAAAGATAAAAAAGATATAAACGCTAATAATTAAAAGTAAATGAATGATACCCAGTGTGGCATACTTGAAACATTCCCAGAAAGTAGAAGCCAGATGTGCTAAGTTCCTTTCCATATTCCCAGTTCCTGCTAATGTAAGCAGTGAGTAGCACAGTAATGAAGTGAAATATCAAGATAATTCTTGAAAAATATTTGGCACAGTTAGCAAATAAAACCAAATCAAACCTAAACACCTATACAAACAAAACAAGCAAAAAAAATCAAAAAACAAGAAAACAAAAAAACGAAAACAACAACAACCCTAGTTCACTATTCTGGAGCATACTTCTTCTTCCTCACATCATGATATATATCACTGTACACCATGACTAAATGAGGGAACCTTGGCATAGGGGTGAATGGATGAGCAGGAAAGGAAATGTTAGATTTCTAGAAAAAGTTTATAAAGGGTACAGTGGGGAAGAGACACAAATCAACCGAAATAAAATATGTATGATCACTACTCACAAAAATTTGTTTACTTTGTGAGCTAAGTTTTAAAAGATAAAAAGTAAGAAGATAATTACAAAAAACTTATAAATGATGATGATTTAATGCTTAAGCTATGTGTGGGGAGTATGGCATAGTATGGGTTATTCTAAGGTTGAAAGAAGGAAGCTTGTAGAACTAACTTAAAAGCTACAAATTCTAAGAATTTCTTAGCCACAATAAGTTTTGAAATCTTATACTTATGTTTCTTAATTTATTAGTAACCGTGATTAAACATAGACACGTCTTTCAGTATTTTTTTATGCTGAAAACTTTGAATTTTAGCTCATATGAAAAAATGCTAGATATTCATTAGTTACATACCTAAACATTAAACTAAAGTCTATGCATATCCCGATTTAAAATAATAAGAGCAAATTAACAACTGAAACGTTTAACCTTCAAAATTCACTGAGCAGGGTGACTCTGTGAGCTACTTTTGATTTATGATCTCACAGCCTATAGTTATATCAGAGTTACTTGCTTGGGAGGTTTGGGATGGCTTCTTCTCCAACGTGTCAGCTTCTAGAATGTTCCACTCCTATCAATGGAGGGCCTTCACTGTTACAGTTTTAATTAACTTAAAAGTCAGCAAGACAACATACGAACATCCTCTTACCTTACTAAATAACTCTGCAGATGTTAGGCTTTTAATCTCTGTAGAAGGAGCCTGACTTCCTGCCGTCCAAGATTGTTATTCACAGGAAGGTGTGACCTGCATAAAAATCTCCATTTGCCCTTTGGTTACCCAATAAATATCCTAAGGATGGAGGAAGGGATAAATTAAGAAATTAAATCAAGAACGATGGAAAAGGCTTACTGCTGTAAATAATTAGACAAGGAGACTAATAGTGAGGGCAGCAAGAGAAGCTAGGAAAATTAGTCCCAAGATACACCTTTGGTATCATGCAGAAAGCTGCTTTTGTGGATATGTTTGAGTTAACACCGTGCCCATCCAATAGTCTTCATGTTCTCAAAAACTGTTTTCACCATGTATCAAGTAACAGATACTGTCTGTAGAAAATAAAAAAAAATGTTAGCACTTATGAATGATAAAGGCATGGGAATGAAAGAGAAGATTGAGCAGGGTGATAATAAGGTGGGGAGGTAGGTCAGACTCTTATTTAGCCTGTTATTTAGTGGCTAAAGAATGACAGACAAAGGTCAGGAAAAGCATCTCGAAGAAGATAAGCAGAATTAACCAGAAAGGGGAGACAGACAGAGTACCACCCCCCCCCACACACACACACGGAGGGGGAGAGAAGAGACAGAGAGACAGAGACAAGAGAGACAGAGACAGAGAGAGAGACTGAGAGAGACAGGAGAGGCAGAGAAGAGACAGAGAGAGACAGAGAGCCCTGATAGATGCATTAGGGAAGGTGGACTGTAGAAGACAGTACAGCGTTTCATGGTTCCAAGTAGTCATGGTTTGTTAAACTCTGATAAAGGCATTTGAAGGTAATTACAATGATTTAATGAGGGCATGCGTTTGTTGTGTGTGTGTATGTGCATATGCATGTGTGTTCATGTGCATATGCATGTCTGTGCATGTGCATATGCATGTGTGTGCATGTGGAGGGCAGAGATGCACCTTGGATATTGTTCTTTCAGAGTAATCCACTTCAGTTTTTGCAGTAAGATCTCTTACTGAGACCCAGAACTCACTACTCTGCTAAGCTTATCTGCTAGAATCTACAGCCACAGCAGGTCACCCATCTGCACTTCCCAACTGCTGTGATGATAGGCAATGACAACATTTGTAGATTTTGAAAGGCATTTTCACAAGAAAAGATGTGCATCCACAGCGATACATGAAATCTAGATGGAATATATCTTGGACTCCCTTCATGTTGCCTCTTCAAATATCCACTTTCCCGGCTACTTTTTCACTTTAGTCATTGTTTTCCTGCCTACATATATATGTAATGTGGTCACTTTGATGTCTTCATCCTTAAGAATCATCAGTAGCATATTTTGACTAGATATTTGATTTAATTGAACACATTCAATCCTTAGAAAAATGGCCAACAATGTACAAAACTTATAGAAGGGCTTAGTTCCATTGGCTTACATTTTCTACCTGGTAAATAGAATTTGCATGGAAGAATTATCGTTATTTGAAGTCAACTATGTTCATTTATTTTATAGTATAAATTCATCTTCAGGGACTTGGCCGTATTTCTTCCAGCTCTGTGACATATTGAAAGTCTTCAACAGATGCTATATTGTTAATATTAATGGTATGAGTGATTTGACAACTAGTTATAGCTGCCCATGCTGCCCGAGGAGAAGAAATTATGCTGAATATCCAAGAAAGTAATTATAAGAGGATAGTTTACTTTCAATGAATTTATTCATGTTGTCCTGTATTTGCTTTGCTTGTGTTTGCACACTGCATCAGACTATAGTCCCAAAGTCTAATACTAATAATAAAAAAAAAATATGACTCAGCCTTTGACTGATTTGCAGAGAAGGTGAGGGGGTTGTCTAGGAGAATCAGGGCTGTGAAATTAGCACACAGATAATAAAATTATTTCTAAGCCGTGAAATAGGTCTGATGCATACTTCATCTACAGAGACAGTACTGTTTGTCTCTGAGGATGCTCTGATCCCTAAGTGTTCCAGATGCAGCTATTAAGCCTGAATATTGGTAAAAAAAAAAACAAAAAACGTCCAATCCTCTCCTTGAAATACCTGCAGAGGGTCTCAGCTGTTTCCATCACTGGAGGAAGCTGGTAGCACGAAAGAAAGCAAGAAGAAAAATCATTTCCAACATAGGCTTATATGCTTTGCAGCTTCCTAAGTATTGACAGTAACTGCTATTTGCTTGCTCATAATCAATTTCCAATTTCCACTATTTCTTTTTAAATCACAGGATGTTGTGAGTGGTAGAAGAAAGTAAGTCAGAAGGACACAGTTTTGTGTACACACACACACACACACACACACACACACACACCACACAACAAACACACGCGATTGCTTTGTTTCTAGGGATGGATACATGACCTAGCTCTAGCTGCTGGCACACAAGGCAACATTCTCGGTATATTCTGGAAGATACTTAGCTTTACCAATAAAAGTATTTGCCTTTCTTTTTTCTTCTTCTTATTCCAAATGTAAAGTTGAAAGTAAAATGTGGCAACCTTCTTGTGACCATGAGGCACCAAATATGACAGTGAAAACTGGGTAAAAGCTAAAAGAGCAAAACTGTAAAGAATTAAATATTGGTGACGTCTAATCTCTTACAAGAGAAAAGAAAGCCAAAATTACTAAGTTTTGGTTACATGGCTCTGAATCTTAGGTGATAACCTAGGATAACGCAAAGAAGAACACAAAGAGCAGAACCTCGTATTCTGCCACAGGACTACCTGCAGCCTATGTGGTGTATGGCTCAAAGGCTTTCAGAAATATCTGGATCCACTGAAGATTGTTTTGTTGTTATTGTTCCAGTTTTTACTTTTTACCTGGGTCATAATGTGGAAAATGTTCTTTCTTTGAAAAAAACCCAACACAGAAAAGTTACCTTGAATGTCAAACCATCAATTAGGAAATCAAAGTCTGGGCAGACAGGAAAAGAAACCAGAGAAACAAGCCCAGAGAAAGCTGCCAAATCTCTCGGGTGCAATTACTTAGTCTATACTGTGAGTGGCGCTGTATTCCTCACTGGCAGCAGAGCTGACTGATCAGTTTGTATGGGGTATGGTAAAGATAGCCTTTAGTGAAGACTATTAGTGAAGACACTGCACTAATACAGTTCTTAGAAAATCACTTCCCTGACTCATGTTACTTTTCAGCATCCCAACGAAAAGCATCAACTGGCCCAATTTAGCCACGAAGAACCAAAGTCACAGGCTACTGTAGTGTCATCTGCAGTGGTTGAAAATCCTGTATCTCCCTGAAGTCAAGAACAGCGCATGTACATGCTTGGTCTGTAACCCCAAAGCAGTACTCGTGATCATCGACAACAGAACATGGCAGCAATAAACACTGTGGCTAGAGTGGTGCCCCCACACTTGCCTTCTTCATGACGACATGTGCATTATGACAGCTATTGTGAGAAAACTACACCGCTTCTTGGTGCTAAGGATGCTGCTGCAATATTGCAGGACAAGCGCTGTCAAACAGACTGAGAGTCAGTAAGAGTGCTCCTGTGACATTCCAGACTTGGGCTGTAATGTACAGATGCCAGAATGCAGTGCCCAAAGGATGCATACCCACCCTGACTTTAGTAAACCTTTTTCTCAAAGAATGTTAGTTCTTCACTTCGCTTTCTCTATCCCATTTATTAAGCTGTTAGGTATAAAAGAATCAATTGGTGGCTGGAGAAATGACTCGGTGATTAAGAACACTTGCTGCCTTTGCAGAAGACTCAGGTTTGGATCCCAGCACCACATGTTGACTTAGAAGCATCTGTAATTCCAGTTCCGGGGTAACTGATACCCTCTTCTGATTTCCATGAGCATTACTTCCAAGAGCTGCACAAATAAGAGTTCAAGAAAGATGATAACTTGGTCGTATGTGACCCACTTGTAGTATTTTACTTCAGGAGATCATACCTGTACACAGCACATACAAACACTCACAAGTGAAATCAATTTCAAAAAGGTAAGGCATAGATAGAACTTTCCCTCTGCTGCCTGCCCTGAGCTCTTTATTCCAGGAATCCTTCTTAGTATGCACCTCCTCTGCCTGAGTGATGAGATGATGGGAAGAGGTGGGTGAGGTCTCAGTAAACTGCAGAGATCTCTAGTCCATGGAAAGACAATAAGCACCGCACAGTTCTGGAGTGGTGTTATGGTGGAAGTCCAGGACTGTGATATATCTGGGTCTTTTGAAAAGAAAAAAAAAAAAAAACAAGCTTGTAAAAGAAGTCGTCCAGGGCTGGAGAGATGGCTCAGTGATTAAGAACATTGACTGCTCTTCTTGAGGCCCTGAGCTCAATTCCCAGCAATCACATGGTGGCTCACAACCATCTCTAATGGGATTCGATGCCCTCTTCTGGTGTGTCTGAAAACAGTGACTTATAAATAAGATTCAAAAAAATTTTAAAAAATCTTTAAAATATCGTCAAATATTAATTTGTGGGGAGAGGATTCAGGCAAAATATGTTTATGTGTTCATTCAGTGAAGCAAGTGTCAACTGGAAAAACATTCATAGTTTAGGAATCGAGAGGATGCTGGTACATGGCTGTCATCCAAGCATTTATGAGGCCACAGCAAGAAGAGCACAGTGAACTCATGGCCAGCCTGCATTGCATCATAAGACCCAGGCCAAGGCCATTGTGACGATAGGTAACTGTAGAAAACGTTTGTCTTTGTATCTGAATCTTGGTCCCTTACCTGATCCCTTGCTCAAAGACACTGATCTTTCTTTCATTCTTTCTGTTTTGCTCAACTAGACTTGAACTGGCATTCACCTCTGGTGCAATTATTTGCATTAGAGATCGTTCTCCAATTAAAAAGTCAATTATGGGAAAACCCTGGGAGGACTTTTCAGAAGCATTGCAAAGGAGGGCCACAGGCAGGAGAATCCCATTCAGTGCCTCCAGGTTCTCTTCTGTGCATTATTGTGTAGAGTCATACATTTACTTCAAATCCAAATACGCTCACATATTTACACACATTGCAGAGGCTGTGGCTGTCGGGATAGCAACACAAAGGATAAACAGAGATCCCTAGAAGTGCAGGAAGGACTCAGATTGTAAACTTGTTGGCACATTTATGATTGTTTCCTGGGTTGGGCTTCATTTCTGTTGAATCCACATGAAATGTTATGATGGAAAAATTCCATAACTGGCCCACAACTCACATTCCAACTGGGATCCGAGAGCCAGTTTTAGCAATTCAAACTGAAATTCAAAAAGACATGTTTGGCCGTGTCATCACATAAAAATAATAATTGTAAAGCCTTCCAATGTAGAACATTTCTTCAGAATTTGTCCAGTGTTTGCAGCTTCATAATTTAATTGGTTCATCTGGACATGAAATAGCTTACGTTTACAAGCATGCCCCTTAGTATAAATCACAGACAGATGCATCATTTTTAAAATTACTTTGTAAAAGTTGCCAGAATTATAGAAATTTGTCCAGTTCCTGTGGCTGTACAAAGAAAACAGAGTCATTTGGTTCTGCATGGAACTGGCATGCACTTGATTCTGCTGAGAGTCACCTGGCAAGTGACATCACAATAGCAGAAACACTTACGGAAGAGGTAAAACCATGTGTAAATAGACTCAGCAAGGAACTGATCTTGATTTTATTAGCCATGGCTCATAATAACCAATCTAGCCCTGCATGATCTGCATTTAAAACTTTCTAATGGTAGTCCTTGTGTGGTAATTATCTTTCTGTAGGCTCCACCTCTTAGAGGCTCAATCATTTGAATACCATCATACTGATGACATAGAACTTTGGAATATGTACCCAAACTACAGATGTACCATAGAAAATGGATGTATTAGTTTCTCTTTTGTTTTGTTTTGCTTTTTGAGACAGAGTTTCTCTATATAGCCTTGACTGTCCTAGAATACACTCTGTAGACCATGCTGGCCGCCAGCTCAGAAATCTGCCTGCCTTTGCCTTCCAAGTGCTGGTATTAATGGCAATCGCCACCACTGCCCGGCGATGTATTATTTTCAACATATATGTCCACATATCCTTTACTACTTCCTTTAAGAAATATACCTGGCAAGGTTTCTCAGTGGATAAAGGCACTTACTGCCAAACCTAGTGCCCTGAGTACAGTACCCTGAACCCACATTATGGAAGAAGAGAATAAACTTCAACAAGTTTTCCCCTGAACTTCTCACATGTGCCAAGGTGCACACACAGGTGTGTGTGGGGGGGTCACTCACACAGAATAAAGAAATGTTAAAAAATAGCAGTTTCATTCTGAGTGAGCTGTGCATTCGAGAAATCTTTTTAGTGAATTGTTGAATTGATAGTGTGTTCCTTCTGAGATTGTATTATTAAAAACCAAAACAAAAATCTTTGCTTTTGTCTTGGGAGCTTCCTTTTTGACTTAAAACCCTTGCCGTGTGAGGAAACTAGAGATGGCATCATGAGGATGGCGAGGCGCCTGTGGAGAAACACAGTTGCTGAGTGTCCAAGGCCTTCAGCCAACAGCCAAGTTCAGAAACCAAAGCCTGCCAACAGTCAAGGCAGCGAGCTTGAAGGCAGTTTTGACTGATGGCAAATCCAGGTGACTGTGCACCCGGCCAATCACTAACTGTAACTTTATGAACAACTCAGAGACAGAGCCTCCAGGAAGCCACTCAGAATCCTGACCAGGAGAAAGTCCATGATATCACAAATGTATCTATCTTCAGCTGCCAGATTCACGACCCTCTCTCTGTACAGAAGGCTATCAGGAGCACATGGGATCATGATTGATGTTGGTACAAGTGGACACTCCTGTGGAAAACTATGTTTGGACACACACTTTCTACCAGTGAGGGGAGCCAATCAAATAGAGTCAAAGACTTCTGTAGAAAATTGAATGTTCCAAACATTTGTAAGTTCATTTAAACGTGCATTTCTCTGTTTAGCACTTATATCTGGAGCCAAGATTGTTCTAAGATGCTGCATTTTAAGCTGCTTTCCTCTGAGTCATCGCACGATTATCTTCTACCCAGGGTCACAAGCTGTATCTAGTGGAGGCATCAAACGTATCTTCAGATATTACAGACATGAAAAAGCAAGCTTCTAATGATTACAAGAATAAAATATAAAGTTAACAGACAAATGACCAATCAAAATAGGGTGGTGGCAATGTTCAGTGCTCACATCATGGAAAAGTGACCACAGGAGTGATGAGATAGACCAAGGACCAGCTAAAGTGGACAATCCCTAGAACAATGCAACTGACCTTTCAACATATGAAGTGGTACCCAATCTCACTTGAAATAAGAGAAAATGAAATAAACTGATGGATTTTTAATGTATCCAATTGATTTAAAAAGATTCAAGTTTTATGGTCTATGCTTATGTCATAGGGAGGAAAACAAGAGACATATTTTCATGCATTCCTTTTAGAAATACAAAGTGGTTTCACTTTAAAGGAGAACAATTTAGAATTCTCTTCGAAAATTAGAGCAGCATTTATCCTTTGACCTGACCGTTTTGACTTGAAGGATTTATTTTAGACACAAGCCACTCTTGCCTCTGCTGGCATGTGCTTCCCTGTGTAGAGACTGCGTTTCCTGCACTCATGCCAGCAGCAGCCATGTGCAAGTTGCTGGAGTATGTGATGTGTGTCATCCGAGCTTCTACTGATATCATGAATTTCCACCAATTCAACAGTTTCTGTCTTGTAGATTGAGAAGAACATATCCCAAGACAGCTGTTGCTCTTTTGTTCTGACCTGAAAAGGAGGTATGAGGCACTTTCTGCTGTCAGGAACATAGAAAAGCCCCTCAAAAGCCATGCACCAAGTTAAGAGAGAAAACATGAGCCACTGATATCCAGGGACTGTTGATGTTCATATGGAACGTCCCAGTGAAAACAGAAGTGGATAAAAGATGTTCCTATGTAAGAAAGGGATCGTAAGAAGATATTCTCATTTGGGGCTAGAGAAATAGCTCAGCAGTTATAAGTTGCATACTATTCTTAGAGAGGACCCAATTTGGCTCCCAGCACCCACTAAGGACTGTGTACAACCACCTGCACAGTACCTCAGCTCCAGGTGGAATCAGATACCTCTGGCCTTCCTGGTCGCTTGCACTCATTCGCACAAACCTGCACATACACAAACACAGAGTGCACATAATTAAATATAAGATCATTTTAAATGGAAAGAATTTGCCATCTGTTTAATAAAAAAAAAAAAAAACAGTTTTCAGGTATCTGAATTCCTTTGTAACTTATTTTCTTGTTTTAACTTTTATCATAAAATTTAGAACATATAATAGATAGATAGATAGATAGATAGATAGATAGATAGATAGATAGATAGACATAAGCCTGCAAACAGTTTTAGCAAACAATGCTTACCTCACTACTCCAATATATTACGGAAATTTATAGCGGAGATCTATGCAAAGCGACTCATGCATGCAAGCCCCAGCCAGTGTTCTGTCTTCAGGCTATCTTGGGTGCCTGAACTTCAGGTTCTTCATGGTCACATCAGCAGGAGGAAGAGTGCGGCTTTCACTCTCCTGGCTATGTTAGCCTGAAGCCTTGGGTGTGACTCCAGCTGTGTGAAGGGAGGAAGGAGTCTAGTCAGATTTTACAATTGAAAAGTATCTGTCTTCAAAGTTTTGGATAAAGCCACAGAGAAATACACTCTTCCTATACTCTTCATATAGTTTTCGTTCTTCTTTAATTAACATCTGAAAATTTCACCTAAACCAAATAGGATGATAAGGGTTTTTTTTTTTTTTCATATTACTTTTAGAGAGTATGATAAGGATGGCCATGAATTGTATATAGAAATTTTTGTATCATCAAATTCTTATGGCTGAGGCAGAACTCCTCTTAGCCACTTCCAGTATTAGCTCACCACAGCAAAGCTGCCCCAAAGGCTTCACGGTGAACTGTACATGAATCTCCTTCCTGAGACACAGGTCACTTTTAATCTCACATGTATCACCTTTGCACTGACAGTAGAAAGAAGGGCATTCCAAGAGTATGCATGTGTATGTTTTAAATAATATAAACTTAAAATCCTCATGTAACATTCAATTGCCAGCACGTAGCATGGTGAACCCAATGGAGGGAATTACTGTCAGGGTGTGTTTCTTATTTCACTAAAGATCCAGGGAATTGACTCAACTGGCCTGGAGGAGAGGGTCCCAGCAGACATCCCTGTTCTTTAGAAGCCCCAAGGCAAAATTTTCAATGCTAGAAGGTGATTTCGAGGGCTATATTAGCCCATAAGCATGCCCATGAGGACTAATGGGAACACTGTAAGATGAAAAAAAAATATTACAAAAGACAAGGTGAAGATGAAACAGATTCCGACTTCTCTGGCACCTCTAAATAATTTAAAAGCACAAAGCACAGGCTGCTAGAACGGGTTAAGCACATCCAGCTGAGAACCAGAAGACCTGTGTTTTAGGAGCTTTAACATTTTGGATAGTAACAAAGAACGGTGAGGGTTTGAAAGTTATTCAGGAAGAGCAAAGGAAAGAATGCTGGATTCTTGTCCTCTCTTCCTGAGTGGGCCACGATGATGATGAGCACCCTTGATAATGGAAGCAGTAGCTGCTCAACTAAACAAAGAAGAGCCTGTAGGAGAAAGAGTTCTCCAATGAGCCCTGGCTATTGCCCCTGGCTAGGCAGGCAGTGAATTCCTGATGTCCAGGTTTGCTGTTTGTTAGTTAGAGAGGTTTATGATGCATTGCCAAAGGCATTTATGTTGTCTATGAACAATGATACGACAGAGGCTTTTATAATTGTACATTTTGAAGTCAGCATTTACACCAACATATGTTCTCATGTGTAAAGAGTATTCTAGTAGATAAGATATACCTGTGAAGAGTATTATGCGGTAGGTTAATATTAATTTTTAACATGACAAGAACTGGAATCATCAAGGAACAAAACTATGGACCATAGAGATTTTCTAGAACATGCTAGTTGAGGTGGGAAGAGCCACCCTAATCGTAGTTGGCATCGTTTCATGGAATTGGGTTCTGCACTAAATAAAAAGAACTAGAAGTGAGCACTAGCAATCATTGCCGTCTGCCTCCTGACAGTGGATGTGATGGGACTATCTGCTTCACTGCCATGATCGATACTTCTCTTCAGTTGTAAACTGAAATAAATTCTTCCTCCCTTATGTTGCTACTTGGTAGGTATTTAATCACAAGAATGAGAAAAGTAATGAATAAGATACCATTCTCCAAATCTCTCTGCTGTGTGTGTGTATACATATGCATGCATATATATGTGTGTATACATGTATGTATATATTGTATATATGTATGTATGCATGAATATGTGTGTATGCCCTGTAAGTATATATATTGTGTATATGTATATATGTATATATATTTACATAGATATATGTATATAGTATTCATATGTATAAGTGTGTATATGTGTGTATATGTATGTATGCCCTATATGTATATATTGTATACATGTATATATATGTATATGTGTGCATATGTCTCTGTGTGTATGTCCTGTATGTATATATTGCCCTATTTGAGGATAATGAGGAGAGGAGAAGAAATTAAATAATAACAAGCACCAGAAAGCATAAAAAAAAAAAATCAACCTTTTCCTGTCTCCATCCAGTGAATTCATGAGTAATTGTTCGGAACTATTCACAGTCAAGATTCTTCATCAGCACAACCCAACCTGTACCTCGGAAGGAACATACTTGGGAAATGCACTTTCAATTGGGCAGTCACTTGTGTTCTGTCAGTCCTCTAGTGCTCTGTGTCCAGTGACATCAAGTCTTAATGATGGCCCTGAACTCCTCTCCCAGCTCTGGCAGCAGAACACTGCAGCTGGTGTCCCTGTAAGGTAGCTCCGTAGTGGGGGATTTTCCCACCAAGCATTTCGGTCTTTTGACAGCCTTCTGAAGCTTATTCAGGAAGGCATTGTTGTTCCTTCAGGTGTTCCGTGTTTATTAGCCCTGGGCAGCCTCTGGCTAACAGTGATATTAACTCCATGATAAAGCCACAGAGGAAAAAACTCATACTTTCTTTGACACATGTCTCTTAAATTTAGTAAGAGTTATCGGCTAGAGTTGGAGCCATATGATTTTCTGCCAGAGGTACTAGCCATCATAGTTAATATTTCCTTCAGGTCCTCCTGTTGTCTGCTATTTGTTTGCTCACACAGCACCTCCATTTTGCACTGATCGAACCATATTAGATGCATATATGGCAACTAAACTATTGAGGCCAAGGTGTGATGATGTTATTATTGAACAAAAGCAACACATTCTGAGTTACTGTCAGATTCGATGTGCATCTGTGTCTATAAACATTTCTTGTTTTTTTCCTACTCTTTCTTGTTTATTTGTTTTTTCCTATTCCAATGCATTGGATTTTGACTAATCTTTCATTTCATCTCATTATTTTTCCTCAGATGTCTGTTTTCTAAGGAGAGACAGAAAGGGTGTGGTTATAGATGGAAGGGGAGGTGGGTAAAGATGGGGAGGATTAGGGGAGGGAAACCATAATCAGAACATAGTGTATGGAAAAAACTCTATTTTCAATAAAAGAAAAACAAGTCATGCCAAAAACATCAACATTCCAACATGAGACAGTGCCATGCCAGCCCCTTATGATATGTGTAAATGAAACAGCAAAGAAAATTTATGAGTTTGTTATTTAAAGTGAAGCTGATTTCAAAACTATGTGATTACAGAGAGAGCTAGCACTCCTGTCATTAAGCGGTTTTACTGTAGCATTTCAAAAGAAAAGGTTAAACACTAGAGTATTTCAGGAACCATCTATTAGCAAGCCATTTTTTTCTTATACTGTGTTCAATTATTTCCAAGTAATTTTATTAAATAAGACATATTGGAAGAAATTCCTTTGGATATTTCACTTTGGACTCTTACTAAATGCAAATGCCAGCCACTTGCTCTGTGGATTCCTCTGTATATAGTTCCTGTAAACAAGTTCTGTGTTATGAGATTCACCTAGGACATCCTCATTCTTCCGAACACAGTGTGCAAGGTTTTTGGCCATCATGTGTGCCGGTTATGTATGCATCTAAAGTCTTATCTACCTTTGTTTTTACTATTTTTATAGAATGAAGTTTGTTATGTGCATAGCTTTAATGCAGTAAAATATGCATATAGGACATAAAATTCATCCTAAGTGTCTAGCTCTGTTGCATTAAGTATACCTACAATGCTGTATAACGACTATTTTCATAATTTTCTCATCATTCCAGAGACACTATGATAGTTTAAAGGAAAATGGCCTAAAGGCTCATTTTTTTTTGAGTAATTGGTCCCCATTTGATGGAACTGTTTGGAAAGGTTTAGGATCTGTGGTCTTATTGGAGGAGGTATGCCACTTGGGATGAGCCTTGAGTTTCAAAATCCTGAGCCACTCCCATTAGTTCTTTTTCTGTAGCTCTAAGCTTTCTGCTTACAGATAGATGTAGGCTCTCAATTATTGCTCCAAAATCATGGCTGCCTCTCTCCCACCATGCTTACCAACATGATAGTCATGAATTCCTCTCTGAAACTATAAGCTAAATAAACTATTTTTTTCTGTATGTTGAATTGGTCATGGTATCTTTTCGCAGCTACAGAAAAGTAATCAAGACAGATGCTGTATCTTGAGATCTTGCCTCAAAACAAAGAAACAACAAAACCTCACATTCCTCCACACCCATTCAACTTCAATCCACATTCTATCCTTTAAGACTCTGTAATCTTCATCCTCTTTCCTTTGCAAAATATTTTTGTTTATTTACTTGATAATTAAAAATAATAATTGGTTTTCCTATATGAATGAACTGACCTCCAGGACCTGAAAAAAACCCCAAGTACAGACCAAGACACAGGGTAACTCAACCATTGGCCTGTTTTCTTGAGACTGCTGTTTCTAAGCGTCTCTATTCAGAAGACTGCAGAGGAAACAATCAACAAAATTAGGATACCTACAACTCTCAGCTACACCATGAATTCTCACAAACATGATTGCCTAAACATGAGCTGAACATGGCCAAAACATGCTAACATGGATGAGGGAAAGCCCATGGAGCCTTAACCCTACACAAAGAACTATAGGTAACTAAGAAATGCTGAGAACAGAGGAAATAGTCTTATCCATGGAAGAACACACCAATTAGATTCCCAATATCAAGTGGTCATCATGCCGGGCGGTGGTGGCACACGCCTTTAATCCCAGCACTTGGGAGGCAGAGGCAGGCGGATTTCTGAGTTCGAGGCCAGCCTGGTCTACAGAGTGAGTTCCAGGATAGCCAGGACTTCACAGAGAAACCCTGTCTCGAAAAACCAAAAAAAAAAAAAAAAAAAAGTGGTCATCCCTGAAAATGTATGTACAAATAACATTATACAGACTGAGCAGACAATATATATATATTGTGTGTGTGTTGATTATATATTCTACACACATACATATATACATATATAAATATATGTATATGCCACCAAATATATATGTGTATATATGTGTATGTGTGTGTTATATTCTACACACATACATATATGCATATATATGTATATGTCATCACATATATATGTATATATATGTATATGTGTATGTGCATGTGTATGTACATGTTTATGTATATGTCACCACAATTACTAACCACAAAAGAGGCCACAAATTTGAAAGAGGCAAAGGAGTATGTAGGGATGTTTGGAAGGAGTGAAAGGAAACATGATGCAACTATATTATAATCTCAAAAGAATAAAAGAAATTTGTAAAAGGAAATCTATACAATTGGACAGAATGCTTGCAAACATATAGCCAAAGGGGTCTAATATCCAAAATGGATAAGGAACTCAGAAATAGTAAAAGATAATTAATGATATTAATAATAGACAGTTTTTCAAAATGTTAATATGTGTTTATTTAATCTCAAAACAGTACAAATGGAGCATTGTATGTAGCACATGTGTTTAATCATTATAGAGACAGTTAACTGTGGGTTTGAGAAGGCTACCCTTGTCTGCACTGGTCCAGGGCCATGATGTTCTGCTCACACTCAGTTTTCTGCTGTCCTCTGATACATTTCCCCAGTTGGCACTTCTCCACTGTCTCTTACCAGGTACTTTTTGTGAACAAGGATTGAAATAACTGATACACAACAAAGAGGAGCTCTTACCCTTGAGGCAGTGAGACCTTCCTACAACAGCAACTGTATATTGGAAAAGAATAAATAGGAACTCGAAGGAAAGAGCCTTCTAAAGATACACACCACAGACTCAAGAGTGTAACTGGAATCATGCAAGCAAACAGAATACTTATTATTGTGCGTACCTCTGTTCTTTTAGTTGTGTGGTGTGTTGCTTATTTTGAAGATAAGAGTTTCTCATAGCCTCGAACTGACTGTTTAGCTGAGGATTACAATGAGTTCTAGACTCTTCTTCAGCATGCTGTGTCTAGAAGTGGGTACCAGGGGTGTGAGGAGACGAAGGATTAGAATCTGTTGTGAGAGTGGAGCCGAAGGAGCTGTCGGTAGATGTAGACTCACAGTAGCTATGACCCTTACCTACGCTTGCCTCCTGCTGGTGCTCATCCAATCACAGAGCGTCTGAATGGGAAAGCGACCGATTAGAAAAATCTCCTTAAATAAAAATAGAAAACATCATCTGTGCAATACAGACAGTATTTTGTAGTATTGCAGGATATGTATTCGTCTCACACATGTGCATGCTATTTTGGAGGAACTTCTCACTATTATAGCAAAATATAAGATTTTGATGCTTCGAAGGTAGATAAGACACTAACAAGAGGGCACAGTTACTGCAAAGATTGCCTATTAACTATCAAGCTTTAAAGCCAGGTTTTTGTGGGGTGGAAAGGAAAAAGCTATGTTCTACATCCTTGTGGCATGTCAAGTTTTAAAGCCAGTTATTTTTGGGGGTGGGGATGGGCAGATAGTAGAGTGGAAGAGAAAAACGAGATGTTCAACATCTTTTCGACATGCCAAGAACCCTATACACAAATTAAAATCCTAGGGTTATCTGCCCCATACACCCCCCGCACACTTAAAGAACATGTATCTTTTCAAGGAAAAGTCTTTGGGCACATAGCTCACTGCTGCAAGGGCAGGGGAAGCCTATCAGATGACAGAGACAGACACAGAGACAAAGAGAATAGAGAGAGACAGAGACAGAGACAGACGGAGGCAAACAGACACACACAAACACACACATAGAGACAGAGATAGAGAGACAAAGAGAGAGACAGAGATCCACTTTCAGCTTCAGCTTCATTGTGATAGGTAGCTCTCTCTCCTGGCAATAGGTGGAGAAAGAAGCTTTAGAATAAAATTGGCCAATGAAAATGTGACAGAAACCATAAAATCAACTTGTGTTAATATTTACTTTGTAGTACCCACATGAAAAACGGGAAAATAAATTGGTGAAATTTATACTAATTATTAATTTATTAATTAGTATAACCAGAATCATATTCAACATGTATTAACAGATTACTAGTAAGCTATTTTACAATTGAGCCACCCAGCAAGCAGATGGGTGAGATAGACACAGACACTTACACCAACCATTTGACTGAAGTTGAGGACCCCTGTGGTTGACTTAGGGAAAGGCTGGAAGAAGCTGAGGAGGAGAGTGACCCCATAGGAAGACTAGCAGCTCAACTAACTAATCTGGACCTCTGAGATCTCTCAGACCTGAGCCAACAATCAAGCAGCATACATGAGCTGGTCAGGGCCAACACATAAACAGCAGAGGACTGCTGATCTGGCCAGTGGGAGAAGACCTGCCTAACCCTTTTGAAACTTGAGCCCCAGGGAGTGGGGAGACCTGACTTGGGGGGGTGGATATCCTCTTGGAGACAGAGGGAGGAGAAATGAGATGAGGAACTGTGGGAGGAAGGACCAGGAGGGGCAACAGCTGTACTGTAAAAAATAAAAGTAAAAAAAATATTCTCTTGATAATAATTTCAAAAGCATACTATATTTATAATAAAGCAATTTAGACTTGCTACATTTCTAATAGCTAATACACACAGAGGCCCAGTGTTCAAACTATTAAGACAGTACAGATTTAGAGCATAGTAGAATAATCAGGGAACATAACACCTAAATTAAATAAACAAACAAACAAATAAATAGGCTTTAGTTTTATACTATGATACCAAATATTATTGTGTTGAGAGCTTAACAGTAACTAAGAGAAAAAGAATAAGATTAGCTCGCAGGGGGTCAAACCTCCCTTATGTAACCATTTCATCCATTTTTTATTTAAAAAATACGGACTGAAGATCTCGGTAAAAGACATTGCTCTTGGTATTGGGCACATGACTATGAAAAGGAAGTAAAGAGACATCTTTTCTCTGATGAAAATTTCTGATTGAGTAAAACTTTGAAATGGTATTGCAAAAATACACAGCATTAATAATAATAATAATAGGAAGGAGGAAGAGCAGGAAGAGGAGGAGGAGGAGTTGGAGAAGAAGAAAAAGAAGAAGGAGGAGGAGGAGGAGCAGGAGGAGAAGGAGGAGGAGGAGGAGGAGGAGGGAGGAGGAGGAGGAGGAGGAGGAGGAGGAGGAGGAGGAGGAGGAGCAGGAGGAGAAGGAGGAGCAGGAGAAGGAGGAGGAGGAGGAGTAGAAGGAGGAGGAGGAGGAGGAGGAGGAGCAGGAGGAGAAGGAGGAGGAGGAGGAGGAGGAGGAGGAGGAGGAGGAGGAGGAGGAGGAGAAGGAGAAGGAGGAGGAGTAGAAGGAGGAGGAGGAAGAGTGATGAATAGGGAGGGAGTAGGGAAGTTGAGTAATTTCGAATAGAGTAACAGCATGAGGTTCAGGGTAAGAGAATGAAAGAAGAGAATAGATGTTTCTGTTATTTTGTCTTTTTTTCTTTTCTTGGTACCCAGGGTGGAGGCAAGACCTAGAGAAGGGCTGGAAACAGGGTTCGAAGCAGTTAGGTGAAAAGAATTGCCTTGTATTTATGAAATGTGTCCGTCGTGTGATTAAATTGGCTTCTTATACTCATATATATTTATGTGGGAAAGAGGGAGCATATGTTTTACAAACTATTAACTGTGCTTTCCTCTGGGAATGGCATTGAATTCATTTGTGCCAAACGTTGGAGCATTTTTCAGCTTTCATTTTAAGCAAGGGAAACCAGCCCTCACATTGTTTATGAAAAAGAGCAATATAAAGAAAGCTAACTTCCTCTGCCATGGGATAATATTTGTGTGACCAACGTGTTTACATAATGGGAACCTCAAGAAGTGCCTTGACTTTCCTTGTAGTCTCAGAAACACCCACTGTAGCCCTTTTTTCTTTGTGTTTTTATCCTGTTTTCTTTCTTTCTTCCTTTGTTTCTTTCTTCCTTCCTTCCTTTCCTTTCTTTTTATTTTTAATCCAATGTACAAATTTATTAAACTTGAATATTGCCATTTTTATGTATGTATGTATGTATGTATGTATTTATTTATTTATTTATTTATTTTTGGTATGCAGCCTCCCGTGTCAGGTTGTGCTGACGGTGCCTTTTGTGAACTGCTGACAGATTTCAGTTTGGATGTGCAGTCATTGCCCCTGTACATACATCATCCATTGTGACATCTATCCCAGCCTGCCCCAGCACCTTGTGGTGTGCTCTCTTCTGGAAACTTCTTGCATGGATAAAGTCCCCAAAGATGTTCCCATGAACTGCCATCTGGAATATTGAAGGTTGTCATCATGCTGCTTCCTATAGATTTATTTGCAAACACCACTGTGAGCTTGCGATACAAAACGTTTGCTGAGATCTGGCATGGGAGTTCTTTTAAGTCTAGGAGAGAAAAGTGATGAATGGGTGAAAATCACTCAAAAATGCCACTTCTTTGAAGTGATACCATTTTTATGCTCACACAACATTTTTCTTCCATTAAGCCTCTGAGAACAATGCAAATATCTTGGTGAAAGGAAGAGCTCGGACTGACATACTATTAACCTGTTAATCCTTACACTAGCTCTTCTTCGTACACAAGATTTTCAAAGCCTTTTATTTTTTATGGTAAACATAATGAAAGTATTGAAAGTATTTGCATGTCCAAATCCTATGGCTAATATGTGTGTGCTGGGGAATGCACTGTGATGTGAATGCATGCACAAATCCCAACCTCAAGTGTTATCTCTCAGATGTCTTCTACCTTGTTTTAGGAGACAGGTGTCTCATTGGCCTGGAAATCACAGAGTAGGTTAGATACTTGTCAGTGAGCCCCAGGGACCACTTGTCTCTGCCTCCCTGGTGCTGCATGCTGGGATTATTTGCATGGGCCTCCACTCCTGGCTCTTTAATGTAGAGGGCTGAGAATCAAACTCAATCCCTCATGCTTTGCAAGGCAACCAAACACTTTTATCAACTAAGACGTACTCAAGGTCTGCATAGTTCAGAAGCAATTAGAAGTGTTTGTAAATGAATTGACAATTTTAAGGTTATTTAATAAGAAATCTATTATATAAATTATAATCAGGTAAAACGTATTCCGAAAACAGTGAAAACTTCTCCCATAAGTATAAAGCCTGGGATTCACTGGAGGGAGAAGATGCAAGAGAAGTAAATCTTCCCACTAATCTTTCTTCCGTCTTATGAGTTTATGGAGTTTGTTTTCAGAAGACATTGACCAGACATGATACAAGTGGTCAGTTCCATAACAATGAAGATGTGGCCCAGAATTCAACCAGGAAACCTATAGGAAGCTTGTTTGTCTGTTTTTCTATTCCTGTGTTATCTTTTACCAGCAAAATATGTGGCAGATATTTTTGGTTCACTTACTAATTTTCAAAACAAGTTGAACAAATAATGAAAACTAAAACAAAGAAAAAAGAAAAGAACACTAAACACAAAGGATATAAATAAAACAGCCAACAATGGACAAACTGACCTAATGGTCATAGATGGAGCCCCACACTCAACAATGACAAGCTT
Source organism: Mastomys natalensis (assembly GCA_021653895.1). Taxonomy (NCBI): domain Eukaryota; kingdom Metazoa; phylum Chordata; class Mammalia; order Rodentia; family Muridae; genus Mastomys; species Mastomys natalensis. The sequence goes on along the minus strand of JAJTUV010000425.1, from coordinate 588,471 downwards.
GGTATCCTTCTCAGATATAAATGTCCCATGCCAAAACTAGTAATATGTTGGGTAATAAGAAGTGAACATATTTCAAAGAATTCAATTCCTCAGAGTATATTTTCCGACACAGTGGAATCACTGTAGATATAAATAAAAAGTTCTTCAAATTGTGCTTTTAAAAAATACTAATACTCACTCATGGTATAAAATAAAATTCAAAAATCTAAAAAGCTGTGAAGAATAAACCTTCCCAGGGGGAATAATTCCTTCCACTGACAAATGACATCTATACCAGCATGCACTGCCAGAATTTCAGTGTTAAATAAACACCTTTAAAATTGTATGCAACAGAAAATATATTATGAATTTTAGAAATAATGCCATTTAAACTAGTGATAAAAACCACCTAATTACTGAGACAACTCAAACAAGAAAAGTCTGGACATCTACAGAGAAAAACCACAAAACATTGTTGAGCAAGAATAAAGAAAAGACAAATTAACGGGATCATATGATATGAAGGTTCATGTTAGAAAGACAGAAATATTTTTACCAGTTTCTAAGCTCATGGACAGATTCAACTTAACACCAATATAAATCTCGACATAGTTTTTATATTACAAAAGTGAGTTTTTACAGTTTTATGGAAACAGAAAGGGACAAGTATATGAACACGATTTTGAGTAACAACAAAAATAAAATGGAGTTGGAGAACTTGTACTTCAAAAAACTCTGGCTTCTAAATCGGTTAATACTAGCAGCAAAATATGAGTGCAAACTGTGGAACAGAATGCCTACTCCCTGTATAGACCTGTTAGAATATGCTGACTATCTCTCTTACCATCACACACACAGAGGGAAGGTCTTTCCAATCAAGAGTACCAGATCATTTGTGCAGCCATATGGAGAAAAATATGAATCTCAACTTCTCACAAGCCATCTAAGTCCCCAAATATGTTACGAATGAATTTTAGCTTAAAATATGAAAAAAAAGAACAATGGAATCCATAACATTTAGATTTTTAATTAAACATAACATTTAGATTTTAGCTTTTGGAGTGTGGTATGCAATTTGTACACAATTCGCATACAAAAAGCATTAAGGTATAAAGTAGAAATTTGGTAAGCTAAATAACAGAAAACGAGCAATGGTCATTTATCAGGATGGATTATTAGAAGATCAATGTAGGTCACAAAGTAGAGAAAAACTATATGTTTCATGTCATAAATGATCACTTAATAAATAATAAGGGGAACATTTTTGTGTTACTGTGAAAGAGTGAAGCAGTGATTGTCAAATCTGTTAGCAGCATCTATGTAAAACTGTACCATCAGCCAGACATAGTGTCACGTGCCTCTAATGCCGGCATTAAACAGAAAACGAGGCAGAAGGATCTCTCTGAGTTCCCAACCAGATTAGTTCACATATGGAATTTCCATCCAGCCAAGGTTACACAATAAGAGTGATCCTATCACAAAAATAAAATAAATAAATAAAATGAAATTTGCATACTCAATCTCCAAATACTCATCAGAAGTATATATTCATTTTTATTTTATTTTACATAAAAAGATGTATAAAATACATGGTAATTAAAATGAATGGCTGCAGTCTTAAAAAGAGTGACAGTAGGTTTCTACATTTTACCTGAATACGTCTGTATGTGTGTATACAACAAAATTATCTTGGTGGTGCCTTACATGTTTAATAATACTTAGCATTCCTTTTTGTGTACTATCTAATTTATTCAAATATTTAATTCCGTTTTAAAATAATTACATATTTTATGTCTTTCAGGTATTTAAATCATTGAAGCTAGAGATCTGCTGTTGACTGAGTACCAACACACGTTTGGAAGCTTTAGTTTATTTTTATTTATGTGTGTGTGGCGTGCCCATGGATAATGGAAACTGTGTTAGATCTCCTGGTCCTTGAGTTACAGACGTTTGAAAGCTGTGCAATGTGGATGCTAGGAAACAGATTTATGCTCTTGAAGCGCAGTAAGAGTTCTTACAGCATTGAGCCACTGCACCAGGTCCAGTCATCAAATGTTTTAGTTAACTTTGGTTCCTTTTATTGAGACTTATTTTTAATATTAACTTTAATTGTAATTTTATATATAGCATTGTTTGCTACAATGTGCATTCCATACTTAAATAGATGAGAAAATAAAATTATTTAAAATATGTAAATATAAAGTTCTTTTGCGTATATAAGAAGCAATCTTCTCCCTTTCTAGTCTAATAAAAGTAAGTTTTAAAAATTCTGCGTTGAGCAATTCAGCTAATGCCATCCCCACTGAGTCCTGGGAGCCTCTCACTTTCCTGGCATCTGGGACATTCTAGTGGCTATTCCCAGTTCTCCGTCCTCCACTTCTACACACCTTCTTTCAATTTCCTGACCCTCTATGCTTCTTTCTACGCCCTGTCCCCTCCCACTCCTGATCCTGCCCCCCTTTTTCCAACCCCTCCTCTCTCCCTCCCAGGTCCCATCCTCACTCTGCCTCCCGTGTGATTATTTTGTTCCTGCTTCTTAGGACTGAAGCATCCACACTTTGGTCTTCCTTTTTCTTGAGCTTCATATGGTCTAAGAGTTGTATCATGGGTATTCCGAGTTTTTTTCCCTAATATTCACTTATAATGAGTGCATGCCATGTGTGTTCTTTTGTGACTGGCTTACCTCACTAAGTATCACAGAATGATATTTGCTAGTTCCATCAATTTGCCTGCAAATTTCATGAAGTCTTTGTTTTTAATAGCAGAGTAGTACTCCATTGTGTAAATGTACCACATTTTCTGTATCTATTCCTCTGTTGAAGGACATCTGGGCTGTTTCCAGCTTTTGGCTATTACAAATAAGGCTGCTACAAACTACTAACATGTGTAGTTGAAATACCCAAAAAGTGGAGAGAGAACCTGTAGAGACCATATTCAGAGGTTAGGCACAGCCTCCGGTTGAGAGACAGGATCACCCATCCATCTCAAAATATTCACCTAGAATTGTTCCTGTCTAAAGGAAACGCAGAGACAAAGAGTGGAGCAGAGATTGAAGGAAAGGCCATCCAGAGACTGCTCCACCTGGGGATCCATCCCATCTACAGACACCAAAACCAGACAGTATTGCTGATGCCAAGAAATGCAAGCTGACAGAAGCCTGATATAGCTGTCCCCTAAGAGGCTCTGCCAGAGCTTGACCAATGCAAAAGATGTTCTCAGTCAATCATTGGACGGAGCAGAGGGACCCCAACAGAGGAATTAGGGGAAGGACTGAAGGAGCTGAAGAGTTTTGCAACCTCTTAGGAAAAACAACGTCAACCAACCAGACCCACCCCGCCCCACCCCAGAGCTCCCAGGGATTAAATCACCAACCAAAGAATACACAAGGAGGGACCCAAAGCTCCAGCCACAAATGTAGCAGAGGATCGCCTTGTCTGACATCAATGAAAGGAGGCCCTTGGTCCTGTGAAGGCTCGATGACATAATGTAAGGGAATGCTAGGGCAGTGAGGCGGGAGTGGGTGGGTGGGTGAGCACCTTTATAGAAGCAGGGGGAAGAGGGTTAGTATAGCGGGTTTGGAGAGGGGAAGCCGGAAGGTGGATAGCATTTCAGATGTAAATAAATATAATAACCAATAAAAAAAAATCTCCATGTTGAAGAGAAGTCAAGCAGAATGATGTCTATATATAATTCCTTTAAAATAACAAGTTTAGAAGTTACATGTCTCTTGACTCCTAGCCTTTTGAATTCTTCATCTAAAGAAAGAAACAAGACGTCATAGACGAATAAAGGCAAGGAGAAAGCATAGGCACCTGGAAGAAGACCATGCTTCTGAGAGAAGTGATGGGTAAGTGAGTGGAATTTCTAGATTTTAGAACATTTCTCCTATGATTCACTTTGCGTATATCCTTAGTGGTCTCAACACTGCTTGATTAATAAACCCAGTCATTCCAGAGCTAGTTAACACAAGTGTCTGCTAACCATAGTCCTAATATTAACATTTCTTCCAGAACCTTCTATTCTGATATATGCCTTCATGGTTAATCCAGGTTCCTGTAAAGAACATGTTTCTCCTCATACTAGTTCTAATTTTGGGTAGCAAATGGGCTTTTAATTTCATTTGTATAGCTCCAGAACACCACACTATTTTTACATTTTTGTTTTTACAGCAATATGCTCAAGTAATTGTTCTAGTTACAGGTCTCCTAATTTTTATCAAGCTGATTAACTGGAGAATAATCCAAATACATTTCAAATGATAAATCTTTCATGATTTGAGAGATTTTATACAAATGTACGTTTGACAGTGCTAATGTAAAGCAAATACCAAAGTTGATTAAACATTCTCAAGATAAGAAGGATAAACCCATTGGATTATTTTATAGATTTAACCACCAATCATAAGCTGGCATAAACATACATATTTTGATGTTCATCTCTTTTTAAAATAATTCTTAGGGAAATATCCGAAGAGGACTATGAAAGAAGGTCACGAATGTATGCACAAAACATTTGTATTCTTTACTGTGTAAACACTAATTTATTTATTGAAATAATACACTATTAAATATTTATTAAATAAATTAGCATTTTGCTGAGCTTCCCTCCAAAATCATTAACATGGTCTATGGCTATTGACACAGCCAGGGCTGGGAATGTTTCCCATGTCTGCCTTCCAACTGTTTGCTACGTATTTATTCACCTCAGTCCATCCTTCAGAGTTTAATCCACCCATGCAACCTCTTCTCTGGAAGTTTCCTGAACTAAGAGATTTGGGAAATTGTAAAACTGTAATAGAATCATAGGATTCAAGTTATCCAACTTTATTTTTGCAGATGGGTCTGAGAATCATTTTAGCAATGGACATTGGAACAAGCATTATCTTTTACATAAGGGTAAAAACATTCTTCTATGTGAAGGACAAAGTTATTCATTAAAATTTAACTTCTTTTGGAAGAATTTTGAAGTCTAAGGGCAGGCTTCATAAATTTGAAAAAGAAAGCTGCATCCCTCATGTTTTGTTAAAATATTACTTGGTTCTTTAGACAATTTCAAGTTCAAGAAAAGGGATAAAGGAATGAATCCTCAAACGAACCTAGGATAACATAGGAGGAGAGACAAGGAGATTTATTTGTAGGTATTGTCTATCCGCTCTACAATTCTCAGAAGCACTTGCAGGGCAAGCTAAATGCAAACAATAAATAAGTAAGCAGACAGGTAAATAGAAACAGCCAAAGTGAAAAAGTACACAGTGCCAAGAAAGCATTAAACCTGTCCTCCTCCTGAAAATGAGCAAAGCACATTCAAGAGCTGAGAATATGCAGGCGCACGGTGCTCTCCTAGGTAATGTGTAAATGAGACACAGCGTCGAGGGATAGCATCCTCTGAAAAATATCAATTGGTCTCTCCATGTCTCCGATTTAAAGTAGAAATCATGCATTTCTTTCTTGTTCTGCTTTAGTTAATGTCAGAAAATGTTTTTTTTCCTGTAGTAATCTCACACAATATATTAATGAGAATATTTTTATACTATTAACATTATTTTCATGCTTATTGTAAACACATTCAAAAGAACCACATATATTTTATTCAAGCACACATAGACAGATGCACACATTATACAGTACAATTTTTAACTGGCTTTATTGCTTAATATATCAATAATTTGTGGTATTCTATTAGAATGCTTGTTGACATAGGTATTTATATCCTGTAGAGCCCAATAACACATTGAACTATAATTAGTAGTTCTATTTCTGGTATAAGATAATTTGTAAGATTTCTAAATAAAAGTTTAGATATTGACTTATGAAAGTGTGACCATTTGTACTGAAAGACAAATAAAAATCTTTTATTTTATATTTTATTAATGATAAATTGAGGTCTTAAGCTAGTAAGGGTAATCATGCACCCTTTTGTAGGTTACTGTATTTTTCAAAATAGTTATAAACTGTACTCATTTTTAGGCAAAACCACTTGTAAACACATACAGAACTTTATGTTGCTGTATCAGGAACAAATACAATTTTAGTTCTTCAACTTTTTCATCTAGAATGATTTCCTATTTTCTGCACCATATGATAATTTGAATGAGAGTGACTCCCAACAGGCTCACATATTTGGAAATGTGCTTCTAGTTCGTAGAAGTGTTTGAGAAAGATCAGGAGGTATAGCTTTGTTGGAGGAGGTGTTCCATTGGAGGTGTTCTTCGAAGTTTCAAAAGATTTGCATTATTACATGTGTATGTGTTTCCCTCTCTCCGCTTTTTATTTGCAGACCAAGATGTAAGTCCTTAGCTATGCCATGCTTTTGATCAGCTATCACAGACTCTAGTCCTCTGAAAGTGTATACCTAAATTATATACATCCTTTTATAAGTTAGTTTTTTATGGTATATAATCATAGCAATTGAAAAATGGCTAAAACACTCTGTGTATTCATAACTACTATATAATCTAAGTGGCATGGAGCTGAGAATTGGCTGTTTAATCCAGACTGTATATAACTACTGTCTTAATAGCTACACAGAATTCTGATAGTTACATTACTGTGATTACTGATTTTGTAATTAGTAAACATTTAGTGTTTCTGCTTTATACCACAAATAAAGGTGTAGAAAGCACATTTAATATTTATTATTGTATATAAAATATTAAGATATATACACATACATATGTATATATACACATACACATATATGTTTTCTTGTTGGCATTGTTAATTTGTTTATAATAAGTTTTGAAAAATAGACTATTTCCATTTTTTTGCCAAACACTGTTCATTTTAAATTACTAATAAAGATTTTTAGTTTAGTTGTTTTCTTGTATCTCCATCAATGTTGAGTATTGTTAATTTTTGTTCACATATAAAGAATGATGTTTCCTTCTTTTTGGTATAATGATCTTGTTTATTTACTTTATTATTTATAAAATTGAATGTCTATATCATATAAAATCTATATTCCAGTACATTTTTGCGTAGTTTTGAACACTTTTCATATAGTGAGTACAGAACTGAGAGCTGAGAAAAATAATGAAGAATAAAGCATAGAGTGTTTTGTTGATGTTTTACTCGGTTCCGTTTGGTTTCTGAAACAGGGGTTTCACTGCCTAGTCCCAGCTTGTCGGAATTTATAAATTGGCTTCAACCTCACACCCTCTCTGTCTTTCAAATGTTTGGGTTAGAGCTGCACACTATTATATCCAGTCTAGAAAGTATGGTTTGACCTTAAAGAGCTCACAGAGTAGGATATGTTTAGGCCTTTTGTTAATTTATAATGGAAATGTATTTCCTCTTTCTTCCCAATTGGTATTTTTAATCTTTACCAGGATGTGTTGCCTTACCGTGGTCCTCACAGCAACAAAACCAACTGAATCTAAACTGAAATTTATGGAAACACGAGTCAAAATAAACCATTGCTCATTCTAAGTTTTCTAAATCATGTATTTTGTCACAGTAGTAGAACTTGACAAAACCATCCTAATAATAACAGACATAAAGTTTCACCAACTGGACATGTGACATATGGTTTTGTTATTTAACTGTGTATCTGCTGATTATTACTGATAGAGATTAACATTTTTATAGATCATTCCTTTGGATTTTTTTCTGTTTACTGTTCACATAACTGGACTCAGCTTTCTATTGCATCTTGCATTCGGCTGCTGCTGCTGATAGCAATAATGATGACTGCAACACTACAAATATACTGTCACTACCCAAAGGCAGTAGTTAAAAGAATGTTAGAATGGAAAGACTGAATGGACCTCAAGCTCATATGATTCAAACACAGTAGTCAGTCATTCCCCACATTTCTTGCTCTTTGAAACTAAAACCTATATATGTAGGATAAATGGACAAATAAACATAAATGTATCATATACCTTTATGTTTACGACATGTAAAAATAACTTTTATTTGCCAGATATAATTGTAGTCTCAGAGGCTTACTGTTGAATGAGTTCACTTCTTCTAGTTCTTCCTGAACTCTGGCTGGCTGGTTCAAAACTCTTCTCTTAGCTGACTGATTCCAACTAGACACACTTCACTTTTTCTGAATTGCTCTGCTTGGAAAAGCTGCTTCTCAATGCTACAAACTGAACTGCACTGATTATGCTGACTCTATAGGACTACAGGAACGCAAATATATTCAACTGAACTGCAATGAACTGAACTAAACAGAGATCAGCTGAACTCCACTGCATTGTCTGAACTGTATTCTCCCTGGCTTACTCTGTCCCTCTAAAATAGACTCTCTTTCCTGTCTGTTCTCCTGAGATCTCAACATATCCTATCTCTGATTTATTCTGTCGAATCTTTCCTGATTCTTTACTTTGTCTGTCCCTCAGTTTAAAGTAAATTTTATGGGGATTAAAAGTATGTACTAAAGGCATGTCTGTATTCTAGTTGGAGGAAATAAAGGTGTGTGCTAAGGGCAAGTCTATATTCCAGCCAGAGGGATTAAAGGTGTGCTGTGTTTGTATTTTAGCCAGATCACACAGAGGTAGGTCTTTGGGTGTGATCCCTTGAGAGAGTGGCCCTATTGCTGTACTAAAACTCCTCTCCAACAAGGCACTCTTCTTTTTATATCAATCAGAATGCACAGGCGAATTTTAAATATGTAAAACCACTTTATTCACCAAGAACCAATGTATCGAAATTTATTGTGTCTTTTAAAATAAAATGACTGTTTAATTTTAACGAGTGGATTTCTTTTTTCACTCTATCAAGATTAAAAAGTTTGAAATAAGAAATTGTTTTAAGCGTAAATAAGGAAGCAGTAATATGCCAAATTAAAAATTCACTGGTAAGGAATAAGGATAACAAATTTAGCCATACAGGAGGAGGAAAACCAGTTCAGCTTGACAGGCAAAGGTACAATGAACCATTGCACATATGAAGAGATGACAGACCAATAGAGCTCAACAGAACATGGCTTTGCTGTTATGGGCATAGTTCCAAGTTTCCAACTTCAGGCAGAATAGAATGTGATATGTTTTTTTTTTTTCATTGCTGGCAGAAATAAACAAAACTGTTTGCAAATGTATTCTCTCAGGCAAGCCATCCTGTCTGAAAGCCAAAGTGGCAAAAGATTTTTGCACAGACATGTTGAGTAGAGAATACCTTTCTCTGCTGGGTATGACCATCAAGAGACTGATCCTGAAGTGACAATAGCTGAAGCAGATGTAGGGTAAGTGGTGTGTGTTGCCCTTCAAATGACAACTCAATAGTGAGAGCCTTAATGAGTCCAATTCCTTTGTCACTGTTCTCATCCAGCATGAGCACGTGGACTAGAATGAACCCAAGCTTCGCTACTCCCAGGTAACTTAGCTCTGACTTGGCTCCTGCTTCCTCTATTACATGGTGTTTAATTCGCCTTTCCTTCTAACCCCATGTACTTTACTTAGAAGATCCACTTTACACCCAATCCTATTAATTTTCTGTAGGGGTGGATATTCTTGTTTGGACAGAGTAAAATATACTGAACCACTAGTATCTGATAGCACTATCCATTTATGTGATTTCTGAGAGAGTGGAATGACTTCCTAAGGATAGTGAGGGGGAAAGGAATAGAGAGCTTTCTCAGATAGCGTTCTTTTAGAAATGGTTTCAATGTTGTAAGTGTGATTCCTTTAGATGATACTGGCTTATTTGACTTTAATTTTCATTATTTATTTGTCTGGTTTTAATTTAATTTTATTTATTTTGTGAGTGAAGATCTTATTGTAGCCCATACTGACCTTGAACTCTCTATTGAGCTGAGGCTGCTCTTGAGCTCACAGATCTTGCTTCTACTTCCTGAAACCAAGCGTTATAGGAATCTGGCACAGAAGTGTAGCTGCCATGATTTTGTGTGTTAGTGCTCCTGTGTGTGCACTTGAAGAACTCAGAAGCTCAGATGGGGTGTCTTACTCTCACTCTTCTCAGTGTTTTTCAGTGTCTCTCTTACCAAACCCAGGGATTACTGTTGCTACTAAGCTGTCTCTCCAGCAAATTCAGATATCCCCTTATTTCTACTTCATTAGCACTGAGTTTATAGGCATCATCATACAATTGTTCTTTACATAGGTTTGGGGGATCCAAATGAGGTCTTCAGGCATACACAGCAGTAAACATTTTACCCACATCACCATCTTCTCAGTCTTTGTTTAGAGACAGAATTTCATGTAGCCCAAATTGCCCAAAATCTCTCTATTTACTCCAATCTGTCCTTGAACTCCTTATCTCTCTATCTGGTTCTCTCTCTCTAGTCCTGGCATGCCTATTTTAGCTTGATCATTATAAAGTAACCAAATACACAGTCCTTTTAAATGCTTTGAGAGGTTTAAAATTACAGTATAAGATTAATGGGAGAAAAAAAAAACCCACTTTGTTTTAATTTTGCTGAATTTCCCACGAATGAAGACTAAAAGAACAGCATATGTATTTCCAAGTGTGTCACCAGTAAACATCACCACTGATGCAGAAGCAGGCTCGCCCCATACAAGGTGCAGGCTCTTTGCTAAATTGACTGACAAGTATGGAAGAGGAAAGTTTAAAACCCACTGACAAGGGTAGAGCAGATGCACATGCAGGTAATTATTTCTAATTAGAAGAAACCTCCAAAGTATGAGACACAGCTTTAAAAATATTAAAAATTAAACACCCCTGGTCAGAAGTAATCATGTTGAGTGTAGCTTTTCCTGATGAAGTGTAATCAGGATGTGATAGGGACACACAGAAGTTAGCGCCACTTACTAGCTACATGATTTGTGGGAAATTTGTAAATGTGAACTTGTATATTAATGCCAGGCATGAGACACTAAGAATGCTGGTTACTCTCAGGATAGCTGAGTCCTTACCTGTTCCACCAAATAAATGAGATGGACAAGATTTTTTAGGTTGTTTTAGTTTTTAATTTTGGAGCTGTACTGAGTCGACTAGCTATGAGCATTTTTTTTTCTTTTTGGCATCATTTTTATGTTGCGCACATTTTTGTTCGATACCTTACTGTTTTTAGTGGCCTTTTTTAATATGTCACTGTATTTCTGAGCATCCTATCTTTAACAGAACGCTAGCACTGGATCCAACTGTACTCCCTCATTATTCACCAGTTACAGATTCTATTCTTATTTCATTTTCTGATATTTAAGAATTGAAACAAAATACTTCTGATCACCACAAGAATTAATGCCTGTTTGATTGCTTGTCTGTTTGTTTATAGAGACTATACCTCACTGTGAATCTCTGGCTGACCTGAACTCACTATGTAGGTCAGACTAATCTCAAGTGCACAGAGATCCACCTGCCTCTGCTTTCTTAGTGCTGGGAATAAAGATGTGCACCACTCTGCCTCTCTCTTTGATCTGTTTTAATGGTAGGGATGAAACGATGCTTTTTATCTCCAAATCAAAAAGAAAAGACTAGTCAAGAGTGTTCCACAGCTTTTTCATTACTACTGCTATGAATATCCATCATAAGAGATTGAGTAACTACATTTTATAGTCTACAATTACATATCATAAAGAAATAGAAATAAGCTGCTTATGTGTACATCGTGGTTGAGCCTCACAGACACATTGAGTCAACAGTACATGAAAAGTACATCTTGATTCATTTATATTTAGATAAATTTCAGGCTTGGTAACTTGCTGGTGATGTTCAAGCTTCCTGCTGGTAGTGGGAGGGTATGACTGGGACACACAGTAGGGAAAGTGACAGTGTTAGGTGGTTCCCACTTCACCTAAGAAGAGGTGAGACAGAGGGAAGTTTTAGCTGATTTCACAGTCAGTTCATGCACCCCTGTACATCACTACTTGTAAGTCATCCTTTAATATAAAAATATATAACATTTGTATAATTCTTTAGTTTCTTTTATATCACTTCTAAGTTCAAAGAGTCTATTTTTAGACTTTTTATTTTTAGTTACCTTTATACCTTCAAAACTCATGGTACTCCATTAGGAACCAGAGAAGACTGTAGATTAATTTTTTACAATAAACAGACATCTTGCTATTTTTAAAGCTTTAAAAACTTTTTAGTGTTTTTTTAAAGGCTACATTTAATTTATTGGATATATCATGAATTAAACATGATAACAGAATGCCAAGTGACCATGTAGGCCCTTTAGCTGTCTGATTAGCTCAAATTATTGCCACAACTTAGAAAACAGGGAGCAAAGTGTAAGAGGGTCCATCAGTGAAATTTCCTTTGCCATGAGAAATGCCTTTACAAAGTAAATGGAGGAAAAGAATTTGCTTTGGCTCACGGTGCCGCCCATCATTGCAGGGATAACAGGAGTTTGTGGGAGCTGATCACATAGCATCTTCCCACCTAGTCATTTCCCACCTTCAGGCAACAGCAATGCTGAGCTGACTTTCTTCTTATTCATACAGGGCCAAAACCCAATGGATGATAATGCCCACTTTATATTGGGTCTTTCCATCTCAACCTAGTGGAATCCTCTGAGATATGTCCAAAGGCTTGTCTCCTAGGTGATCCCAGATCCTGTCAAGTTAATATTCATTATTTAACCATTGAAGAAAGAATTACTTTTTCATTTCTTTACACAGATTTCTTCATTTTGAACTAATATGTAAACTCCCAATTTTTCTATCAATGTCACCTGTTAAGTTCCCTCTTTGATCTTCTCTTCTTCAAGCTCAGAAACATGTCCTTTAGGGTAAGAGGGTAGTTCTCACAGTCACGTCTGAATGCAGAGGAATTTTATGGAGGTTCAAATATTTGCAATCATTTTAGTGATGCCAAGCTTTTCTCTGTTATTCTGTGGAAGATAACAAAGGGATCCAAAGTATAGGAAGGAGGGTCAATTCTTAAAATTGGATGTGTAGTAAATGATAAAAATAGACAGGACATTTTCTATGTGAGCAGTGGCTTACCAATATTTACCCTGAAAGATGCATTGGAATAGAGAATGAAATACAGGAATTGTTTCAGCTACAATTCTGTGTGTGTGTGTGTGTGTGTGTGTGTGTGTGTGTGTGTGTGTGTGTGATGTACAACGTATCATATAAAGTTGAAGATGTGCTTTGACATGCTGCCTAGTCAGAGAGGCCATACCAACTTTCAGGTGTCCTACATTATACAAGAGGTAAGTGTGAGTGCATGTGCTCTTGCCTGTGGCCACAAGCAGCAGTGGGCTCCACAGAGCCCTTCTAGCCAGTTCTTTTCTTCTTTGATCCAGCTACAGGTTTTACAGTTCTGTTGATTTCACTCAGATACCCACCCCTCTTGAAATGGTCTTCATGCTCTCAGCACAATAACCAGACTTACCCACTTCCTCACCCTCAGCTTCAGTCACAGTTCATTTAGAAAATGCTTCTTCACATTCCAGTGTGAACAAGTCTCATCACAGGTAGATGCGCACCAGGACTCTTAAAATTTTCCATGGAAGTTTTTTCATACGCTTATAGACTGTCATGAACCTTAAACTGTACAGCAGAATACTAAAGTGCCTAGTTTATAAAACAAAAAATCATCTTTCTTTTCTCTCATTACTGAATGCTTTGATAAGGAAAAATGTGTATACAAACTGAAGTAGATGCATATGAGGTTATTGCCAAGAACAGTGTACAATGTGTAGATTCTGCTGCACTATGAAGACCCAATATGGATTCTGAAGAGAGGGTTTCTGAATAATAATTCTACTTTTACAGACTATCTAAGAGAAGTTATTTAATTTCTCTTTAATTTGGTACCCTTGTCTGCTGATAATAACATTACTTACCTCATGTGGTTGGTTTTGGCTTGAAATAATCAAAGGAGGTAAAACAATTTGAAAAGTCTCTGACATATATCTGAGTGCTCTGAAGCCATTATCTCTCATAGCAGTAATTATAATTATTGTTGTTATTATATTAACTCTACAGACTGAAGAATATGACATTTACTTTGGGTCTGCCTGATTTTTACTAAACCAAATATCAGTTTTTCTGATTCATTATATAAACATAGAAAGGAATTAAAATTATAGACCGTCTAATAACCAGAATGATTCTCCTATTAGAAAATGTTTTAATAGGGTTCAACCTCCTCAGAAGAAAAGTATATTAAATATGCTATAACCCATTGATTTCTCTTTACTGATATTTTGGTTTTTGAAAGTGTTATCAGGGTCTTCAAAGATACTTTCACTGTTAGTAACTAAGTTTCAAAGTCTCATACGTACACTGTTTACAGACATTTGTGTGTATCTACTCACGTAGCAGCTGTGACATTCTATTCACGATTCTAATCACAATCAAAAATAATAAATGAACTCTTTACAGTCAATGAAAAAGCTCTGGTATGTGTGTGCTAGGTCAACTGACTAGAACCACTGTGGCTGAGCTAAATGAATTAATCTAAAGACCGGACTATTGTATTCAAAAATAATACTTTGCTATCTGAAATAATCTGTAACTACCATCCAGATGTATTTTCCTCTTGTTACTATACAGATAAACTCTTCCATCCATCCACTTACTCTGCAACAAGCTGTGAGAAAGTTATGTGTGAACAGGCATTGCACTGATTCCAAAAACAATAAGAGCAGTTGAAAGACACAAAGAAGCTGAGCGCAGAGGAGCAAGCTTAGAAGCTGGGACTCATTACTTCATGTTTCCTGATACTTTTTTTTTTTGAAAGTATGAACAGGATTTCAAAGATGTTTTCACTTTTAGTAGAGGCAGCAAGATTCTGAGTTGAAGGTAGCTTGATATTTGATATTCTCATGATGAGTTTCAGACCTTGTCTCAAACACAATAAACAATAGCAGTAAAGAAGAGAGAGGAGTTACTCTCACAGAGTATACTGAAGCCCTAAGGAGAGACAGAAAGCATACAGTAATAGATCCATTCTGGAATCACAAAAAAGCAGGAAAGCAAGCTTAGTCTTATTAGCCATAATAAAGTAAAATAGGAATAAATTTAGCACTCAGAAGTGAATTTTTTACAATGACAATTATCAAAAATATATCAACAAAAATATAGAAGGGGGACTGGGAAAAGGAAACATAGCCCATATTCAAGAACTGGAAGACTCACACTTTCACAGTATCCATAATCACCAGAAGTAGTTTACAGATTCTGTTCATTGTCCATCAAAATACAATGACTTTCTTTAGAAAGATGGAAAAAGCAAAACCATAATACTAATGCAAAACCAGTAAAGGCTAAACATAGTCAAACAAAGCTACCATAATACCCAATCTCAAATCAAAGTATAAGAATGTAGCAACCAAGGCAGCTTCCCCCCTTTGAATGAGGAAGGCCCTTGAAACTGATGTAGTATACAGGGATAGAGGAACATAGAAGTTGAGGTCTGTAACATGTATGACAGTTATTCAGAAGAGGATGGTGGAGGTGGCAGTATTCTCAGAAAATTAAACACAATCTTTGCTTTTCTTTGTAAGGTTGAAATATAATTACATCGTTTCTCCTTTCTCTTTCCTTCCTCCAAACATTTCCACATATCTCTCCTTTTGCTTTTTCAAATTCATGGCTCTTTTCCCATTAATTGTTGTTATATGAATACACATACATACATACATACATACATATATACATTCCTGGATACAACCTCTTCAGTCTGCATATGTTACTTCTAGTTATGTTTTCTGTGCTGAGCATTTGATGTTGGATAACTAAATGGTGTATTCTTTCCTGGAGAGGACTATTTCTCCTACTCTCTGTACTCTTCGGTTTCTCTGATTTGAATGCAAACAGCCACTCAGAAATGAAGTGTTGAAGCATTTCAGACATGAAAAAAATCATGGTCAAGGTTTTGGGGTAGGGGTAAGATTGTGGCTGGCAGCAAAGAAAAAGAAGTCAATTAACGTAGGGCATTGTCACTTGGAGGGATTTCACAAGTACAGTGGTTGGCTATTTCAACAGTATACCAGCTAATAGAACAGCATAGATGAACCTTAAGTCTTAAAACTATCAGTCTGTTATGGCAATCCAGGGAGAAAAAAAGAATTGCAAGACTGATAAAGCCTCAAGTGACGGAAGTTGATTAAACCAAGTGGTGGCAGAGAAGATGGATCTGATTCAGTGGAGTCAAGTATATTCAGAACTAAGTTCAAAGGGCTTGAGAAAAGTCATCTGAGGGTGAGGAGGTGGAGAGTAAGTAGTAGAGAGAAATGAATAATTCCTGAACAGGTCTAAAATCCAGTGTGTGGTAATAGACATGCAATTACTGAAATGTAAGCACACTCTACTTTTAAGTGCCCATTCATGCGTTGATCAAAAGGGATAACTTTGACAAAGGGAAATGCAGATTAATAGCACGAACTCTTAGAACAAAGTCACTGTCAACTTTATCGTTTCATCTCCTGTGAAGCTTAAATGTGCCATAAACACTGTAAAGGTGCAAGAATAGCGACAAACTAACGAACAGTCTTAGATGTCCCAGAAAAGTGTCCAAAAGAATAAAGAATAACTTTGATTACCAGACAACCAACTTATCTGGCGTCTCATTTACTGTTTCTTTGGCTCCATAAACACTTATCTGTTTAATTCTTGGCTTATTCTCCTCAGGATGCTCAGCACATGTTTAAGTTATACATGAAGTCCTTGCTGGCCTCAAGTCTGGATCATTTTTGCCTCTGTCTTCTGAGTGCTGAGAGAATGAAATGATGAAGAAAATTGCTAAGGGCAGCAATGCATCAACTGTAAGTTCATATAACAAATCTGACAAAGAAGACCCGGTGGCCAAAGAAGGACGGCCATACCGTGGTGGGATTCATCTGAAAGGTTGCAGGAAACAGCTCTGTAAACCCTGACCAGGGCTGACCATAGTGGCGACACGATCAAGTTACACCTTGGCTGCTGGGGGTCAGCAGCTAGACCAAGAAGGATGCCTATACAGAAGTGGTTGGCAGTTCCAGTTTTTAGCCTGGCTAGAGACATAGTACAATTTGAAGAATTCTCTTTGAAAAATTTTAGTTCCAAAGCAGAAACAAAGGGTGGGAGGGAACAACAGCAACAATGACAAAATAGAACAACCAGTATGTGAATGTTCAAGTATCGGGCATATAAATTCAGACACCTAGATAAGATATGGGGAGTGCTAGCATCACCTGGCCCCAGCATAACTGTTTAAAATTTTACTATCAGCGAAGGGCTAAGATTTCTTTGTTTCTTTTCTTTCCTTCTTCTTTCCTTCCTTCTTCTTTCCTTCCTTCCTTCTCCTTCTTCCTTCCTTCCTTCCTTCCTTCCTTCCTTCCTTCCTTCCTTCCTTCCTTCTTTTCTTTCCTTTTTTGTAAATTCAATTCCAAAACAACCTTTTTCTCATTTTAAGTACAACGTATGCTAGTTATTTTTTTTTCTTTTTTTTTTTTTTTTTAATTGAAAAATTTTTTATTTTTTACATTTCAGATGTTCTCTCCTTACCCCATTTCCCCCCTCCCTCCCAGGAACTCACTATCCCTTCCCCCCTCTTCCCGCCTCCACGTTGGTGTACCCCCACCCACCCTCCCCTGTACCTCACCTCCCCACCCTCGAATATCCTACCCCCCATGTCCAGCCTTCATGGGACCAAGGATCTCTTCTCCTACTTATATATATAGCTCCCTTGCATATATAGCTGGAGCCATGGGTCCCTCCCTAAGCGCTCCCAGGCTGGTGGCTTAGACCCTGGGGGCTCTGGTTGGTTGGGATTGTTGCTTTCCTCATGGTGTCGCGAATCCTCTCAACTCCTTCAGCCTTCACTCTATCTTCTCCATTGGGAACTCCATGCTCAGTTTAATGGTTAGCTGTGAGCATCTGCCTCTGAGTATGTCAGACTCTTGCAGACCTCTAAGGAGACAGCTATATCAGTTATTTTTAAAGTTAAGAAATGCAAGGCTATGTGGATAGCTCAGTGGGTAAAGGTGCTAGCTGCCAAGCCTAATGACCTGAGTTCAATCCTAGGAATCATGGGGAGGAAGGAGAGAACCAGCTCCTACAAGTCTGCTGACCTAAACTGTAAAGCCAGGAGAGGTGCACTTCCATTGCCCATTCCTTTCCCCCTCACACACATATACACACATATTAAATAAATGTAACAATAAATGAAATAAAATTAGAAGTGTTCCTAATATTTTAATAGCAGAACCATTTTGACAAATGAAGTATAGATATCTCCCTGAATTTATAAATCTAATATTAAGAAATCAGGAACATTCAAATCAGCAACATCCTAGAAATACTTTTCCTTGCTCACACGTGAGGAGTAGGGTAGATAGAACAGAACATCCTTTCCTTTGCCTAGGAATTAAATGAAATCATGGTATGCTAAGTTGCACATATTTTTCATTAGCTCTTAGCTACCGTGTCGGTACTAACATCCATTTATCTCCTGCATTTTTCCCCTTTACAGATAAAACTTTCAAATGCTTACATTTCGCTGCCTGTTGGTTGATTGGATAATTTGAACATCAAAGGAAACTTTCATTTAATTTAAGCCGTAAAGTTGTCTTTTGCTTTATTAACTCTAGATCAATAAACAAGCAATTTGGAAATGTAATCAGGAAATGCTTCCGATTGGCTGACAATGTATCAAAGCCAGGCTTCAAGGCAACAGCAGGCTGTAACAAGCAGTTTATTACCAGTAGCTGTTACTGACATTAGTCAAAACCAAGAAAGATAAAATGGAATAAGAAATGTAATGCTGGCGGAGCCTTGGGCGCTGTGTTCTCTTCTTCCTTTTGAAAACTGCAAGCCTGTCTTTGATATGATAACAAATATAAACTGTTTAAAAACACCAAATGCAGAAAAACTGAGCCTAGCCTGTCATGGAGTTAATCCATTCCAGAGTGACACACAAATAGGGTAACATCCAGGAGATAGATGTTATGGAAATATTTTGAATTGGATTTACATGTAGTGAGCAAATTGGAACTCTTGATTTTTACCAGATATTGTAATATGCATGTTCTCATATTAACTGAATGTAATCCTATTTGAAGATAATGAGTTTTCAACAGGCTTTGCAATTGGAAGCTATGTTGGGAAAAAAAAATGTTTAGTTTTTAACTAGAGAGAGGCAAAGAGCATCGGACCCTAAATTTGCAAGATAGCCTCACTGTCTATCTATAGGAGCTGCCTGTTATTTTGCCCTTGGGTACTGCTGACCAAGAGATTTCTGGGATTGATGGGTTTTAGGCTTCCCCTCACCTTTATCTCTGGACTGTCCATCGCCATGGGCAATAGCAATGCACACAGCACTTGACAGGGATTTGCTTTGCACACATCTCTCCTCTCAGTCATTCTCAACAGTCTATGCATATCTTCCATAGAATTAAAAAGGAGCGAAGAGGAGCAGTATTCTTTATTTTTGTTGGTCTAAAAATTCAGATACTGAGTGTGGGTTTGCAGAATTAGTTTTCACTCTACTCAGAAAACTATAACCCACATGGATAGCAATTGACTTAACGCAAAGAATAATATTTTAAGCGATTCTATTTTTTATTATTATTATTATTATTTTATTACTGTCAGAATCAGCTGGGCCCTGGCACATTTGCTACCTTTTTATCACCACTCTAGGAGTATCCCTCATAGAGTCAGAGATCTCTATGTACACAAAATAAACAGGAAATATGTAGTCTGATGGGACCTTGCTTTAGGGGCCTCTGTATAAAAATGTGTGCATGAGACCTTGCTGCTGGATTCCACCACGATTACAGACTGCATTTCAGAGGGTGGAGGGGCATATCAGTTAGAAGCATTTTGTTTTTAAAATGATCAAGTAACTCTTTGCTCAGCTTGCCCCATATATAAATATATACACTGAAGCATTGTATAAGCTCCTCAGTATGGTACTTAATCTCATATATTGTATTTCACTCTTGATTTCATTTATGGCACAGTGGGCTGCGAGTTAGGCATCTTGAAACATCCCTTCTGTACTTTCTGTTGCTAGGTTCGGAATGTATGGTGCAGCTAAAAGTCTATGCCAGGACAGACTCAATGATCTTTCTACTGTGAAAGACATCTCTAGTGATGAAAAAAAGCCCTTTGTCTTGTTCTGGTGACTTGGTTTTAACTACACGTGTTTGTGAAGAGATTGAGATACGGTAAGGGTAAGGGCATGTACTCACTTGGCACAGCGCAAGTATTAGGAAAATTTGATTTTTCTTTCATGGTTTCAATTCAAAGCTCTCACACAGTACTGCAGCACAATTCTCAAGAATCATCAGCAAGTACAAGTTTATTTTGAAGGTACTTTGTGTAATCTACTTTGAAAAGTACATTTCAAAAAACACCAAAAAACACCGAAAAAAAAAAAAAAAACAAAATAACCAAGATATATTTGGTTCTGATGTATTAAAAGTCACACATACCATAAACTACAGGATAGCATTCGAATGACAGCTAGATTTTGAAGGAAAAAAAAATCAGTTTGTTACTCAGAGAGGAAAAAAAATATTATCAGTATGTTCAAGTCTCACCAAAATTCAAATTGTTTGTTGGTTCAGGAGCAACAGTAATAAAAGTCTCCCAAGCTTTGCAAGGAGAGGCTAAACAAGCAGTTTAGACTCAGCAAAAGCCATTTCATGAAAAGCAAGTATTTCACTCCCATGTATTAAACACGGGGATGTAGACAGGGCTTTCGGATGCCTATCCTTCTCTGGTTTCCTGCGTCCGTTATACACATAACTTAATACCTATCCATATCAGTGGGAATATGTGAAAACCAAATGGTACTTTGAAATAGTTTTATCCTTCATCTACTAGTACTGAAAGAACAAAGAAACAAGTCAGCAGTTTAACACATTGGAAAGATTTTTCTTTTAAAGATTGATCTGGACCCCCCCCTCCAGAAAAAAAAAATCTATGTGAGGTTACTTATATCATCTGAAGCTTAAAGTGTCTAAGACAAAATTGGAAACATCAATGGTGGAACAACATTTTGGAGGGGAATCATTAGATATTATGAAAAGAGACCTTCCAGTTGTTGAGAGACCAACAGTAGTGTCGTGCTGAAGAGAGAACAGAGGCATACATGCATCAGTTATTAGTTCTAGATGATCGCATGGCTTTCGCTGTGCTTAATAGAGAGTGAAGTCATTTTTATGAGAGTACTTTGCCTGGGATAAGTAGGAACATTGAGGCAATGGCTATGAACATTATTGCATAACAGTATCACTTATGTATGTAGGAAAGGAAAACATTGCCAGGAATATTACAAACTCCATATGGTATTGTTTTATTTCTTATGGATAAAAAATATGATAGCCCAATAAGCTAATTTTAGAGAACAGGAGTCTGCAAGGCACCTCATTTGTAACATCTACCCAATTCCAGCACCACCAATCCCCTGAATTATAAACTAAAGAAACTGGGGAGCAATCATGCTGCATCTTCTAATCCACATGTGATTTATCAAACGAATGACACAGTGTGGATACATGTAATAGCTTACAGTACAGATCTCATTCAGTGAGAGACAGAGAATGTCTGAATGCTCAAATTTTAACAACATTGAAGACCTAGACCTCTGGGGCAAGTTTTTAGTGCTTAGTTGAAGTAAGCCTGTGAAAGACAGCATCTTCTCCTGTGATTCAGAGATGGAGAAGAGGTACAAGAGAGAAGAAATAAAAATTTATATTTTGGAAATTTTATATTGAGCATTCTAAGTAATCCTGATTCAAGTAAATAGTATTGTCACAAAAGCTGTTGAAAATATATGAATAGTGGTCAGAGGAAATGCTGGGGTAGAAATGTAAAAGGAGGAGCATCTTAGTTACGGTTTCCATTGCTGTGAAGGGATAATATGACCAAAGCAAATCTTATAAAGGACAACATTTAATTGAGAATGTCATACAAGTTCAGAGATTCAGTCCGTTATCATCAAAGAGGGAGCATGCCAGTGTCCAGGCAGACATGGTGGTGGAGGAGCTAAGAGGTCTACATCTTGTTCCAAAGGCCAACAGGAAAAGATTGTCTCCCTCTGGGCTAGGAAGAGGGTCTCAAAGCCCACTCATATAATGACACACTTCTTTGAACAAGGCCATAGCCATACCTTCTCTAACAAGGACACACCTCCTAATAGTATAACTTCCTAGGCCTAGCATATTCAAACCATCACACAGGGACTCATCAATATGGCAGTGTCAAAAGTCACATAAAGACAAGATAGAGAAAGAAGAGAATTCAGAACCTTGAGGCTCCTTGAATGCGGAGCTTGGGAGATAAGTAAAGCCGTGGAGGACAGTATAAGATGTCACCAGTCGACAAGCAACAATCCCACAAGAGAGCATAGTTGTAAACAGGTCACCTTAAGACTTTTGACACGCCCGTGTGGCTCTGGCAGCTCAGGAAGAGTGAGGATACAATGCTTTGACATGGTCTTCATAGGATGATGAGAGACACTTCAGACTATCCTCTATCTGCTCCAGAATAAGAAACTGTCATTGCATACAAAATGATAGGTGATAAAGTAGAATTTTTCTTGGCTTTTGTATCTTTTCTTCTCTCTTTCTCTTCTTTCTTTATTGTCTTTATTGTATTATATACTTAATTGGTTTTTTCTTTTTGCTTTGTGTGGAACTAGGGATAAAACCCAGGAACTCACATGTACCAATCAAACACTGCCACTGAGTAGCATGCAATGCTCTATTTATTTATTTATTTATTTATTTATTTATTTATTTATTTACTTATTTACTTTTATTTTACTTATTTATTTATTTATTTATAAATACAGAAGATGGAAGAGAAGATTTCTGTGCTGAGAAGACTGGTCTGGTCCATGGAGACTGACACCATAATATGAAACAATTCCAGACAAAGAAAAATAACCAAGAAGGGAAACAGTGGGATTTCGTAGAGCCACATGCTTCATTGCATGGGAGACAGAGATGACTGGCATGGGCAAGTCTCATAAATGCCAATAGCTACTAGTGTGCGTACATGTGCACACAGGTGCAAGTGTTTGTATTATATAGCAATTATCATATATTGAGTGGGTACTGGAAACAAAATTAAATTTGTAGTTGAAAGACACTAAAAACCAGACAGCAGCACTGATTCTAAAGGTCTGAGCTAAGAGCACGGTTGAACAAACGCAGGTTCTAGATTTTAGGACAGACCTTTATTTTCAAATTAGCAAATTATTCAACAGGACTTCCTACCACTCATCCTTAGTATCTATTATTATAAATTACTCATGGTCCATGTAGTCTTGGATCTCTTTTAAGGCCCTTTTAACAGTTTTAAGGGTTTTGAGATAATCTTATAATTTTATTTGTTACTTTATTTTTCTCCATGACAAAAGCAACATAAAAGAGGAAGCATTTAATTTAATATATGTTTTGAGAATGTGTCCATCTTGACACTGCGGCAGGTTACAGACGTAGTGGGCTCTGCTCCTCCCATCTGTAGTTCAGGAAGCGCAAGGTAAATGGTGGTGCAAAACTTTCCTTTCATCTTGTTACTTAGAGACCCCAAACAAAACAACAGTGCTGTCCCCACATTTAGAATGGGTCTTCCCATCTCAATTAACACAGTTTACAAACTCCCTCACAGACATCCCCAGAGGTTTGCTTCCTAGGTGATTCAACCTGTTGGTTGACCAACTGTATCATCCCTCACCATACAGCCTTCTCTTGGCCTTTTATGCTATGCTCACGTTTGTGCTTCAGGTACATCTGTGATGATGGGTGCCTTAGCCCACATCCAAGTCAGGACACCAACAATCTGTATTTTCACCTTAAAGCATACTCACTATATAAAAGCAAAAGCCACCTTCGTTTAACAATGACATTGAAGGAAGAGTAACAACCACTTACCTGGTCCAATTAAGTTTTAACTTCTATAAAAATTAATCCTTGAGTGGATTGCTTTTTAACCCTCCATGTGACAGTATGGAAGATATGCAAAATGCTCTATTGCTATGTATTGCAATATGGTGGTGACCTTGAAGAAAGGCCATTTGTGTTACTGTTGAAGGTCAAACCAGCTACCTTCTTAGGGAACATCACTGTTACTTTGAGGAACATTTTCTAGACCAAGAAAAGTTATTCAGATATATGTTTAGTGAGGTTTTATCGAAAGTTCCCCAAATGTGCCAATCATTTCAAGGAACCAGTAAAGAATACTTTTGTCAGTGACCAAATTCAATTTAAAAAAATTTAGAAAATCTTCATTTATTTCAAAGGGCTTGGAATAGCTTTCTAGTGCTTAATGGTTCTTCAAAAGAGACAAGTGTTATTAACAAATATAATGCTACATAGTGAGTTTCGTAGTGAGCTCATGGCCAGCCTGAAATGTGTGAAACTATGTCAGAAAAACCAAGTATCAGTAGAAAATACCTTTTCCAAAAAATGTAATAAAGGTTTTTGAGAAATATTTGCATATACGATTTATAAGGTAATTAAAACTGTATAATATGCATATCTTCCCCATAAATATGAGTAACTGTTATGTTCCAATTGAAGTATGAGTTTTTAAAATGAAAATGACACAATTCTCACTTTTTGAAAAATATTTTTTTTCATTAAAATAATGTTCAGAATGCTTGGCCGATGGTGAATGCTTGTAAACCTACCACTCAGAAGGCTGAGGCAGGAGGATTGGTAGATCAAGGTTAGCTTGGTACACACAGCTAGAACGTGTCCCAAAGATAAATATTCACCAATGAAATAAAATATAAGAACTATTTGAGAGAACTCGAACCACAAATGTTTTAAATAGTTCTGCTTCTGAATTCTTATATGTTAAGTGCTATTAGATTAAAAAAAAAAAAAAAAAACCCACACAAGGAAGAGTGAACTGAAGTCCTTAGATCTTTCAGATTCTAACGAAGCTTAAAGAACAGAAGTTTAACACTCATGGTTTTGCCACATTAAACAATGTATTGGGGGGAAAGAGTGTTAAAAATATACTTTTTCCTTTTTTCCCCCTTTTTTTTCATTTTTTTAAACTTATTTTATGTTTGATTATCAATGTGAATTGTGCTCCTCTACTACGGTATTCTAATATATTCCATTTTAAATAAGTCTCTTTCTAGGCAAAAGCCCACTGTGTTCTAGTTGATAGGAAAAACAGATGAGTGGTTTAACCATGATTTTAATGCTTTAACAGCAAATGTCCTCATATGTTCAACTGAAAATGGCAGTCATCTGAAGATCTCCTATGCCTCAGTGCTTTGTCTCATGTTCCCGCTTGGTCATTGGGAAGGCAGTGACAATGTAAGAGGTGCTAGTATTTGATTTCTAGGTCAAACTCTACTTGATCACATGCCTCAAATATACAGGGTCTGAAGATCCTCATTTATAATAAAAGCACATCCACAACGTTTCAGTTCCTTAGGAAATTTGAATTTCTTGTAATTAAGAAGTCACCGAATAGTCCAGTCTAAAGTTATCCCAGTATCAGTATTGAGTGAACAGAAGCAGTTTCTAACTAACTCAGCCTTTATTCATTGATAGGAAGACACACAGTAGGGTATTTTCTTCTCATTTGTTTTTATCTGCAGGTTCCTGGCTTCCATAGGTAGTGTCCCCTCCCCCTTTATAATTTCATGACAGAAGAGCCAAAGAGCAGATGTAACAAGGCAGGACTCTTGATGCTCCACAGACACAGACATGCATGGTGACATGCAGACACACTGGTAATACTTTTGTGTACTCTGAGTAATATCCCACATCATTGACTTTCTATGATTTTCCCATTCAAGTTCATAAAGAATTTTCCAAATGTTTTATTCACTGTGACAGCCTGCAGAAGCACATGGACGCACAGAACGGAATTATTTTCCAAGAGTGTCTTTATGAGGAATTCTTGAAGTAGGACTGTTTGTAAGTTATCTTGCTAGAAAGATGGATATATCTTACTATTTTGTTATGTAGTCCAAAGCCTCTGTCATTTAACAAGCCTGTATGAGGCTTGATGTAACTTATTAAAGAAAATAGTATTTCATAAAATATTAGCTTGATTTTTATGGCTATTCTTAGTTTCTAAAAGAAAAGCCATGCTTTTTCATTTGTTTTGTTGTTGTTTGATTTTTTGCTTTGCTTTGTTTTGACTCATTATTCAATATCCATTAACTCATAGGTTGTTGCTCCTTTAAAATACACACGCACACACACAACACACACACACACACACACACACACACACAGTATTTTGGTTTATATAATAGCCCTAACAGGACCATATATTTGAATGTTTGGTCATTAGGAGGTGGAGCTAGTTGGCAAGGATCAGGAGGTAAGGCCTTGTTAGAGGAAAAGTGTCACTGGAGGAGGGGTTAGGGGCTTCAAATGCTCAACCCAGGTCCAATGTCTTATTCTCTTCTTGCTGCCTTTGGGTCTGTATGAAGAACTCTCAGTCACTTTTCCAGCATCAGGTCTACCTGCATGCCATCACGCTTTCTTCATTATGAACATAGTCTAAACGCCTGAAACTGCAAGCCAGCCCTGATTAAATATTTTCCATTATCAGAATTCCCATGGTGTCTCTTTACAGAATAGAATGTTGATTAAGACACACACACATACACACACACTATTTATCTATATTTATATCCATCTATACATACAAATGTTACCATCATTACTTTCTAAATTACATATATTTTCTCATTCTTTTGTTCTCTTTATGAAAACTTTTGAATAATGTTTCTGTTTAAGAAGATATTTTAAATCTTTCATTTGGTTTTATCTATCAATATGTTTTCTATAGCTTCTTAGTTTTATCTTGCCTATACACCTTAGCCATTTTGTGTATAATAATCTCCAAGCTTATTCCAGGCCTTTAATGATTTCATTCTTAGGCTCAAATTTTGGAACCAACTAAGATTCATTTTGCATAAGGAATGAAATAAAGCTCCACTCACATCTTTTTCCATATGATCAGCCAGTTGTCTCAATACCCTTATTGAATAATCCATCTTTTCCATGATGCTTTGAAAGGCTACCTTATCATATCCTAAATTTGCACATTTTTTTCCTCTGTCAGAACTCTCAGAATGGAGAATTAAAGGTGAAAGATAAGAACCTATGAAAAAAACAATTAAATGGAAAAATTACTTGTTAAAATTCATTAGGAACAAGATAAAATAATTTTAAGAGGAAGACTAAAAGTGGATTACTGTTTTTTCTACATTCCCTGGCTTTAACAGTTTACATTTGTTACTTAGGACATGGGCCATTAGAAATATTTTTAACACATTTTATAATACTGCACTCTTAACTGCAAATAGTATAGATGGGCATGATTGTCTTTTTTCTAGACCTTGGACATCATAGGAGTAGTATACCTAAAACAGTATTTTATCGCTAAGGTATGAAACATCTCATCACCATCACAACTACTTCCTGTCTGAACATTCTATTTTCATGGAAAGGGCCATTTTAGTTGCCCTACCAAAGGATATGATTTTCTGTGTCTTGAATGGCATATGCTAAGAGGGAGATGCACAGGTATTCCACCTGCAAACACTTTCGAGCAGATATCTTTTCTTCTTGAGAAAAGGTTTTCAAGTCAGAAGTAGGAGAAATTCTTGAAAAGGATCTAGCTGTAAGTGTCGGGGTGTGGGTTGATGCTTCTTGGGTCCTGATGACAATGGGGGGTCAGAATGTGGATCCACTCTCCTCTGCTCTGCACAGAACCTATACAAACACTACAGTTATCTGAAAACCCAAGGCGCAAAGCAGTCATGAGGATGTAGATGAGAAAACCCCTTTCTCATGGCACTAGAAAGCCTGCTGTGGACTTTATCCATGGCAAGTATGTAGAAAAGACTTGTCACAAACAAAGAAAGTTCAGTAGATCCCAGTGAAAACTGTCCTCTACTTACCCAGGAGGGACACAGCTATAGGACAATGGGGAAAGACACCATAACAAGCCAATGACCTGTTACTTTCCATTGCAGGCAACTGATAAGATAATGCATGGAGTCACACATATTTTGAGAATATGAATCATTTCCTATAAAAATCACTCACCTTTAACCCTAAATTATTGCTCTTCCTTGGAATGAATATTTTGAAATGTGTCAATTTAGCAAAACTTGCAAGAAATACAACCTTTCAAATTTAGAAATTAGATCTAGTTAGAGGATAACTGGTTACTTAAAAATCTCTCTGGTTGGAGGTGATTATTTTTCATCATGTTTGTAAACATGTTTTGATCTCTTCTTTTCTAAAACTGCATCTTTATTCATTCCTACAGAATTTCATACAGTACCTACGACCACTACCCTCCACTCCAGTTTGATCATTTCTTAGCGTCATCAATGAGACGAAAACAAAATCTCTATCACTGCTATCACACAGAATTACAAACACTCTGCTTGGAAGTCGCGGGTAAAGCTCAGGGCCAGCACCAGATGCAAGTGTTAGAAACGTGGGCTCAGTATTGCTTGACTGAGTAGAGCCAGGAAGGGAAAGGGCATGAAGTAAGCTGGAACCTGTATCTATTTTTTTTCTTAGATGCCTGAAGATACAATAAGCTTTGTTCTCCTGGAGAAGAGGATTAGCTGGTAAGGAATAGACTCCAGTCTGGACAACTGGAGAATTTCTTGATGAAGTGCTGTATTATTCTCTTAAACCTGAAAGTCCCAGAAACTTCCTTACAACGACTTCAGCAACTTTTGAAAATTATCATTATCCTAATGAAATAAGGATCGATGCAATTAAAGAATTATGTGGTACTAACATATCTAGAGATTGTTCTGAGCATATCTTTATTAGAATGGTGATATAATAATTAGGTATTTTTAAGAACATGATTCTCAACTATTTTACTAGGTACCCCAAATTAAATCATACATTACTCATAGGACATAGTCTATGTTGAAAATATTTAAATAGAATATGCAAAATGTGGATGGACATTTGCTTAAATTAAGTAAATACCGTGAGAGATGAGTAATAGTCAACAGAAGCATAGGTCAACGACCAGATGCATGATCTTATTCTGTATGGGAATTACCTTATGAAAAAGTATATATTAGTGGAACATAGAAAAGTTCCATCAGAAATTACATGGGTGAATTTCTGCCAGCACAATAAAGGCACCATGATGGAATCTACACAAAGCACAAATGGGTACTTCAGATACAAGCACATAGTCAATATTAAGTGATTTATAAGATGCTAAATTAAAAATACCATTTCTTTCTTTCTTTTGTTTTTTTTAAAGCCTAGAATCACTAAAGGTGATTTGTTTAATGGCTAAAGGACTCTTGATGCTTCTATTCTACACATAGCACGGAAAGGAGCTGGGAACTTCTTGTCTATGCTGAATCAACACATTAAGCAACCCCACACTCCAAATGAGATTTCAACAAAAACAATATATTGAAAGCAAAAAAAAAAAAAAAAGTCTTCAGAGAGGTGCATCTTGCAGAAAACAAAAATTTGCTATTTTAATATTGCAGAAGGTGAACTGAGACATTAGGTGTGAATGTCACGAGAGATTTAATTTTCCCATCATTATGATATGATTGCTTTAGTTTCTTCTTTGTATTCTTCTGTGACACATTCCATGGTATGAAGGAATCTGCCAAAACCTGGTTTCCTCTAAAGCACCTAAACTTCCACAGCACTATGTAGTAGACTCCATGATTCTCCAGAGTGCCCATGGCCTGCTGCCATTGACAGTACATCTTCCACTGAAATCCCTGTCAGGAGTTTTCAGAAATGAGTTCATTTCCCAGATCCTTATCCACGGGATTGCAAATGCCTTTGCCACTTGTTTAACTTCACAGTTGGTCAAAGAGGTACACCAAGTCTTGCCTACATGTATAGGTTGGGTCACCTTGGAAATATATGCTCACCAATGCAGAGTCAGGAAGCAGGCTCAAGACTCATCAGTGTTTCTGAGTTCAGGTGGCTCAGAAATTAATCCTCTTTCAGTTGTCTGGATACTGTACAAAGGAGGGTAAATTAAACTGTAAAATAGTGGTACTTGGGAAACTAACACTTCTGGTACATTCTCTCTGTCAGGCTACAGGACAAAACACTGCAGTTCTTCCTTCCCAATATGCTGCTCATCTTTTGTCTTCATTTAACCTTCAAAAATATACCAGTTTTACATGCATAATATGCTATAGGAATCTCTTCACATAAGCCCCAAACTCAGTTCATGTCTGGCATTTTAAGATAGACATGTATTGTTAATTAATATTTTAAATACAATAAGGGAGCTTTGAAAGTGGCCACAAGAGATGATGATTCTCTTTCTAGTCACCATTGCAAATGGTGAATTACACCAAGACAAGCATGGGAATGAGGGACTATGAGCCACGTATGTATTCTGTGGTGGATAGGTCGCTGTTATTTAAAAGGGCTGGTATTTTGCTTTCAGACTAAATGTAGTTTAGGACAAAGGTCCTAAAGTTTCTTCTTTAATAACCTTCCTTCTCATGTTAAGTTTTGACATTTCTTATGTTCCCATAATCACATAATCATCATTAACAACAACAACAAAAAACTCTTAAACCCTGTATCCTTCATAGACAATCAGAAAAAAAAAAATCTACTTTTAAAAATAATACTGAAATTGTTTCTGGATTTTTCTCTTCCTATTGCTTTGCTGAGCTGCATCATAATCACAGATGCAACTATTAAAAACATGCTCAGCATGTCTGTAAGTTAAAATGATAGTATGGAGATGGTTATTGAATCAGCACATTAGCAGTTAGCTGTTCTACTTGCTTATCATACAATAGAACTGCTGTTTGCTTCTTATTCTACAAAAGACCGGCCCTCTTTCTATCTCCAAACAGTTAAAGGAATTAGATGAGAAATTATTCCAAATGAACTGTACACAGTTAAGATTAGCCTGGCTGCAGAATATAGTTTCTGGAAAAAAAATCATCAACATGCAGAGGTCAAATGAATTCTTATTGAATAATAAATTGGAGCCCCAAATGCTTCGTGCAGTGGCATATTAGTATATATGATTCTTGTTAGCAATGTAGTAAGTATTTTAATTGGCTAGATATTTAGCTGGATCATTTGAAAGATGTCCAATTTAATATCACAACTCTGCAAAAGACTGTGTTTCAGTGGTCAGAATGAATATTCCCATGCAATGGGGAACAGGCAGCTACGCTGCTGACCACAATTATCACTATTGAAGGTTTTTACACCTCAAATTTTCCTTCATGTATACAGTCACTTCATCCACACCACATGAATTTCAGAGGGTACAATACATGTTCGCAAATAAGTTTTGCATCAAAGTTTACCCAATCATCATAATCAAAAAAAGAAATGTTTTATAGGTAATAGAGAAGAAATATTAAAAAGCATTCAAAAATGATAATCATAGGTCCATGTCTTAGGTTGCTATGAAATAAAGTTGTTCATTATTAGAAATATAAAATTATAACACATATATGCACAACAACTCCAGATTTTGAGGAGACTGAGTATGTTTCAAAAATCCATGGCATGCTGGGTTTATTTCCAAATAATTCGGCATTTGTTGGGGGTGCGAATGAGACTTATGTGTATGTCTGTGTAAAGTTAATATTGAGATTCCTTTTTGTAAAAGAAACATATATGTCTAGAAATGAATTAGAAAACCATTTTTTTTTCTCACGGCATTGCATTTTTATCAGTTACCTTCTAGGGTCTCAACCAGACACTTTACCAGCACTGTTAGGCCTAGAGTTATGGTTTTGGTCAACCTATAGTCATTTTATTTCAGCTCAAAAGTATTACGCTGCAATTTATTTTATGGGTCTGAGAGTACTATATACTATATACCTTTCACATTTTGCTAAATTCTCATTGGAAGTGAAAAAAAATCCAAAACAGAAAAGTAGACATCTGCTCTGCAAGAAACTAAAATACTCTGATTGACAGTAAAAATGTTCCCCAGTATGCATGAGTGACTTCTACCTGACCAAGTTCAGGTTGCATGCGGACAAAGAAGGCATGAGGACCTAGTTGGCCAGAAGCATTTGATGCTGTAAATGATTGACACTGTACGTTGTTAAAGATCGCGCATGCTTGTCTAAGTCCTTTACGTATTTAAATAAATAAATAAATAGCTAGAAGTTAGCAAACACAATGAAACAACACGTGCAAGCCTGAATTTAAACGAAAGCCTTCCTTCTCCTCTTGTCTTTCCCCTTCCCTTTTCTCTGCCCGACTCCAAGCACACCTTTCGAGCTCATTACTGCAAATCATTTGAATTCCAGCACACAATGTCACCTGCTCTGTAATCTGATTACTTTATGGAGGAATTAGTATGTATATTTAATGTAGAAGGGTTTTAATCTTGATGAAAACAATCCTAAGGAGCTCTGATAGGGCTGCTCATATGTCTGGCAGATATGCCAGTAACATGCTAATAAATGACAGCTGATTTATGTATCTGGATTCTTTTATTTATAAAAATAGCAAGTGGACTGATTTTTGATATTAATAATACAAGTGAATCCACTTTGATTAGACTTCTGTGGAGAGCTGTGCATATCCGGCATTACAATTAAATCTTGTGATGTGGAATGGGAATGACATGCTAATGAAGCAAGCCAGTGAGCCCGAACCAGGAGTGTCCAACATCATTATGGGATATCTTAGATGAAGAGTAATTATAAGAGGAACACTGAAATGTCATTAAAAATCTTCACTAAGAGATTTAACCTACTATTTCGTTTTAGTGCTGGATTTTTTCTTTTCTTTTACTTTTTTTTCTTCTTTCTTTCTTTCTTTCTTTCTTTCTTCTTTCTTCTTCTTTCTTTTCTTTCTTTTTTTTTGTAGCACCGTAGCCAAACACAAAGTTCTTTTTCAGAATTTACAGGGGAAGGTTTTTTTTTTTTTAAGATAGGTCCGGATTTAAGAAAAGAAACAATCTCGTATCTTAATTTAATTTGCTACATCAAAATTCAATGGTAGTATGTAATTGAAATCTCTTTTTAATAATTTCAGATGAATTAGCAATTAGGACTTGATCCGATTTCCATGAAATTTATTAAAATTGAGGGTGGAAGCCCTTGAAAGTTTTTATTCTTTTCACTCCATTAGCACAGTACATCTCGTCTAAATGACTCTGTCAGTTAGTATGTGCCGTCCTTGTTTATTTATGAGAATTTGTTTCAAGGAGGTTCAAAAGAGGTAACTAATGCATATTCATAGAATTTATTTTATAATATATGAATCAAGACAGCCCTCAAAGCTTTACTACCCTCCCTTTTTGGAAAAGATGTACTACCCTCACCTTCATGACCAGATGTACTCTGAGCAGCTTTCCCTAGGGCCCTGCCCTTGTGTGAATCACCAAACCCCTGACCTCTGTGAGAGGAAGACTTCATGTCAACTGGCCACTAGGCACCATTTGAAGAAGACACAGGGGAAGATGAAACAGGGACAACTCTGGACAACAGAAAATGTGCTTCGAACTGTTACTTCAACATTGTACACTCAGGAGCCTGAAAGTACAAGAACACGCAATGGAAACCATCGCAGCTATCACAAAGCCATGGCTCTCAGCAGGAAAAACAGAGTGCTTCTCAGTGGCAAACAAATAAATTACGCACACGCTGAACAACCAAAAGAAATATGCCAAGAATTTGTTCCCCTTCTCCGGGCTCTTTGTGAAGAACTGCAATTATGCTTAACAAAAACAGCATAGAACTAGTTGGCATCACTCTGAGACATAAATGTGTTTCTATTCCAAATATGTAGCATTTTTCAGAATGTTTGTATGTATTATGTGCAATTTG
Organism: Mastomys natalensis; assembly: GCA_021653895.1. Lineage (NCBI taxonomy): Eukaryota > Metazoa > Chordata > Mammalia > Rodentia > Muridae > Mastomys > Mastomys natalensis. The sequence goes on along the minus strand of JAJTUV010000425.1, from coordinate 554,839 downwards.
TTCAGTGTCTCATTCTGAGAGAAGCAGGTCCTGGCTGGATAATTATGAGAAAGGTAAACAGTATTTTCCAACTGTGAGCTTCCATTTCTAAAGTTGGAGCAGAAAAATTCTTATTATTTACCTTTTGTAGGAAAGATTAACAACACAGGCCTCGCCTATTTGCCTTCATAAAATTTGATTCTTATAAATGAAATCTCTTAATTGTTTCACATCATGAACATCTTTACTATATGTATGTGGGAAACATGACTTTCAAGTAGACTGTAAATGAGTCACATGTAGCAGCTCACGGACTTCACAAGGGAAACAGATGCACACTCATTAAGGAATGCTGAGCTTTCCCACATAGCAAGCTTTATTTGGCAAATCTTTCCCTCCAACTTTAGAGTACCACATTGGCCCAGTCCATAGTAATGGTTCACTATGATAGTTCCAACTCTGCAGTAGAAATATACCCTTGGAGCTGAATTAGATGTAGGGTGTTGGATTAAGAAGATTCCTGGGCATTACAATATGAGGTGGAAAGGGCTGAAGTGGATGGTAAGCTGGAAGGGACAAAAAGAGTAAAATGAAAACAACAAAAATCTGAAAACTGTGTCTTCCAAGGACATAGCAACTGGTAGGACAGGAAACTTAGAGAAAGTAGTCCATGGCTTTTTGGGTAAAGGACAAAGTGCAGAGTAAGAAGCACTGTAATATTTAGTGATTGGAGTAACTTATCTACTATAGGCATCAACCTCAACTCTGTTCCGTAATTGATGGTTAGCCAGCAGAAGGTGTTAAGCCTAGGGGAGACATGGGGTGGTAGCCTTTAGGTTAATACACAGAGGCCCACTATCCTGCTTTGATCTCCATTTGAATAGCTGTGCATCTTGGGTCATTTTGTTAGCTTTAACATATTTAGTTTCTGATATTTTGGTGACTCACCTGATAATGTTCCTAGACAATACTGTTCCACTAACATCAAAGGAGCATGTTGAGGACTATGTACTTGTAATGGCTCACATAATGGTTATTCATTCAACTTCCCACACTGCTCCAGTTTCCTTGATTTCCTGGACTATATTTTAACCTATGGTGTGTGTGTGTATGTGTGTGTGTATGTGTGTGTGTATGTGTGTATGTGTGTATAGGGATACGTGGGGGCATGTGTGCTTTCACCTTGTCTTTGAGACAGGGTTCCTCAGTGATCCTAGAGCTCAGTCTTTCAGCAGCAGCATCTGGCCAGTGAACTTTGTGGAATTTTCTCTCCCCGCCTCCCTAGCCCTACAACTACAGGTACAGACTACCATGCCTGGTGTTTTATATAGGTGTTTGGAATTTGAACTCCTATTCACATGCCTGCATAATAAATGCTTTACTAATTAAGCCCCACATATAGCCTTTTATATAGAAAGAAAGAAAGAAAGAAAGAAAGAAAGAAAGAAAGAAAGAAAGAGAAGGAAGGAAGGAAGGAAGGAAGAAAAACAAAGAAACAAAGGAAAAAAGGAAGAAGAGAGAAAGAAAGAAAGAAATTAAAGAAGGAAGGAAGGAAGGAAGGAAGGAAAAAGGAGGAAGAAAGAGAGACAGAGAGAGAGAGAGAGGAGAGAGAGAGAGAAAGAAAGAAGAAGAAATTAAGGAAGGAAGGAAGAGGAAGGAAGGAAGGAAGGAAAAAGGAGGAAGAAAGAGAGACAGGGAGAGAGAGAAAGAAAGAAAGAAAGAAAGAAAGAAAGAAAAGAAGAAAGAAAGAAAGAAAGAAAGAAAGAAAGAAGGAAGGAAGGAAGGAAGGAAGGAAGGAAGGAAGGAAGGAAGGAAAAGAGAGAGAGTGTGGGGAGAAGCAAAGAAACCTATACCTGAAATCAGCCAAATTCCAAACCAGTGAATGTAGCACATGTGTCTAAACTGGAAACATTTTTATATAGAAAGAGGAATGTTAAGAATTCCTCATGGGACAGGCTTACATATGTGCACAGCCACTGACTTTTTTCTATCTGCCCATCAGCTGCCTTTATCAAGGTTCCTTCTGAGCACTGGCCATGTAGGAAAGGTAGACAGGAAAAGGACAGGCAGTGGTGAATAGATAACAAATCCCAAAAGATTAATGGAGTTGATTATTAGAAATTAAAAATTAAACGACATGAAGCAATGATAAAGTCAAATCTTTGCATGTTGGTTGCCTTGCCAATGTGCTTCAAAAATGTTGCCTGCAAGGTCGAGAAATGCTCAGACATTTTAATATTAAAAATACACAGCAGTTTTCATGTTACTTACAGTTTTACAGTGTAGAAATATAAATAAACCCCTGTACTTAATTTATGAAAGAACTATCAAAAGGAGTATCTTGTGTTGTGCAAAACGAAAGCTTTGCTTTACTTGACTCTCCATTGATTCTTTCCATCTGACTAATTGAGGTTCCCAGGTAGAAGTTACCATGTCTTTGCTCTATAGCGGCACAGAGGTGAGGTGAACAGTGGTAAAGAAACAATGTAAGGGAGTATTATTTCCTGAAATAAAACTCAGATAGAAGTAGAAGGAGAGAAATAGATTAAGATTTAAATGAGGCAAGAGTTGATGTTTTTCAAGCATAGTATCTTAGTGAGGGCTTCTATTGCTTTGAAGAGACAGCATGACTGTGGTAACTTTGATAAAGGAAATCATTTAGTTGAGGTTGGTTTACAGTTTCAGGGGTTTGGTATGTTATTCTCATGGTGGCATGCAGGCTGCTGGAGAAGGATCTGAGAGTTCTACATCCTAATCTATAGGCAGAAGAAGCAACTGTGTGTCTGACACACTTGACATAGCTTGAGCATATGAGACCTCAATGTTTTCCCTCCCAGTGACACACTTCCTCCAACAAGGCCATACCTCCTAATAGTGTCATCCCTATGGACAAAGCATGAGTCTACTGAGGTCATTCCTATCCAAACCACATTTCACTTGTTGGCTCTCATAGGCTTGTAGCCATACCATAACAGAAAAGCACTCGGTTTAGTTTCAAAAGTCCCTACAGTCTGTAACAGTCTCTAACTTATTTAAAAGTTCCAAGTTCAAAGTCTCTTCTGAGATTCATGCGATCTCTTAACCGTAATCCCTTGTAAAATCAAAATTCAAAAGCAAACATGTAATGGCACAGGATATACATTACCATTAATAGAGATAGGGAAGGGAACCTAATGAGGAAGCAAGACAGAAAACCAGCTGGGCAAACTCTAAACTCTGCATCTCGATGTTTGATGTGAAAGCATTTTTCAGATCTCCAAGTTCTTTTAGTTTTGTTGACTGCATCACAGTTCTCTCTCTTGGGCTGGTTTTTCTTCCTGTTAGCAGCATTCCTTGGCAGATATCCCAGGGCTCTGACATCTCCAATATCTTGGGGTCTTCAGATGGGGTCTTTCCTAAGGTCACCACTCCCTTTATTCCATTTAATATTATGATTTCCTTTAATCTGTTTATCTCCTCGAATACAGGCTTTAGCTCTAGTCTACTTTCTGACATCCCTTTTCTCCTTGAGCTGTATATTTTGTGTTTTTCTTGCTCAGCTTGCTCCTTTTCATTATAGAGCTTGTCATAAGAGTGAACACTAATAACCACATAACAGAGTCAATACTAGGCTATAATGAGATTTCCTTGACAATGTAATTAATCCAAGAACTCTTGAATTTAGTCTCAGGTAGACTTTTTAGACAATCACAAAAGCAGCCACATTCTTTGCCAATATATCACAAGAACAATCTCAAAGCAACGTATTAGAAGTCTTCTTCTCACATCTTGCTGAGGCAAAAGAATCTTGCCATGTTTGGAACCCTGAGACAAGCACTTGTAAGTATTAAATAGTCTTTCCTACTCTAATTGTCAGATAAAATAACCTAACCTGGAAAATTATAATAATATTTAAAAATGTAGAAATACCATAACACATATGGATAGAGCAATTGCAAGTGTGTACTGCTAGGGAGCTTACGTGTGGACAATGTCACCTAAAGTGTCCTTGTCCACGTGGAATTATGTTGGAGTTTCAAAAGACAGAGCAAATTTAGAACAAATATGGAAAGAAATGGGTTCCTATTGCTATAATGTCCTTACTTAAGACATGACTTGATGACATCTTCACAGTCAAAGCCAAGGAAAGAAAGTAAACAGAGAAACACTTGGAAGAACTACCTTCAACAGTGGACTGACACAGAGCTTGGTTATGTGCAGTGTACTGCTCTTCTAGGAAGGGAGTTTGACTTATAATAAAAAGAGGATGCTGAGAGTTTGGCACAAATGCAGAAAACCCCCAATAGAAGGAAATAATAGAAGGATGTTAAAGTTCTTATCATAGGCAGATAAACGATAACCAGTCACTAAGGTCCAGTGTATGAACAGATGGAGTTATAAGATAATAAGGATAATAAACAAGAAAATTCAGAGCAGTAGATCTTTGAAGAGCTTGATTTGTGGCTAGGATAGTACAGGAGTTTGAACCCATTGCATAAATGAACAGTGGCTCTCTGGGTTTGAGTTATACATCACTGATGAGGAAAACAAAAAATGTAGCTAGTTCACAGCATCAAGATGAATGAAATATATTTCCCTGAAAAAAAAATAGACCAGCCAGGTATGTTATCACTAATAAATGATTTAAAAGCATTAAGCAGACTTCATAGTTCTCCTTTGGTTAAGACAACGAATTCAGAGATTTTAACATTAGAGCATTGAATCGCCCTGTCACTGACAATTATTCCTACTTGGAAAAAAAAAGTGTGCAAGATACCTCCAAAATTATGAAAGACACAACACTGGAGAGGCTATTTCTTATCAGTACCAGGGTGACCTACCACCTTAGGTCACAGGGAATATCAAGTTAGCCATTGATCTCTGTATTCCATCATGATCTTGTCTGATCATCCCATGTCACCTCTATATAATTTCAGTGACTGTATTTCTCCTAATACTGGCTAGGTTTCCTTCAGGTTTTTGAATCCCTAGAACCCACACAATCTGTCTTCTCTTCAGAAGTTAAAAAAGATGGCTGTATAAAGGCTTATGAAATTGAACAGCTTTGTAAACCAAGAGAAGTTCAAATATTAAAATATATCCTCAATTTACTTTTTATTACACAGAGATTCTCAAATTGATTTTAGTTGTTTGTCCTGATTAAGGGTACATGTACCAGTTCTAGGAGTGGGAAATAGTCTCAACAACAGGTCTGTTCCTTTTATAGTCTTGATATTTGTCCTTTGTTATTGACATCAAAATTGAGCATCTTGAAACCCGTGAATTCCCTTGGAAAAGGTACACTTAGTAAGAATCCTCTGAGCTTTTGCTAGGTATCACTGCTATTGGAATTTGAAATACAATTTGTCTATTTTCCTTTTGTCCTGTATCATTGTATATTTCATTAACCTGAACATAAATGTGAAAATACATGCCTGGGTTTGGGAAAATAATCTTGGTATTGCAAGATGAGTTAATTAGTTATGTTCTTCTCAAGGGATAGACTTTCTCACTGGCTGTCTGAACCCCACTTTCCAAAGATTAAGTCTCTGTCCATGGAGAATCAAGAACCTAATTCCCTAAGTGTTGGTGGGGGTATCTATTTCCACCAGGTTAGGTTGTGGAGTCCAAGGGTATGGAAAGTAGATTTACTGAATGTGATGGATAGGCAAGTGACTGTAGTTGTCAGAGTCTGTTGAAAACTTTGCAAAATAAAATTCTAATGACTGTCTTAGCTTCTCCAAATTTACATATTTTATGTCACTCTTCATTATGATAGAATGTCTAAGAGCCAACTCCATTAAACCCTCCCTTTCATTTGGAATGGTATAATTTGGGGGCCAAACAAACAAAATGCTAAACATGCTAAACAAAGGCTTCCTATTTCTGTTTTAATGTTTAACTTTTTTTTTTAAAACTCATCTTCCTGAGTGCAAGGAGATTGTTGTATCAATAAGCAAAACAAAGAGGTTCTGCTCTAAAAATCTTAACTCTGGAACTGAAGAGATGACTCCTGGGTTAGGAACACTTACAGTTTGTTTTAGCCCTGCTTTCTGTGGCTGCTATAAAATACCATGACTATAAGCCATGTGGGGAGATTATTCTCTATCTGACTCAAGATCGCCATGAGATTGACAAGTAATGATTTTCAGAAACTCCTGTTGGCAGAATAATGGCAGCCCCATATTCACACAATACAATTTTCTTCACAAAACATGATTGTATTTGAGAATAACCTATAGATGTAGTTAAGTTAATGATGTCTCCAGGATGATCCTAAAAGAAGCCATTCAGTCAGAGAGACAAGAATTCACAGGCACAGAGTAAAGCCTGATGAAGAGGCAGCACAGGGTGGACATCTGGAAGCAAGGGCCTCATAAGAAACCTTCCTTCCCAGTGCCTTACTCATCCACTTTCAGTTTCCAACATTATCAAAACATCTGTTTCAACCACATGGTTCATGGTATTTGTATTTTGTTATAAGAAACTCAAACATGTAATATTTTAAATAAGGTTAATAAACATTTGAAATCTTATTAAGTATATAATATATGGATTAGGGTGCGACTTGTCACACACAAACTGATCTCGCTAAAGATGTTTACGAGTGTTTAAAGAAGCTCAGACCATTTCCCAACTGCCACCTTGTCTGTTGCTCACTGTTTAGATAATTGACTCAATCCAACCTCAGAAGTCCAATATAATGCCCTCCTCACTCAGGAATTCTCCGCTTACCCATATTTTCATTGCCTCCTTTCTTGCCATTAATGGTCAAGAAGTAATCCATACCGTAAAGGGTTTTTTCCTTATCATCTGGACAGATTAGTCTGGACAAATCAAAACACTTTTAACCTCCAACTTGCGTTTCCTTATGCTAAAATTTGTGTTTTCCACATGGAATTATATTTCCATGTGGAACTTTAGCATAAGAACCCTGACCATTCATTTTCTGTTGCTACTATAGTATCTGATAATGTTTTTCCCCAAATATTGATTGATAAATAAGTAGGAGGTGTTCTACAGACACTATCACAGTCTGTACTTAATTAAATCTCAAAAGATCAGAAGCAGGATAGAGTGTTATTTGTCCTCTAACAGCTGGATCAGCAGCAGCTATCAGCACTTTCACATTGATGAAGAGTCACAGGGACTTTGAAATCTGTGAATGGTTAGTTTCTAATTCCAAAAGATGATGGAAGAAATTCATAACCAAAAGGCCGTGACCTGACATATTTATACTTTAGACATTCCCCAGACGATGAAAATAAGATCCCACATAAACACTATGGAAAATGATCCCGATGACTTACATTAAAAACTTCCAAATCTTCCTAATTAGGACCGACTCCAGTGCCACTTGATAAAGCTGTAATGGAAAAACACTATCTTTGCATTTCCACAGACAAACTAATTCAGCATATCTCAGTGAGTCAAACAAAATAATAGCTAAATATGTCCAGGATTATGTCATTGTATTTTACGGGACACTAGAGTGGAACTTGATTATTCTGACCCTCACTTTGAATGGTATACTGAAGTGTGTTTGTCTGGTTTGTGACATGTGTAAATTCAGTATCATGTCCAAACCAAGGCATAACTTGCCACAGATCACAAAAGAACATCCAGGAAGAGACAATTAGGAAAACTGTGGAGATGGTTTCATGGAAGGATCCTCCTGTGTGAAAATGGTTCAATAGAATATTCTTCACATTGACATAAAATATAGGTGCATAGTTTTTGATGTATGAATGGTATATGCAAGTTATTAGTTGCTTTCTATGAACTATGCATTTATTGTGTGTTTCTCTTTGCAAATTTGTCTTCTTTTTTTTTTTTTTTATTGGAAAATTTTTTTACATTTCAGATGTTCTCTCCTTATCCCATTTCCCCCTCTCCCTCCCAGGAACTCACTATCCCTTCCCCCCTCCTCCTGTCTCCACGTTGGTGTACCCCCACCCACCCTCCCCTGTACCTCACCTCCCCACCCTCGAGTATCCCCCCCCACGACGTCCAGCCTTCATGGGACCAAGGATCTCTTCTCCCACTTATATATAGCTCCCTTGCATATATAGCTGGAGCCATGGGACCCTCCCTAAGCGCTCCCAGGCTTGTGGTAAATTTGTCTTCTTAAAAGATTCATAGAGTACTAAGTACAAATCTTGACCCTTATTTTTTATTTTTCCTTCTCTGTATCAGTTAATCATGCTATGCAACAATAAGTGAAATTAAAAACACAAGAACATTTCATTATTCTATACCAATAAGTATTTATTCAGTTTATACATCAGGTTCTACCAAGGGATAATTGAATGTGGTTAAGTTACCTGACTAACTTTGCTGATGCCCAGGCATTTTGTACTTTTCTATATCTGCTTATTTTTACTATCAGAGCAGAGACAAAGTGATAGACCATAACTCCAGTAGAGACCTGTGTTTTTATGCCTTTGCTAGTGTCATGTCTTCTAATACCTCTTGAAAAAGAAGGCCACATGTTACTTCAGTATGTTTGTGTTAATACTACCAAACTATAGAATCTTGAAAACTCATAAACAGCACATTTTTTTCTGTTCTGAAATATTGAAAGATCAATTAATTGTAGGTATGGTTCCAGAGGATGGCCTGCTTTTTACTTCCCAGGGAAGTACAGGTTGCATTGTCTGTCATTACACAAGAGAAGGACAAAGGTCAAGAAAGTATTCTCCCAACATTGAGTCCTTTTTATAAGGCTATATACCTCATTGAGGAGGACACAGCCTTTATGCTTAGGTCATTTATCGAAGACCATGCATCTTAACAGTGCTAAACCAGGGTAACATGGATTTTGAGGGAGATATTAATGTGCAGACCAGAGCACATAGCTATTTAAAGAATCTATTTGCAAGGATGTGTGCACTACTGCTATAGTGGAGGAAGCTTTACCATTATACAGAAAAAGGAATAGGGTACAGGAGTAAAGAAATATGAGCACAATTCTCATTTACTACACCAATGTTGTTTTCAGTACTTTACTAGTTGATTGCTTGTCTTTTTTAAAGTAGGCGTCTTACAAGTCAGAGAAATGTCCATAATGTAAGGTTAGTATTCAATTTCCCAGCTCCACTTTATGCAAAGAGGAAAAAAGGAAAGCAAGCAAGCAATAAAGAAAGACAGATAGACAGAAAGGGGGAGGAAGGTTGGAGGGAAGGTAGGAAAGAAGGACAGAAGGAAGGAAGGATGACTAGAGAAAGAAAGAATGAAAGAAAGTAAGCTTCTGACTGCGGCTTGAGGCTTCCATCTTGCTGCTTGCAATAAGCTAAAAAACACAAATGGCAGCAACAGCAAAGGGTTTCAACAAGAAGTCAAGAGGAGTCTGTGTTAGTATCTACTGCAAAATGTACATTTATAACACCATTTTACTATAGAAATAGTGGCTCACTTATTGTGCCAGTTTTATATCAGAGAACTGAGACTGTTTGACCTTCCAAAAAGTACTATAAAGACTCTGAAAATCTTTATATTTAAACCGGACAGCGTGAATTCCATGAACACTAACAATCACTCTGAATAAACACTTCATCATGCAGAACAATTAGCTAAACTTTGAAGATACGTCAATTATCATTCTTTTTTTTTTGGTTATTTCTTTTTTAAAAAATTTATTTAGTTATTTAAATCACATCGTAATTTACTTATTTACACAGAGGTTATAAACACAAAAATGGCAGGATGTGGGGAAGGGAATGGCACTGGAGCATAGGTGTTCAGGGGGAGTACAGATATCTTTCAGAACAGGGTATCAGCTGGGTGTAGGTTCAGGGGACAGGTCACTATGACTCTGCCTATGATTCACTTGTCCTTATTTAAGTTGGTACTGTCCACCGAGGCTGTCTATTTATAAGACCTATGACTACTCGGACTGGTAAATTTCCACAAAAGCTGCCTGTTTACAATACAATTATCATTCTTTTGGGCCAAGCAATTTATTTGTCTGACCTATCCTTGGAAACGGAGGGAAAAAAATGAAAAATCTCTGAATGCTCAGAAAGAAAAAAAAAATTCTAGGTTTCAAATTTAGCATTAATTGCTTCTATCCTGCTCTCTTTTTTCTTACAGTATTATTCTGAAGCTGGCTTGGGGTTCAGAATACGTAGAAAATAAGAAATATTGTAGTTCTTCATCTTTGATTTGTGACTGAAGTCCGTGTAAAGTTAAAAACCATAATAAACCAGATACACATTTTACAAAACTATCTCCATCAATTTTGTGTGAGGTGGGGATCTTTGACCATGAAGACCAAGGGAGGCAGGGATAGTTTGTGCATTTTGGATTTATGTTTAATAAAGAAATGCTGGGAACTGTAACTTGAAAAGAGGATATGAGCAAAAGACATTGAACTGGGGAATTGAGCAAGGCTTATTTGTTCTGAGGTTTCTCGGACTCTTGGGTCTTTGGTCCAAGAATGTTCCCCTCTTTTTATTGCACTTGAAGAGAAGATCACATGACTTGTTTCTGGGGAGAAAAAAAGTGAAGAGATGAGAATAAAGATCATAAATGCCATCTCATGGGGACCTGTAGCTTAACCCAGGACAGAGTATGAGTTCTTATGTCTTCTTCAGGAATTCAGCTTTCTAGAATAATGAAGATTCCTCAAATAAAAACAAGAATGCTTTATTATAAAAGAGGAAATGACTGTTGTATGGAAGGGAACTAAACAAAACAAACAACAAAACAGATAACAAGGCTAACAAAATAAAATTATATGTTCAGGACAAACCATATATAAGATTTTTCTCTGTTCTCTGTATAATCCTTTTGTTGAAAAAACCAGACGTGCAACTTTATTTATTATTGAATGATGGGATCACTGGTCAGTGGCCAGATTAGCCAACAAGGTTTTTCATTATTAATTTAATGTCTGTCAAGATGATTCTAAACAGGGTCATATTCAAGGGAGTCTGTGAGGCATGAGTAGGTGGAGTTGAGTCCTTCACTCATCTCATTCTAGAAACTTCTAGGACTTCAGAATAAGGTTAGACTTTAACTCAGAATAAAACATCCCCCAAATCATTTTCTTGTACAGATAAACAACTAATGTGTTATTTTAAGGTTCCCAGATACCATCTTGCTTTAAGAATGGATATAGTTAACAAGACAGTGAAATGACATTGGGGAATTGTAACTCAGATATGGGATAAACATTTGCTGTAGGTACATTAGTTGACTATACAAACGTGCTTCATACCTGCAAACTTTTATTTTATGTTGTGATTAAATAAACACTGTATTTGCTGTATCGTTTTACTTTAAGACACTGCTTTTCAAGCAACAGAGAAATTAAGTAAAACTAGGCAGTGATTATTAGTGGGCTGAGAAATTTTACCATGCTCAGATAAATTAAGCTGTTTTCCATTGATTTGTGTAATGTGTAATTAACAAATTAATACATATGAAGATAAGATAATAGAAAGCACCAAGTAATAATGCGGTTTTGTTGTGTTTTTGAAAACTACTGAAAGTAATGGCAAAGCTAATCTGCTATAAATTTCCTTTAATTAAAAAGTGTTTAGAATAACATTTTTTTTCTCAGTTCAATCTTTCTCATGCTATGTCTACGTGTTTTTTCATCTTTGTGTGGTCAGGAAATGTTCTGGTAATACAGATATTCTGTCAGCATCAAATTTATTACTATAGACTAATTGGACTACAAAGTTAAATGACACTTTGTTTAAAACATGTTGATTTAAACCCCAAAGCTATTTTCAAGTGTGATTATTGTTCATTTAAATTGTTAAATATTTTTAACTGTAATACCTGGTCAGATAGGTTTATTTTAGCAAAATATATGATAAAACAAAATACAAGATAGGCATCATAAATTAGGCTATTTTATGTGAAAAAGTAATAGCATTTAATAAATTTGTATTATAATTTACGTACTCAAGCACCAGTATAAATAGGACAATAATTAATGAATAGTAAGTAAAACAGAATAACCTTAGAAATGATGTAATGAAGTGTATCATATAACAAACATGAACAAAATTATTCATTGCACATCTTGTCTCTTGAGGGACTGTGAGAACTGGACAATCCCATCACTCTTGGGTAACAGATACTGAAAAACTAAAGTTTAGAAGATGCAATATTACCTAGTTACAAATAAATATTGCCATGGTTTCTTTTTTGTTTGTTTTATGTATTTTTGGGTTTTGGTTTGTTATTGTTGTTGTTGTTGTTATCATGCATCTAAAATTTGGTTAGTCGTGGCCCTTTGGGTGGCAGGAAAGACTCTTAAGGTAGTTTAACATGGAGAGCTTGTCATTGTCATTTACAATGACTACCAACAACTCCAGGAGGTTTCAGGATGGTATAGACCTCTAGGTATGTCCTACACTCATTCTGACCTCTGTAGTGACAATTGTCAATCCTGGATGAATCACAGGATATATATGGTCTGCCTGGAGCTACTCTGAAAAAACTAGGGACTCCTAAATATCTTTCAGTTCTACTCTCTGGAATTTCTTCTATCATCTACTGCTCTGAGAACAGGTAATAACATGAACCATGGTATTTTGTAATATGCTTCCTGCAGAGTCTGTGAAACTGACACCTCCTACCACCCATCCACCCCCACTACATACCCCCATAACAGATATCTAAATCATCCTGTCTGCATAATGGTGGTTTGAGACTGAGACGGTAAAGTGCCCATGCATAGAGCTGAATGGGTACCTGAAACATTAGGAAGAACATGTCTGGTTAAATATAGTTCCCATGAAATACCTCAGGCTTTGACTTGCATCAGTAAATTCTTATTTCTCATGACACTGGGAGTGACTTTCTTAGCAACTAGTAAGTTTGTCCTCAGCAGTCACTCCATGTCTATTTTTATTATTTTTATTGATTTCTCCTCTGATACCTCAATGTCAGTTAGGCAGACACTTAAGCTTCTTCCTTGTGAGATTTAAGGCAAAAGAAATATTTTCCCATATTTCCTTTTTCAACAAATCACAAACAGGGTTAGGTGGTATAGCTCAGTGCTACGCTTAACATATACCAAACGTGTCTGCATCCTCATCAGCAACAAAAAATTCCCAAGCAACTAAAGTATTTTTACATCTATTTAGAGATTAATTTTATGTTAATTTACTATCAGTGCAGTAACATGTAAAACACTTAACTTATTTTCTTTTTTCTCTTTTATTTTTTTTGTGGGTTTTTTGTTTGATTGTTTTATTTTGACTCCCTATGTCCTTGGATTTTCTCTTTTTTATGTTGACCCTCTCAGTTTTGTGTGATTTTCTCAATATTTTACCATCTTGTTAATTTCTTTATGCAACTGAATTTTAAGATTTCATCAACTTTCTTTTTTTGATTGATCCTTTCACTTAATAGCCTATTCTTTTTACATAATATTATACTTTTCAATCACGGTAAGACAGAAATGACTTTAAACAAAAAATCAATGGTTTTTAAAATTTTTCATTTTCCAGCACTGTTGCTGTTCTATGTTCATTTCTATCTTTCTCTTTATGCTTCCTTTTGTCCTCACATGATCATTAATTCATAGTTTTGTCTTTTGTAACTATAAATCTAATCTAGGAAAATGCTACATACTATCTCTAGCTGGCTTATATTTTTCTCTAAAAGGGAAAGCTAGCTGCTAGTTTGGTGAGTAACCCACACAATAACCTTTCAATAACAGGACCTTTTAGATGGGACACATTAATTTCATAGAACACAAGTCCATCAACTGGATAATGGAAGAAACCACAGACATATCACAGAATGTCTCCAAGTAATGTTTCCTCAAATGGAATACTTTCTTATTTTTAATAACCATTCTTGAGAAGATATTTAAGTATTTCAAGGATAAGAACAGAAAAATGAAATCAGCTCAACACTTCAGGGGTAAGGACCTGGAAGATAATCAGCTCTGTCTGTTATCCTTGACAACCCATTCTGTTTTAGTCAAAAGCCAGAATTGTTCTTGGTTTTACTGTGCTTTGACCTGGTTAGAGGGCAGAAGTATCAAAAAGTGTTTAGGGGCACTGGTTTATCTTCTAGTGCCTTGTTCTTAGCTTCATTCTCCTTTTACAAAGCAACCTGGAAGCTATGCAGGTATAGGTATCTGAATGGTCTGCTTGAACTCTAGTCCAGACCCTGACATGGAAAAAAACATGAATACCTTATATGTAGGTCAAGTAGACTGGGTCGCATCTCAAAATGCCTAAACCCAGTGACACTCTTGAGTAGGATGTTCAGGAGCAACTCTTTCTTGGGACCCAATCCTGATATATAAGACCTCTTTTCACTTCTTTTCTCTAACATTCCAATAAAATGATTTTCTGAAATTCACTCTTTTGTATTTAATAGGGCCCAACAGGAATCTCCAAACAATCCAAGCTGTTGCCTAGACTATAGGTTGCTGCCCACAGACATTCAGACAAGCCCCATTGCTTAACACAACACATACATAACTCATTGGAGATAGAGATGTTGAACCTACTCAGAGCCTTCATCCCTAAGTCTCAGCATCTTTGGTAGGGCATGGTATTTGACATGCTCTCAAAAGAGAAACATAAACACCATGCCAGCCACAAAACTGTTATTTTCAATGATATCCTGGCTGCAAGATATGCTAGGGCAAGGGTAGCACAAAGTTATGGAGGTAACCAACCAATAACTAATTTGACTTCATTAGATGCTACCATATATGACACTACTTGGTTGATCAGAAACCCAATACTAGATAGCCAAGGGATCTAGAGTTAAACCAAATAATGCTGTTCTAAAAAAAAAAAAGGAAAAATATAATGACCACATGTCAGCTAAAGAAACAGGCAGATATAACTACAATTTTGCAGAACTCAGAGCATAATCCTGGGTCATGACAGCCCCACAGCTTACTATATTCAAAGTGAATATTTCTCTAATGATTATTTTTCTGAAATCAGAAGATGATATTTTCAGCACTCCATCCCTTAATATAAAAGTTCACTTAATTTTAGTTGGTTTACTATTTTAGCTGTATTTAGGAAAATGATCTGGAGTTTTACATTGACACATTACATTTATTTTCAGTTATATAAGAAGAATATGCTCATGATTAATATTTTCATGTGGAACACCTAATCTTTCAGAAATACGTTTTAAGCCAATTGAGAAAGGCTCATATTACATGTTCTATTTGGAATTCCTTATTCTTATAATAATCTTTATTTTCGGTTTTATAATATTGATAATGCATTAAATTAATGTATAGCATAAAGATATATAATTTTGAAAAGTAAAGATGCATCTTGGAACCAGGCTGGAAAACTGTTTTTTATTTTGCTTTGTTTTCTTCAAATTTTATGATCAAAAGAATATGCTGAGAATTAAGTAAGTGTTCCCAAAGTCCATGTGTTAAAGGGTAGATATCAAAGAGAAATAAGGACCAGTGTAAGGACTTTAGGTCACTAGAGAATTGCCCCCTTTTCTCTCTATCTCTCCCTGACCATATGAGGAGTGGTGTAATTTTACTGTGCGTTTTGCTCATGTGTTGCTTTATTTTAGTCATAAAAATAATAAGATCAACTGACTATATGGTGGAAAAGGAAACTCTGAGCCAAAATAAATATTACTTGTTGTAGGTAGGTTATCTTAGGAATGGCTTCAGTAATGGCAAGCCAACTAACATGTGGTGGTTGGTAGAATGTTTATTTTCTTGAATGGTATCTTTAAGACTTCAGCCTAGAAGCCAGCAACAGTGTGGGAAAAGGCGACCAGGGCATCAGCTACGTGAGCTATCTCTAGATATTCTGTAGGTAAGTTTTCATTCTATCTGCTTAGTTTCTATCTCTTCTCACTACACCAAAATCCTTATCTTCACACTTGGGAGGAAAAGTATGAAAAACGGAAGGACGTTTTGTTCTTTTTTCTTTTTTTCTTCTCCATGACTTTCATTGTTCTGATTTGCCCACCATTATCATCCTCTCCATCTTCCTTTGGTCATATTTGCTCCTGGCCGTTGTCTACCTTCATCTCATTACCCAATCGTAGCTCCACACTTTAGTGTGTTACTGAACTTATTACTTGCTTCATTAATATCTTGTGTTTCAAGATGTTGGGATAGAATGAAGCTTCTTAGTTGTGTGTAGCACCCTCCTGAGGCAGATTCTCAGACATTGGGGGACAATGGGCATGGATACAGCCTGGAAAAGAGATTCTGAACTTGGAGCTACAAGGATGCACATGACAAAAGGGCTGGAAGGGCTCATTCCTCCATGAATTTTCCTTCCTAATTTAGAGATATTATCATCAGAGTTATACCAAAGGGTTTCTTTTAGCTGAAGTTCCATTTCCACATAGGAAAAACCTCCCAAATATCTAAATAATAATCATGTCATATGCAACTAAAAGGCTATAAAAATCAGTTCACTGCTGAGTTCAGTGTGTCTTCCACTAAAGATGAGAGTTGAGGTTCATTTTTAAGTATTCTAAATGAAGGTGTAATTAAGGAGTACTCTGAAAACCAAAGATTCTACCCAACTACTTAAAGAATCATCCAAAAGAACTCTTGAACTGATCAAGGTTGCCAACTTGAGGCAGGATGGTCAGAATCTCATGTGGTTAAAATCAGGAACCATTCAGTGTTTGCCTCCCACATCATCATCCTTAGAGAAAGAGATCATGTCTGCTTTCAGATTACAACCTGTGGTTCAGAACTTAGTTTTGCAGTTTAATCTCCACCCCAGTGTTTATTTGTACTGACACAACCTAAATGACCTGATTCCTTTCTGATTTATTTCATATGAGCCACCGCATAATCAGACAACAGGAACAGAGCTTGAGGGGTTGAGAGGTGAGTGGAGAGTCTGGAGGAGTTGCAGCTAATTTCAATGTAAGATGGGCAATTAAATCAAGTATGACTTGGTCAGCAGAAAAACACAGAGAGGCAAGATATAAATAGAACTTAAAGGTGGGGGATGCTGAGGACCAGAGTCCCTTCCTGTGACTACATTCTCAAATGGTAATTTGACAAAGTCACTGAGGTCCAAAAATTAGGAGGAGAAAATGTAGAACCTTTAACCCAATATCTAATTACAATAAGAGAATGCAATAAAATATTCCAGAATGTGGAAACACCTGTAGTGAATGAAAAATCAGAAAAAAAAATGTCCAGTTGAGAATCAGACAGTAATGAGACCACAAGGAGAATACCATTGAGCTGCTGGAATTCTTGTTAACAGAAAGGAAGCTAAAAAAAAAAATAATAAAATAGTAAAGAGGTAAATTTTGAACCACAATGTGATTCCAATGAAAGGGGCATCTAGGCACAGTTAAGAAGTTAAAAGCTAGACTTCTTTTGAAGACTATCCCATGAGGGGATGCTAAGACCTGACAAGGTGAAAAGTAAAGGTTTTACCTGTCAGAGGGTGAATAAGATGTGTCCCCAACAAAGATTCTGGATTTCCACAGTCATTTATAATGGCTCTCTAACTTCATTTACACAGAGAAAATGTCTCTTTATATGAGCTACAATGGCTATTCACTAAATAGGAGTAAAGAGGAGCAAGAAAGTTGGAAACTAAGATGTTTTCCTAGTTGTTAGAAAATGGTTTTAATCACAAGCACAAAGGTGATGGTTGCTCCAAGCTGCTTCCTTAAGTCTCATGGGTAGCATGAAAACCCTTTGAAGTTCCCCATTTACTCACAGAAAATAAATAGATACTCACCATGTTCTCTACCTCATAACTATTTAGTTCTATGTGGCTTGATGAGCCACAGGTGAGAATGGACTGATAGAAGACAGAAAGGGCACTACTAGGAGGCGCAATAAGCAGATAGTGGGAAAGGGTCAGGAAATCATGTTGTACATATACTAGAGCTGGTGATCACTCTCTTCTACAGATCATATCTATTGTCTGATCGCTCTAAAATTGGCATAATGTGTTGACATAAATGGCCCACTTGAACCATATTCATATGACCCAAAGTTTGATGCCCAAATGGCCCTCACAGATACCCCTCTTCCTGTTATAAAGAATAAAATATTAAGAGAGGGACTTTGTGGCTGTTGAGCTCTATGTCTGTACTTGGTACTGAGTGTGCACCACTTTGACAGGTACCAGTTGACCCTATTTCTGGTTTTAGCCACTTCTTACCTCTTTCATGATACCCCCCCTTTTCCAGGGGGTAGGCTCAGAGAAGGGAACCTGAATATTAACTCAAAGTGAGGCTTTCCTTTCTGTTGTCAAAACTGTAAGAAATCAAGTTTTACTAACATTGCCATATTAGTGACAGATGAGTTATCAGATCTACACATAGGCCATGCATTAAATGGAGAAATTATGTCAGAGATGTAGAATGTGTTGGGGACACTCCCGAAAACAGCTTATTTGGGAATGGGCTAAAAGGGAATTTCTTTTAGCCATGTGTAGTCAAATCACTGTACGCACAGAGCTGTATTACAGAAGCTCTGGATGTATTTGAAATCCATGGCTCACTTTGAATTGGTAAACTCACTAAGAATCTCTGTTGTCTATTGATTTTAATCGAAACATTAATGCTTTTCAGGGTGAAATTTGATTTTAAAAACTGTATTGACTTGAATAGTGCTGAGCTAATACTCACTTCCCTCTTCCACTGGGAAGAGAACTGGAGTTAATGGGTTCAGGACGGAATAGCATCAATTCGAGCGGCACATCACGTACATTGATCTTCTGCAGCTTTGAACAGAGAACAGAATATTAGTCCCCTCATTGCCCAAGGAGGATGTTAACCTAAACCTCTGCAAGAGTGAGGACACTACGAAAGTCACCTTCCCCTGCAGGATGGGCCAGCTTCCAACTGTGAACAGGAACTTGGTTAGAGTAAAAGATTCTTTGTCATGTAGGTGGAAATTGTGACATTAGGGACTAGCCTGGGCTAGAGGATAAAACTTCAATGAAATTTGCAAGTTCATTTTGATTTATATACCTGTTGGAGCTGAGACTTTAAATGCACACGGCTTTTAATCTAGGTATTTTAAACACTACTTGATACCATGGACTCATGTCACCCAACAGAGAGGACTTCAAGGACAGCGTTATCTCTGAACCAGAAGAAGACCCCAGGAAGGCTGACTCAGCCCAGAACATTTGGGATGGGGTTATTTTCTTTTGTTTCAACATTCACTTTTGACAGAACTGGCTTTTCTCTTTGCCCCTGCTGGAGAGCTAATAACTTCCTTCATGTTCACCTTACTCCAGTCGCCCCATACAGACTAGTGCAGCTAACTCCACATGCAGGTGTGACAAGTTCCTTATTTACGTTTGTTTTCACCCGAAATTCACCAGGAAGATAGTCTAAGCAATAAAATGTGGGGAACGGGTCAGAGAGTGTGACCAAACAAAAACAGAAGGAATAAACACGTGTCTTCCCAGTACCCGGCGTTAAACAATGATACCAAAAGCTCCTCTGCC
Organism: Mastomys natalensis; assembly: GCA_021653895.1. NCBI lineage: Eukaryota > Metazoa > Chordata > Mammalia > Rodentia > Muridae > Mastomys > Mastomys natalensis. The sequence continues at coordinate 535,454 of JAJTUV010000425.1, read as the reverse complement.
CTTGGCAGGGTTATTTGCTCCCGAGATTCCTGAAGATTCTGCATTCATCTGAGAGTGTCATGACTGCGACTAACATTCAAAATAAATAACTTGGCCATATTAACTCTAAAATGCACTTTACTAGTGAGGTAGATTTTACTTCAGGCCATCTAGGTCAACGGCCGTGGAGAGGGAATTCCAGAGATGAAGGCTCTTCAGAGAAAACGCTCAGCCTTCAGACCTGTGTAGTTCTAAATCAGAGGGCTTAGCACCTGCAAGCTCTCCAGCTGCTGCGAGGGCAAACCCAGGAAAGAGGTGGCCATTGGATATAACCTAAATCCCCTCTCCACTGCCTTTCCCTCAACCCTGAAACAGAATGCTGTTGAGGTCTGCTACCTTGATTCCCCGTGAAAGCAAAGAGACAACTCATGAGGTATGGAAGCCTGGAGGGAACAAAGGCAAGTGTGGACGTTTGTGAGCTCATACTTTGGCATGATGAAAAGTAGGTACTCTTCAAAAGGTCTGCTCTGTGGCAGAGGGGCTCGTTACTGAGAGCAGAGCCGCACTGCCCACACAAAGGCAGGTGGGAAGGCAAGGGGCTTACTGAAGTTAGAACACAGACAATATGGAAGCAAAGATCGTTGAATCTTAAAATCTGATGGCTATATGCGAAGCCATTTAAAACAGTGGGGGAGAGCAAAGGGCAATGAAGAGACGAGGCTGGGAGATGTACTTGCCTGTGTACAATGGTCAGGTAACTTTTGTTTTGTGGGGATGTTGGTTGAAATTGGCTTTTATCATTACCAGTAAAAATGAAAATAAACCCACCTAGGCAAAATAATAAGCCCTTCCCTGGGATAGGCACATCGTAATTCCAGGGATCAGTGAATAAATTGTTACATGGCAAAGGAGAATTAAAGAGGAAGAAGAGGAGGAAATTTAGTGTGTTGTTCACCTAAAGCTAAAATAGAGGGATTAATTTGATTATCCACAGAGGCTCAGCATTATCACCTAGGTCACAAAGATTCAATGTCCTGGTGCTGTTCTAAAGATGGGTAAAGGAACATCATCCCAGCACTTCAGAACGAGAGGCATCTAGAAGCAGAAGTAGTTAAGAGTGCTGGTCTCCAAGAAATAAACAGCAGTCTGTTTGACACCTTGAGTTTAGTTCACTGAGACTTTGGAACAAAGGCTGAAGGATAAGAGGACGAGTGACTTTTCTCACTGCTGTGACCAAAACCTAACAAAAAGCAGCTTGTAGCATGGCTGAAGGGATACAGTCCCATTACCAGAGGGAAGAGATACCTGGTTACCTTGTTTCCCTAGTCAGGAAGCAGAAAGAAAACAGGAGGTAAGGTCAGCTATAAACCTCAAGGCCTGCCCCGAGTGACTCACTTCCTATAATAACCTCCTAGGTTCCAGTTTTCCAGCATCATCTCTTGAGGATCACATGTTCAAACAGGCTAACCCATGGAGACATTTTATATTCAAACCACAGCAGCAAGTCTGTGCTGTTTTCTGAGCTGAGATAGTAGTTCTGTGTTAAAGCTGCAACTGATGGTTAACAAAGAACCCGATGGTCAGGGTGATGCATGTCCTAGTTTGCTTCCCGTTGTTAGGGTTTGGAATCACTGAAGAAAGACCCCAGCCTCAAATAGTATGCAAGATCACAAATGGTTTATTCTTTAAAAAAAATAAGTATTCAGGAGTCAGCACAGCATCAAAATGGTGACCCCAGACAAAGGCACACAGGACTTCTTATAGGGAACTGGGGGAACTCTCTAGAAGGATTAAGTAATCTCTAATGCGATTGGTAGGGGCCAAAGTCCTGACATTAGTACAGTTTCGATTGGCTACTATGTTAGGATTAGGTCATCTAAAACCACATTGGTGGGTGCTGGAATGTCCCAGATGGACTGCATTCCTGCATCATGAATGATTAACTACTGGATGGGCTGCCCTGAACATTTGGCATATCCTGAAATAAGGTGTCTTCCGTTCATGTGTCTATCTTCAAGCTATACCTTGGCGGGGTTTTTATTGTCTTGTTCCTAGGTTCTGAGATCTCCTACTAGAACAGATGGCATATGGCCTACTTTCATAATCTGCTCCTGGCATGGATGACTTATGGCCGAGTTTCTGAGTGGAGACAAAGTGGAATGAATAATCCCCCTTCACTATTGTACTAAGTAAAATATTCTGACTGTGGTGATTTGTATATGCTTGGACCAGGGAGTGGCACTATCAGGAGGTATGGCCTCATTGGAGTAGATGCGTCACTGTGGGGGTGTGGGCTTTAATACCCTAGTCCTGGCTTCCTAGAAGTGAGTCTACTGCTAGCAGTCTTCGGAAAAGAGGTGGAACTCTCAGCTCCTCCAGCCCCATGCTTACCTGGATGTTGCCGTGCTCCTGCCTTGATGATTATAGACTGAACCTCTGAACCTGTAAGCCAGCTCCAATTAAATGTCCTTTATAAAACTTGCCATGATCATGGTGTCTGTTCACAGCAGTAAAACCCTAAGACACTGACAAAAAGAATTCGAAAAGGAAAGAGTTGTTTGGCTTATAGATTGGAGCCCATTATTGGGGAAAGCCAAGACAATTACAGAAGCAGAATCCATGGAAGAATTCTGCTTACTGGTTTGCTTCCTGTGGCTTGCTCAGCTACCTTTCTTTTATATATCCTCGATTCATCTGAATGGGATGTCCCCACCTACAAAAGGCTTGTACGGTTGTAGGCCCTCGTCTGCTCCGCCACTGGGCACTGCTGCTTGGGGAAGTGGAACAAGGGGAGTTTGACTCCGCTTAGTCCACACCTCTGCCAGTACTGGTGCTGGGCTCTAGGGAAGCACTCACCAAGACACAACTCCAGAGGTGGGAAAGCAGTCTGAGATGTGAGAAAGCTGGAGCTGGTTTGGGGGGTCCCCAGGTCTGCGACGAGGCCAGAACCATGGAGTTCCAGAGTCTTGGACATCCAGGTGCTGCTGAGAGTCTTAGAAGAGCACATCAGAGAATGAAGTCAAGGACCTGAGGACTGGGGACAGTGTCTAGCCTGGGGCTGAAGGGCTAGGGGAGCTATGGCTTGTCTCATGGGGATGATTGTCTTTGGTATGGTATCAGCGGTTGTGGCTGGGAACACAGTGAGGCCTTCTAGGGGAAATTAGGCTGTGGCTCTATAGGGTAAGGACTTCTCTATGGCTCCCCTGGCAGAGTTTCATGAATAGAGACAGTCCATGGTTCTAAACAGTTTATTGTCACTGTGGAAAGTGGATTTGTAAACCATATCCTCCTTCTCAGGGTGGGCCTGAAATTAAATACCTTTTGTAGGGAGGAATGTCTGGGAAGGGAAGCCTATTGGCTAAGCTTTTCTGGCCTCTAGGTATCTCATTAGCATAGAGAGCTCTGTTTTGGGCCTAATGACCTGTGGTCACATCTCTTTTATGTGAGAAGCATGGCATGTGTTCCAAGTCAGGAGTCTGGCAGGGAGCTGGGAGTCATGTAAGCATCAGGTGTGTGCCCACTGAGTCTCTGGGTCTCAACCTTACGAAACTTCCTGGCGTGGTTTTACTTCACAAAACAGCTTGGTTCTGTGGCTGGCAATTATAAAAAATTCCTTACCGAAACGGTCAAAGGCAGTTTCTTAACTGAAGCTGTTGTCCAGGATTTGTGTAAGGTTAGCAAAAACTAAACAGTACCATGTGAAATTGTGTAGTTTGTACATTAGGATTTGCCTTGGGTAATGGTGGACAGGAAATCAACAAGCACCTGGGAGAAAGAAATTTGTTGCTTAAGTGGAAGTCAGGTTATTCTTTCTGCATGGTCAGCCAGCTAGCATTGGGATTTCATCTCCTACACTTTATGTGGTAACCTGTTGGGAATGGGAACAACGTTTAGCACTTAGAAGACCTAGCCCCCAGCACATAGTCAAGCCCAAACTTAAAGAGCAGATCCTAAGGAAAGACTGGTCAGCCATATAGCTAAAAGCAACTGAAGCAAGAGATTGGCAAAGGGGTGAACTGTCATGTGACATGATGTTTTCTGCAGACCTCAAGTCCATTCTTTGTAAGAGACTTCTCTTTGTGTACCAAACCAACCAATCCAAACAAACGCAATGAAAATACAATATTCCGCGTCTTGCTTCGATTTGCTCTACTGTACATGTGGTCATTCGAAAGTGAATGGTAGCCATGAAAAGAATTCTAGGACATAGAAAATGGGTTTCCAAAACAGTAAACATTAACATTGGCCAAGAGATAAAAATGAGGAAATCCACCTGAGATTAAATATACAGCGGGGCTTCAGTTTCCATGGGACATATATAGAAGAAAAACAGTCTGGTTTCGCAATATCAGTGTTTTCAAAAATGGTTCATGCAGCATAGTTCCTGGCATTTAGCTACTGCTCATCAGTCTGCTTTGCTAGAGGGTCATGACCAGAAAGGTGGAAACAGCCTGGAGACAAGCATTCCTGGGCTACAGTGGATTACTGACTATATTGTGTCTCAGGAATCCCTGTGACTCTTACTCCTGGTGCCCTAATTTTGTGTACACACACACACACACACACCACACACACACACACACACACACACACACTGGGAATGGCTTGGTGGAAACTGAACTTGAGAACTGAAGACTCAGGAGAGCATGAGCCTGGGGTGTGGTCTTCTGAGAATGAGCAAGCATATTTTCAACACAATTGGCTGCCTAATCGTGTGTTGCAAACTTGCCTGATGTATTTGGATGTGTAAGCGATTATGTCCTCGCTAAAAGCCTTGTTGGGCAATGCCTTTGTTCTCCTTTTCTTACACGTGAACTAGCAGAGGGTAGAAATTGGTATTGAAATGATACTCAATATCCTGTTGTGCCTTTTAACTTTTCTTTTCAATGTATTTTCCAATTAAACTGACCAACTGATCCAGCATTTATCATACCTATAAACACTGAAACAAACGGCTGATAAACTGGAAGCTTAGATGATATTGAGAGTAGTTTTAGTAAAAACGAAAAAGCTTCTGAGAAAAGATCTATAGTTTGTACCACGTCATAACACTTATTTGGGGGTCACTGTTACTGAGAACCCCTTTGAACCCGGTACAGTGTTAACTGACTGGATACTTCATATGGTTCTTGACTTTAAGAAATGTCTCTTAATATTGGCTTGATACCTAAGTCACCTGCAGCTCCAGGAAACACCAACAGAAGGCCAAATATAGCTAGTCATATAGGCCTCCACTAACGTGGTTAGAGCCGATCTAATAGATCTAATATGTCATGTTGCTGGTTGATTTCAAAACTATTCCACACTGATCTATTGAAAACTAAAGGCAACAACATTCTTGCTGTTACCTGAGTTCATTTGGAAACTAAGTGGACCTTAAACAAGTTGAAAAACAATGATATTTGTCATAAACTATAGGATTTGATGCCTCTCAAAACATATATGCTTGTAATTTCTACCTAAGGATATTTATTGCATGTGACATTTCTGTAGTTTCGGCAACCTATGTGCTTTATACATTTAACTTTTCATGTGGATTTGTCATATCTGCCTATGCCAAACCAAGCTGATAGTTTCTACATAAGCAGTGGGAAGTGTACCTCAGTTCTAGCCTTTTACCACAGCTCTGACTTCATTGATGTCACTGTAGTCTTTCCAGCTTTCATTGTCCTATCTGATAAAAGAGGAGATTTCACATAGCACATAATAGCAATGAGATTCCAATGAGATGACATGCAAGCTTGCCCACAGTGTCTCAGCACACACACACAAAAATGCTCAGTCTGTGTTAAAACAGGTGCTGTGGCTTTAGAAAAATAAGAACATTGAAACACCGATTATTAAAAGATGAAAATGTGTTGGTTATTCTCATGTTTCCAAATTGACCATGCTCGGAAGAGTCATACAAAAAGACAAACACCACAACCATTGAGGACATTCATTTGCAAACCTTAGCAGGGCAAGTTAAAGCTTTTGTCATTTACATATTAGCCTAAATTTATATACTGTGTGTTTGGGGTTGGGGTTGGGGGTTCATGAGGACAATGTGAACAAGAGTTCCTGGAAAGAAGTTGTCCATACAAGCTGAGCAACTAACTGATTAAAAACCTTCAACCACAAAGGAGAGTTTAAGACATTTCTTATCCCACAGCATAATTAAAATTTCTTTGGGACTATCTTTAAGCTACTTAAGGGCATCCCTTCAAAGCTCCTATCAGTCAGATCCTGATAAACAGATAAAAAGCTTTGGAATACATTAACTTCACAAAGCACTATTCTCTGCAATGGAAGACTAAGAAAGTCAACAGCATCTGAGCCATCTAAGGATAACTACTCAGCTGTTTCCACCATTGCTTTTAAAAACTTCCTTGACTCATGATTTTCTTTGGTTACAAAGCTCCAAGAAATTGCTTCTGTGTGGGAATATGCTACCTGGGGTAACTTAGCTCCTTGTATCACAGGCCATGGTCACTCAAACTTGGCTCCAAAATAATCTATCTCTTATTCCCTTTAAGGTAAGAGCTATGGTCTTCTGGTTTTGGTTGTTTGCTTGTTTGTCTGTTTGTTTGTTTGTTTTGAGTCAATGACAACTTTTTGGAGTTGTTGGTTTTTTTTTTTTTTCCCCACCATGTGGGTTCCAGAATTAAACTCAGGCTGTCAGCTCTTCAGCAGACGCCTTTACCCAATGAACCATCTCATTTATCCTAGGTTTTTTTTTTTTTTTCCAACATAATATTTTGATTGATTCTTTGGGAATTTCATATCATATACCTCAATCAAACTCACTTTCCATTACCCACATGCCCTACCCCACTACAAGTTCAGTTCAAGCTGTCTATATACTCACTAGAAGATGATCAAACTCTTAGTCCCTGCCCCTCAAATAGATCTGAAGGATTCAGTTTATTCTGTTTATCCAACAACCTGTGGAGAGAAGACTTTTGCTTGCTTACTTTCTTTCCCAAGCTCTTTGGCTGTTTTTTTGTTTTGTCTTTGTTGTTGGTTTGCAGTGGCCTATGGAATGGAGTTCAATCAGTTGTTCAGTGATTTGATTGGTCTGGGACTCAGTTAGGCATCAGTGCAGTTAGTGCAGTGGAGTTGAGTTCCTTCATGAGTTCATGCAGTTCAGTGCAGGTCAGCAGAGGCTGTTGAAGACAGAGAATAATAAGGAGCCAGAAGATTAGAACAAATTACCAGAGTTAGTGTGAGGCCAAACAGAATAGCTCAGTCAGAATATGAGAGAAGCCAGATTGACTCAGTCAGCTTGAAAGGAGTTTGAGGCCGAGCGTCTGAGTTAAGCCAGTCAGCCAGAGTTAAGAAAAAACTGAAAAGTGTGAGCTTGTTCAGCAGTAACTCTTTGAGGCTGAAAACATTCTAGGCTTAGATCCGATTGCACAGAGGCTAGATGCTTTCAGGGTTAGGCCTAGGTCAGCAGACAGAGGCAATAAGCCTCAGAGATAAGAACAAATAAAAGTTATTGTTACAGCTTTGATTACAAAGCTTTGATTCCTTACTTGGACCTACCTGAAAGCAGGACAAAATTGTGACATTTCTACCTTCCTTAAGTATCTGTCTCTTTTACTTTGGCTAAAGGCACAGGGCTAAGTCATTGTCCTAAACACCTGTCACTGTAGAGTCTAGGAAAAACAATTTCCACAGGACAGACAGGTAAGTGACCAAGATGCACCATGGAGCAGAAACAGCCATCTTCTAGGAACTAGATGTAGACTCTCAGGCAAAAAACATTGCAGATGAGAAACTAAGGCCATGATGGATGATATCACATAGATAACAATTGCTTAATTATATATACCCATTGCTCCTTGCCCAGACTCTTCTTGTAGCTCATTTTGTTACCTGAAGATGGACTTGGGGGTCCCTGGACCCCATTCAACTTTACAATTTGGACTCAGTGAATAAATCTCATCATTATTTCCTGCTTCATTTGGCTTGTTCAGACCCACTAACGAGTCTCCCTTGTCGGGGTTGCTGGACCTAGCCTTTTACATTAAAATCTCTGCTATAACACTGTAGGGCTGAGGGACTCAGGCTTCTACATATGGAGTTAGAATCTACTGGTATCAGATTTCCTTTTCTTTCCCACCAGATAAAGTGTTTTCTCTCTCAAAGCACTTGGTACAAAAGGACCAGACAGTTTCTGTGACCCACAGCTGTTATCTGTGCAGCCAATTAGTGGTGAAGTAGCTCAAAGACCAAGATTTCTGAATCATCCAGTCTCCTCATTTCAAACCAGCTTCCCTCAATCTGAACAAATAACTCATCATTTATTGAAGTTAGATATTGATCAGCTCTCAAAAGCTGCACACACTTGCTTTCTTTTTACCTTTGGAAAAACAATTTCTTAGATCATGATTACTAAATTTAGTCATTGAATTTAGATTTGAGTGAATCAAAAGATTTTAAAAGCTGAAAATGACCTTCAAGGGCAACTGCTCAAATACTTTGTTATTTTTCTTTGTACGTATGAAACATACTGTTATACAGAGAGTAAAGTCATCGTTTTGGAGGTAATGCCGCTGAATTAGGAAACAAGTCAGGTTTGAAACTAAGTCTCCAGGGACCCAGCTTATGGTCTCATACACCCATCTAGTATGTGTTTTCAAAAATTACAAAGAGGGAGTTACCATACCTGGAATTACCATACCAAATCCTGTAGGATTCCCTGGCACATTAATTTACACTGGTACTTGGGCTTCCTCCCTCACCTCCAGTTTGTGTGTGTGTGTGTGTGTGTGTGTGTGTGTGTGTCTGTGAACATTTACTTGTGTGAAAATACATGTTGACATTTTCATAGACACACATATGTGTGAGGGCTCATGCACATGTGTGTTTGTGCACAGGAAGGCTCAAGGTTGATACCGAAAATCATTCTCTACTGCTCTTCCTCATTTTTAAAGGCATTGTACTGACTGATTTTCTGTGTCAGCTTGACACAAGTTGGAGTTATTACAGACAGAAAAGCTTCAGTTGAGGAAATGTCTCCATGAGATCCAGCTGTCAGGTGTTTTCTCAATTAGTTATCAAGTGGGTACTGCCCATTGTGGGTGGTGTCATCCCTGGGCCGATAGGCTTGGGTTCTATAAGAGAGCAAGCTGAGCAAGCCAGGGGAAGCAAGCCAGTAAGTAACATCCCTCCATGACCTCTGCATCAGCTCCTGCTTCCTGACCTGCTTGAGTTCCAGTCCTGACTTCCTTTGGTGATAAACAGCAATATGGAAGTGTAAGCTGAATAAACTCTTTCCTCCCAAACTTGCTCTTTGGTCATGATGTTTTGTGCAGGAATAGAAACACTGATTAAGACAGGCAGGGTCTCTAAATCAAACCCAAAGTTTGCTGATAGAGTTAATCTTGATAGCCAATTTCTCCTAAGAACTTCTGTTTCTGCCTTCATGGCTAGAATTATAAGTAACTTGCCACATCCAACAAATATTTATCTATTAGTAAGGATTTGAGCTCTGTTTCTCTTGTTTCCTTGTTTGATCATTAATTTATATCATTATGTCAACATGGCACAACCTAGAATGACCTCAAAAAAGAGTCTTAGTGAGGATTTGTCTGATCAAGTTGGCCTGTGAACATGTCTGTGGAGGATTGTCTTCATTTTAGTTGTTAACTGATGTAGAAAGTCCCAGACCACTGTGCTTAATTCCTATTCCTTAGGCAGGGTATCCTGGACTCTGTAAGTATATAGAAGGCACTGAGCACACGTAGACGTGCATGTACTCATTTCTTTCTTTGCTACTAGATAGGATATGGCAACATCCTTTGAGACTCTGCTATGATTTCCTGGAAAGAACAGACTGAAGGGATTTTGATCAGGGTATTTTATCATAGGAACAGAAATAAAAATAGGACTCACTATGTGTACTTTAATGTACAGCTCTATCTATGTACTCAGTCCCTGGACTTTTGTTTTGTTTTGTTTATTGTTTTAAGACAGGGCCTCTCTATCTGTGTAGCCATGTATGTCCTGAACCTCAACTCACCATGTAGATCAGTCTGGTCACATACTGACAGAGATTAGTCTGCCTCTTCCTCCGGAATAATGAGATTAAAGGTATGTGCTGCCACATCAACCTCCTAGGATTTTAAACGTGTTTTCATTTCTACTAAGGTCATATGTAATTCCTGAGTCTTGGAGCAGATTCTACCCCACAGTTCAAACCCTCAAATAAGCATTGGAAAGTTAGTTTCCCATAACAACCAGGAAGAACTCCATGAATTGCTCACAAAACTTATATCTGAAGTATGATTCCTGGGTATATCAATGACATCTTTTGGCTATCATGAAGTCCAAATGCTAACCCAACCTCAAATGAACAAACTTTTTGTTAATGCTTGACAAGTCAACACTGTCTGTCTGACATGAGGAGCCCATAGTCATGGAAGAAGAATACAAAGAAGAAAAGTTGAATGGTCTTAGGAGCTTTTAGTATCAACTTGAGATCTGGTTGTAATGTCAAGTTCTTCCATGGAATGGTATAGGATAGAGTTCAAGTGACTTTACTCTCCTGTGTGATTTGAGCATACCTGTTTTTTTCTGTTAATGGTTTCTTGATAATCTCTTAGGGCCTAAAAACAGATGAGCTAGTAGAGTTTATGTTGCAGAATCATCCAACATCTGGTACATGATCCAAAGTAGGAAGTGAGTTTCACCCTTTTTTATAAAGTTTGGATGTGAAAAGGATATCATCTTGGTGTGGTAGCACTATTTATTACAACTGAAGGGTTTTTGCTAGGCTTAGGAATTTTGATGTTGTTTTTTGACCCAGACTGACCTCTGAAAGGACAGAAGTTGGGTTACTAAGTGTAAAGAAATATTTGAGAGTATGAGTCAAACAAGAAAACGTCATGATAATACACATAGTTTCAAGTCTGTTTTGGAACTTTAGGCCATAAAATGTCCAAAGGGCAGTAGTAGTGAGATGGCTTAGAGGGTAAAGTTGCTTTTTAACTAACTGTGAAGACCAAAGTCAGTCCCTGGAACCCACATGATGGAAGGAGAAAAGTGACTAACACAAGTTGTTCTTTGACCCCTTCCATGTGTGTGCCATGGCACCTGCTTATTCCCCTTCTCTCTCTCTCTCTCTCTCTCTCTCTCTCTCTCTCTCCTCTCTCTCTCTCTCTAGTAAAAATTTACAAATAGCAGCTGAAACAAAAGTAAATATTTTCAAGATATGTAGCTACAGGATGGCAGTCAAAGATTAAGCATTGACAGCATTTAATGGAAATTCCCTCATAGTTAAATAAGAATTATCAGATAACACAGGCAAGGTACAAGGAGATTGCTGATAAACTGAGTCCAGTGAGCTCTTAGAAAGCTAAGAGTCACTAGATTTTGGAATTCTGGTCAATACATAGTGGGAATTGTACCTGGAGGGTACTGCAAGAGAGAGATATCATCTACCACTCTATCTAAAGAAGGGAGGAGAAGGTTTGTTTATAAACATGAGTAAACATGGCTGGATTCCAGCTGTCAGACATCAGAGATTTTTATCCCAAGTACTTACCTGTGATTCTGTAGGAGAAGCTGTTGGGACCATTGTAAGTATATTGATACTTTTACGAAAGACATATATTTGCTCCAAAATTTATGTCTATAGAACTAACATAAATCATAATGTTCTAAAAGTTTGGCTGCAAATGAGAGAAGAGGAAACTGTCCTGAAGCACAAAAAGGGGAAATTTTGCTGTCCCGGAAAGAGCCACTGAGAATGGATGCCACTCTTCCAAAAAAAAAAAAAAAGTTGTGGTACTTCCTGAGTAGTTACAGTGGACATTTGGTGCTTTTTATCTGGTAGGAATTCATTAAAATGTAATACATTTATCAGTTATATTCTCCAGTCACTCTGCTTTAGTGTCCAGTATCCCAAAATGAAATTATTTCCAGTTCATGGATCATATCTAATGTTAATCCTCAAGGTTTGGATTCATAGTGTAAATATTTCTCTCAACTCATTGGCAGTGGGGGATGCAACATAGATAGAGCAATCATTGACTTCACATCAAATTCCCTGGCTTGTCTTTATGGCAGGTATTATTATGGACAATGACTTACCTTCTTGCAAAATGCAAGGCTCTAGCCTCAGAATCTAACACAACTTTAATAAGCCTCTCTATGTAATCATCAGTGAGTTGAATAGAATTGAAAATGAATGAAAGCCATTTTCTAGTTCAGGTCCAAGTTCCACATTCAATTTTATGCATCTCTATGTTTTGTTGTTATTGATACAGGGATGCATGGGATAGCTCTGACTTGCCTGGAACAATAGCCAGCCTTGATGGTTATCTGTCTTTTAATGCCCTCTTTCTCTAGGCTGGAGTAGGAATCTCACATATTTTGCTGACTGGGGAATATCATATAGCTTAGTCACAAAAATGTTGATTTATTCAGTACTATGAGAGCTTTCCTGAAAGCTGAAGGCAATTGGAGGCTGAATTGGGTAACATATGAGTTTAATTCCAGGACTCAGGAAGAAGATAAAGGTGGATCTCTGTTGGTTTGATCTACAAAGCAAGTTCTACCGCAGCCAGAGCTACATAGTGAGAATCACCCCACATGTCTCCTCCAAAATATTAAACGAGCAGACATTTGTGTTACCTCAATGGGAAAATAAAGCTTTTTGGCTTAAAATTTGGCAATAATCATTAAACAAAATGTTGTTACCTACTAACCCTCTAATGGTTTACAATATAATGCTTATGAGACAAGCATCAGAGAAAATGAACTCTTTAAGGCATAATTTGTGAGTTCCTGGACATGTGATATACTCCATCCCCTGAAAAAAATTGATTTAGAATTCTTAGAAATTCTTAGAAATTTCCTCCAAGGTACTTGAAGCCTGCTTTGATGTATGATGTTAGTGAGACTGTCACATAAAATTATGTTCAAGTCATCTAATAATTTTTCAATGTGTCAAAATAGCAGCTATAGTATCAAATGTGCCATGCCCATTTAGACAATTAGGATAAAGTTCTTTGCCCAATACTACTTCAGGAAAATGATAACCATTGATGCACACTTACCCAATAATGACTTGACATTTCTCCAGAGGAGAGTATTAATGAGTTATGTCCATTTTATAGTAGAGACTGCTCTGAGAATATTCCTGTAACAGTGAGGTAGTGGAAGGTGAGACACATAATGTCATGTAACACAGACACATGATTATAGACAGGAATGACTATGGAACGATCCTTCGACAGGAAGATAAAGAGCCTTCAGTCTGAACCGTGATAGAGTCAAACATGGTGAATGTTTCAGGAAGGTTAGGTAGCTCGGTACAGGTGTGAGGTAAAAAGAATTTGTCTAATACTTGGCAATCTTTAGTTTTCAGATAATGTTAAAGTAATTTCTATTATCAACTTCCCAAGGAATATAGTGAAGGATGCTTTTGTAATTCTCACAAGAAAGGTGTGTCCCATATTTTCTGCAATCATATTTCTTTCTGTTAAGGCTTTGTTGGTTTGTTTGTTTATTTATTTATTTATTTATTTTTGTAGATTAGCTAACCAGCATAGTTCTTGGGTAGATGGCACTAAATGTTGGTATATCACTGAATTTCAAGACTCTGAGCTCAGTGCTCATGCAGTTTTTGTGGGGTTTTATATTTTGAATAGCTTACATTTTTATCTTAGAGAATAATGTTAATATAGTATTATAATAACTTCCTATCATGTGAAAAAAGTTTAAAAATTTGTAACTTTCCTCTGAGATCTTCTTTTGTTTTTGTCCAATACATTTGATCAAAAGGACTAGTACTTTTAAATTTTTTGTGCATTTTGTCCAGTACTTGAATATATTTGAGGGAGAACTAGGTAGGGCGGTCAGATCAGACTCTCTTCCTAGTGTCACATGCGTGAAGACTCTAGGTTGCTGCTGTTACAGGGAAGAAGAGAATGATATCGAGGCATTTGTCTTCTAAGAGCAAACTGGAGTGTTAGTATGGTACAGTGCACTTTCTTCATCACAACTTCCACGGGGGAATGTCAGCTCCCTAATGAACACAAGCTCATCTACAAACATCTAAGCAGGGTAGTCCAGTCTCAAGGAATGATGTCTTCAGCATTGCAATGGTGACATGAAGACTTGAAAATCACATTGTGTTCCTAACAGGAACATTTTCTTAAACACGTCTCTACATTTTTATCTCCTTATGTTCACCTTCACTTCTGCCTGTGTGAATGATCATGGTCATTTATTTATTGTCATGTCAAATATAAAGAGAGGACCAATATGTTGTGTAGACATTTTCCAAAATGTTTGATAAGAACAATGCAAGATAATGGCCTGTGAATTTGGGAGATAAGAGTTATTTCAAGTAACAGACTAAGGACTAGAGTGATGGAGTGGTTAAAGAGTACTGGATGTTGTCCTAGAGGATCTGGGCTGTGTTCCTAGCACCTGTACAGTGTTTCTCAACTATATATGACTCTAGTTCCAGGACATCTGATTCTCTTCTGGCTTCTGAGGGTGTTAGGTGTGTACATGGTGGTGCACAGATATCCAGGCAAACACACATGTGCAAAATAGACATTAAGAAGGAGAGGAGGGGGAAATACTTACTCAAAAGAATGGAGTAAATGTTCACAGCAAATTTTCACATCAAAGTGCATACCTTGGCTTAAAGCCATGCTCTGGTTTATTATGTATGACTGTGTGGCCAGTGTATTGACTTAGTGTATCAGAGTCACCTGTAAGTTGAAAACTTCCCATAAGACAAAATCCTAAAATCAGCTCTGTTTTCCACTGTTCTGTCCAACTATACAGTGTTTTATTTTATTCTGGACTGTGTCAGATTCCCAGTGAAGCCATATTTTACTTTCTCGGGTTATATATTCTTTTGAGGTAATTTTGTAAATCTTCATAGAGTTTTCTTTAAAGTTTAAAAACTAAATAATAGTTTGAAGATGCAGCTGAGATTTTTTTCTTCAGCCTTCCAATATTAGGATTTGTCTAAATATAATTTTCTACAAGATATGAGACCATGTGAACAGATGACAATAAAGGTTGCATAAGCTTTACTATTTCTGTCCAGGAAATTGTGTGACTTACCACTGTAACTGGAGTTTGTTTAGTTATATTCTATATTATTCGTCACTTCAAAAATTTTGAAAGTATCTTGTGACCAACACTTTAAAAGTATCTTAATCCTGTCTGATCACACAAAATATATCTCTGCAGCATAGCGTGTGTATCTATAAGAAGGCATGAGTTTGGATATAGAGCTGAATACAAAGTGTTTGTCAAATCAGTCTTTCTTCTTTCTTATGCTGTTATTTTTAACCCCTCAGTAATATTCTATGTATTAAAATATAGAAGGCCACAGCACTTTATTCTTATTATGTCGTCATTAGTCATTTAACAAAATACACTGAACAGGGAAAGTTAATATTCATTTACTTCCAACTAATCGATATGAAAAAATGAGTTTTAAGGTTCATGAAAATGTATGTCACATTCATATTTCTTTTGAAACAATTCTTATCCTGTGGACAGCATATTAGTTAAGTTACTCTTTCACTGGGATGACAGAAAGTCTTAAAATTGTTGTACATAAAATAAAAATATACTCAACACATTTATGTTCTATTTTACTTTTCCAAACTTTTCTCTGCTGAGTTCCCATGTTCCTGGGGTTTGCCTCTAAAAAGGTCTTGTATTTATCCCCAGCATCTTATAAAACTATTCAAAACTGGTGTTGAATATTCTTGTGCATTCTCTAAATAGTGTTAGTATGTCATGAGGGTGATTAATATCTCTGTGTGTGTGCACACATGTATGTACACAGGGTTTATGAAATAAAAGGAAATGCTCATGTCTTCATGTTTTAAAGTTTGACATTTACAATGCTGAGGTCTATTTGAATAAAAACAGGAAAATAAACAGCCAAGACTATTAGAGAACACATTTGAACCCGAGGATAGTTCTCATTAGGTGCATCTGACAAGCAGCTAAAACCTTTATTGACTGCCTTTGGGTATGATCTACTTTAGGAGTCCTCTGTTCCTCGGAGTTTATTTTTAAACACATTGCAGGACGTGGGCATCCAACTTTATGACTTGTCTCTAGTATGGAAGAATGATCTCTCAGAAAGAATAAAATCCTAGTGGTTATAAATGGGTCAAAAAGACTTAGATCTTTTTTATTTGTACTTCAGAAATGTAACCAACTGAATGAAATGGTTTCATATACATTTTTTTTTTTTACATCCAGCAGAAGTGACACACTGTCCATACATTAATTCTAAAGAATAATGTACATCCCTCTTTTCTGTTACGTAAGATTTGTCAAGTGTTCTTGGACGGAGAGGGAAAAAGCCCCTTTCATTGTAACCCGAATGAATGAAGCAACAAGAGTAAGTTTCTTTCAATAGCTAATATGTCAGTGAAGTTACTGTCCAGGCCTGTGTTAATATTAACATGAGTAATAGGAGGTCTTACAAATTCTCAAAAAAATGTAAACTCCCAATTTCAAAACGTTATAAAATAGTCTATTGGATTTTGCAATTGAATCTGCCCAGGGACATTAAAGTCTAGGACCATTTATTTTAAGTGAACTTCTGTAGCTCCATTCCTAGCTGGCTGATCTTCTATTCCCCAATCACAGAGAAATGCATTCCTATGAAGTCACGCAGCTGTAGATACAGAATGCTGATGATGGTCCTCTTTATCTGACTCATCTAAAGAAAACCCAGTTAGTGGTAATTCTACCAAATACTTGTAACAGTCACATAAAATTTTAATTGATTTTCAAACAATACAACGGTGCCATGAATCCAATACATAGAATATAAGTCTTAAGCCCACTAGGTTTAAGCAATTGTGTCTTTGTAGATTAAAACTATGTAAAATAGAATCTGGTAACTCCCTGGTGTTAGAGGTAGGCAGTTTTCTTTCAAATCCTAGGTTTGGTCCTTTATTTTATTCAGCAGTGAAAGCCATGAATACAGAACAAATAACAGCTGTTACAATTCTCAACCATGACTTCTAACGTCAGAGAATTCAAAGTATGAACACAGTACACAGTAATGAAAAGTATCAAAAATTAGTTTACCTCAAAGAAGATAAATAAAACAGGTATATCCCACCAATACATAAACAGATGTTTGTGCTACAGTTAAAATTTGCTGTATACAAAAGATCATAGTCCCCATAATCAGCTTATGGTAGAAGCAAGAATACATGAGCCATTTAAATTGTCAGACATTATGCTTTATAAGGTATGCACAGAAGTTCAAGCAATAAATACATACATTAGTTCAAAGCCTTACAATAGCTACGCAAAGCAGATGCAGAAAAGCAGGTTTGCTATTACTAGCAAGCAATGATAGAAGAGTAAAAATCCATGAAATGCATTAAAGCAACATTTTTCTTAGAAAAAGTCTGGTCATTTATGGGTCCACCAACATTTTTACATAATATGCACAATTATCAAAATACAGACCAAGCATTTCAGAAAACTCCAAAAAACCTAAAATCTATTTTTCAAAGCAATTGCAGTTTTGGAGGTTTTTCTGGTATGTGCAAGCAGCTATTTTTTTTTAAAATTGTATTCATATAAAACCCATGCAAAACTCTACAGGTATATGCATTCTGTGGCTGAGACTTCCTTTCAAAAGTTTTGAAACTGAGGTATGCATACTTTAGCATTGTAGTCTTAGGCCACCCTCCTGATGGAACAACTCTCCACGTTACTTCCAGTCCATCAAAGCTTTTTGAACATGCACCCGAAAGCGTTTCCCTTTCAGATTATCCCTACAGCAGTATCCTAGGCATCAGAGAACCATCCTTCAGAATACCAATCTCTCCTTTGATACCACATCAATAACTTCCGGTTCGTTGATCATGACCCAAAGACAAACATAATGAAAAGTAGCAGGTACTGTGACGTTCTCATGTTTCATGCAATCTGCCATAATTGTTCTAACTTTTTTCACTTTTTTTGTTTTTTTTTCTTTTCCTTTTTTTCCTTTTTTTTTTCTTTTTTCTTTTTGCAGAGGTAGAAGCTTTCAGAAAGCCTTTTGGGTAAGTGGGAAAACCCTTTGAAAGCCGTTATGTCCTTTTATTTGGTGTGATAGATGACTGGGTATCTCTCTAACTCTATTTGCTGACTTCAGCAAAGGATAAACATTGAGCTTAGTTTGCAAGAACCGGCTCCATCACATGGAGCCGGGACATCTGTTAAGCCCTAGCAGCCACCTTCTGTCAAAACTGTTTGTAAAGCAATAACCACAATTAGGTTATGAGGTCCCTTGGTTGGGGGAAAAAGTATTATCAAGACTTGGCACAGCACATGAAAAGCAACACGTAAAGTCTCTAGGTTTTAAGCAAACATCTGACTATGCTATCTTCAACTACACCGTAACGTATTATCATAGTTTTGGGGTTTAGAGTTGTCAAGAAAAAAAAAAATCAGCATTCCAACAATTTGGCCTGCACAAGTCTTTGAAGGGAGTGTGTTAGTGTTCATATCCCGTATAAGCAGAGGCAGAATTATATGTAACTTTGGTTTGACTGAAAATAAATACCATGGGCTACACTTGCTATAATCTTTGCTTTCAGTGTAAAAACTCAGCTAGATCACTTTAAAATCAATAGGAAATTAATTTTTGGCTTTACTAGACCTTTTATGTTTGGTTCCTACTTTTTGTTTTTTGTTTTTTTTATTATTATTATAACTTAAGACTATAAAAAAATAGTACACAACAGAGATTAAGACCATACAAGACATGTACTTCTAACAACATGTACCACCACCAAAAGATGGGGGGGAACAAACGCAATGTACTATATATATATAACAATACGCAATCTGCATTTGCATCAAGTACATAATTGTTTTGGTCGTGATCCACATTTGTTGCTTTCTAGCATGTCATAACTTCACTGCAGATTTTGTCCTCACCTGTCTTAATGAAAGCAATCTTCATTGCATTTAGATGACTTTTGGCCTCAGAAGATTACTCTGTGACGAATGAACTCTTTTAGTTGTGGTTTTTTTTGTTTTTTGTTTTGTCATATTCGTTTCTTTGTTTAGGGCTAAATGAAAAGATCCCAGAGGTCATCAGAAAACAGCAGGTAGTTCATGGAAAAGGTTCCTTTGTACTAATTGAAGTTACAGAAGGCTGACCAAAGCATGTGGCTGCTTCTGTCCTTGAGCTCTTGGCCATGGTTAGAGTTGGCTTTGGTTTGCAGCTGTAGCCTTTGACTGTGTTTGCAGGTAGACAAAGCTTTATCACAAGGAGGTAAAGAGTACAGTTGTAAGATCTATGCAGATATGCAAATGTTTCTATGGTGCTTGCACAGATAATGTTAGCTTAGGATTGCACTTTACATCTTTACACTAACAGCACAGACTGGAAGCCTAAGGTTTTAGATGGTTGCAACAGTCTAATTACTGTGTTCTGTAATAACTAACTTATGTCATTTACAGTTGGTGGCACCAACATAAAAAACTAATGTTCTGTTGTTTAAAATTCAGCTAGATACAAGCAGTGACACTAATTTCTGATACTACTCCTGTGCAAATTAAAAACAATAGCAACAAGTTGAACTTGACCAGCAATTGTTTCTAATATTATAACTACTGAATGCTGGGAAATTCACATTAATGAAACTAACACTATTTTTGGCAGTATATGAGGCGCAGTTGCTTTCTATAGGACATGGATCCTCTATTCAGTCATTTCATGAACCCTTAAGAGCCACATTTTTTTAAATGGGCAGAGCCATTATAGAAAGAACAGTTCTTTCTTTTTTTCCCAAGAAAATCAGTTTTTTGCCTTTTTTTTTTTTCTAAAAAAGAAAAAAGGAAAAAAAAAAAAAAAAAGTAAAATCAAATCAAACAAACAAACAAAAATAAAGACAAAAAGAGAAGAAAACAAGCAGTTTGCCTGTTGGTTCTGAATCCCAAAGGGCTGGCTTAGTAAGTTCCTTTAGGGCTGTCTCCTTTATCCATGCTCAATAAATAGTCACAGTAAAAATTTGTCAACTATTCATGGTTGTGGAGTGGTTATGAAGGTCAGTGATATGTCCCTTCACACTGAGGTGTCACAAGTTCACCCTCATTCCAGGTCCTCAGATAAAGGCTCTTCCTCAATCTCTCTGTCATCTTCTAACTCCGGACTGTGATTGGCTGTTGTCACTAATGACATCGGACAGTCTTCATCCTCCGCAATCACCGGCTCTTCCTTGACATGGATTGAATGTCTGAAAAACATGTGGATGCAAAAAGTTTTACTAAACGCCTACTAAGCTAGAGTTGAGCAACTTTGTAATTAAGAGTTCAACTGAACAGGGGAAGACTACCCTGTGTCTTCCCAAACTGCATCTGACAGAGGGCACAGGCTGGTTAGATACTTAGTTACAGAAACATGGGGCAGGCTTCAGCAGAATATGTGCATGGACCTTCACATGCTGTGCTGTGTTGTTGTTCCAAATGAAATGCCTTGTTAGTATTTGTTATAAACAGAGTAAGGTTAAAGGAATATGGAACAAATCAGTAATGGACAGACTAGATTGTTCTTCCATCATTGAGCTTTTACTGACAGTGTTATCGGTATTTCAGATTCCATTTTATAGCTTTATTTTTGGTGTGCTTTTAAACTTGGCGGTGTGGACTAGATTGCCATGTCTGTTGAAACAAATACCAACAAACTTCAGGAAGTAAACAGAGGCTAAAGCATTTTTTATCAACAGGATGCCAGCAATGATTTACAAGCACAGACCTTTATGTTTGTGTGTGTACATACATTATATAATTAAAATTTCATCATAAATACACCAGCCGTATCAACTTAATTACAGAAAATTAACCAACTTGTACGGTGAAGTTTATTACCCCTCCAACCCTGAAATATATTAGAATGGTCACTGTCATCTGAGAAAAGCTATGAAGGTTCACAGATAGTACCTGGTAGAAAAAAATATTATATATAAATAATCAAATTTTTCATCCCTTTTACCCCTGAAGCAAGAGAAGACCTGCTTTTTTATCTTGTTAATAGAAACCACAATCTCTCATTAATATGCAGGGCTGGTGTGCAGCTCCTAAGAGGAAAACCTGCAGCAAGGCTTTGCCATTAATCAACTTCAGCCCAGCAGTTCAGTGAGACATGATGATACATGTTTTTAACTCTAAATTAATGAATATCTTTACCAACTGTCAATAAATGAAGAAAAACACTGGTGAGGAACACAAGTTGAGGTGGGAAATTTCCAAACACAACAGAGTGATGGGGAAATGGGCAACTAACAAGAATAATAATGCTGTCACACACAAACAAGGCTTAACATGATCCAGGCCCTACTCAAGGAAAGGGTTGTGCTGCAATGATAAATCTGCCAAACCCTAATTATTTTTGACACATTAGATGCATCAGGGAATCACTGTGAAAAAAAATTCCTTATCAAGTAGTTTTTGCATTAGAAAGTGACTGAACGTGCCAGCCATCTCTTGGGCTACAGTCTTCAATGAAAGAAGGAACTTTGAATTTTAAAAGGTACAGATTGCTTTAATATTC
Source organism: Mastomys natalensis (assembly GCA_021653895.1). Taxonomy (NCBI): domain Eukaryota; kingdom Metazoa; phylum Chordata; class Mammalia; order Rodentia; family Muridae; genus Mastomys; species Mastomys natalensis. The sequence goes on along the minus strand of JAJTUV010000425.1, from coordinate 513,931 downwards.
ATTGCAAAAATAACTTATTATTCAAACCTTATTGGGAACCTCTAGGTTTTGTTTTCTTTTTAGTCTTTGTTTTTATTGTTAGTAAATTATTCACAACCCCCTCATTCCCCATCACCCACCCCAACCCTAAACTCAAGTTGCAACCAACATGTTGAAATGTAAAACTAGGGAAGGGGGTGGGGTGGGCAGTGAGGGTGCCATGTATATGTCTCTGTGTATAGGGGAGAATAACAGTAAAACTTAAAGAGAGAGAAGGATGAAAAAGTTGTTTGTTTTCTAAAATCCTGAAGTTTATGAAAGAAAAAATTTCTCTCAGTTTTTGCTCTATGTACGGGCTTTTCAGATTCATCTATATTAATGAGCAACGTAAAGCCAACTCAATTAATGTTTGTGTTCATATTTGTATATATGTGCCTGTGTGTGTGTGTTCAAATATGAAAAATAATCTGCTCCAGAAAGCAAGGAAATTTCTGAAATTTCTCGTCAATGGTTATTTAACATGAGATTCACAGAAAAAAATTTAAAATTTAATTAGAACTCATTGCACTGTAAATAAAATTTCCTTAACTCATTCAATATGAATGATTATCTGGGGTGTAAATTATTTTTTTTTTTGGAGAGAGCCCCTTGAGTTTTATGACAAAGAAAGGCTTCTGAATGTGCTGTCACATATATTTATCATATGGTAACAAACAATCCTAGAGATATGTACTTAAAAATACTAAAGAGAGACAAATGAGTCTAGACTACACAAGGTCGCTGCAGTCATAAAACACAGCAAAGCCTTCTCCTAATGTGAAAAACATAGCTTACAGCTTTAATTTGCATTAATTATAAATCAGTAACATGCTTGTGTGGTTTGAAAAAGCGAGAAAAATTATTAGTTCTCTCAGTCACTTTACGCTGAATTAAGATGTCTGGATGAGTCATTTAGTCTTTAATGAGTAGCAAGCATTATGAAGTCAGAAATAAATGTGTACTATGTATCTTTGAATTCATTGCTGCAATTGGAATGAGACACTTGCATATTATGACAGGATTATTACCAGCAATCATGCACAGATATGCTGGGGATGCAAATAACGTCATTAGCAGGGTATTGTAATGAAATAAGGTGTATTATCATTCTTTATGGTGACACAAACCATATTAGCTATGCTCCAACTGGATTTGTAGAACATAGGGAAGTTGCTTTGCTCGGGCGTTCATCACAACTCTCCCGTAAACTAAATGAAAATAACGCCGAATCAATATAAGAATCTGTACACCGTAGAATCAAATCATCTTTAGAAAATGCATAACACATGATAATTCTGGGTCTGGAAAAAGGCCCTGCACATCACTCAGCAACAAGTATAGAAGATTTTAAAAAGTTACTAAATCATAAAACACTAGGCTCACTTTGAAGCTCATTCTGAATGTTACACTAAGTACATGCAAATCAGAAAAGCAAATTCGGATTCCCATCAAATTAAAATATAAAAAGGGGGTCTGTCTTTTCATATAAAATAAAACAGGCTGCTCGCACACACTATTTTTAGTTAAACTAAGAAGAACTGTGAAAAAGAATACTTAGAATAATAATAAAACAATGGTTTAAAAATATTATAATAATGCAAAACACACCTTGGAAAATTTTAACAGATTTGATAAATAAAGTAGATTTTATTTTTACAACCTTATCTAGATGTCCTTATCAAGATATATTAGTGAAAATAAAACAAGATATTTCTCAATCCTAAAATATAAAACCAAGCATTGTATTCCTGCTCATGTCATTGCCAAAATTTTAAACTGAGAATAGAATCTGAGGAAATTAGCATATGCCAAAAAAATCATTTTAACAGACTAAACATAATCAGCATAAAATTATAATTTCAAATAGTACATGGATTATAAGATTTTTTTAAGGCTCTTATTAAAATTATGTCACATGTGAAAAATATTTAAATAATACAGAAATGCTTAGTAAACTTTTACTATCTGGTTATCCCTTGTATATGATGTAGACAGTTGCTATTTTGCCTTAATTTGAGATAATGTCTTTTTTCTGAATATTCATGGATCCTACTTATTTGGCTCATGGTCCATCTTAGAACAATCTAGAGGAAGGAGAGAATATTTTTCAGTGCTTAACCTTTCCCAAGGATTTGTATGAATTTCTTCAAAACTGACAGTGTAGAGAAACGCCAGGCATCATAACTGTTATTGTAGGGTATAAGAAATAAAATAGTCTTAAAAGTCAGTCAGAAACGTCAGGTTTACAGTGACAATTCCAGAAGCTTCTCTAACATCTTTCTATGCATGGAGAACACCGAAATCTCCTAAATGTTCCTACTGTATCCAACTAGTATCAGCTTTACTCTCTCAGTTCTCAGTATAGATGACTCTCTAGGGATAGTTTAGAGACCATGGGAAGTGGCCATTACAAGGCCATTACTGAATGCTGAGGGGTAAATCATGAAATTACATTGTTACTCCCACAAGTAAAAAGCGAAGAAGAGTTGTCATTGCACTTAATAACACTGGAGTTACTATGCTTGTACTATCATATGAAGAAGCTGTATTAACTCTGAAGCATGGCTCTATTGATATAAAGCTTCATTGATTGCACTTTTAAATCTTCAAGTTTCTATCGATATTCTTCACAACAAAAATGGAACTACTCACTAGTGTAATTACTGAACATATTATAAATGTACAATTTGTAACATATACATAGAATCAACTTAATAATGTTTACACGACAAAAAAAAACAAAACTTTTTTTGACCTAATAAAAGATAGCTGATCTGATCTGTAAATTGGTAATGTGTGTGGTTAGGAAAATGTGCATCACTGGAGGAAATGGAAGGTCTATTTACACATGAGTGTGCTGCAATGCCCGTGCCTCAAGTTGATGGCAGAATAGTAAAAGCCTGAAGCCATAGAATCGTACTGCAAGGAGCACTTTATGTCTAAGAAAATCTACCAACTGAATTCAACTGGTTTTATCTATTGAACTGTCAGTTTGAATTAAAAAAAATGGGTGAGCCAACTAGTTATTATGGTACCATGCCCTCGTGTCTAGAACTTTAAGCATTTATTAAATCCAATGTTAATATTCCCCAAGTACTCACTAAAATATACAAATGAAATGATCTAATGAGATTACTTGTGAAAGTTCACATTCATTTAATGACTTTTATAAAAATGACATTTTGATTTAATAATAGTTATAAGTTGTATTTATAATTTTAGAGTTTCCCAATTCAATCTAGGATTCAGAACATTTTAGTGAATAGCAGGCCCTAAGCACTGAGGATAATTAGAGTAAACTCTTAAGGTTAATATAATACCTACCCTTTCCCAAATAAGTTCTGATAAATGACCTGTGTATATTCAAAACTTTTAATCTTAAATAGGTATTTCCAAACATTATGTAACTATCAAAAATATATAAACCAGCCATCAAGAAACATGCCTGGAATCTCAGCAACCAGGAGGCTAAGGCAGAATAATAGTGAATTTGATGCTAGCCTGGGCTACACAGTGAGATCCTGGATGGCATTGTCCTTAAGGCCATTTCTCTTATTTGGAACTTCCCATACTCTTAGCTAAGGACCTGGCCTCTTGTGTCTCAGTGTCTCCTCAACAGTTTTGGGATTCTGAGGACCCAGAAAGTCCCCTCACTTGCAGCTTCCTGTTCTTCCACTTCCGCCATCTAGCTTATTTGCACTTACTTTGGAGGATTCTATTTAAAGAAAGAACATCGTAGAAAATTCTCCAGTTCTCAATAAAGAGGAATAACAAGGGGAATGTATTATCAAAACATAAGCAATAAATTTTGTAAAAGGATAACTACAAAGTTATATTCCCTTTGCATCTAAAGAAAAACTTAATATGCATGGATAGTTTTCATTGGCTCATTGCTTTATGTAAAGTATATAACTGAATTTAGACATGAGTATTGGCAAAAAACAAAAAAAACAAAAAAAAAAAAAACAAATAGGATAGAACACTGCAGTACTTCTAGCAACCTGTTATCTAACTTACCTATATGCAACAATGTTTCTAAGTAAAAAGTTACATTGAGAACTCACATCTTCCTCCTCAAAACAGTGCTCTCTCTTAGTGCTCATCCCATCCAGATGTGCTCCTGCTCACTCAGCTGTGCTTCAGTATACACACAAAGCCTAGACTTCCCCATACAATAGCCTACCTAGGAACACCCTCCCCATTATTCAAGGACTAATAATATAGAGTTAACTCCCTATACAGTTTCCGACCCATCCAAATTATACTAATCTTCTCCTTGAACCCACTAAAGCATTTTAAAAATTGCTTATGCTGATATTCTAAACCATGAAGTCTTTGAATCATAAACTCCTTCAAACATGGGGATGCTTTATTTAAAATTTTCATTTCTCAGGTTGAAAGTATCCTCACGTTTAACGTAGTTTGTGATTCAAAGATTGTGTTTTGATGTTTCAGCATAAGCAAATAAAAGGAATGCATTTAAGGACAACATTCTTCAGTATGCTCAGTCAGAATCTCACTGTGTAGCTCAGGCTAGCATCATATTCACTGTCTCCCTTAGTCTTCTGGGTGCTGAGATTCCAGGTATGCATCTTGATATCTGTTTTATCCATTTTGATAGTTACATAATGTCTGGAAATATCTATTTAAACTTAAAAGATATGAATATACACAAGACATTTATCAGGCATAATTAGGAGAAAGGTAGGTATTATATTAACCTTAAGAGTTTACTCTAATTATCCTCAGTGACTACGGCTTGCTATTCACTAAAATGTTCTGAATGCTAGATTGAATTGGGAAACAAACTGTTTGTTTCCTCATTTAGTACTGAAAATGATCCACAAGTTCACTTGTATGTTGCCTCTCAATATAGAAGAGATAAAATTCTTTCTCTCTGTCTCTCTGTCTGTCTCTCTGTCTTTTGTCTCTCTCTCTCTCTCTCTCTCTCACACACACACACACACACACACACACACACATACACAAACACACACACCCTTTTTGTTTGTTAGAGTTTATAGAGAATTAGTTTATTCTTGTGACTGTTAATTATATCTTTCTCTTCTTGCTTCCAACTCAGGGATGATAAATTTGTTTATGATTAAAAATCCACTGAATACTTTTGTAGCATCCATTTTCCACGTTTCAATATATCACATGTAGCATAATTAAGATTGTTTTGGGCAAAAAAATCTCCTTTCCATCTTAGAAAACCTCATGACAACTTAAGTAAAAAATACCTTGCCTTCTGCTACCTGGTACCTCATTACAGATCTTCCTCTTGGGTGGCACCATCTGAAGGATTTTAATTACAAGGGAGTCATTCAACACAATAGATTTCTATGTATTTAGTATTTTGATTAATTTGACAGTGTGGCATAAGGAATACTGTACTGTTTAGTCACCTCATTTGTAATCTTCAGTCATGCAGGAATGGCTAAGTAGTTAAGAATATAGTGGGCTCTGGGGACAGAATACTTGGATTTGAAGCTGGGCTCTTTTCCTAATAGGTCACGGAAGATACTGTGATCTGACTCTACTCATGTTGGTTTTTTAGTCATAGACAAAAGACACAAAAATATCTACCTTTTAAAATCCTATTACATATATTATAAAATGTAAATTACATATATATAAATATATACATACTACATAGATAAATGTGTATGTGTATAAAAATATGAATAATGTGATTCCATGCATGGGTCATAAATAATCAATAAATATTAGATATAGTCACAACATATTGAAAACCTTATTTCTTTTTATGAAAGAAGATATGTTATAAACACAGAAACTGATAGTTGACTTGGAGATATATATATATATATATATATATATATATATATATATATCCTCTTAAAGTAAAATAATGTGAGTATCTCAGAAATATCATAATACAAAACAAACAAAATATACTTGTGGCACACATTTAAGAGGCCAGTTACAAAACCCATGATGATGAGCCAACTTTTCTTAAAGAATAAAGAAATATAATAAGTAACACAATTTGTTACTATAATCATTCAAAAGAATGATTAAGGAACAGATTCCTTGGCATCACAACGCAGAGTCGAAAAGCTGAGGTCACGCCTTAGATCATTCTACATCACGTGGAAAGCTAATTTCAAAAGAGAGGAGCCAACATCAATGCACATTGCTCAGAGAGTTTCTACATTTTTTCTCCCAGTCATCCATCACAGGGGTCATCATTAGCTTGTCATTAAAATCATTAACATACATGCATTGAGTGGACCAGGATTGTATTATATTTGCTGTGCACATTGGGGCTTACTCAGTTCTGATAATACACACTGAGCTAAGGAATCCTAAAATAGATTAAAATGCATATGTAAGAAACACAGCAATTTTATGTATATATCATACATATGCCTATTAGGAACTAAATTTTTTTTGTGCCAGAATTTCCTTTATGCTAGTGATCAGATCAATTGCCCAAAATTTGTAAAGATGTCAAAGCTTCAACCACAGTTTGCATTGTTGGTGTTTTGGCAGTTTTTTTTTTTTTATCTTGTTGGTCTTTTGAATCATATTTTTGTGGGGTTTTTGCTTGTTTCTTGTTTCTTCTCACTTTTTTGTTTTGTTTTTGTTGTTCTTTTGTGAGAGAGACTGGAGGGGTAAGAGAGAGAGCAAGAATATAAGGCTGAGGAGGCAAAGAGATGGGGAGGCAGGTGGCTGGGGAAGGGAAAACATGGTTAAAACATATTGTATAGAGATTAGTTTTAAAAGTTTCAATTTAACTTGGTTTTGGAAGCCAGGCAACATTACCAATATTTCCCTTTGCCAAAGTTAACTTAACAAAGCTCTATTGAGTGTTTCTATATGATTTTTACTGTATGTCTGAGAGCCATTAATCTAGAGTCTGAGAGATACGTAATCAAAAATCCCAGTTTGCCGGAAATAAATGTCCTAAGAAAAGAAGTAATTAACAGATACCAGAGTTCATAGGTGGGAGAGATTATTTTCCTCTGAGAATTATTATAATAAATTAAAATACACACACACATACACACACACATACACAAACACACACACACACAAACACACACACATACACCTAGTGGAATTTATTAGAGAGAAAAAAGCAAGGACATGTTAAGACACACATGATTGCAATTGCTAGCCCCCTTGCTTACAAAGTTCTCCTGGACTTGAGATGTAGGCATTTATCATAACACATCCCCCTAGTGATATGAAATGTATCTTCTGCTTCAGGATTTCAGTGGTCCTGTACACTAAATTTCAGTCTTTGCAAAACCTAATGATAATAAATTGGATGATACTTTAAATGTATAGATTATAAAAGTTTATAGCAACAAAATACGTAACTTTTGAAACACTGAAGATATAGTTTACTTAAAGTTATAAACATACACAAAAATACAGCTTGGGTTTACTGGTCTTCATTGTTTCATTTATGAGACCTTAAATACCTTTTTAGGGACTTATTTGTAATATATACAAGTAGAAGCATAGGTGTTTAGATTAAATACACCTCCTGGTCAATCTTTTGCCTGTTACAGCCTAGTGTTTATCAATTATCTGAATCATTAGAGAGAAGAGCACAAGCCTTGTGTTAGAACAGTAGATGTGTAATAAGATCTACCTTTTGTAATACATTTCCTAGTCCTTTCAAACCATTGAAAATACAGCATGTACTTGTAAGTGGATATTATAGCAAATTCTACTTTGGTTTCTAAAGTCAATTATTTATTCAGTTAATAATGGATATTTCTCCAAACTAGAACACAGTCCTTTATTATGAATGCTTTAAAAATTATTCTGTTCATGAGGGAGAGACTTTGAGTTCAACTACTCTGTTTTAGTTCACTACTCAGAGGTTACTGTAAAAGAATCGATTTCATTTTTCTGCTTGAAGAAAGCATGTTATCTCACAATTGATGTAATTTGTAGTTGAGGGATTACAAATATTTGAAACTTCTTTAAGTAATTTTGTGGAGAGACTCAATTTATGTTGGAAAGGTATAATACCTTCTATTATTTCAGAAAAACGTCAGAAAATAAGATTGTCCAGTCCTTCTAGGCAAGTAAAATTTAATCCCTTGTTATTAAGTTGGAAAAAAATAAGGCATTTGATAATGCAAAAACATGGGGTAGAGGAGAAACAGGAATAGTGATTTTTTGTCCTCATAAGTTCATTTAAAACATTATATGTTTTTAGATTTATTTTTTTTATTTTAGGTGTATAAGTGTTCTGCTTGAATGTATTTATGTACACCACATATGTGTCTGGTGCTCACAGATTTCAGTAGAAGGAATCAGAATCACAGGAATTGACATAATGGATGGTCACAGGCCACCATTTGAGTGCTGGGAATTGAATCCAAATCTACAGAAAGAACATGTGCTCTTGAGTTCTGAGTCATCTTTCCATGCTCAGTTTTTATAACTGTCCATTACGTAGAGGAAATAAAACATGCACTATTCAATATGATACAAAAATACCACAGTGATGGATGCCACAGCAGAGAAAGTGCTAAAGAAGCAAAGAGAGATTCGGAGAATATAAACTATGACTACTTTGTGGTGTGGATATCTTTTTGGATAGGCTCTGAAGTATTGGAAAAATGTTATACAGAGAAAAGAGAAAGGATGGAGTGGAAATGAAAAAATAGTGAAGGGCGTCTTATGTAAATTGTCAACATTATACTTGGATCTGATAATATAATAATTAAAAACCTAGAAAATTAGAACAAGACCAGATGGTGACTGGTGACGAGCGTTTAGCTGCATCATGGAATATGTATGTTTCTGTGCTTTCAGGGGAAGGCTGCTGATGACTAGGGAGTAGAGAAATAAAACGGTTTAAGGTTTAGAATTGTTTTGCACTGTATAAACCGAGTGGAGAAGGGTGCGAGGACTGCCAGCTCAGAGATTTCTAGTACAGTGTGATAAAGTGCTGAGAGTCAGGGCAAATAGCACACTAAAAATGGTGAGAAAGAAGCAATTTAGGCTGTAGGTTGTGGAGTGGAGAGTTTTGCATTGCTTGACTCTTACATTTGTATGTATTTGAAAGCCTTCCTTCTACACTCTATTGTGGGCACAGGGAAAGCTCATAATCAAACACGTGATGCTGATGAATTACACATACACACACACACACACACACACTTATATGGATGAATTACATATGTATGCATATGTACACACATAGTTTTCAATGCTCAAGAAGCTGTAGGTGTGACCTTAGAAGCCTTCGGTTTTACTAGAGAAGATGACAGATAATGAAGTTGAAATTTACCACAAATCTCAGTGACTCCAATGCTAGTGACAGCAATGGCCACAATAATATTGACTCATGCTTTCTGGAAACATCACTTATATCTCATTTTCAGTCTGTGTTCTTATGACATCTTAAGGAAAAATATTTTCAAATTAATGCTTTAAGAAAAGGGCATCTAGCCCGGCAGTGGTGGCACACGCCTTTAATCCCAGCACTTGGGAGGCAGAGGCAGGTGGATTTCTGAGTTTGAGGCCAGCCTGGTCTACAGAGTGAGTTCCAGGACAGCCAGGGCTACACAGAGAAGCATTGTCTCAAAAAAACAAAACAAAACAAAACAAAACAAAACAAAACAAAACAAAAAAGAAAAGAAAAGAGCATCTAATTTTGCTCTCTCAAGGAAAAAACAATCGTATTTCTATATCAGAGTAGCAAAAAAAGGGAAACCATTGTTTGCATTTTAAATATTAAATTTTAAGTATACTTACTATTTAAGAGATACAGTAAAAATAAAATTGCATGTTTATGAAATGATAATATGTACATATATACATTGTGAAATATTCAAATTACTTTAACCAGATCTCTCCATTCAAATAGTTATCACTTTTTATGGCCACAGTTTTTCCAAATCAATTCTAGTTCATTATTGTCATTGACAGTCTTTGTCTAGAACTTAAGTTCTTAAAAGATGCCTTTTATTAAGAAGTATGTGACTTATACTCTTGAGCATTTTCTCTCTATATTTAAAAAGTACCTGAATGTTTATCATGATTTTTTGGAGATAACCAACTCTAAGTCCTAGTGCCCATACTTCTTTCCAATCTTCTGTACCTGTGCCTCTCCAGGTGGCCTGGCCAGTGCTGGTCAGAGGGTTCAGAATGAGCTACAATTGAGCCACCGCTCCATTCTTTCCATTCATCAGCCTAAAACTGAACTGAGTACTTAAATTGGGATTTATGTAGGCAAACGAAAGTTACATATCAATAAATTCCAGAAAACTCAATCTAAAAGCTGATTTTATGCTAACCTAAAATTTTAACTCTCTGTGCACACTAATGCTTTCTTCATTCCTTTGTTTTGATGTCTGTAACGACCTGTATGTGCAGGGGATGGATACACTCACACTCAGACCATGTCCATATACATTGTGTTTCAGTTGTAAGTGCTCATTGTCCTCATTGAAAAACAAAAAACAAAAACCAATCAGTTCGTCTTATTTGAGGAATCTGCAAAATAGCAGTTGATTTTTGAATTCTAGTTAACGGCTGGCTCACTTTTGCAGTCACCCTCCATAAGTGCATATTTCCAAACCACAGAGGACAAGTTACATTAATACACTGACTTGTTGCCTAAAGGAACGTGTTGCTTCTTTTGTTGTGAAAATTATCAGGACCTAAGGCATCAGTGAAGGTGGAAGAAATGTTAATATTTGCCTGCACCCTAAAGCAGAGTCACATTACAAGAGGGAAGTTTATCTTTTTAGATTGTGGTCACACAGCCTAATCCCTAGAGGGATGTAAATTTTATTCACTATACCCTTGTTCAAGACTAAGTTAATGGTCCTATAAACTCTTCCTGGTTTCCTTTTGAATGAGAAAGGCCTATGAGTAAAGTTTCTTAAGCTGAAATATTTAAACAACATCTAAGTAATTGGAGGACAGACTAGAATCTTAGAGGTGCTTTCACATTTGGATGATACCAGTATTATCAAGTATTCAGTATCACTTGAATGAGTTGGTATTACCATAATTAAAGTACTTTTATGTCGTCATGGTGTGTGGGAGACTCAGTGATATAATTTGAACCTGACTAAACCATGAAGCCTGGCATGAGAACTTAGTGGGTTCCTCCTGAATGTGTAAACTCTGAGGTCAATCCCCAGTACCACACACAATCACTACCGTCAATCAATCAATCAATCAATCAATCAGCCAATCAATCAGTCAGTCTATCTAGTTCTTTGTATGTAATGTGAATGTATGTGTATATATACCATATAAAGCTGGTGATGAAATGTGAAATCTTAAAATGTATGATATATACCAACAAAAATTGTGAAGAAAAATATTGTGAAGAAAAATATGTTTTATGATCCATAGCTATAATACAGAAGATTTCAGTAAAAATTAGAACAGTGATATATAAGGATAAATATTACAAAAGACTACAAGTGTTTATGTGCTCATCTGTATATGCTCACTGTAAGTTATTTCTTTACAACCTCTACTCATAGGCTCTAGTTATTTGAGAACAGCTTAAATAAATTTAAGATATATCTGCTAAACGAATGGTATAACATGCTCTGGTCCCATAATTGTGTATTGTTATTATGAAACATTACAACTCAGATAATATTTGAAAGTATGCTCTGAAGCAACATTAGATCTTTATTTTTACTAAATGTAAATTGAATACTTTTCCCACAAGTGGGATGCAAAACTCCAAAAGAAAGGTTGACAGGCATACAACTCATCCCTGCCCCTTCTTGACAGTTGTGTCCTAATTGGTGAATAATATCTAACAATATGAGAATAGATTCACTACAGAAACATGATGTACATGGATTCCATAGGTTCTGCTTATTTCATAAAATAACATCACAAACTTTCTAGTTAACAGAAAACTCAAGAGCAAGATGGGAGTTTCTCTTAAATAACTACATTTATTCCTCAGTATAGTACAGGCTGTCAAATGAATAAGAATAACCATTGATATCTAGGCTACTAAGATAAACAATGTATACAATTTGCAATCTGTCTATTTCATATTTGTTTAAATACTTTTCGTTTCAGCTAGCTCTATTTGCCAATGACAAAACTCTCTTGCTCTCAATGTAAATGTTTTGAATAAATAATATTCTAAAATACAAATAGAGACTTCTTCAAGAGAGATCTAATTTCATGAGACCAATTGTTTATATTGCTTCTTTTTCAATAGATAATTTCTATTGAATTGATTGTAAATGTGAAAAAATTGCAAGTTTAGTTATCTCCATTTGTATATTCTGTTGGAAATGAAAGTGCCTTTTTAGAAAACTCATTGCATTCTTGTTGAGGAAATGGAACTTACCTACTATATTATGGAAATAAACTGATAAAATAAAATTAAAAATTCAAAGAAAATATTTACTCTTTTACAAAAGAGAGGAAACCACTTGATTAATTCTTATGAAATGAGAACTGCTCAGGCTAATATCAGTAAACTTACATTTCTAGCCATAGAAAATTTATAGTATTCTACCTAAGATTTTATCCTTTTAAAGGATAATTCAGATTTTGTTGGGAAACAAGTAAGCACTGATAGCATAAACTTAATTTTTCAATGCAGATGGATGAATGACCATATTATTACAACAATCAGAAATAGAGTTCTCAAATCTTTATTAATATATTTATTAATATATTTATTAATGCTTTTGCAACTTATTTTCTTATACTGTTCATTATTTTTGTAGATTCAAATACTACCCAATATTAAAATTTTTAGTGTTGATTAGATTAATCATTATTGAGATATGACTAAATTGCATATAACTACTTCCTCTAGGCCCGAAACATACCAGTCTTACAGAAATTAAATTCCTTCTTCTTTCTTCTTGATGAAGATGAAAATATTTCTTCTAAAAAGAAATGTGTGACCAAGAAGTCACTAAAGTTGGAGTGAACCAGTTTTTCTCCATTCCATATATACTGTACAGATGTCACCTTTGCCAGGATATAAGTAGAAATACCCTACTAACTCTCAACATCTGCTAAACATAAACAAGTAAACTGTATTTTTAAATTTAAAGCTGGGATATAATTTTAATACTAGCATGTTTAGTAAACCATTATTCCTCTTTTAACAATGTAGACATTGTAGTATTTGATTGCAAAGTACTCTTATTTTTCAGATAATTATTATGTTTCTCCTCTAAGACGTATCTTAATTATTAATGATGTAGTTTATAATTCTAGTCTACATCTCAAATAGACCTGACCTCAGGATGTGCCTACAAATTCCATTACAGTCAACAGACATTCTAAAAAATAAAACAACAACAACAAAGCTGGCTTAAAGATATAAATCAGAAATTTGCAATCACAAGCATACGTCTCAAAATATCTCTAAAATGTCCTGATTTTACCTGAAGCACCATATTGAAATATATTCAAATTTATGGAACACTGCTTAAAGAAACTGGATTTTGCATTATTTTGAGGCTTACTGCCAAATAATTTTATATAGTTTTTCTGTGACATCTATTAAGAAATATACTCACCAGACTCAAGATTTACTAGATATTTGGATTCATTAAACTTAGTTAGTAGCAATAATGGATACAATTTTGTATACAGATATCAATATATATGAAATTATTTTGACCATTGATAATTACAAATAATTGCCCTTGATCTCTGAATTAAGTTAATGCCCATGGATATATACACTACTTATACATTCTGTGTCCCTTACATGTATAGTTTTCACAGACGTTCAACCATAGGTCTAAGGACTTCCATTTCTCATTAGCATCTAGTGCTGACTTGCTGCTGTTCGAACTCTGCTGGAGCCACTTCTCCCAAATCTGTTTGGTCTTATTCCTTGGACCAAGCTTTAGTCTGCAACAGCAGGACACATGGGTTTATGGGATATATGTACAAGTTTCTGTTTAATTTAACTGGATTTTTTGGATTCTGACTTCTTAAAGATCTCAATCTCACAGTCTTATAGTTGGACACAGGGCTCTGACTGTCACATTGGTACATAGATTGTATGTTTGCCCTGTTTTTGATTTTTCCCACTGCCAGTCTGCCTGAGCGAAAATGTTCTCCCTCTCAATAGGCTCTTGGTAAAGTTGGGATCCAGAATACTTTTGTAGGCACTGATTTACACCTGGACTTCACATGGTTCATGTTACTAGCTCTATCTATACTTTGAGATTGGCTACTTTGGTGACCTAAACATTTGCTTAGACTAAATCACTGAATTGACTCAAACTTTAGTTGTCTCCTAACCATGCAACACCATACTATGTACAAAACATGATACTGGAAAAGAAAGGAAAACTAACATTGATCTTTTGTTGTGAACCTAGTGAATCATCTATTTATCTGATTTGTTAATTAACAAAAGGATTATGGCATTTATGTTGCAATATAAACTTATGAGCAATTAAAGAATAAATACAGGGTAATCCTTAACAGCCTATTCTTTTTGTCTTTTATGTTTAGCTCTTACTCTAAAGTTGAAGATCAATCTAAGAATCTTTTGTCTTCACTAGTGATGTTAAACTACTTGATTAACTGTTGCTTATACATTATATTAATGCCTATATATCTATCTGTCATCTACCTAATAGTTAATTCTATCCTAATGATAGCTACTGTTTATGAAGCATCCCTGTGCTTTCAACTGATTTTATTCACATTGAAATCTTATTAATAATTTACAGAAATGGTCAATTTTAATGTTTCAAAGAGTCAAATATTTCCACTTCCTAATTCTTTTGTCAAAGCTAAATTTAAAATTTTCGGGGGGGGCATGGGTAGGTAGATTCTTTACTCTTTTCTGTTGTCTAGAAGTATGAAAATGATAATATCCAAGCAACATTTGTTCTTTAACCATTTAAAGAAGGATCCTTTGACCCTTAGAAACAGAAAATTCCTATGGCTCTCCAAACAGAGAAAAAGGAGATATATCTTCTAACAAATATCTTCTTTAGATATGAAACAGAATCAGTAAGCTACAGTACTGTCAGCTAAAGTTGTCTGACACACTTTGCCTAAATTGTGGATTTCACACCATGGATGTCAGATAGCATCTGTAAAGTTCTATAAAAACCTTCAAAACCCTATAGGAACCCACAAATTTCCACAATTGGCACGCTGGGGATATCACACATTTTAGCAGAAGATACTGTACCTCTGGTAGGATCTTTTTATTAAGAGGAACTAGAATGAGTTGTAAGTACCCCATACAGGGCCTGGAATAATGTCAAAAAGAACAGGAGCTACTGATCCATACTTGCAGCCCTTGACAAAGGAAATGAGATGATAAAGAGCTGGCATCATCATGTGCGCCGCACAATCATTTTGGAAGGAAATCTCAAAGCTAACTAGCAAAGTTAATGAAAAAAGTTTAGACATTAAATAAAGATGGAATTAAATCAGGACAAAAATTACAAGAGGCCATGAAAGGTGAGGGGCTAAAAATTAAAGATGCTGGGAACGGTGCTAATGAGAACATCTGTGACAATGCAAGGGGAGCCAAGAAGGACCTTTTTGTTCAGAACATCGTAATGCAGCACAATGGCCCCAAACAGCAGAAAATAATACTACTTTCACAGGAGTGAAAACAATGAGAGAACATGCTACTGGCTCAGATTATCAGTCACTTTTAACTGTTTTCCTCAAATGAAGAACCACACTACTTTCGAGTGCTTTTGTCCAGAGAGAGATCTAACACCTGTGGGAATTTTATATAAAATATCACCAACGAAAGGAATAGAATCTGCAAAACCAACATGTGCCTCCAGATGGTAATTTAAAGTTTAAAGAAAGGAATAAGAATGGAGGGGAGAGACAAAGGAAATGTTACAGATTTGTATATCAGGCTTTGTGGTGACTCATGGTGTAGAGACTCAACACCAAATTAGAAAACGGGGGCCGGGTGAACCGTTTTAGCTAATTTTGTGACAAACTGTTACCCATATGTGAGGCTAACATATAACACATTGGTGTGCGTTTACAGCTTCTTGAAGCTCTCCAGGAGCCAAAGATGCTGCCAAGATGGGAAAGATATTTGTGATTCAGGAACTTTGGAGGTACATAGAATTCATACTGGGCACAGAGGTAAATATAACCTCATTGCAAACTTCTACCAACACATACTCCTTTTACACAACACATGTTTCTTTATCCCCAAAGTTTGCCTTCTAAAGATACAACCAATATGTTTTATAATGCAGCATATCAGTGTTCTTTATTGTATCTCATTAGCTCTCTGACTTCAGACATTTTCTCCCAGAAGAGGAGGAAAATAATGATCATTTGCAGCTAAGGTCAAATATTTAGCAAGAAGAACTTTTAAATGGCAGGAAAGTAGGGGTCTTCCTAAATGTAAGAAATTCACCATTAGGAAACGCTAATCCAAAAGAGAGCCCCATGAAAATGGGCAACTTGTGCCTCAATATCAAGCCAGCTTTTAGGAAGAACATTCCCTTTGATCTATTGGTATAGAATTGGAAAGTATAAAAACGAGAATCTCATTTAAGATTGCACAAGAGAAAGTGAATCTGAGCCAACTCATTAGGAATGGGAAGCAATAATGGTTTAAAAGAGATGAAACACTGGGGTTGTGGTAATTACTTTGATTTCATCATTAAACACCAGTGTTTACCACAGATTGGAAAAAGAAAGCTTTGGGACTAATTTTATTGGTATGGGTTCACCTTTCAATTCTGATCCAAACTTTTTCTTCTCTTTATGTCTAGAAACTATGAGTAGGTTGAAATTATATCTGCGCAAACACAGTATCAATCTAACTGAATGACTGAGGAGACAGTTCAGTTGGTGAAGTGTTGGGTGCACAAGCATGACTGATTAGATCCAACATGATCTGAGTTTAGATCTCCAACTGCTTAGCACACATAAAGAGCAATATTAAAGCTACATATTGGCCTAAGTGTTTGGTTTTCCTTCTGCAGAGAACTAGCCAAATCATGGATGCTATTACTGTAAGTATTACTTTGTAAAGTGAAGCTGTTTCCAGTGAACTGGCCATATGTCTGAAATATACTGTACATTCTTAAGAAACTTGGTGTTAACTTGGAGATATCTGCAGAATGAACGTGCATGTCCCAGCACACCCAGGTGCCCCAGTAGTAGTTCAAAGAATGGCGTTAGAAACCAGGCTTTTGGAAGCAAGAAGCTGAAGTCAGACTCTGACAAAAAAATTAATTGGGAAAGCCTCTTGGGCAATAGGATCATTATGGGTCATTATGATAAGGAGAGGTAGATTTATGTAAGAGAAACCTGGCACAAGGTAAAGAAAGGGCAGACAAAGTTTCAAATAAACTAAATGAATATTTTTGGGAGGAAAAATAAAAATTTGTAATGGAAAGGACCGTTAGAAGAGTGGAAGGCAAGGGTTGGTTCTGTTAAGGTCTTGTTCCCCAATTGGTTCTTTATCTATCAACAAAGACACCAGCGACCAATGACTGAGGATGGGGCGGAACACTTGGAGTTA
The DNA here is from genome assembly GCA_021653895.1 of Mastomys natalensis. NCBI lineage: Eukaryota > Metazoa > Chordata > Mammalia > Rodentia > Muridae > Mastomys > Mastomys natalensis. Next base: position 496,416 of record JAJTUV010000425.1, on the reverse strand, counting down.
TCAGGGAGGACATAGGCGAATGGAATGCGGAGAGCAGAGAAAGGAGTAGCTGCAGGAGATAAAACCAAAGTGAGATTTTGGTTTTGAGTGGCCAATGGCTACTGTATTCGAATATTCCTGGGGTGGCAGGAGAGTTTTCGCAGTGCTCAGAGGAATATATGGAGAAACGTGGCATCTTCAACCAGCCCACAGTTGTCCCTTTATTCTTTTGCAGCTTTTCGCTACCATCGTCAAAGTACCCAGTCACATTCAACCACATCGCTATTATGGAACCGAATAAAAATCTAAACAAACTAAGCATGTCTGGTGTTTTTTATCACCCCCAGAATCGGAGGACATTTAATTTCTTAGACTCCACAGCCAAAATTATGAAGTCATCATTTCCCCTTCCTACCCTGCCTTCTACTTGGCACTGACATTTACTGTAGCCATGAGTTTTTCTCAGTTTCTTCTTAGGATACAGTCTGGTGCCTTTTCCCATATTTATTTTAAAACACTTACTGGATTCATTGTTTTCCATTCCTTTAAAGCAGATACTATAGATCCTAGAGCTCCCCCCAACAAATAATTTTCTGCATCCAGGTCTCTTAACTAAAAAATATCCTGGCGCCGGGCAGTGGTGGCACACACCTTTAATCCCAGCATTTGGGAGGCAGAGGCAGGCGGATTTCTGAGTTCGAGGCCAGCCTGGTCTACAGAGTGAGTTCCAGGACAGCCAGGGCTACACAGAGAAACCCTGTCTTGAAAAACAAACAAACAAACAAAACAACAACAAAAAAAATCCTGGCTTTTTTGCTGTTAAGACATAGTACATGTTGTATGATTTCAGGGAGTTTGCATCTTGAAGCAGTACCAAACCCAAACCCATCACCCTGAGCAAGCTCCACACTGATGAAGAAGCTCCACTGCTTGCTCCTTACTCCCTTAGGGATCTGGTTTCATCTTCATCTATATTAAACTGTGTATTTATTGATGTGTTCTGATTTCCAGTCTAACCAAATTCTCCCTGTTTTAGGGCATTTAAGTTACTAATTCTGGGTTGGTATTATTCTCTCTGTTAGAGTTGTTCACTGCCAACAACTTCAGTTAATATTTTCTTATGCTTCTAATCCTTATTGCACTGAGTATGAGGAATGAGCTCCATAAAGTAAATTCCTCTGATACACTGCCTCATTTTTAATACAATGCTTACTTTCTGGGTTATGAGAGAGAAAGGAGTAAAAGGATACAAAGATAGTTTCGCCAAACTTATTCTTTTGAAATGAATAGAAAGAATTAAAACTGAAAAATGTGTTTTGTATTGATGATTATTCTCTCTTAAGTGTGCAATGAGATAGTACAATCTTAATCTGAGGTCCTATCAATCAGTACCTACGTAAGTACATAGCACAAGAAGCATCATTGTGTTCTAGGCACTCAGTGTGTTTGTATAAATCTAATGTAGTAGGTATTATTGAAACAAAAATAGGAAGAAAAAGAAGCCAAGGAAAGTAAACTTGTCAACTTCCATTGGGTACTGAATGCTGAATCTGGTGCAGGACCACTAACCACCTGACACTCTGTCTCTCTTTTATATTAATATCAACATAACTAACCCATTCAAAACAACATGTAGCATGAATTCACATAAGAACACAAAAAAATACTATATACATGTTTCATAAGATAGGATTTTCATTTCTATCCAATCCCCAAATTTTCTGAACTATATTCAGTTAGGAGTAAACAAATTGGGATCCACACCAATAATTTCACTTTGCTTTTCTTCATAATAAACACACGATGCTTACAACCCCTTACGAATGAGCATCTCAGAAGTATAAAGCTGAGGATGCAGAATACTGGGTGAGATCTCCTAACATCTGAACAATCTAGAAGACATTAACGGAGCAGCACAGAGCGATGAGAAGTGTCAGTGTTGACTCAGTATTTTGCAGGATAATTACAAACTTGATTTTCATTTATATACTCAGGAAAAGACAGGACATGGGGTTCTTCTAATTCTTATTTTTTTCTGAAATCTATTTCCTATAAAGAAAGGGAGGCTTTTCTTTCTTCTTGGAAAATAAATACAGGTACTTTGTGTGTGTGTGTGTGTGTGTGTGTGTGTGTGTGTGTGTGTGTTGCTTTGTGTCAGTATAACACACATAATGCAGTAACTAAATGGTTTTTTATGTAAATTGGTAATGATACTACACCAGACACTAAATATATTTTAATATTGTTTCTAGCATATTATTATTTCTTTTAGATATTTCATTAATAAACTTTAAATTAACAATAAACTGAATGATCAGAACTGCCAACCATCAAGTGAAAAAATACCATGAACCTAACAAAGCCATTATTTAGTCCAACTGTTTTTTCAGGTTCCAAAATACAATGTTTAATAACCTATTTTATTAAGTCATTAACTTTTTATTTTAATAGTTTTAGCATTGGACAATTAAACTTGTGAAAATTGCTTTCTTCTGCATCTTCTTGCACATGGTTTGCACTGGTCTCTAGATACTGCATAGGAGCAAGAGGAGGAGAATCCACAGTTCACACATTGCCTTTACGAATGCCTTTCACATGGCTCCCCTTTTTAAATGGAGAAAACCAAGATCTAACTCTTGTTGGTTGTTTAAAGATGAATTCTCTTAGCATTTGCATAGGGAGGGAGCATCAGCACAGTCAGGAGAGCAACTGAAAGAAAAAGCCTCCAGCTACCTCTCTATGGCTGACAGGGTGATGGTTCGGTTGTAAAACCTTCTGTCGGATTGTTCTTTTTTCTTGCTTAGAGTGCGGTTAGTCTCGAGAGCTTATATTTATGTTCGTTTTACTTGGAGTTTTATCACTTCTTTTGTATTATTTAATACAACTAAAGACACTTCCAAAAGACAGATTTCTCCATTCTGGAAAAGTAATGGCTTGGATTCTGAAGAAGCACATTAATGACTGCAGTGTGTTTGCAAAGACGATAGACTGAAAGTACCGTACATTGATGAGGCATACGATCTCAAAGATGGGTATATGTCAAACAGTGGGAGGTATTTTAAAAGTCAACAAAGTAACAACTTGTGAAAGGTCAAATGAAAATGGGCAGATATCAGGGTTATCTATCTCTCTCAGGTCTTTGACTAAACTCTCAGTGAGGGGGGGGGAAGAGTCCTGGGTATATGCCTATAATTCCAGAAGGACATAGGAGGCTGAGGCAGGAGAACTTATGAGAGTCTATGAGAGTCTCAGTCTGTGTTGCAATATGAGACACGGTCTCAAACGCAAAACATAAGGTCAAATAGGATCACAAAGAACAAAATACAAAAACGAAGAGCAGTAATCTTGTATCAATATGTGGCTATGTGAAGTTAAGCAGTTTTCAGACTAAGTCAGAGAAGAATAGCTGTAGCATCCCAACGTCATCCTAACTGCTAAGAAGCATGTGTACTTCATCACTCAAATACAATTATTTCTCCAAGATTCTCATTTCTCCCAGGGTCAGTACTTTTCAGTAAACAAGAAACTGATATGCCTGACACAACTGAGTAAGACCTGGCATTTTCGAAGTGTCATACACTTTTCTGAAATCCACAATACATCAATTTTTAATACTCCTACTCTCTCAGCTCCATTAAAAAGATGGTAGGGGAAAGATTTTAGAGTAATTAATGATATAGTTAGCTGCTAAATATTAATAGGAACTGTAGTCTTGCATAAAATATAACATATAAACCTTGCCAATACAGACGCACCAGTAATTAAACTTGAATATGTAATTATACTGATTTATAAGACAGGCAAAAAGTTACACTTTACCAGCTTCTATGTAAACTGTGGGTAACAGTTAAACTTTGCATTTTACGGTTTATAAAAATGGGCAATGTCTTGACTACAGTTCATAAATGGTTTAGAGTCCTGTAACAGTAGTAAAAATTATGACAACTTACCCTATCATGAATATTCTTATTACACCATACAAACCAAACTGTTATGATGTTACATAAGATGGACATTCAATGGAGACAGTACTTAATGCCCAACAGGACTTTAGTAGTATTAAAAATTTGTAGAAGAATGCTACCAACACTAGCTGTTGGTATAAGGCACTTGGGATAATCTCTAACATATATTAACAACAATTTTGATATACTTTACATATTATGGACACAGTATAATGCAGCTCCACTTAAACCTGTATGTTTTTACTTAAACCCCATGATAAACTCCAAGGGAAAGAAATCAAAATCAGAAGCATAAGGATATATTTTCATCCCTTTCGGGAACTTGTTAACCACACTTACATGTGTGGCTGAGGTGAGCAGCCCGGACTGCTGTTCCCATTGCTGTCGATGTGGTCCAGGGAACCATTGAGGTCTTCATGGACGGCCTGCAGGAGGCCACTGGAGGCGTTATTGATCAGTCCAGGGTTACTTAGCAAAGGCAAACTGCTCTCTGCCAAGGCAGCCTAGTGGAATGGACAAGGAGCAAGACAGCTTTTAACACGCCCGCCCTTTAAAGTCATTGCAACCGTACCCATCTCTTTTTACAGGATGCACATTGCATCGTAGATATTTTAGAAGTACTTAAATAAAATGTACGGGAAGACAGAAATTCCTAACTGGTCACTTGCAGGTGAGAGAGCAAGGGCATTAGCGTGATGTGAGCATACAAACAATCGCTCCCACAGCTAACTTTCCCCATCGTGTTAACCTTTCGCATAATGAAATGTTGAATCCTCACATGTTCCGAAATACTCCAGGATAATATAAGCAGTTGCTCTGCTTTTTTAAAAAAATGACCAGAACTTAACTCAAAATAAAGAAGTCCTGACATTTGCCTCCTCTGCATAAAAATTATATATTATAATTAAACTTTAAAGTTTTTGCCACAAGCACCATGTTCCCCAACACTATGATGTGAAATCATTTATGACAGCCTGGATAAATATTAATGCATAGCCACATGCATTTGCAAATGCTTCTATCAATCTAACATTTGCAGGAAAACTGAGTGTTCCAGATTTGCCACAGGGTGTCCTTCTTGCTTCTTCACATCAAAAGTAGCTTGAATGAGAAGCAGGGCTTTCCATAGTACTAGGTACTACAACTTCCTTGGATGAGAAACCAACTATTAAGAACAATCATAATCTTGCCTACATAAAAATCATGCCAAACAGTAAGGTGCCCAAACATCCAAACAGGACAAGACTAGAAATGTGCATTTAATGATTTTACCTGCAGACTGGCATTAAGAGCTGCTCCATAGCCCAAACTTGTAGGTATATTTTTTACTAAAGTTGGACTTCTGGAAGAAAGCAAAATTACAGAAGACTTATAAATTAAAGTTTGAAACATGTGCATATAAAATATAAAAACATCTACATGCCTTATATAGCAACTTGGTTCATGAATTAAAACAAACAAAGCGAAATCACACAGAAAAACCCTTTAGACTGTGGTTGGTGTAGCAGTAACTTAGGACGTAACCTGGAGGACATAGTTTTGGCTTCCTGAGGTTTTTTTTATTTCTAAGAACAACTAAAGATCATATAAAAACTTAAAAATGTAAATACACAAAACATTACCAATTTGATGTAATCAGGAACTAATTAATGGTTAATTTCTTGAACACCATGAATTAACATAACAAATTACCATAGTTAATTAAATGACAACATAATGGATTAACTATTTCTTGGATGCAGAAATTAGCAAATACTTGACTATAGAAAGCAGAACTCAGCCAGGAGGAGACAGCATGCATTTAAAACACACACACACACACACACACACACACACACACACACACACACACACAAGGCAGCTGTGGCTTTGGGGAGTGGGTAAAGGCTACAAGGTGTTAATTAGGCAAAGAATAAGTTCTATTGTATTTCTGACTTAGCTTGGATTGTTTTTCTCTCTCTGTGAAAAAAAAAAAGTCATACTTTCCATGCAGTAACTTCTTCAAACTAGTGAGTCTTGAGCATCTCAACTGCATTATATAGAAAACTGCGTTGCCTGAAAATAAATGAGATCCACCCAAACAACAATGTTCGTTTCAAAAAAAAAAAAAGGATAAAGACCATAGTCAATAAAAAGCCTATATTTCTAAATAAGGTTTTTCGAGAGTACCAATGCAAGCACCATCAGCTTAATTTAAAAATAATCTTTTTTCCTCTGTTACATCAGGCAGGTGACCTCTACTAGAAAGTATGTCCCATTCTGAATTTATGTTTTTGTTATAAGGTTAAAAAAAAAAAAAACAGAATTGCTGAAAACAGGAATCAAAGTATTTTTGTGGAAAATCATTGGTTGGGTAATGATTTGTACATGTACGCCTAAATTCAAAAGGCAGCTCACAGGCAAGGATGTGAGCATGCCTTTAGCTGACGATTTCCGTGCCCCACCCCCAACCACAAGCATTCACTTTTCCAG